>CM048744.1:399705616-400323324 GCA_026315105.1 Locusta migratoria | reverse complement strand
AGACAATAGTTCGTTACTTGGAGCCAAAAAGCGTGCTTTTATCTCAAACCCACCGATTCATCACTCGTTTTTGACTGTCCGGTACGTTTCTTTTGTTGCCATGTTAAAATTTGTTTCTTTGGTCATCTTGTCATCATGCTGACATCCTAAGGCAGTATCACATGCTAAAAAATCCTGAAACAATGGTTTATTATACGGGAAAATAAGAACATTTTTGGTGAAATACTTATGAAGCAGCAAATTCTTGGTGTAAAAATTACTTCAGCAACTTTATAACATAGCTACACTAATTCTCACTTCACCAACTATAAGTGGCAAGAAATTACATTATTTAATGGTAAACTCTGCAATTACTCGTACGTCACAGTATATAAAGTAAGTTCCACATATTTATCATTACTGTCTTCTTCGCAAGCCATCTTTCCCAAAAGCTCCTTTTGATATCTCGTATCATTTGTGAGATAAGAGATACTTTGTTTTTATTTCAATCTAGCGCGGGCGTGTCTGACTCCCTATATAAAACTATTTTCTTCGAAATTTGAAATAAATATTAAGCGCGGGAGTAGCCGATCGGTCTGGAGCGCCATGTTGCGGATCGCGCTGCCTCCCGCGTCGGAGGTTCGAATCCTCCCTCGGGCATGTGTTGTCTTTAGTATAAGTTAGTTCATACGTAATTTGTAAGTTTAGGGACCGATGACCCCACAGTGAAGTCCCATAATCTTTTACAAACATTTGAACATTTGACCATATTAATCTCCTCTGAAGTTAAAACAAAATTGCAGTATATTAGTTAAATTTTATACATAGGGATATTTAGTGTAACGTGCAACAAACTGCAATTTCATAACAAGCCGTCTTTTCAACTGCGAAGTATTCGAATTTCTCACAATGTTGCTTAATCACAATGTGACAATTAATGAAATGACAGGCACTTCATCGTGCAGCTGACATAATATTACCAACTCAAAACATTTTTTTTTTTACAGAACAGTTTCTTTAAAATCGCGTAAGTAAGACTGCAGGGTAGCCAACTTAAGCGCACCGCCCTGCCAGAGAAGTGACTCATCCACGGGCTCGCTGAAAGTTCACGGACCGTGGCCCGCCTAGTAAAACACGACGTTTGTGAAGCCGATTGAGGCTAGACTGGCATTTGTAGACTGGCTGGTTTGGGCCCCACGGTAACGGTTCCACTAACACACAGGTCTTCACTAATTCACTGCAAACATCTATGATTCGTGAGTAAATTCACTCGTGTTAGGTCGGCTATTCGAGATTGTGTATAAGCCTTTTCGTTGTTTTGAAATCTATGGTCGCTGCGAATCAGTTCTTCGATTGCGTTTTGCAGAGAGAATAATTTTGTCCTTTGGTTCACGGTTGAAAACAGGCAGATAACGGCGTTGGTGCTGAGTCCAGGAGGCATTAAATTGGTCAGTACAAGGAAGGATCCAAATAAAGGCGCGGCGCAGAATTAGCCGAGCGATTCTAAGCTTCTTGTCGGAGACTGCGAGGTGACTCCCGCCCGAGGTACAAGTCCGCACTCGGGGGCGCGCGCGCGCGCGCGCGCGCGCGCGTGTGTATGTGTGTGTTGTCCTTAGGTCAGTTTAACTTAGTGTAAGTAGTTTGGAAGCCTAGGGACTGATGACGACAGTAGTTAGGTCCCATAGATTTACAAACAATTCAACTTTTTTTTAAGAGAAGCAGAAAATATATATATATATATATATATATATATATATATATATATATATATATATATATATATATATATATATATATATACATATGACAAAATTAAAGTACTGACTCTATACTAATACAAGTAATATAAAAAATTATAAAAATAAAATACCCTGTCAATAATAATTGATTTCTACATTAGGTTGTTGCATGATTCCTGTAATAAGAGAACAGGTATGGGCTGAATTATTATAAATTTTGTTCCAATAAACAGGAAAACTTCGATAATATTAACCTACAATCTGCTGTAATAATTACAAAACTGGTGACATCACTTTGCAAGGTTGCATTTCACAGTCCTGTCATGAGAACAGATTTCCAGTCAAGAGAACAAACAACTGTTCATAATACAAAGCTTATAACAATTCAGCCGACACCTATTCTCGTATTACAGGAATGATGTAACAACTTGATGTAAGAATCCATTATTTAGACAGGATATTTTACTTTTATTATTTTTACTTTTTATAATCACTTGTATAAGTATAGAGTCAGTACTCTAATTTTGTGAAAAGGTTTTCTTATAGAGGATAAAAAAATATCTCTCGTAATACAGAACTACTAGAAAATGTTGACATAGCTTCAGTGAGGCTAGTTGTAGAAAATAAAGAAATTTTTTAAGTAATATAGCGAATGTGGCACGTAATTGAATTGTTTAAATGTCTTTATTTAATAATAATAATAAAAACCTCTTCCAGTGCAGAATGTAATTGGAAGCTAAAAACTAGATACATAAATAAAATAAAAATAAAAAAGATCATGGACTTATGTATATAAAATACATTCCCTTTGCATTACTGTATTATAATAACCTTGTAAAAAGTAAAATCAACCGTTCTTTTTACGTTATCAAGAAAACAATAGCTGTTCACAATTTTCAACGACAAATGAACCAAATGGTTTTCTGCAAGGTATCATATCCTGAATTGTTTTTCCATGTATCTTAAATAAATTATATAAGTAATATTTTTAATACGAGTAAAATTACATACTGCGCTGTAGTACCACTCATATAATATCTTTGAAAATATTAATAAGAACCTGACAATTTATTGTCAGTATTTTAGTGTTTTAATCTTTATTTTAATATCAGAAAGATACTACAATTATTTTATTTTAGAAATTGGCATATAAATGTGTTGATAATTATAATTTTATATAGTTTGACTAAATTCATCTATGTAGTTTTTTCATTGGCTATCAAAGATGGGTGGAGCTGGCAAAGGGGCGGAGCCTCAGCTATTTAAGAGCAGCAAACCTTGCTCCAGCCAGCAGTGACGCACTTGAAGGCTCCATGTTTCCGCTCTCTCCGTGTGTGTGTGTGTGTGTGTGTGTGTGTGTGTGTGTGTGTCCATCCATCTTTCCCTGTTAATGAAAAACGTTTTAGACAACCCCCCGCCCCTCCTACACCACTCAGCATCATTCAGTTCACTCATCTTCTCTTCTTTTTTCTACTTGATCTTTCCTCTTTGGTTATATATTTCCTCTCTGGCTTGGCTCAGTACACACATGCAGTATCTCTGACGTCCACACTCCCGAAACACCACCTTCATGACCTAGGTCGTGAATTACCTTTCCCTTCCGTTCCCATCCTTTCTTCTTCCCTTCTCTCCCACCTGATGAAGGAACTGTGTTCCGAAAACCTTGTCCTCTTTGTCCCTTTTTTCTGTTTCTTCATTTGTGTTACTATCGGCGGCACAGCACAAAGGTAAGTACTGGCCAGCCATTCTATCTCGTTTCAACAATAATTATCATCTCTGAGCAGAATTTTCATCATTAATCGATTATTTAGTTTAAGTTTGACACTAATGTATATTTCTGAAAGTTCTCTGAATCTAACTGATATATTTCAGAGCTATATTTCCTGAAGATGGTCTAAGAGTAGACCGAAACTAGTCGGAAAAAAATTGCACTCTAGAATGTTCTTTACATATAAATTTACATACGAGTGCTGTTGCCCAATAAATGAAACTAAAATATTTCCAAAAATATGTAAAAAAAGATATTTGAATAATTGCTAGCCTCAACATGGCGCAACACGGGGATATGGGCAGAAGCAATTTTTTCATCAGCTCCTGCACATCCATCTCAGCCGCCAAAAGGTATATAAAAATGTACAAATGTTTGTAGAGATTATGGGAATTAACTACGGGGTCATCAGTCCCTAAACGTAGAAACTACTTATGAACTAGCTAATACTAAAGACGGCACAAATATTCATGCCCGAAGGGGGATTCGAACCACCGACCGCAATGGCCGTGCAGACTGTGAGTGGCGCGCCGCAGTCCCCTCGGCCACCGAGGGGGAGTGTAGATATAACTTACAGAAAAACTAAAGAGGCCTTTGGAGAAAAGAGAGCAGCGGTATGAACATTGGCGCCCATACGAAGGGCGACAGGGAACGACGAGCGATGGAGTCTCCTAGGAAAATGAATGTCGGAAATAAACCAACTTTTTATTAGTAAAAGAAAGTAAGTTCCGTTTGGTAATAAATTGAAACTGTACACAGATACACAGAAGAAATTTTTATTGCACAAAATTCTATAACTCTTTAACTACTTTTCCACATAACTGCCGAAATTTTTCAGGCATTTTTCATAGCGTGGCACCAGGTTTTGTATACCTTCTTCATAGAAATCTGCCGCCTGTGTCTTCAACCAGGTGGAAACAGTTTCTTTCAGCTCGTCGTCATTGGTGAAGTGATGACCGCCAAGGAAAGACTTGAGATGTAAGAACAGATGAAAGTCGCTAGGAGCGAGGCCAGGGCTGTACGGAGGATGGTCAAACACGTCCCAGCCAAATCCCTGTAGGAGGTTTTCCAAAAAAATATGTTCAAACATTTGTTAAGCTTATGGGACTTAACGACGGGGTCATCAGTCCCTAAACTTACAAACTACTTATCAACTACCTTATATTAAGGACGGCACAAATAACCATGCCCGACGGAGGATTCGAACCCCCGACCGTAGTTGCCGTGCAGACCGTGACTGGAGCGCCTCAGTCCCCTCGGCCACCGCGGCCGGCGGAGGTTTTTCGTCACATTTGCAGTGTGATAGTGAAATTTGGGGAAAGTCCATAGCGAGAGCACTAATTGTAAACCTACGGATTTCCTGGATCTTGCCATCAATCGCGTGAACCACTTCTTCTGTAACCAAAGGTGGACGCCGACTTCGTTCTTCACAAGGACGGCACAAATATCCACGCCCAAAGGGGGATTCGAACCCCCAACCGTAGTGGCCATGCAGACCGTGACTGGAGCGCCGCCGGCCGCAGTGGCCGAGAGGACTGAAGCGCTCCAGTCACGGTCTGCACGGCCACTACGGTCGGGGGTTCGGATCCCCCCTCGGGCATATTTGTGCCGTCGTAGTTCATAAGTAGTTTTTAAGTTTAGGGACTAATGACCCCGCAGTTGTGTCCCGTAAACTATGCAAACATTTGAACTTTTTTTTTTTTTTTTTTTTTTTTTTTTTTTTTTTTTTTTTTTTTTTTTTTAACTGGAGCACCGCAGTCCCCTCAACCACTGCGGCCGGCCGAAAGGTCTATAGCGACCCACCTTAAACATGTGGGTGGTGGTTCATAATCTGCGTAAGTGAAGTAAAAGCAATATATGTGACAGATCGCGAAAGGGTAGCAGTGTGCACCATGGACCGAGCACGAGTCGCGGGGCTGGAGACTGCATGGAAACAGTGGCGGGTGGCGGCGGACGGCTGCGTCTCCCCGCGTGACGCTAAATCACGGCCATGGGCCACGTGTCCTGAATAATGCATGGCCAGCGCGTGCCGGGGGCGCTCCCCGCGGGTGTGCCGTGGGCGGCGGCCGGCGCCATTTTGGGGGCGGCTGCCACGCACCTCACGCACTGACCAGCCGCCAGTGCCGCGCCAGTGAGGCCCACAACTTAGGCCGAATGGCTGATTGACGGAAGGGCGGGCGGCCGGCGGCGGGGCGGCGTCGCGGGACCTGCCTGTCCTTCTGGGCGGCTGCCAAGGGCCGCGCGGGGTGGGAGTCCTCCGTATATAAGCCGCCGGCGCCGCTCGCCCGGCGCAGCCACCCGCCTCAGCCTCCCGCACAGGCAGACGCACCACTCCCAGCGAGACGAAGACTTGCCGGCAACGGTCTGGTGTCGTCCGCACACGACGTCTCAGCGACCAACTCTAACACGTGAGTACCTGCCGCCTACCACCTACCATATGAGGCGGTCTAGTACCGCATATTTTGGTGCTAGTAGTCAAAAAATATTCAAATGTTTGTAGAACTTAGGGGACTTAACTACGGGGTCATCAGTCCCCAAGCTTACAAACTGGCTAAGGACGGCACAAATATCCATGCCCGAGGGGGGATTCGAACCCCCGACCGCAGTGGCCGTGCAGACCGTGACTGGAGCGCCTCAGTCCCCTCGGCCACCGCTGCCGGCTGCTAGTAGTCCCGCCTGTACAATTACCCGGTCACAGTAAACACAGTTGACATGTTCTGAAAATGTTTAAATGTTTGTACAACTTATGGGACTTAACTATGGAGTCATCAGTCCCTAAGCTTACAAACTACTTATGAACTACTTACAACTAAGGACGGCACAAATATCCATGCCCGAGGGGGGATTCGAACCCCCGATCGTAGTGGCCGTGCAGACCGTGACTGGAGCGCCTCAATCCCCTCGGCCACCGCGGCCGGCATTCTCGAATAGCGCGCGGGAAAAAAGAACACCTGAATCTCTCTGTTCGAGCTCTGATTTCTCGTATTTTATTCTGATGATCATTTCTATCTATGTAAGTGGGAGTCAACAATATATTTTCGCATTCGGAGGAGAATGTTGGCGATTGGAGTTTCGCAAGTAGCCCACGCCGCAGCGATAAGAGCCGTTGTTGTAATGATTCCCATGCCAGACCTGAATCATTTCCGTAACGCTGTCTCCTCTATATCGTGACAATACGAAACGAGCTGCACTTCTTTGGACTCTTTCGATGTCCCCCGTCAAACCCACCTGATAAGGATCCCAAACTGGACTGCAATACTCCAAAAAAGGACGGACAAGCGAGGTGTATGTACTTTCTTTTGTAGTTCTGTTACATGTTTCAAGGGTTCTCCCAATAAAATGCAGTCTCTGGTTCGCCTTTCCCACGACATTATCTAACTTACGACCAACCGCAGTCTCACATCCGTTTAAATGATGGGCCAAATAAAAGTGGCAGGGGTGCAGCTTTACTCACGGCTAACACTGCACAAATGCTACTGGCCGACTTCGATACACTTCGAATATGTAGTAGTCAAAATCAAAAAGTGAGACACCGATTTTTATACGTACCCATATGGCCGTTGAAGTGGCAAAAATCCTCTCGAAGAAAACGCGGTAGTTATCTTTCTCACTGAAACACTACGAGAAATTTAGAAAAACCATGTTGAAACACAATTTCTGTGGTTCATACTGTACTTTACAACTGTGCAAATTACATATTTAACTCTGTAGTGGAGGGCTGTTACTATGCGTATCTCTTTGCACCTGCGGCTCTATTGGAAGTCGTAATGCATTAAGTCCACTCCTAGAAACCCTTTGGCTAGGAACTGCCCTATAGGTGTCGCAAGATGAACTGACAAGAGGCAGTTTTTTCACCCGAAAGCACTAACGGTCCAACATACCGAGCATGAAGTGGCGGAAATCAGTTTCGAAATGCAATTCGGCAATTTCACAGAGAAGGGTCAAAGGAAATTTGCAGTAAATACAAGAATGCTCTACGTCCAGATTTCTTCCAAAGTTTCCATAGAAAAAGGAAAAAATTACAGAAAGGACTCTGAGGGACATACGTGCAGTGTCCACTTCAGCGGACATTACTGTATATTTCCGTACAGATAGTAAATATCAATAAATAGTTGTATTTTATGATAGTAGACATTGTTTTTACTACATAAACGCCATTTCCAAATTTACTCCTCATTTGTTAGTTATTTGGTAAAATGTTATGACTAGTAATTAAAAAGACTCAAATGTATGTAAATCTAAGGGACTTAACTACTTTGGCCAGTAGTCCTTAGGCTTACAAACTACTTAAACTTACGCTAAAGACAAGAGACATGCCCGAGGAGTAAATCTAACAGTATATATAACAACAAATTCAACCATATATGATAAATTTTCATTCCGAAGTCACAATAGTTAGATTTACTTTCGATGTACTCCTACATCCACCTATACATTCGCTCTGTCCATCGTATGATGGTAGTCATACATGGCGATAGTCTTGTTTGCAATTTCACCTCCACGTTGGTTATTCCCAAACTCGACAGAGACCGAGCCCTTATTATTTCAATTCAGTCCTTCAGTAGCCTGGCTTTTGTGGTAGAAACTGTTTCGTGCGTCTTTGCTACTACAGTAACCAACTTAAACGTTGATGAACTCAAAAAGACGCATCAACTACTAAGAAGACTGTAACAGTGTCGTAAATTCACGACCAGTGATACAGGCACCCTCGCACTCCACAAGCAAGATTAAAACGGCTTATACTTAAATGCTGATCATAGACCCCATTCCATGTGACCGCTTCTCATCACGAGAAAAGCATTAAGCGTAAATCATGGGACGGCGACTGTCGGTTACCAGAAAGGTTTTCGTGTGTACAATTAAACAGCAGCGGATCGCAGGCAGCTAGTTGCGACTTTATTTGGAATGGGAATAGTGTATGTTACCTATTACACTTTGTTACGTACACATTTTCAGCTTATTTCATTAGATATATCCGTTTTATATATTGCATTAACCCTGATTGGATAGCTAAACTTCTCAATATCTAAAAGCTATCTCAATGTACTGATTTTATTTCACCTGTTTAATGAGTAAAACTCTAAACCGCGACTTACAAGTTATTGGTTACCAGGGTCCCAGTTTTGTCATAATCTTTCAGTGACCTTCCACCTGCCTCGGACTCTCATCTACCGTACATCTGCACGCATACTCCGACATCACATAGTGCGTGTAGTAGGTACCTCGCATTATTACTGGTCATTTCCTTTTCTACTCCTCTCCAAAATAGAGCGAGAAACGACTTCTTGTATGTCTTCGTACGAGCCGCAGTTTCTCTGTTTTATGGTCCTTACGTGAAATCTAAGTTGGCAGCGAGAGAATAGTTCCGCGGTCAGATTACACTGCTTGCCCTCGACATTTCCTCAGTTGTGTTCCTCGGATACAGCGTCGCCGTCTCTCCAGGGACTCTCATTTGGTTTCCTGAAGTACCTCCGTAACACTCACTACTGATAATAACCTAACAGTAACAACCTAGCAGTCCACCTCAGAATGGGTTCTAAGATTACCTTTAAACCGATCTGGTGGGGATCCCAGTCACTAGTGTCGCACTAGAGGTCTCTACGAGGTCTGCCTTACAGATGAACCACAAAATCCCAAACTTCTCCCAATAACCCGAAGTCGACCATCCGCCAAACTGTCCTTACATGCTCGTAACATTTCAAATCGCTCTGCAAAATTACGCCTAGATATTTGATCTACAGTTTTAAGGAGCACGTACTCGTCTGCATTACCTTAGATTTTCTTCATTTAGATCTAGTTATTATTCATCACACTAACTACAAGTCATCTACAGTAACTTTCAGATAAATCCCAGCACCATCAGTGAACAGCCGCAGATTGTAACTTTTCCTGTCCGTCAGATCATATATATTTATAGAAAACAACTGCGGTCCCATCACTTCCGTGAATCATTTCTACCGATATCCTTGTCTCTGGTGATATTCTTACATTCCCCGATAAAACTGTAAGTAAATTGTGTCAGAAATTCCAAATGTTTCTACGTGCTGCCATGTCATTAGATACTCGTTTCCGGAACCCACTTGTATACAGTTTGTCCTGGAATCTTGATCTGCTTAGCTCAACTGATGCCTGCTGGTGGAAACAGCATTATTATTAGTATGTCGGCTACAAGTGAGGAACGTGTGATAATACTGATCATGAGGTATTGCACCAGTACCTAGGATGAGTCCTAGTCAATATCTCGTACCATAACATAAGCTGTCCATAGGACAGCAACGTTAAGTCGACATCCACCTTATTCCTGGGGTTTCACTTTTACCTATGTCTATCATCGACATCAATAGAACAGGCAAATCCATACATTACCAACAACAGTTATCTGCAATAAGCAATAACGCAAGAAACAGGAGTTACACTTGCGAAAAATTATTTGCCAAAACCCAATAAGGAATAAAATTTTCCACTTACATGGCTCGGTCCTATACATCTATCTGGGCTACTCAGGTAACAACGAAGAAGAAAATTTTATCTATTTTACTTGAAAAATCAGTCCAACATATTTGTGTGTTACTGTTGGCGAGTGAAACTAAATCTGTTTCGATTACTGATGTAAATTCTCCACAGAGATGATAATTCATTATTCATAAGAGACAGATTGACTGGCCAGTACTAACCTTTGTGCTGTACCGCCGAGACACAAAGAAAGAAAAAGGACGAAAACATAGGACTAGTTTTAGGAACAGTGTTCCTTCATCAGGTACGAGAGTAGGGAAGAAAAACAGGAACAGGGAACAGAAGGGGAACGCTATTCACAACCTAGGCCATGAGGTGATGATTTCTGATGTTTCGGGATTGTGGAAATCATAGATACTGTTCCCTGTTCCTTTTTTTCTTCCTTTCTCTTCTACCTAATGAAGGAACCCTGATCCGAAAGCTTCCTATTTTTTCGTCCCTTTTCTTTCTTTGTGTGACTGTCGGCGGTACAGCACGAAGGTAATTACTGGCCAGCTAATCTATATCTTTTGAAGACACTAAATCTGTTACTTTTGCTTGTGGACAGATGATAATGCAGTCTCCTGCATATTTCGGTTACAGGCCTGTCAAGATGAGGACAGCAGCGGCGCTGGTGTTTTGCATGGCTGTGGCAGCGACGGCTCCTCTGCAGAGTTTAGGTGAGTCTGCCAGCACAACAGCTCAGCTAGCGTGTTCCAGCACAGTGGTTGACAGCCCAGGCAGCGTGGCACTGGTCGAGGTCAGCCAGCGTTTCAAGGACTTCACATGTCAGTCATGAAAGTCGGCTAGTATAAAGCGAAATAAGAGCTTCAGTGCTCCATAGCCAATTTTTTGGAAAGAGCTATTCTTTCATTGTTCATTTAATATCCAGAAACAACGAGCAGCAAGGGAGAAAGATTAGATACAAAAGTTTGGAAGACAGACATCCACAGCTAAAACTGATGATAAAAATGGTCCGTTGCAGCTGTATTACAACTTTATTACAAAAGAACGACTCATTTCGTTAGCTATCATCGCATCATCAGGTTTAAGACTATTAGAACATTATCCAAGGAGTACCTTGATCTCTTGATCTTTAAAACACATCCCCCAATTCCTAAGATTCCTCACGTTTAAAAACCTTACGGTAGGGACAACCACGTTCAAAAAACCAACATTGGCTAAGTTGTCGAACGGGCAGTGTCGTGGCTGAAGACAAACTCAGCCTTGCCTTAAGGTTGTCCATACCGTAAGATTTTCTAAACGTGAGTAATTTTAGGAATCCGGGGATCAGATAGAAACATGAAAATTGCAACGGAATATTGCCTATATTGTTATAGGTGTGTATCGTTCAATGTTTTGTACATATTTAAAAAAACTGCAACAGTGTAAGCATTGAAGCCAGATGTAAATTTTATGAGGTCTGAAAACTGCAGAGATGTAATATACATACCCGTCTTAATTGTGTGGATGTCTATTAGGGTTTACAGTTTTTATTTGTACGCTTCAACACGTAGTTACTGGGCCTCTTACTTTTCTAATTTTTTATTACGGAATAAGATGAAAAATTGGGAACCGCTAATATAGTATAACCTTCAATACTTCTTCACAACTAGTAGGAATGCAGTAGTCACTCAGGTTATATACGATATCAAATGTATTCACTTTTTTCACGAATGTCTAAATGTTCAAATGCTCAAAATGTTTAAATGTTTGTATAGCTTATTGGACTTAACTACGGGGTCATCAGTCCCTAAACTTACAAACTACTTATGAACTAACTAAGACTAAGTACGGCACAAATATCCATGCCCGAGGGGGGATTCGAACCCCCGACCGTAGTGGCCGTGCAGACCCAGACTGGAACGCCTCAATCCCCTCGGCCACCGCGGTCGGCATGTTCAAATATTTGTAAATCTATGGGACTTATCTACTCTGGTTATCAGCCCATAGGCTTACTTAAACTAACTTGCTAAGAACAACAAAAACAGCCATGCACGAGAGAGAACTCGAACCTCCGTAGCAAGGCGCCTTGGAACGCTCGACCACTCCACCGCGGCCCCAAATGTCTATTCAGAATTACAAAGGATAGTTGATTTAAAACGCAACTGAACTCTAGTTGTGGAAAAAGGAGACGCGGTGACGGATGACGTCTAGGACCATGGACGTACACGTACAGCTGAGACGTCCCTTCTTTGAAGGTAAAGAGGCCAGCAGGTGAAAACACGTCCATTATTGTTCAGGTGGCCGTATGCGGCTCAGGCGTCAGGCATACAGTTTCGCTCGTCAAGACGTAGGACGCATCCTTGGCCTGTCAGCGGTCGTCTGCAAGCTGGTTGCTACCCGTGTTACAGATCTGAAGCAGTGCCTCTAAGAGAACGGAAAGAAAAGTTACAAAGTATTCTTTAAAAAACCTTCAGTGTTTGTCCTCCTCCAAGAAAAACAAACTGTCGTTTAGAGGGTAAAACGAAATATTTTCAGTTTGCAATTACCACATCAGTAATTAAAAAAGTCGTGAAAAGCCATAGGTTTATAAGCTAACGTCAGTTTACTAGTGTGATAACAGTGAATATTTCCGCCCTGTAATTTCAACTCAATATTTTCAACATGAAAAAGCTCACAGTTGAGTGATGAAAAGCGAGTGAGAAAAAATATTTGTATGTAAGTATCTATAGGGGACTGGGAAGTGAACGAGCTTGCACTGCGAATTTGGTAGTTATAATTTGAAAATTTTAGTGTAATGATAAGCTTACAAACTGATGAACGCATATTTTACGGCAGAGACGCTGACAGGTGAATTGCCTAATACCTACAGCGTCTCCAATCCCTTACCGTTTAGTGTTGGTCTTCCACTGTGATTATAAATCAGCTATCACCTCAACTCTTTCCTCATGAAAGTGGTTAATTTATGACAGTTATCGTATTCATAAGTCTAGATGAAACAGGTTCGAGTTCATACAGAGGAAAGGGAGCCTACAATTTGACGTGGAATCTGAGCGACGTGTTTTTTGAAAAATTTACACATAACTGGGAAGGAGAGATAAAAATGTTCAAATGTTTGTAAATCTATCGGACCAAACTGCGTGGTCATCAGTCCGTAGCTTACAAACTACTTAAACTAACCTAAGGACAACACAAACAGCCATGCCCGAGGGAGGACTCGAACCTCCGACGGCGAGCAACCGCGCGCTCCGCAGCGAAGCGCCTTAGACCGCGCGGCTACTCCACCGCGGCGGAAGGAGAGATAATCGAAGACATTGTAGGCTGAAAATTTAATTATCAAAATGTTCAAAAGTTTGTAAACCTATTCGACCAAATTGCTATGGTCATCAGTCGCTAGACTTACAAACTACTTAAAATAACTTACACTACGGACAACACACACACAGCCATGACCGAGAGAGGACTCGAACCACCGGTGGGAACGTCGTCCAGTTCACAACAAGACATTCCACGCGGCATTTAGTCCGAATGGCACTCGATCATATGGTTTGGTTCAAATTACGCGCTTTATCCTACTACGACAAGCGTAAGAAAGTAAGTCGGTAAAGGTAGGCTACTGAATTTTTCCAGAATATAAGCAATGTAAATGCAGAATTTCACGAATCTGATTGTACATCTTATTTAACTCCTAATTGTTTACATCTTATTTATGTGTAAGTCTTCTGGACAGTGGCCAAAATTGAGGAGTAACATTATTCCCCCCCCCCCCCCCTCTCTTCTTCTTCTATTGCTGTGTCCAGTGCTGAGAAAAGCAGGCAATGGAACACACTAAGTACACCCGGACGAGAACTAAAGAAATAAGGAAATATATTTTCAACTACAAAACCGAGGTTAATTCATTATCATGTTTCTCGGTTACATTATACAGCAAAGTCAAACAATAACACCAGTGTCGATTTCTTGACTCACCTTACAGAATCATATCGCAAAAGTTTCGACAGTAAGAGACTTGATCCTACGAAGTTCTACATTCCAATTACGAAAACGTTCGATGGACTTTTTAATATAAATACAGGTTTGTTGTTACTTTGTTATGTGGATTATAAATGTCTATTACTTAGTTCGTCATGAATAATACGAAAAATATTTTCAGCTATTTTACCGAAGACATTATTGTTTATTTTTTCAACACCAAAGAATTAAACATGGCTTGCTCAACAGTACGTTGAAACCATCTACTTAAAATCAAATGCTTGAAATTAATTTTGGTGGGTATATACCCAATTTCGCTCGGCAAAACGCCCCATTGAAAAATGAAAATGTGTTCTAAGTTTGAACGATTCCCCATTGAAAAATAAAAATGTGTTCAGAGTATAAACGCTTCTGTTTGTAATCAACTCAAATGTTTAAATGTTTGTTAAGCTTATGGGACTTAACTACGGGGTCATCAGTCCCTAAACTTACAAACTACTTACGAACTACCTAATACTAAGAACGGCACAAATATCCATGCCCGAGGGGGGATTCGAATCCCCGACCGTAGTGGCCGTGCAGACCGTGACTGGAGCGCCTCAGTCCCGCGGCCGGCCTGTTTGTAATCAGTGACGTCACACTGCAAGGTGGGAAGACGTAAAATGGTAAGCAGGAGGAAGTACGTGACCGACCACAGCTTAAGTCCTATCGTGCAGGTGTAGCGAGTCGTTAAGTGCCAGAAACGGCCGGCGCGATCCTCTGCACGCACCGTCTGTCCGCCAGCGTGAGCGCGCTTCGCTGGATTTGCGCCAGCGGGCCCGACTCACCACAGAGGACTCGTCAGCTACTGCTCTGATGACACTGCCCCAGCACAGTGTCACCTCATCGTGGAAAAAGTTAAGTAACGTTCCTGTAGTCAACAGTTTGATCTCGTTGCCATGTGAATAATTAACTAGGCGCGGTGGAGTAGCCGAGCGGTCTAAATCGCCTCGCTGTGGAGCACGCGTTTGCTCGCCGTCGGAGGTTCGAGTCCTCCCTGGGGCATGGGTCTGTGTGTTGTCCTTAGGTTAGTTTACCTTAGTTCAAGTAGTTTGTAAGCTACGGACTGATGACCACGTAGTTTGGTCCGATGGATTTACAAACATTTGATCATTGAACACAGTTACCTAAGAAAACATATGGAGGGAGAAGAGAATTGAAGTCAATTGCTCCATCGAAATGGAAGTCGTTACTTACAGGGAATACTATCTCATCTAAGGTTTGGAAAGAAGTCAATCGTGTATTTTCAAAGAACTCGCCTGACATTCATCATAACCAGAGAGTAATTTGCCCCGTTCGAGTACTGGTTACATAAGGTATCGGTGTCTCCGCATTGGTTATAATTGTCTTTTTTTACTGTTGAATAAAAAAAAAGGAAGGAAGGTTAGGTTTTAATGCCCATCCACGATAAAGCATATGCTTGGATATGGATGTTAGGGAAATCATGTAGAATCTAAATCTGGGTAGATGGGGAGAGACTTGAACCCCCATCGTCCTGTATGCAAGTTCGCGGTCTTATCACTGCTCCAACTTAATCGGTGACTCACTTGTAGACCTTTGGACGCATCAACAGTTAAACTGAAGTTTTGGTAAGAAACGAGTTTAACAGGACTGTGGGGTCTTTTATCGACAATGTAACATGAGCGTTATTCCGAGCAACATGAAAACTGATACTTAACGTAAAAGACGACTAAAGAAGGTACACTGTATTACGTGATCCAACAAGTTGCATTGCTAACAACTCAGAGAATAGAGTGTAAGGCTGTGATTCCGAAACCAGAACAGAGGGACTAAACGCCAGTCCGAATACTACTCCGTGGAGAATAGGTGTAATATTAAAAGTGTGTTTGCGAGCTATTTACAGTTAATGCTCGTTGTCGCTTTTCAAACTTCATAGTTTCAGAAACTTCCTACCAGATTAAAAATGTGTACATAGCTTTTACTCTTGCTCTACATCGTCATCCAGCTACTAAACTGTTAACCTAGCTTTCTTCTACCCCTCAAGGGCCGTTTCTGGTAATCTAAACCTTTTAAACGATCATATCAAACTAATATAGAGAAGACAACTTCATAGCGTATATCAAAATAGTTTCATTTATTAGTGATGACTGGTTCCCATAATCAAGGTTACCGTGTTGGGTATCATTGAATTTATTTAACGGTCTGCCTGAAGCTGTAGTAGTAGCTAGCCGCGAGGTTTAAGCGCCGGTTTTCGGATCGGACAGGTGTGCAGGACCCGCTTCGAATCCGACGGTCGGATTGTCAACGTGACTTGGTGTGCCCGTCAGTCTGAGGGCGGTGAGTAAGACGATTTTCCATCTTCCTCGATAATTTCCGCGGAAATAATTTCTTCATGTTCAGACACTCGCTGATTTAAACTGCATGAAAACATTTAAGGTACACGTCTAACGACTGCTCCGTTTGTGTGTTTGTGGATGGGTGAGGAAAGGGATGTTCAAATGTGTTTTAAGCTTGCGGAACTTAATTGTGGGGTCATCAGTCCCTAAACTTACAAACTACTTATAAACTAACTTATAATAAAGACGGCACAAACATCCATGCACGAAGAATGGCATAGCGCATCAGAGCATTGCGCCTCAATGCACTCGGCCACTCCGCGTCATCGGAACGGGATGTTCGGTGTTGTTCGGTGCAGGCACCTATGGTGTAAGGGCATCGCTACGGACCTTGCTACGGTTACGTTTATGTTGAAATGTTTGCAAAACTAAAGGACCAAACAGCTGTGGTCATCGGATCGCAGACTTAGAAACTAAACTAACTTACGGTACGGATAATGCCCAAGAGAGGACTCGAACTTCTGACGGAAGCGGCCGCGCAATGCGTGATATCGCGCTTCACACCACCTAGATAGAACACCACCTAGATAGGCCTGACAACAGCCCCTTGTCACGTCACACCGATCAGGTCGCGACCGCCAGCTAGCCGCTACGAGGCAGTGTGCTGTGCCTCATCGCCAGCCGTTTAGTTGGCGATCGCGGACTGTTGTGAGGCCTTGTATCTGCGTATTGTGGGTCACACCCCGCGGCTATTCCCTTGCGGCGCTAGGGTTGCGGACGCTACAGGCTGCGATCGTGTGATGTTTCACTGCTGTTTCGAGTTCATTAATCAAATTCATTTAGATGTTTCTACAGTCATGACGATTGCGAGAGGAATATCAGATCTTCATAGCTCATAGTGTAATTGGCTATGGCAGTTTATACTTTTCTGCAATTAGCCCCTCAAATACATCCCTTAGAAACCACAGCTCATCTGCAACGACGACCGCAGCTGTAGCTGGCTGCCTTGTTAGCTTATTTTTAAAGTAGTAACAACCACTTGCAGTTGAAGTCGTTTTATTACTGTTTCGGGCACTCCTTAAGATTATATTGATGTCGTTATATGGTCACTTCTAAGGTGGTGGAAGGACAGTTACATTTGAGCTATGGTTTCTATGAATATGTTAAAGATGCTGATTACAGGAATGTATGACATCAAATGTGAACGCGCTTCTGGGTCACCCCGCAAGTGCTAAAAATTTAAAACAACTTCGAATCTTACGTTCCTACTTGTTCAGGGACTCACATCAAAATACCGGTTTCGTTGCTCCACTAGTCGCTCCTTAGCTACATATCGAATGTTCTTGCTGCAGCCTTGCCAGCAAGTTGTGACGGCAGTATATTTCCATTAATTAAAACTTCCAGGCTGAGATGCGCGGGTCTATCTATAAAACTTCTTACTCCTGACGTCGACTCACGCCGGCCGGTAAAGCCAAGGAGGTTGAAATAAAGGGAGATAGCGTTATCTATGCCGAACACATACCTGAATTGAAGCCTGTCCGCCATCTTGGTGAATTGTGGAATGCTATTTCTCTTACTGTTAATGCGTTGAATTAAGTGACAGTGCAAAGGTTGTACTTTCAAACAATATACTTTCTTTAATAAATAGTAATAAATTCTCATCATAAGATATATGAAAACTTAATTTTTAACTTTAATTTTAAATTTGTACCACGGCAAAGCCGCCGTACGTTTTATTACTGCTTCAAAAAATGTTCAAATGTTTGTAAATCTATCGGACCAAACCGTGTGGTCATCAGTCCGTAGCTTACAAACTACTTAAACCTAGGTAAACTAACGTAAGGACAAACACACACACACATGCCACAGGGAGGACTCGAACCTCCACGGCGAGCAACCGCGCGCTCCGCAGAGAGACGCTTTAGACCGCTCGGCTACACCACCGCGGCACTACTGTTTCAAGTGGCGTAAAACAGTAACAATACAATACGAAGACTTCTCCAAGACTCAGCAATATGGCGGAGGCAGACGTCACTTTTTCAGCGTAAGGGCGTCTCCCTATAACCTCCTCGGTTAAAGCCTACACGTTATGACCGGCAGTGTTTGTGTGTGTTTGTCGCAGCCTACCCGCAGCGGGCGATGATGTTCAGCGGCTACTTCGGGCGGCCGGTGCCCGCGCAGTACTACCCGCGCACCTACGGCCGGCCGGGCTTCGTGACGCGCGGCTACGAGCCGCAGGGCGCCATGTCGGCGTTCGCCGCCGGCAACACGGTCGCCGCGGGCTCCGGCTTCTACGGCGGCGCCGACGGTAACGGCAACGTCAACGGCAATGGCTACAGCAACGGCAACGGCTACAGCAACGGCAACGGCGTGGCGCCGGCCCCCGACTGCAGCCAGTGTAACGGCGTGGTGCCGCCCCCGGGCGCCAGTGCCGAGCAGCCGGAGGCGGACCCACAGCCTCAACCTCAACCCCAGGCTCAGCCTCAGCCTCAGCCGCTACCGGAGGCGCCCGTGCCCGCCCCCGGCTCCCAGGAGGAGCCCGGCGTGTCGCAGGAGCAGCCCGCGCTGCCGCCGTCTGCAGAGTCGGATGACTCGGACTTCCCCAGGGACCAGCCAGCCACCCCCGCACCTGTAACGCCGCCGGCGTCCGCTGAAGTACCGCAGCAGGAGGTAAGCGCAGCGCCTGGCAACGCCCTCTTCACCAACACTCATCCAACACTTCAAGTCATTACGTAAAATAACACGTAAATTTTCAACACCTTTACCTTCGTACATCATCTTCAGGATTTCCTTCCGGCGACCCGGGTACGAACTTAATGAACTATATGACTACATTGATTTCTTCCCTGCGTTATTGTTTGTGTCTCCACTACAACCCACGTACGACTTCTCTTTCTGCCTTACGTGGTCTTTTCCGAGACCGCCCAAGTGGTCTTTTTCCTGGTACGTCAATCTTCAAATACTTACTTGAGTTCAATTCGCCTTACCTACCTTTTAAAAATGTTGACTGGAATCCACTCTTTGATATCCTAAATGTAGCCAGGGTAAAATATAGGGTACGAAAAGGCATCTTCAGTGGTCTGGTTATCTGTTACATTATTTCGTTTTTATATCTCTGGCAATTTAGGTTATAAACAGTTCTGGAGTGTTACCTATCTGTCACTTGTACTCCGGTGATCATGGCGAATGTTTCCGTTTTGATTATAGCAGCATTACAGAAATTAACAATTCTTAAAGCTAAATGGTAGTTGAAACTAGATACATGCGACATTCTATTTCATAAATGTTCAGGGAATTCAAAATTCCGAGATTCACAGTGGCAAGGGTAGTCCACCTCCTCACGTCAGTAAAAAGACTTGCAGTAGGCGGCCATACGTTCATTTAAATGACAAGCACGATATTAATGAGGAACGTCTCTGTTATTGCTGCTCATTTTGGCGATGATATGCTGTAGAACCTGCTGTGGCAGGGCTCGAAGTCAATTCCGAGGCCTCGCACCCTGTTTCTCTCTTATTCTTCAGACTATCACTTAAACCAATATTTGCTATCTTCTATTACTCTCTTCCTAAAATAGTTGATGTTTTTAAGTTGCCTTTCCATTTTCCTTGTGATAAGCTTTTACCTTTTTCTTTGTATTTTTTATCAAATTACTGCAAATGTATAAAGAAAATAATGTATCACTGTCGCATAAATGTATCACGTAGTTTTTGTAACCAGCTATATACCCAAAGGCAGCTGGTCCGCAAAAAGGGTAAATAAATAAAGGTAGCACCAAACGACTGACTGAGTGCATTTACTAACAGCACTGCATCGAATGCAGCTTTTCTCCTGGACCGTCACCATAGCAGACACCAGAGACAGACGCATATTTTGTTAAGTCATTATGCTTTCCAGAATGAGATCATGGAAGGTACGCCATGGAAACATTCCACAAACCATAACACCCCCAGACGTTTCACGCTGTACATGCTAACGCTTATCTGTCCGATGGAGCAAAAAACGTGATTGGCGCTCAGTGGACGTTCTGTAGAGGCACTGGCGTGGGAATTACAGGTTTCGTCGCCAATGTACAGTACTCAGCATACGTGCATAAAACAGTCGTCTGCTGCGATGGCCCATAAGCAGTATCATTCCCTGAACGGTCATCGATGAAACACTTTTGGTGGTGCATTAGTGCATCAGGGGAGTCAGTTGCTGAACAGTTGTTCGTCTATTTGCCCGTGCACTCCTTCATAGCCATTGTCACCCTGGTTATCTAAGGCCAAAAATCCACAACTGCATCGGTGCTGGTTTTCAGAGAGCATCAATTTGCATACACGGTATACTTTAACCATGACCACTAGTAAGAATTTACAAACCTAACCGACATATTTTGTGTACTCTACACTGTTAATGTGAACATAGGCGGTGGCCTCATTAATGAAACTACACAGTGAAATAGTCAAAAATTAATTCATTAATAGTGTAGTACAGTAACTATTCAACCGAATTATTTACGTGCTTCTAGGAAGTCGTGTCTTCAATTCTTCTGAAAAGCGGAATGCAGCCCGTCTAATACTGCCAGAAGGAAAAACTCCTTGGTAGCAGGAATCGAACATGGCTCATTTATGTGCCATTTAAACAAGCTCGGACGTCAGATACAAAATATGTACAAATAGATGAAACTGAGATCTAAACAGGAAAAGAATACGCACTATGCACAAAAAGCGTCTCACCCCCTCTGGGAACATAGCTAGAGCTGAGAGGCGGATGTAAATTAATTGGGGGCAGTACAAACGGTACCGTAGATACTTTATTCTTCTAGGGGATCAGTCCTCTTCGGGGGGGGGGGGGGGGAGTTCACTTCTGCAATTCATTCACCAGTATCCAAAATATATCTTTATACCTACAATAGTTTCAACGTTTCAAACGTGTACACGGGTACTGGCGACAACAACAAATACAGAGAGTAAAAGGATTCGTCGATTCGGCTCTGGGAGTATAGTGCAATAGGTTGGATTTTTGGGCAGAAATGAAACAGTGTGATTAAGGCTACTGCTGGTCCGAAGTGGATATCAGATTTCAAATCCCGGTCTGGCTCAAATTTTCAATCAGCTCTGATGAATGTATTTAGACGTCCTGAAGCAGTAAAGACGGTTGGAAATTTCTATAAGTATCGTAAACGTTACTTGTATCCTCTAGTTGTTCTAGTGAACTCCTGACTTCGGAGTTCGTTCGTCACTGATGAGCAGAGAACGTTGGCAAGTTCTAGTGCGATATTTATGACTTATCACAGTCTGTAGATTTTTAGTGCTAAAAATGGAGGCGGAAAAGAAATTCTTCTTTTGCATCCATGACGCGATATTTAACAAAATGTGGGCAGATATCACGGCTTTTGATTTTCTTCAAATCAAATGTTAGTGAAGCTATAGGACCTAACTGGAGTGGTCATCGGTGCCTAGACTTACAAATTGGTTAAACAAAGTTATGCTAAGGAACAAGACACACACACACACACACACACACACACACACACACACACACACACACACACACAAGGAAGCACTCTAACCGCAGACAGAGAGCAGTTGCGCGCTCCTCAGCATGGCGCCTTAGAGCAGACGGCGTTTCACACACGTCTTTATCTTCTTGCCAGTGTTCAGCAACAGTAATTACTTTAATATGCGTCACTACCACTCAAGCTTCAGCATTATATGGTGCTTTTATATATATGGTGTCTGTTCTTTCGGACATGTCATTCTTTCTCTTTCGCTATGTTCCCGCACAAGCAGGGTCGACGTTGTTATTAGGATTTGGCGTGTTAATATTTTCCAGGTTGTCGGATGACCTTCCTGCCACCACTCCATGCCTCCCGGGAGGAAATGTGTGCCACAAAAAGCAGCGTATAGTGTTATATGTATGTAAGTGTAAAGTATTACGAAATGTTTGCGAATCGTGTAACTGAGGCGGGACTCGGGTACCAGCTCGGTATTCACCTAGGAAGATGTGGATAATCTTTCGGACATGTCTATAATTGTGTATATACCTCCAACAAGAAAACACAATATTTATGTACAGATACACAAACTCCATTTCTTGTAGGGGGGGGGGGGGGGTACAATTAAACCTGCGAGCAAGAGGAAGTAATGGGGATGTGGCATTACTATACTGAATACGAATAAGAAACTGGAGCACTTATGTACATATATACGGTAAATTGACTTAGTTCCGCCAAACTGACTCCTCCATTTACATGAATCGGCATTGGCCCAAGCACAAGGTACATATATCATCCAACCATGGCAACTCGACTCTAACACTTAAACAAACAGAACACGTTTGTACATAAATCTAGGCATTGTACTGAACAAACAAGAAATAAATCACACCGCTAACAGTAGTCCTATGAAACTCACATAATATTAAAACATTTAACAGGGCAAGTTTCATCAATAAATAAATAACACTGAAACGAAAACCAGATCAGCTTAAGCGCTCGCAAACAGTAAGTGTACTGTGGGCTGATGGTAAAGATCCACAGTTGAACGTTGTTTGCCAACCTCCACAAAATGAGTGCCTTCCATCACAAAATCGGCAGTGGAGTAGATACATATGTCATTTAATCGTGACAACTCCACACCAACACATGAACATACGAGGCCTGTCCTTTATGTATAACTAGGCACTGTTCTAAATAATCACAAAATCAACTTAGCACTCGATATGAAAGAGGCACATCATTTATCCCTAAGCAAACGGTGACAGCGCGGTGACGATCCTCGGGCTCAAGTCACCGACCCAACACACCAGCAGAGCCACAGCCGTCGACCAACCAACACCAATCCAGTTCCTCCGTCTCCTCACTGCCGCCTCCCGCCGTCGTCGCCGTCCTAGCCCCTCCAAAGCAAAACCCCCTCTATCGGCCAGCGATCAAAACCCGCGATTTTCAGTACAGCGCCCTCACGGCAGCGATGGTACTGCCGGGTAAGGCAAATACCAGAAACAAAGCAAACACACGGTGGAGGGATTTTAAAAATGAGCGCAAACGGCTGAGTAGTATGCGATGAAGAATCAGGCAGTAGGGTAAGCGTGTCTGGATAGTAGAAGTCGTTAAAGGCGCGTTCACACGAGTCAAGTTTAGTTGAACGAATTTACTTGATCAACAATAGCTGAAAGCGACTTGAACCAGTTTTTGTTCACACGTTTCTACTGAAATCGACCAATTCAGTAAAAATGGCTTTGAAATTAGCGGTGCGCGAAGTGGTGGGTACTCTTAACAGTTTTGCTACAAGTAGAGTTGAGAAAAAATCAAACGGCAAAAGCGTCGTTTTTGGATGCGCCAGTGGATATTAAGAAGAAACAGACTTGCAGCTTCAGAGGCTTTGTTAATGGGAACTAGCGTTAGAGGACATGGAAGAATATTGAAATCATTTGAGACTGCCGGAAGAATAATATGAACATCATTCACAAATACCAGAATAATTTGGGCACATACAATTCCTCTGTTCCCATCCCACTCTTTTATTTGGACACTAATGAATGTTCTTTTTTGTACATTGTTCTGATTGTTTTTATTTTGTTCTTCATGTTGGTAGTGGTTAAACCGCTAATGTCCATTTCTTTCACGATACCCCGCAAAGCATTTTCCCGCACATTTTTATTTTCGTAAGTATCCATACGATGACTCCCCAAGCATTCGCGCTTTTGGCACAGGGTGTATTTTTTCTATTTTTTTTTTTTTTTTTTTTTTTTTTTTTCGTAAATAATATCACGCTTTCTGACCACTTGACACTCATTCTGTGAGATATTTGAAAACGCAGTACTTTAACAATACAGAATACACCGGCAATCAAGCCGTAATAAACTTTTAAAACAGCTAGCGGGTTTACACGTGTAACTATGTGCTTCAACTCAAAGTTGAATCATCACTTGAATGGAAAAGTTTGACTCGGTCAAACTTTTCTTGATCCACTAAAAAGTTGATCAACTCAATTGAAACGAAGGGTCACACAGGGTTTTTCATTCAGCATTTGTTGATCAAGGAAACTCGTTCAACTAAACTTGACCCGTGTAAACGCGCCTTAAGGCAATCTCTGGCCCTAAGTGGGATATCCGGGTTCGAATGCCGGACCAGCGCAAAATTTCAACTTGGTCATTAAATTGATACGAATGTCCTGCAACAGCCGATACGTCTGAATACTTGTAATTCTGAAACGGTGCTTGTTGCAGAGCGGCCGCGACTTCTCGCACAAGCCCAAGCCGGCCAGCAAGCCCGGCCGCAAGCGCCCGGTGCAGGACAGCGCCGAGGACGACGACGACGACGAAGAGGAGGAGGACTTCCCGCTGGCCGGGCTGCCGCTGCCGGGCAGGCGGCGCAAGGGCCAGGGCAACGTGTACAGCTCCTACTTCCCCATGTTCTTCGGCGGTTTCCCCGGCGGACGCAGCGCCGGCGGTGCCGGCGGCGAGGGCGCGCCGGGCGTGGCCACGGCCATCGCCAACAGCTTCAGCACGGGCAAGGGCGCCGTCGCCACCAGCCACGCCACGGCATACGGCGGCCCGCACCTGCTCGGCGCCACCGGCTCCAACGGATACAGGAAAAACGGGTACGCCTGCACGCCCGCCAACAGTCACTACGAACAACACTGACATTTACAGCACATCTCTTCCTGTGTACGTGGGCAAAATTTTGCTTCTCTTCAAAATTCATCAATGAACGGAATCTTCCTTGCTTCCTTTCCTTCTTCTAACGCCTTTCTAGCTTGCGCGGTGTCAAGTAGTATTTGAGTGATGGCCCCGGTGGTCGGGAGGGTGGGGGGGGGGGGGGGGGGGGGAGGTTCAGATGTGTATACCCCAACTGTCTGCGTATACTGTTACACGGAACTTTTCCTTATGGTTACGAATCGTGTAACTGACGCCGAACTTAAACACCAGACGGGTATTCATCTACTGGGGTGTGAAAAACCACATTCAGGCTGTTCGGCCCATGGGTGGGCGGATTCTAACTGGGGTTGGCATACGTCCCCAGTTCGGAAAGCGGCGCCTTATACCGCTCAGCTAACCAGGCGAGTTTCATCACTGAACTGATTACATCATTATATAAATACGCTAACACGAAAATTGTGGTACAGATTACTAATTTATTCGTACAAGAAGGCCAATGAAAGTTACATAATTCGAAAGATTGTTTATCGTAGAGTTCACGAATATAAATATTATATGTGCATTTAGCCATTAAAAGTGGTAAAAGGAAATAGAAATTTTCCTATCTGCAGCTTGGATCACGTTCTGCATTCTCCACCAAGCAGCTCACTGATTCCCTATTCGCCTTGACCAAAGACGCTGTAATGCAGCGCATCTGCAGTATTAAAATAACGTATTAAAATAAGTGAATATCGAAACATGGAGTGCTCCCAACTCACTTTCTTGTGCCGATCAAATGCTTCATTTTCGCAGTGATTAAGAGTGGTTAAAGGAAATGGATGTTTTCATATGTAATAAAAATCCTTATAAATATTGATTGTCAAGTGTAGACAACATTTACTAAAATGACACGTTTCACATCATTACGAAATGTCATATAAATGACCTACGGAACAAGTATTTAATCTAATCTAATCTAAAGTCCACTGTGCGCATGCACAAGACCAGCAATGTCCCTGTCGGAAACAACCACAGAATCTCGTCGTATTGTCAATAAAAACGCACAATAATCCTACTGTACCTACCCTCCAAAGCCAACCAATAATTCATAAACAGTGCATACCAGTAAGGCCAATAGTGAATTTCAGGCAAACGTGTTATCTATCTACTCATTGTTGGCGTAGCAAGTGGGCCAATGTTGGTGATTCGGAGCGAATCTTCAGCGATATCTCACTTGCCTTCCAGCAGGGGCAAAGCTAATTTATTGTTCTAGACGGTCAGTTCTTTAGAGCAAGAAGTTTATTCAGTTATGTATTCAACGTATTTGCAGCCATTTCTACGTTTAAAAGTGTAATACAAGTTGCATTGCAAACAACAGTTCATGGATAAAGCACTGAGGAGAGGGGTATGGACACCCTCCACCCCGTCTGTTGTCTATGTTCCTGCCTTCAAGGTTTTGTGTTTTGTGACTTCTCCTGGTGAGGGTCTACTATGGCGCAAAGCTCACCGGGGACTGATGACCATTGTAGTTTTGTCCCCCTTAAACAACCAAACAACAAAAACAGCAAAGCTCACACTACATACTCTTCTGCCCGCAGGTCGAAGGCCCGGCTGACGTCGCGCGCGTAGTGCCCGCAGGCGGCGCACTGCGCTGGTGGCGCCCCAGGCGGCGGCTCGCGGAAACAGCCGCAGACACTGCCACAGCCTCCTGAGGGGCCGGCCACGCCGTGGCGGCCGTCATCGCCGCAGACGGTACCCCGCCGGAAACCCGCTATTTAAATACTCAACTCCCATAATTTTATGTATTAAAGAACTCTGTCTGTAGTTACAACCATACATAAATAAACTAATATTTTAACTACAACCACAAATCTTTTATTTAGAAAATATGCCCTTAACCTCCTACATACCGGTTTGGTACACAAAACTTAGAACACTCACTACATAAGTTTCTTGTTGTTGTGATCTTCAGTCCGCAGACTGCCTTGGTCCATAATCAGTTGTTCACGCTTGTCTTTCAAGATATGCTTTTATCCTCTTGGTACGCATCGAAATTAATTTCTTATGGTCATGTCTTCAGCAATGTAAATCAGGTAGGTTTTCCACGAGCGATATATTGGACAACATGTGAATGTGGCAATATGTCGTTCGTGTGTTGTACATGGTGTGATCAATATTTGTGTTTTTATTGTTTTTGTGACATGTTTCACCGTACTGGCTGTGAGAACGCTGACGAATAGTTGGCCAGTAATAGGAATTACGTAATAACATAGAATAGAATTTTGTTATTTTATTTTATTTGTTTCTTATTTTTCTGTTTTTACAATACACTTGTTATTGTTGTTGTGGTCTTCAGTCCGCAGACTGGTTTGATGCAGCTCTCCACGCTACCCTGTCCTGTGCAAGTCTCTTCATCTGAGAATACGTTCGGCAACCTACATCCTCATAAATCTGCTCACTATATTCGTCCCTTGGTCTCCCTCTACGATTTTTACCCCACACGCTTCCTTCCAATGCTAAGTTGACAATTCCTTGATGTCTCAGAATGTTTCCAACCAATCTGTCCCTTCTCTTAGTCAGGATATGCCAGAAACTCCTTTTCTCCCTGATTCCGTTAATCACCTCCTCATTAGTAACGTGATCTATCTATCTAATTTTCATCCTTCGTCTGTAGCATCACATTTCAAAAGCTTCTACCATCTTTTTATCTGAACTCCTTATCGTCCTCGTTTCACTCCCATACAATGCCACACTCCAGACAAATGATTTCAGAAAGGAATTCCTAACACTTAAATTAATATTGGATGTTAACAGGTTTCGCTTCTTTAGAAACGTTTTTCTACCCATAGCCATTCTGAATTTTATATCTTCTTTACTTCGCCCATCAGAAGTTATCTTGCTACCCCAATAACAAAATTCATCTACTACTTTTATTGTCTCATTACCTAATCTAATTTCTTCAGCATCGTCTGATTTTCTGACATTACATTACATTACCTTCGTTTTACTCTTCTTAATGCTCATCTTATATCTTTCTTTCAAGGCACTGTCCATTCCATTCAACTGCTCTTCCAGATCCTTTGCAGTCTCTGACAAAATTACTATGTAATCAGCAAACCGCAAACTTTTTATTTCTTCCCCCTGTACTTTAATTCCCTTTCCAAATTTGTCCTTCCATTCCTTCACTGCTTGCTCAATGTACAAATTGAACAACTTTGGGGAAAGGCTACAACCCTGTCTTACTCCCTTCCCAACCTCTGCATCCCTTTCTTGCCCTTCGACTCTAATAACCGCTCTCTGGTTTTTGTATAGATTGAATATAACTCTACGCACCCTATATTTTACCCCTGATACCTTCAGAATTTGGAAGAGTGTATTCCAGTCGACATTGTCAAAAGATTTCTCCAAATCGACAAACGCTAAGAACGTAGGTTTCCCTTTCCTTAGCCTACCTTCGAAGATGAGTCGTAATGTGAATATTGCCTCCCGTGTTCCTACATTTCTCCTAAATCCAAACTGATCTTCCCCGAGGTCGGATTCCACAAGTTTTTCCTTTCGTCTGTAAATAATTCGTCCTAGTATTTTGCAACCATGACTTATCAAACTGATAGTTCCGTAATAAGTTATGTAACATAAGTTTATGCTTTTTAAAATTTTTATTAGTTTGGCAATTAGTTTTTACTTCTTTCGTGAATCTTGGAAGTTATTTAAGGTTGTAATGGACAGTACGTGTTATCTCAAGACATCTAGGCAAATATACTGTTCTCCTTCATTGGATTAATCAGTATTCGTTTCGAACAAGTAGATGAAATGGCGCTACAATGTGAAACCGAAACTAAAGAATACGGTATTGTTGCAGTAATTATACAAAGAAAACGCGAATCTACAAAAATATACAGGGTGTCCCAGCTATCTTGTCCACCCAAAATATCTCTGGAACAATAACAGCTATTGGAAAACGACTTTCGCCAGTATCAATGTACGGCTGGGGCCCATGAATGTAAATATTTGGAAACATTCTAAAACGAAGGCAAATGAGTTTCTTAACACAAACTTATGATTTTTATTTTATTTCAAGCGTCAACTTCGCGTCGCAATATCTCGGGATGTAATTGGAATATTGCGGTGCAATCAACGCCATTGTTTATGTGATTTCTCATGCTGTGGATTGCTGAAGAAAAAATAGAGTGTCCATTAAAAAAACTAAGTTTGAGTTAAAAACACATTTGCTTTCGTTTTAGAATGTTTCCAAATATGTACATTCATGGGCCCCAGCCGTACATTGATACCGGTGAAAGTCGTTTTCCAATAGCTGTTATTGTTCTAGAGATATTTTGGGTGGACAAGATACCTGGGACACCCTGTATAAAAATGACGTCGTACATGACATCGAGGATTTAATGATTCTTTTATAGGATGATGCTGTAGTTTATTGATATGTGGCAACACTGGAGCAGGGTACTGCAATGCAGGATGATCTGCAGCGTTTTAACGTACGATGCGGGAAATGGAAATTGAACCTCAAAATAAAGTGGTGCGTTTATACAGAAAGAAATGTCCTTTGTTACATAAATTCGCTATAACAGAACAAGCACAGGAAGCACTTACTTCCATAAAAATCTTAAAGTAGACGTAAGTGGCGATTTGAAATGGAACGACGATATAAAAGCAGTCGCGGGTAAGGCAGATGCCAGAGTGATATTTATTGAAAGAATCCTCAGGAAGTGTAGTCTGTCAACAAAGGAAGTAGGTTACATAAATGCCGTTCTGCCAGTGTTTGAGCACTGATCATCAGTGTGGGCTCCCTTCCAGGAGGGGGTTCATAGAACAAATTGTGCAAATATTTGTAAAACTATTGAATCAAACTGCTATGGCCATCAATCCCTAGACTTACAAACTACTTAAACTAACTTACACTTACAAGAAAACACACCTTAGGTTCGTTTCAGCAGCTGCCAGACGGCTACTGTTAAGCGCTAAGAAACAGGTGTTACTGCGCATGCGAAGCTACTATGACGTAAAAACCCTTGTTTGATACTTGCACTGCTGGAACGCTTTTTGCACTGTTTCTGGCTGCAGACGAAGGTGAGTTTAAATGAACAGTTAAAATACTTTCCTTCCTAATAACGATGAAGTGTAAATGAGAAATATCTGATATCAAGTGGGATTGCAGTGACTTCGAAATAATCGAAAAACACGCTACAACACACGCGTATCACGTGATGGCTACCCCTCACTCTATCTCAGACCTTTCTGCGCATGCGCAAATTGGCAGCTTGACCGCGCCAGAAATATTTTTCCGGGTAGCGTCTGGCTGCTTGCGACAACTGCTGTAACACCGAACAGCCACACTGCAAGTAGCCAGAAGTGGAAGAAGGTGCTGCTGGAACACAATTTCAACGTTGCGCGTGCGCGTCAAGCAGTCTGGCAGCCGCTGGAACGAACCTCTTAATGCCTGATTAAGGACTCGAACATCCGGCGGCAACAGAAGCCCAGCCCGTAGCACGACGCCTTAGACCACGCGACCATTCGGCGCGGCGTTTATATAGAGCACAGAGATGATCCAAAGTGATGCATCGGCATTTACTGGCGCCACTGTCGTCGTACGACCGAAGCAGCCACCGTGCGATCCATCGACAATCACGGTTTCTTGCAGCGGCCGCAAGACGTCGCGAGGCGCCGATCACGTGTCCGCGCGGCCGCTGCATGTAGAACGCGCACTGCAGCAGGCAGTTGGAGAATGTGTTTTTGACAAACTGTGGACCTGCACCTAGAAGTTGGACACGACTTGCTGTTGTACGCGCTACTACACTGAGGACTGAAGTATTGTGGACAGTGTGTTGGGAAGGACAGCAATCTTTGACAAGACTCGTTTTCAGCTGCCATCTCTCTTTGTAGTTTCATACCATGCTTCATGGATTTAGGAAGAGTTTTTATTTGTTGGTTGTGTAATATAGTTAACTTAAAGCTGTAGTCTAGTCATCATGAAAATAAATGAAGCTATTTACAGACAAAACACAAAGGAGAGCAGCACTCTTCCTTACGGGCTCATTTTTTAAGTGCGAAATCATCACGGGGATGATTACGAAACAGTAGTGGCAGACGCTGCAAGAGAGAAGTTTGAATCGCGCTAGGAGCTTCTCTCAAAGTTCCGACAGCGTACGTTTCTTGAAGAGTCAGCCAATATATTGCTTCTACCTAAGTATGTCTCGCAAAGAGACCACGAAGATAAAATTAGAGAGGTATACATGCAGTCATTTTTCCCGCGAACCATTTGCGTGTGTAATAGAAGGAAGTGACAGTGTTATACAAAATACCCTCCGCCACACACCGCGAGGCGGCTTGCGGAGTAGGGATGTAGAGGTAGATGTAGTAGCAGCAGCTTAATCAACTACAATGACTTTAATCGTGATAGGGCTTCAAGGACGACAAAAATATGGCAGCTAGCGTAATCTCCGGATAATATTTCTGAGCAAAACATTTTGAGTTAGCATAGACAGTAGTTGTTGTTGTTGTGGTCTTCAATCCGGAGACTGGTTTGATGCAACTCCTCACCCTAGTCTATCCGGAGGAAGCCTCTTCATATTCTCATAACAACGGCTACCTACATCCGTTTAAATTTGTTTACTGTATTGACTTGATTTGATTTGATTTTCTCAGGGAAGCCAAAACAGTCTTGGTCCAACCCGCCACTGCCCGCACCGAAACTAAGTTTATTCTGCGGTATCGCTCCCTGTATATCTAGTAAAGCCAACCAATGCCCTTGAACAGTGCAACGAGTCCCTTTACCAGTTCTTTATTAGACACAATTTCTTCGGTTCTAGTTGTCGCAAATGTTCTGTGCCTTTTACTCTCGAAGATTAGATGTGATGCAGTTTCATCACCGTCATCACAGATCCTACAATTAGGGTCCTCTTCCCATTGTATGTAGGTGTGCTTACTGTATTCATCTCTTGGTCTCCCTCTGCGGTTTCTACCCCAAACACTTCCTTCCGAAACTAAATTCACAATTCCTTGATTTCTAAGAATGTGTCCCACCACTCGATCCCTTCTTCTAGTCGAAGTATGCCAGAAATTCCTTTTCTCCCAATTCTATTCAGTACCTCCTCATTTGTTAAGCGATCATCCCATCTAATCTTCAGCATTCTTCTGTAACAGCGCATTTCAAAAGCCTCTATTCTCTTCCTGTCCGCACTGCTTATCGTCCATGTTTCACTAAAATACAAAGCAACACTCCACACAAATGCCTTCAGAAAGGACTTCCTTACACTTAAATTATATTCGATGTTAATAAATTTCCCTTTTTCAAAAACGCTTTTCTTCCCATTGCCATTCTCAATTTTATATCCTCTGTACTGCGACCATCGTGTGTTATTTTACTGCCCAAGTAACAAAACTCATCTACCACCTTCATTGTTTCCTTACCTAATCTAATTCCTTCAGCATCGCCTGATTTTCTCAGACTGTACAACATTACCCTTGTTTTGCTCTTGTTAATGTTCATGTTATACTCAACTTCCGTTCAACTGCTTTTCCAGGTCCTTTACTGTCTCTGACAGAATTACGACGTCGGCAAAACGCAATGTGTTTATTTCTTCACCCTGAACTTTTATTCCTTCTCAAACTTCCTCCTTGCTTTCCTTTATAGCTTGCTCAATGTACAAACTGAATAACATTGGAGAAATACTGCAAATCTGTCTTACTCTCTTCCCAACCACTGCATCCCTTTCATGCCCTTCAACTCTTAAAATCCACCGTCTGGTTTTTGTACAAGTTGTAAATAACCTTCCGTTCCCTATATTTTACTCCTGTTTGTTGCAGAATTAGAAAGAGTGTATTCCAATCAACAGTGTCAAAAGCTTTCTCCACAACTAGAACTTTTAGGTTTGCCTTTCCTTAATCTATCTTCTAAGATAAGCCGTAAAGTGAGTAGTGCTTTCCCTGTTCCTACATTTCTCCTGAATACAAACTGATCTTCACCGAGGTCAGCTTCTATCAGCTTTTCTATTCTTCTGTAGACAATTAGTGTTAAATTTTCACAACCATGACTTATCAAACTGATGGTTCTGTAATTTTCACACCTATCTGCGCCTGCTTTCTTGGAATGGGGATTATCACATTTCTCTTAAAGTCTGAGGGTATTTCGCTTGTCTCATACATCTTACACACCACGTGAAATAGTTTTGTCATGGTTGGTTCTCCAGGAAATTTCAGTAGCTCTGAGGGAATGTTATCTACTCCAGGGGGCTTGTTTCGACTTAGGTCTTTCAGTGCTGTGTCATTCATCTCCCACTATAGTATCTCCTGTTTCATATTCATCTATTTCGTCTACCCTTTCCACAATAGTATCTAGAAGTTCATTTCCTTTATAGAGCCCCTCTATATATCCTTTCCACCTTTCAGCTTTTCCTTCTTTGCCGAGAACTGGTTTTCCACCTGAGTTTATGATATCCATAGAACTGTTTCTCTTGTCTCCGAATGCCTCTCTTATTTTCCCCTATTTATACATTCTTCTACAGACTTGCATTTACCTCCTAGCCAATGATGCTTAGCCATTATGCACTTCCTGTCAATCTCATTTCTTAGTCGTCTGTACTCCATTATGCTGTTTCATTTACTGCATTTTCATATTTTTTTGTAGGTCTTGCCTTCCTATCTATTTTTTCCTCTGGTGCCTTCATTATATCATTCCTCTATGATACCTATTCCTCTTCTACAGTTTTATTTCCGCCCGTTTCCATCAATTGTTGCCTATAGCTCCCTCTGAAATTCTCTAGAACTTCAGGTTCCTTCAATTTATCCACGTTTCATTTAATTATTTTCCTACCTTTCTGCAGTTTTTCAGTTTCAGCCTACAATTCATGACCAATAAGATATGGTCAGAGTCTATATCTGCCCCTGGATGTGTCTTACAGTTTACAACCTGGTTCGGGACTGATGACCTAGCTGTTTAGTCCCCTTAGAAACCAACAACAACAACAACCTGTTTCCAAAATCTATGTCTTACCATTATAAAATCTATCTGGTATCTTTCGGTGTCTCTTGATCTCTTCCACGTATACAACCTTCTTTCGTGATTCTTAAACCAGGTGTTTGTTATAACTAAATTATGTTCCGTGCAAAATTCTACCAGACGGCTTCCTCTTTCATTTCTTTTGCCCAGTCCATATCCACCTACTATCTTCTCATCCCTTCCTTTTCCTACTACCGAATACCAGTCTCCCATAACAATTAAGTTTTCCTCTCCCTTAATTGTCTGAATAATTTTCTTTACCTCCTCAAGAATTTCTTCGATTTCCTCATCATCTGTAGAGCTAGTTGGCACATAAACGTGTACTACTGTGGTCGGTGCTGGCTTCGTATTTGTCTTGACTATGATAATTCGATCACTGCGTATTCGTATTTTCTTATTCATTATCAGTCCTACTTCTGTAACACCCTCAACTGATTTCGTATTTATAATCCTGTCCTCACCTAACGAGAAATCATGTTGCTCTTTCCACCGAACTTTACTAAAACCCACTACGTCTAATTTGAACCCATTCATTTCTCTTTTTAAATTTTCTAATCTCCCTACCCGATTAAGGGATCTAACATTCCACGCTCCGATCCGTAGAATGTCAGTGTTGTCTTTTCTGATGACATCCTCCTGAGTATTCCCCACCTGGAGATCCGAATTGGGGACTATTTTACCTCCGGAATATTTTACCTGAGAGGATTCCATCATCATATATTCATACAGTAGAGCTGCATGTCCTCTGGAAAAGTAACGGCTGTAGTTTCCCCTTGTTTTCAGCCGTTGTCAGTAACAGCGTGGCAAAGCCACATAAGTTGATGATGGCGTACCTCACTATTATCGATATCCTTAGCAGAGGCACATTTTACTAAACTTCTTCTTATTTTATTTTCTTTGTTTATATTTTTAAATTCATTTCATTGTCCTCTCCGAGGAACAGAGCGGGCTCTTCGAGATCCGGCACATTAACAATCGTGTTTCTTTTCAGCTACTTACCAAACAAGCTGACGAAGGCCACACGTGAACCGAAAAATATGTTCGAATGTTTCTAAACCTAAGGAATCCAACTTCTGTGCTCATCGGTCCCTAGACTTGAAACTACTTAAGCTATCTTAATATAAGGACAGTACACACACACACACACACACACACACACACACACACACACCCATAACCGCTGGAAAACTCGAGCCTCGGACGCGAACGGCTGCGCGATCCGTAACGTGGCTCCCCAAATCGTGCGGTAATTCCCGCCCGGAGGGCCCAAACTGAGTTCTAACATATGAATTATGACTAAAGAAAACCTCCTGTAAATGCAGGATTGGAACCACATAGCCGCATGGGAATGGGAGTGCGTTCTAAGGGGGCTTGCTGCAGAGTAGGCGATTACTCCCAGTCGGAGATTCGAGTCCTCCCTCTGGCATGGGTGTGTATGCTGTCCTTAATGTTAGTTTAAGTAGTCTAGGGGCCGATGACCTCTGCACTTTCGTTCCATAGATTCACAAGTATTTGAACCTTTTATCTACTAACGTATTTATTTATTTATTTTTGTATGATATAGATTTATTTCCGGGAAATTGTCCTTCTTGACATAGTTGTCCTTCCCAAAAAAAAAAAAAAAAGTAAAAAATCGGTACAGCGCGATAGCAGTTCCGACTACCAATAATTGGGCACTCGTTAATCACAGTTGGTGTACTCCCACAGATCAGCCTGACGAACTGCAAACGATGGAATTTTCCCTGAAATAACAGCCTTCAGGATCACGGGTGTTCTCTGTGACCGACTACAAAATCTTTTCCCTGCCGTGCATGATACATGAGACAGGCGAAATACGATCAGGCTTCAAAAATAAGGCAATAATTTCATTTCCTTCACAGGCGTGATATAGATCTATAACATGAAGTAAGTAGAGTTTTCAAGAAGTCCTGAAAACTGTCCATGCAATAAGAAATTCACACAAGGGGACTGAAGTCAGGGGATACCGACATGCACAGATAAGAATGGCGGAGTATCGCCTACAGACGGTGTAAAATAGGACTGCATTGGAAGAGCTAATGGTTCTCCGTCTGGACGTGATTTAAACGCGAATTGGTAGTTGGAGGTAATCGTTTGGGACATTCCACACAGCAAATCGTTAGTAAATTCAATTTTCTGAGTTCCACAGAGCCACGAGTTTGCCGATAAAACGAAATTTCAGGCATGACTTGTCATTCCAGCCATAATAGTGGCCAATATCCGGACTTACGGATTGAGAACAATGGCGTTTGCGTAGAGTGTCGATGCTAATATACAAGCAACCCTGCACTAAGTAACCGAAAAAATCTAGGTGGGACGTACGACGCACAAAACCGTTGGAACAATCTGGCGCCGGCCGCAGTGACCGAGGGGACTGCGGCGCGCCAGTCACAGTCTGCACGGCCGCTACGGTAGGGGGTTCGAATCCCCCCTCGGGCATGGATGTTTGTGTCGTCTTTAGTATAAGATAGTTCATAAGTAGTTTGTAAGTTTAGGGACTGATGACCCCGCAGTTAAGTCCCTTAAGCTTAACAAACATTTGAACAATCTGGAGAAATTACGATATATCCTATCACTACTGTCACATCAGTGTAGTATGAACGCAACGAGTACCTGAGGAGCAACATACGGTATTATAATTTCCTAACAGTTCTACGTAAATGAGAGTCTTGGCTCCGACTTTATTTGTACTACACTTGGGTGACATTCTACACATTGGAAGGTGAAATGTAGAATGAAAGGTCTCGTTGAACGAGAAGTGTTTCCTTGATGACCAGTTCCTGATAGAAAGCAACGAAGACAACCTCAGTTCCGTTATCAGAAAAATTCACAAATAAAAAACAAATCTGGGCTGGACAAAAAATAAAAAAGACGAAATACACGGAAGATCGAGAAGACTTTGATGCATCACTTTACACGTTTGAAACCATACAAGTTACTTTTATAACAAATGTTAGAAACGTACTGATTGTTACAAATAAAACTGCGCAAGAAAAAAGAATAATTTTCCAACTTCGTTCGTAGCTATGAAGTGAAGAAATTACGAAATAAAAGAAACTACCGTCTGCAACTTCTTGCTATACGTCAATAGTAAGGACTATCACAACATATGGCGTTGAAATTTTGGTATAAATAAGGAGAAAAATAAATCTGTCGATTTAGATAGATTTTCGATTAATAGGTTGTCTCATCTGCCGACAATATCCGTACGAAATGACACATTTTAAAGATTACAGGAGGAATGGACCCCTTCCTCGAAGCTATCGCTAACAAATATTAACTTCCTGTGATCACCTCCGACAAACGAATGATAACCAGATAACCAATGAAGAAAAGAGTATCAATCTTAGAAGTTTAGAAACCATGGCACACACATATGTGGATCCAGTAAAATTTTATTTTGGAGAAAAGAAGTAACACGCGATGACGTAGTGACTCTACGATTAATCTTAAAAGAGACTTTAAAGAATGACAATCCTATGTTTACCATTTTCATACAGTCAACATATCCTTTTTACAATCTGCACTGAAAGATGCTCTTTGAAATTTCGTAGGGAAGATAATAATTGACAGGGAGGGATAGAGTATATGTAACAAGCAGAGGTTTGACTGCATTTGTTGCAGACGAGGGACAGGGTAGCATGGCAGAAATGGAGTGAGAGAGGGATTTTCTCCTAATCCCGATGTTATTCACTCTGTACATTGAGCAAGCTGTGAAGGAAAATAAAAAAAATAAAAATTGTGAGGGATGTAACAGTTCACGAAGTAAAAATAAAAATTTTAAGGTACGATGATAACGTTGTCATTCTCTCAGGGACGACAAGGGACATGAAAGAGCAATAAAAAAGGGAATGGATAGTGTTATGAACTGATTATAAGATGAACATTAGTAAAATTAAAATAAGGGCAATGAAATGTTGCCGAATTAAACCACGACAGGTGAAGCAATTAGATAATGAAAAGTAGACGAGTTTCTCTATTAGGGCAGCAAAATGAAATGATGAAAGGTAAAGAGAGAATAAAATGCTGACTGTAAATAGCAACAATAGTATATCTTAAAAAAAGGACATTCAAAAATTTTAAACATGGCTGCGTTACAGAAACGGTATTCGGAAGGACATGTCGGACTCATGAAATAATTCTCATGTAATTTCACTAGCCTGACAAATCCAGAAGAAGACAAAATTATTTTTGTCTAAACCTAGGTAAAGTGTTAATAAAAACTAATTATTTTCAACTGATGGTCTGGTATTTCACCTGCAATCCGGAAAGAGAAAATTGTAAAAATCTGTTAGGAAGGCTTTCCTGGAGGTATTTGTCAGAAGCGTAGATTGTTACGGAAGTAAAACGTTGATGACAAAACGTTGATGACAAAACGTTGATTCATACAAGAAATGAATAGGATATTTTTAATGTGATGTCACAGAATTTTATAAAAGGGTAGATGCGTAGAGTGAAGTCAATGAAAAAGTAATTAATTGAAGAGAAAATAAATGAATGCTACTACTAAAGAAAGGCTTCTGGTAAAAGGATATACTATGAAGATTCTAGAAATTTTTGAGTTGATAATAGAGACATATGGGGAAGGGGGAGGGAAGGAAGCATAAAAATTGGTGATTGGTATCAACGATTGAATATAGTAAGGAAGATCAAATGAATGGTATGGAGTATATACAGAGAATGTAGGCATTTACATACGATAGATTACACGAAGGCACTTCTTCGCTATGTTTTTTCTTCTTGTCTTCTAATTTAGAAAATCTTTTTTTTCTAATTTTCAAACATCGAATCTTTGCGCATTCGTTATTATTATTATTGATTCTTTCCGAAGAAACAAGATTCGTTCTATTGACGTATAGACAAAAGTGGCGGCGGAAGATTAGAAGGTATTATGGTAGCGAGATTCGAAGACATTGTTTGGATCATCTCCTTAGTCGGCGACACTGACGCCACTGTTTCATGGGTCATATTCTAATACAGTATTTAGCAGTCATTGATATGTCGAAAACGCTTGAAAAACGCATCGTATTCAATCGTGATATGTTTATTCTATAACTGCGCGAAAAAAAGAGAAAAATGCACGATTCGTTGCGGCTATGCTTCATTTATAAGTAAAAGTAATGAGAGTGGAATGGAAATGGATGCCCTTCTAATTACATGACGGAAATGTGATTACAGCTTCAGCGGACAAGAGGTACTGGGATCTATACGTAGTGCTTAAAGGTAATACAGCGAGCTAATATAATAAACGAAGGGCCGAAATTATTCATAGAAACTGTATTACTTAAATGGCATACACGCTTTTACAAAACTGAAACCCACATAATCGGGATTTTTGAATCAGTTGAATCTGTTTATGAGGCTTGAAGTTTTCAAAGAGAAAATAAAATTGGACTTCGAAAAAACCATAGCTTGCTGCAGGTTCAAAAATATTTCAAAACTGTACTAAAGAAACGTTTTGAGCTATTATAAAGATACCGCATCAAACAATGTGAAGCCCGGGGCGATAATGGATGTAAGAACTGATAAGTAATAACATGAAAAACTGGAGATACTTAATGGCGGGACTAATAATGTGGCAGTTCAGTAACATATGCTAGAGTGGTGTACTTGGTTTCCAGACATGTTGTTTCTAATTACGTGTAGAGCAACATAAGAAGTCGCAAATTGATTACTATATCTGTTGCAAGAATTCTTTCCAAAATCTTCATTGCCTAACAGTAAACACTTGAGAGCAACTTTGAGTCATAAAGTTATTCCACTGGATATTCACCTCGTGATGTTAGCTGTTCATCAGAAACATAAGACAGATCATGCAACGATGCCACCTGAACAAGACAACAATCACAGATATTCTCATCTTAACACAACGTCCAAAACAATATCTGCAAATATCCGAAGACATTTTGCTTCATAATTCAAGGTATGTCTACTGGAAACGCAGAGCACGCTCATGGTTTGGCAACACCGGAGCTGAGAAATGTTCATTGCAGGAATCTAAGATTAAATTTCGATTACTATTTTGTCTGGGTCTTGGGGAAGAAAATAAGATTATTTTAATTTTAAAGTGGCATCGAAGATAACCGCATGAGTGTCGAAACGGACTGGATGAACTTGGTTGTTTTAAGTGGAACGTTTTTCACCCATCAGTGGTTTGGCGAGAGCACTACAAGAAGGCAAGAGAGCTTCGTCGCTGCTACACACGTGGCTGGGAATGGGACGTGAGGCGCAAAACTGATGACTACAGCACCAGAATGTGGATTTCGTTGGCGACCGTGCGGCGGATCATCTCCTGATGCCTATCGCTGTTGTATCTACAAGGCGAGCGGCGGCTCAGCGCGTTCAACAGGGAAAGCATTACAAAGAGACTCTGGTGGAAACAATTTATTTCTCCCTCAGGTCTCTTAGCAGTCCATGCAGGAATTCCCGCTCATTTTACTGCCAACTTCGAAACCAACTTTGTGCTGACTATGGCGTTGAGTGTATCTTCGAAATGTCAACGAGGTGTCACTAGGACAACATCTTGAAATACTCTCGTCTGTAAAGCAAAATCTGTAATATATGAAATTAAAATAAATAAATAAATAAATAAATGTTCAAATGTCTGTAAATCTATCGGACCAAACAGCGTGGTCATCAGTCCGTAGCTTACAAACTACTTAAACCTAGGTAAACTAACCTACGGACAAACACACACACACACACACCCATGCCCCAGGGAGGACTCGAACCTCCACGGCGAGCAACCGCGCGCTCCGCAGCGAGACGCTTTAGACCGCTCGGCTACTCCACCGCGGAATGAAATTAAAACGCCTCGTGTGACGATCATATGAAAATTAAACCATCACGGCCGCGGTATTCACTGCAGGCGATATTCAAATTTGGTAAATATTTCTTCGTTGGCAGCTGAAGACAGTGAAACTTGAAGATTGAAATTGTAGATGAGTGGCTTATGATCTATTATTACGGTAAAGTACTGATCATATTTTTCACACTCCATACAATGGCTCTAGCCTCCTTATCTGAGATACAATAATTTTTTTCTGCTTTACTCGAAGTGGAACAAGCAAACATTAGAGGCCTTTCAGTTCCATCAAAAAAGACATGAGATATGCACCCATATCTGACTCAGCGGCGTCACAAACTAACACTAGTGGCAATGATGGGTCATAATGACACAAATCTTTGTGTGACAGCATCGTACATTTAGCTTCCTTGAAACCTTTGTCACACTTTTTACTCCATTCAAAACTTTGGATTGTTGGCACATGAATACAGAGGACTTAGATTTCTAGACAAGTTAGGTAAAATTTTTCCATAGTAGTTCATCATACCACAGAATAACAAGATCTGAGTTTGGATTGTTTGGTTTGGAGCTTAATTGGAACCAATGCTCTGCTGGAGAGGAGCATGTGATGACACTGTCATCAAGGTAGCAATGTTTCCTTAAGACCAATCTGAATGTTATGCATTTTTGCTTGTCATATAACTGCAGAAGCAATTCCAAAAGCAAGTCTAGTGAATTTGTACAAACCCTAAGAAGTAACAACAGTTTGTAGTTCCTGAGATGGTCATCCATTTCTAACTGTAAATAGGCACTATTTAAGTCAAGTTTTGTGAACTTCTCTCCTCCTTGCTTAGCAAAAGTCTCATCTATCTTTGGTGTAAGGGATTTTGGGGAATGACAAGGTTGGGGTTAGTATTTGCTTTTAACACGTTGACTGCCGCGATGACGACAGAGACGCGCCAGAGCCGCCTGCTGCTGGCGCCGGCGGCCACACGACAGCCAACGTGTTAAAATCCTCACTAATTCTTGTCCTAGGAATTTGACCTGTAGCCTGCTGAAGAATGGGCACAATAGGTGTAGCCGACTTGGCTCTTACTAGTTCTTCATTTGAAAATTTGACAAGGGTTTTTTCCTCCGCCATTTTTTGTAGTTTATTTTCTACAAGAAGCTGATGAACTAGGGGAGTGGACCTGGCACGAAGGGCAATAGGTTGTGCACCTTCTTTCAGTACTGGTGTATCTTTGGCTCTTTTCAAAGCCCTGGCTTTTTTTGTAAAAACGTTACGATAAGCTCATAGAAGTTTTTCTATTGAATCTATTTCTGGGCTGAAAACTTCCAATTGTTTTTACTCTATGTGTTTTTACAGTATTGTCCCAGTTAAGTGGAATGTATCTGGGCCATTTCTCCCCAATACAGTGGAGCTGATGACTTTACAACATATAGAGACAATGAATAACTCACATCATCAACTGGAACAGCAGCATTAACCAAATATACAGAACCCTTGATATGAGTGTTATCATACTGAATAATTTTTGTATTCACTTTGAACAAATTATCTTTGCGGAAGTATTTGCACCATTCCTGATATGTCATAAAAGTGGCATGTGCACCTTTATCCAATCAAAAGGAATTTTTTTCTTCATCCACAACTAGCTCTACAACCAATTTTACACACTGGAACTTGCTTAGTCACAGTGAAAACACATCAACACTGTAACTTTACATGTACACACAAATATTTTCTTCATTTAAATCACTGTCTTCTTACACACTTGATTAAATACACAGTTTTCTAAGCGTGATGTTTTCTGATATCACTTGTTGCATTATCCAATCCTAGTCGCCAGTTGTTAAGTTTTGTACTGGATTGCACAGTAAAACACGCATATCAAAACATAACGTTTATTTCGCTGGTTACATGTTTAGACACACACACAAATACATAGTAAACATATCAAAGAACATGCACTGAACGATACAGTGTACCAACTTGAAAATGAGGTACTGCTACCAACTAAACTAACAGATGTAACAGTATAGCCACCACAGGCAACAAAGCAGGCGATTATTCTGACATTCATTCGATCAAAAAGATGACGAATACAGTCTTGGGATACATTATTCTATGCCTGCTCAACTTATTAACGTAGTTCTGCAAGAGTTGTGGTTCGACGAGTTGTCGCTCCATCATATCCCACTCGATTGGAGATAAGTCCTGAGATCGTCCTTGGGCAGTGAAGTTGCTGCACGTTTTGCGGAGGATTAGATTAGATCAGGCATGGTCAAACACCGTCCCGTGGACGCGGGCGCCCTCGCCGTGACCGCGCCGCCGCCCGCGGGCGGCCTTTACCGCGCCCCTGCCCCGCGCACTGTGCGCAGCGGCGTGTAGGGCACTGGCGACACACGGTCGCGGCCGGGACCGTGAACTGGTGTACTCCGCCCGCGGGGCGCGGGCGCGCCAGCCGGGAGGAAATGTTGGCCATGCCTGCATTAGATTATTACAGAAATCAGGGTTGCACTATGATGACCGGGTCCATTAGGCTAGTGTAGCGGAATTTGACTTTACCGGATCACATGATCGAATGTAATATCTTTGCTAGCACCACGTCATCGCCTGCAGTGGATCTCCTGGGCTCGTAACCATACCGGCTGTACCACAGAAGATTGCATCGATTATTGTCTGTAAAAAGTTATTACAAGTTGTTCAAAAATACTAGAAGCTGTAATGTAATTTTTATATATTACTGGCAATCAGTTTCGGCGGCCGAGCCACCGTCTTCAGTCCCTTTAACAACGAGGGTCTACATTTTGTTATAAATATGTTTAGGATATAACGAAAATAACTGGTTCACACATCATGTGTAGTACTAACAAAGAACACCAGCAGAAAAATCCTAATTTGCTTTACTGGTCTTCTTTGTTAGTACAACACTTGAGCGTGCTAAGCAGTTATTTTTGTTATATCCTAAAAATATTTATACAAAATACGGACTCTATATGCTAAAGGGCATGAAGATGTTGACACGGCCACCGTAACTGACTGCCAATAATAATAAAAATTGCATTGAAGCTGCTAGTGTTTTTATATCACTTGTATGTAGCTGAAGCACCATCCATACACGTACTTAAAATGATCGAAAGTTTGTAAAACTATGGGACCAAACTACTGTGATCAGGTCCCTAGACTTACAAACAAACTAACTTAAAGCTATCCTAAGGACAACACACACACATTCATGCCAGAGAAAGGGCTTGACCTTCTTGGGAACGGCTGTGCAGTCCCTGACATTGTACCTAGAACCGCGCCCATATACGTACTCGTACATCATGAACGCAATTAAAAGTAAATAATTATGTTCAGATGCTTGGAGATCATTTGAAGCAATTCATGGTATAGTACATGATCGGAAACAACGATGGAACTTTTGGTCGGACTACAGTGGCTTGTGATTTGTTTCAAGAACATTGTAAACATTTCAGCGACTGATTTGACAATCCATATCGCTCGACGTGTATCTCATCGAACATCTATGGGATATAACTGAGAGGATAGTTGCTGCAAAAGTACTGTAATGGAAACGACAGTTATGGACGGGAGAATGAGTCTGTACTCCAGTACAGGTTGCCAACTACTCAACTACTTGTTGACTCAATGGCACGTCGAGTTTTTACAGTTCGCTGGTGAAATGGAAGTTCGAACGATATTAGGAGACACATCGTGCCTTTTGTCATGCCCCTGTATGGAAAGGCCGTATGGACAGGACGCGCGCAGAAACGCGGCTTGGTGTCTCTTGGTGCTCGGTTGCTATTTGAGGTAGGATCAAGGGGTAGATAGTTTCTCGTTTTGTCCGTACCGACAACCATTTGTCTTACTGTTGCTATGTAAATTTTTTTCGTAAAAGATATCAACTCAACTGAAATTAATGCGGATTTTTATGTTCACCGTGAGAATTTTATGGCTAAAAAACCTGTTTCTCTGGGAGATGTTTTGGAGCACGTTACATCTGCGATTTAACCTTGCTCGATAAATTCAGATTTTCTACGAATATAGATAAGTTGATGTAGCCAAAAGAATTTTTTATCCAAAAATTATTACCCGTTGTTGAGATATCTTGAATTATAGTCGACCTAAGTTTAGCACGTGATGATACTTAATAGATGTCCAAAAACAATTTTAGAACCAAACGTTCAGTGTGCAATCATTTGATTATCATTTTGGTGTTTATACAGAGTGTCTCACTCAACCTTTTCATCCCACATATCTCTGGAAGTACAATAGATATTGAAAAACAAGCTTCAAGGTCATGAACGTATGGCAGGAGCTTAAGAAAGTAAGTAAAATGAGATAGTCAACATGTAAACAAATGTTATTTTCAACGCAAGCAGTATCATGATAAATCACAAAAAGAATGGCATTGGTTGTATCACAATGCATCAATTTCATTCAGAGAATTTGTGAAGCGAAGTTGGCATTTGAAATACACGAAGCGCGCTGCTAGCGCATGTCCCGAGACTCAATCGTGAGTCTCGGGATGCGCTAGCTACACGCTTCATGTGTTTCAAACGCCAACTTCGCTTCGCCAATTCCTCGGATGTAATTGACGCATGTGATTCATCCATTGGATGTAATTGACGCATGTGATTCATCCATTTTCAAAATTTGTGTTAAAATAATATTTGTTTACGTTTTAAATTTTTTCATAGTATTTAATTCCGTAAGTCCCTGCCATACATTAACGACCGTGAAACTCGTTTTTCAGTATCTTTCGTTGTTCCAGAGATATCTGCAGTGAAAACGTTGAGTGTGAAGCCCTGTACATTAATTGTAAATACGGATTTCATCAAACATTCGCGAATAAATAGCCAAATATATCCTGATCAAACGGGAAGATGTTGAACATAATTACGATCTTAACGACTTATTTGTCATCTTCAGATATATACGACTGGGAAAAAATAGTACTCGCGGAAAGACAACGTCGATTTTCAGTCGATGACAGCAGTTGCCCTCTTCCAGGCACTTAAATGTGATTTGCAGAGTATCCCATGTAAATGTAGATGAACTGATAATCGTTTCATCGTCGGTCGCCGCTATATGTCTGTAGTATTGAATAGGGAATCTTTACAGCCTCAAAGGCTCAGTATGATATTAGCGTGTGAAGGAGAACGGCGCCATGTCACAGAGTTGCACTAGAGCGTCATACAGCCAACTAAGCGAGTTTGAAAGGGTCTAGATGATCCTTTCGGAACATTGTCACTCTAGTTGCGAATGCTGCGATAGTTGCGCAAATATGCTGGCTGCAATGGTCACGTAAACATTATCACGTCGGAGACGAAGTTCTGGACGTCCACGCAGCACATCGACTGGCGACATCAAAGGATCACTGGAATGACGGGTCACGGCCTTCACCGATGAAAGATTCTATCTACACGTACACCGTCTCGTAAAGTACATTCGTCTGAGACACACTGACCCCAACACAGACCGTATGGACCGGAATGCGATAAGCTATAACTATCGTTCACCTATGCAGTGTATGTAGGGAACGCTGATAAGCGCGCGGTACGTATACAATTTTGTAAGATCTTTTCTCCTTCTTGCCACAGGAAGTTGATGTATTGTTCCAACTGGGTAAGGCTCGCATGCACCCTACTCTTGAAACTTCATATAACTGTCATATAACCAACTATCATTTAAAAATAAATTAAAAGAATTTCTTAATGAAAAATCCTTCTACTCATTGGATGAATTTTTAGATATAAATTAGTAGATCTAAAATATAAATAAATAAATAATAAAAAATATGTTTGTGTCATATAATATTTTGTGTGATGTAACATCTACTACAGACACCTTTTATTAACCTGACACGTTCCACATCATTACGAAATATCTGCTTATCTCACAACTCTACGAACTACGAACCACGAAATGTTTGTAAATGTGTAGCGCTTAACTACTGTGGTGACCAGTACCTAGTCTTACAAACAACTTAAACTACTAATCTAACGACAAATACATACGCACATGCCCGAGGGAGGACTCGAACCACCTATGGGTAGCAACCGCGCTCTCCGAAGCAAGGTGCCTTAGACCGCTCGGCCATTCCACCGCGGCTACGAACAAGGCCGTTATTCTCGGAAACTTCGCTAATCGTTGCTGAGGCGTAATTCTTGAAATTTGGTTCTGCCAGCACACTCTTGACACTGTCGATCTCGGAATAAAGAGTTCTCTAACAATTTTCGAAATACCACGTCCATCTACCATTCCAAGTTCAAAGCCTTTAATTTACCACGTACGACCATTAGTTTTTCACATATATCACTGGAGTAAAAATAAAAAAATAGTATTACCAATGCACCGCCCTTTTGTACCTAGTGTATGCGATACGACCGACACCTATATCTGTGCATATCACTACCCAATTGGTTTTGTCACTTCAGTGTAAAAGATGCGTCTGAAAAGTTCAATGAATGGTCTCAGGAAATAGAGGGAACAAGAGTTACAAACAAAATACCCTTACTGGCCTTCAAAGCAATCGCCATTAGCTACAATACATTTCTGACATAGGTTGTACAGCAAACGCTACTTATGGAATCGCTCGAAGCATTGAGGTCAGGCGATGTTGGACCTCCATAACAGCTTCGAAGCGTAAACCTTTCAGAGCTCATTCTAAAAGACCACTCAGACACAAACCTTTTACTCAGTGCTTCAACACCATACACTTGCATTTACATACTACGGGTCTCCATCACCGTTTTGCCTAACTTGAAACAAAACTTGATAGTAACGGAATGCTCTATTTTGCGCTCTATGTTGCAATGACACGACTTCTCACACTGGCACTGTTAGCTGGATCGCAGCGTGTACCACCGCTTCACTGCAGTGCTTTGCAAGATAGGGAGCAATTGTTGACATTTCTTTCAATGTATATGCGTGAGCCCAGTTTCTAAAATATAGGATCACTCACCGAACTTTTCAGACTCTCCTTGTATTTTATTCCAACGCTGTAATGTTTATTTCTGCAGTAAGTGTACGTAGTTGGGAAAGTTGTTCGCACTTTCAATGTTTAGGTATGCGACGCTGGTAAGTCTGTAAAGTAGGTAAGAGTAACTAGCGGAGTAACAGCTATAAGTGAAGCCAGGCGCGAATAATTTAGTTCATAGCAGAAGTTTCTAGGTCATACATCTGCGGCGAAGCTCTTTTTTTCTAGTTCATATGCAATGAGACCTACAAGACTTGAAGAACTATACATTTTCCAGCTCTCTCTCTCTCTGTAATTCACACTGATAAAAACAATTAGGGGATCGATTGAGATTCCTAGAAACTGAAGTATTGTCATCAGTAGTATGAACTAAATTGGTTTGACATCTTTCTGTCGATTATACGGAATGGAGACAACATCATTACGGCAAGCGAGATAGGGGTAATAACAGAAAGTTTCTTCAGAGGGGATGGTGTTGACTTGTGTTTACGAAACCAATTACACAGAGGGAGGTGACTGCAGTTATTGGAGTGTCCAAAAGTGTAATTTCAAGGACCTGGACGCTATTTGAGACAACAGGAATCGTTAAAAGAAGGCCAGACCAAGGTCGTCCAAGGGTAACATCAAAAGGAGATTACCGCTATCTCCGGTTAAAAGCCGGACGAGACAGGAGGCTGAATGCAACTTATCTGCAACACACCCTCCAGGCAGAAACAAGAGGCGTAATATCAACACAAACAGTTAGAAATCGCCTTCGATAATACGGACTCAACGCACGGAGGCCTATGGTGAGTGTCCATTAAAACCACGATACCGTTTAGCTCGCAGAAACAGGTCGGAGGAACATCAGGATTACAGTCGCATCGAATGATGCTTGCTTTTGTTCGTAGATGAGACAAGATTTTGTGTTCAGCCGGACAATCGTTGTTTCCTCATTTGGAGAGAACGTTGAACAATCCTTATTATGTACAGGAGACATCACCATATGATGGTGATGGAAGAATAAAGTGGGCAGGAGTCAGTATTGGCGGACATACTGACCTCTATCGTTCAGAGTGGCACTTTGATTGTTCGTTCAGAGACGAGTCCTTCGACCTTTTGTTGTGCCCTATGCCCTACGCTAGTGTAACAGAAATGGGTTACTTCTGGTAGGCGATAACGTTCGTCCCCTAGAGCAGCACTGGTGGACAACATGCATGAAGCTGAGGGGATTGAACGAATGGAGTAGCCAGCTTGTTCACCGGATTTAAATCCTATTGAGTATGTCTGTGATGCACTTGGCAGACGCATTGCCGCCAGACCAGCACCTTCCCACAACAGTTGCAAAGCTGGATATTGCACTCGTATAAGAATGGCCAAATACCCCTCAAGAGATGATTGATAATCTCATACTGTCCAGGTGTGAACTGTACAGGCCGTCCTATGTGATCACACACCATATTAGAGGGCAACGAGAATGACGTTTTGACAATGATGGTAGCCATGCTGCCTCGCTCAAAGTTAACTTCATGTAAACCTGAAGTAAAGAGTAGGGACAGCAAAATATAGTATTGTATCACAAAAATTTTACAACTGTAACCAATATCTGAATAAAATACGTTACCATATGTACATTGTGTATGATATCTCACCTGATACACTAATTGTTTTCAGCAGTGTACAAAATATTTATTAGAATTATTACTCAGCACTAAGGAAAGCATTTAATATTAATCGAAGGAGCAAGGTAACTCAGTAATTGGGTTTAGTAATACAGTGGATGGTTTGCAACTGGTGTTCGAGGCTATTGGCCATTAATGTGAATCATTTGAGATAGGTGACTTTCAGTCTCACCATGTAAGAATAGTGGATTATACAGGGTTCTTCAGAAGGTGATAATTCAGACTAATTTGAATAAAACATTGCATGCAACATGTGGGTAATTATTACTGTCTACAAAGATACATGTGGTTACAGAGATAAGTTCTCATTTATTATTTATCAGTTGCTATTTTTGTTTTGAAATTAAAGCTGTAAAGTTGTGTTTGAATTTACATAATTGAAATTTTCAACATTGATTATGATCATGATTTTATTTGTTAATTATATAGTGTCGTTTAAGAATGACACACTATTTATAAAATCTGACTGAGACAGCATGGTATTAACATGCGAATTTTATAATGGCAACATTGTCGCTTGTAGAGAATACAGTACCATAGAATTCCTGAATCTCTAATACGCGTGAGACTGGTGGAGTGCCGTTTAGTAATATTTCATCTGAAGATGCAAGTGAACGGAGTGTGGGCGAAGTGGGAGGCACGAATCACTTAGTAGAACGTTTCTATCACCAAGCACCCGCAGAAATTCTCCACTTACCGGTGTTCAACATAATAAAGTAACGCGGACATAGAGGGGATTCATCACTTTCGAATATAAGTAGAAATTTGATGATAAGAAGTTTTGGTGGCTAATTGCAAATCGCCGAGAAATCCCATTAACACTATCTACTGATGAAGCCACTTTCACTTGACGTAGCAAAAACATACATGGTCCGACATACCACTGAGGACATCCGAGACAAGGGTATCTTAAGGAGTATCCCAGGAAAGTGTAATAGGTCAGAGATTGTTATTTTTGTACTTAATAACCTGGGGTTGTCAACAATCTGCGACTGTTTGCTGATAATACTGTGGTGTATGGTAAAATGTCGCCTTTGAGTTATTGCAGGAGGATACACGACGATATAGACGAAATTTCTAGTAGATGCTTTGGAGAGCAAAGCATCAGGTTTCTCTAAAGTTAAAAAAATACAATTTATTTGGAATAAGGATGGAAGGAAGGATTAAACGTCCCGTCGGCAAATTGGTCATCAGAGACGGAGCACTAGCTTGGTCTGTTTTTCGTTAATAATAGGGGAGAGAATTGACCATGCTCTTTGAGAAGAACATCGCAGCATTTGACTGGAGCGATTTAGGAAATTACGGAAAATATGGATTGCTGGATGATGGTTTGAAACGCCGTCCTCCCATATTGGAGATAAATAAGAAAAAAATCCCATAATTTTCGAATACAATATCAGTAGTGTGCTTTTTGTAACAGACATGTTGATTACATATCTAATAAAAGTAGTCTACAATAAGCTATATAGGACGCGGTATTGATAAAAGTCATGAAGTTGTTACAATATGATTTTATTTGACTCGTTTCGGCCTGGGCCATCATCAGAATCTGCCAATGGCGAATAATATTAACTATACAATATGAGAACAGAAATATACATTTGTTAAAAGTTGGTCAGTAAAATTCGTTACATGTTCTGACCAACTTGTAACAAATGTATTCCGGTGGCTTCTAACTACAGGGTAAGTGTGCTCAATTTTCCCTTTACAAAAATTTGTACACTATGTTTTTCCTATATTTCTGTTCTCATATTGTGTAGTTAATATTATTTTCAATTGACAGATTCTGATGATGGCCCAGGCCAAAACGCCAATAGAACACTAGTGTAAGCCATTTTTGCGTACTGCTCAAATGATTGGGACTCTCACCAGTTCGGTTTAATGACGGAAACAATTCAGAGGAAAGTTGGTTACCGATAGTTCCGATCAACACACGAGATTTACGGAGATGCTACGGAAAGTCAGATGGGAATCCCTGGAAGGAAGGCAAGAGCTTGTCGAGAAAAATTACTGAAGAAATTTAGAAATACGTCATTTCAAGTTAACTTGAGATTAATGTTACTGCCGCCCAACTTCGATTTGGTGATTTTGTTGTGGTCTTCAGTTCGGACACTGGTTTGATGCAGCTCTCCACCCTATTCTATACTGAGCAAGCCTTTTCATGTCCTTATAAGAACGGCGACCATAACTATTTCAATTTGCTTACTATATTCGTCTCTTGTTCTTCTTCTGTGATTTTTACCCCAACACTTACTTCCAATTCACGATTCCTTGATGTCTCGGAATGTGTCCTACCATTCGAGTCCTTCTTTTAGTTTACGTATGCCAGAAATTCCTTTTCTCCCCAATTCTCTTCAGTACCTCCCCATTAGTAACGCAATCTACCAACCTAATCTTGAGCATTCTTCTGTAGCACCACATTTCAAAAGCTTCTATCCTCTTCGTGTCTGAACCATTTACCATCCAAGTTTCAATACCGCGCAAAGCAACACTCCACACAAATACCTTCAGAAAAGACTTCCTAACATTTAAATTAACATTCTATGTTAACAAATTTCTCTTTTTCAAAACGCTTTTCTTCCCATTACCATTCTGCATTTTGTATCCTCTGTACTTCGACCATCGTATGTTATTTTACTGCCCAAATGACAGAACTCATCTACCACCTTTACTGTTTCATTACCTAATCTAATTCCTTCAACATCTCCTGATTTTGTTGGACTACATTCCATTTTGCTCTTGTAAACGTTCATCTTATACGCTCCCTTCAAGACAATGTCCATTCCGTTCAATTGCTGTTCGACGTGCTTTTTTTTGTCTCTGACAGTATTACAATGTCATCAGCAAAACGCAAAGTCTTTATTTCTTCACCTTGAACTTTAATGCCTTCTCCAAATTTCTCCTTGCTTTTATTCGCAGTTTTTTGAATGTACTGTGCAGATTGAATAATATTGGGGAAAAGCTACAACCCTGTCTTACTTCCTTCCCAACCAATGCTTCTCTTTCACGCCGGTTTACTCTATTAATTTTTTTTTTAATTTTTTTTTACAAGTAAATAACCTTCCGTTCCCTATATTTTACCGCTGCTGATTTCAGAATTTTAATGTAGTTTTGCCGTTCCTTAACCTATCTTTTAAGATAAGTCGTAAGGTGAGTATTGCCTCATGTGTTCCTACATTTCTCTTAAATCCAAACTGATCTTCCCTGAGGTCAGTTTCTAAAAACTTTTTCATTCATCCATAATTAATTGGTGTTAATATTTTGCAGCCATAACTTGTTAAACTTATGGTTCTGAGATCTTGACATCTGTCTGTGCCTGGTTTCTTTGGAATAGGGGATTATTATATTTTTCTTGAAGTCTAAGGGTATTTCGGCCGTCTCATAAATATTACACACATTTTTGTCATGGCTGGCTCTCCCAGAGACATTAATAGCTCTGAGGGAATGTCTTGTTTCGACTTGTTCTTTCAGTGCTCTGTGAGATTCATCTCTCACTATAATATCTCTTGTCTCATCTTCATCTAATTTTCCCTTTCTACAATACTGTCTCAAATTGCGTTTCCTTTGTAGGAAACCTCTATAATTTTTTTCACCTTTCAGCTTTCTCTCTTTCCTCAGAACTGGTTTTCATCTGAGCTCTTGATATTCATATAGCTGATTTTCTTGTCTCCCAATGTCTCTTTATTTTCCTGTACGCGGTATCTACCTTTCCCCTAGTTATACATTCTTCTATAGATTGATATTTGCCTTCTAGCCACTTCTGATTAGCCATTTTGCACTTCCTGTCAATATCATTTTTTAAATCTGTACTTCATTTTCCCTGTTTAATTTACTGCATTTACATACTTTCTCCTTTCGTCAATTAAATTCAGTATTTCCTGAGAGATCCAAAGACTTGTAGGTCTCGGCCTTCGGATCACAAATTAGGGCTCACGCGGGGGGATATAGACAATCTATTGTCACACACTTTAATTGGCAGTGGAATAGGGAATGACATTTTTAGTAGTGATACAAGGTACCCTCCGCCATGCAGCTTATGGTGACTTGTGGAGTAGGTATGTAGACGTACATGTATACATTATCAAAAGCCGGCCGTGGTGACCGAGCGTTCTGCGGCGCGCCAGTCACCGTCTGCACGGCCCTTACGGCCAGGGGTTCTTATCCCCCTTAGGGCATGGATATTTGTGCCGTCCTTAGTATTAGCTAGTTCATTAGTAGTTTGTAAGTTTAGGGACTGATGACCCCGCAGTTAAGCCCCATAAGCTTTACAAACATTTGAACATTATCAAAATTTCTTCTCTGTAAATATGTGGTGTATCGTGGCAGGCAGTCATTTGGCTGGACTTATGTTACCGTGCAATCTAATGGATCACCGGTTCCTAGTCTTTCTAGAAGGTAAGCTTGCATCATTAATAGAAGATGTATTTTGACTACAATGATGGGTATGTTTTTTCCAGCATTATGGAGTCCCTGCACATAATAGTCTTCACTTAGCACGTCATCCGAACCTAACATTCCCTGTAAGATAGATCGGTCACATCTCTTCACCACCAAGGTCAGTGAGCTTCCCGCTTTATATTGGCCCACTTTAGGTTACGGTAGTAACACTAAAAGTGGGCCTTTGCGATCGTCTTTTGGCAGCTCGAAATATAAATGAAAATAACGGCTTAAGTATTCATCTGAAACTAAAATTGTGTAACCAAATTTGTAGAGGAGAAAATTCTCTACAACTTTGCTCTCTTATGTTTTTTTTCATATCTCGTAGCGTTTCAAAGATATTTGCAAAAATAACAGCGATTTAGGGATGTCTGTCTGTCTGTCTGTCCGTAACGTGTTCCCTGTTTTTAAGACGAACCGTTCAACCGATCAGCACCAAATTTTACAGACATAATTGTAGGCCGCTAGAGACCACAACCTCCCTTTTTCAACTTTTTCAGACAAAAAATACGGTAGTAATACCAAAAAAAGCCATTTGTAATATAATTGTAATTGCAAATGAACCGTACATCTGACACGAAAATTGAATAACCTAATTGGTAGAGGAGAAAATTCTCTAAAACTTAGCTCCCTTATGTTTTTTTCTTATGTCGTATCGTTTGAGACATATTTGTAAAAATAACGGAGATTTGACACTCTCCATTGAATTAACGAAAACCAGCCGTTCGGAGATGTCACGTGACATTCCTCGTCCAGAACGCTCTCTGACATACGCCATCTTGCGTTGCGTATTTGATGATTTTCTTATTGTAAATTACATGTTTTCATTTCAAAGCAATGGCGCGCTGAAGAATTAACAAAAACACATCGTTCTTCGTATGATAAGTGATAATCTAGTGTCTGCAAATGCCATATTAGCATCAATTACCAACGGCCAGCAATAGTATGAGATAGTATACAAACGCGTCTGTTTGTGTGCCGGAACTCTAACAGCCCGCTCCATTCCTCGGCGTACAGAATGTAGCGTAGTGTGCAAGGCGTTGGACTCTGGCGCTAAAGGTCGGTGGTTCGGAACCCGCAACTACCTAATTTTTTTCCCTAAAAGGGTTTCAGACACTCTTATTAATTAATTTATTATTATTTAGATTATTATTTTGGTCCAAAATGTTTGCAAATCTTATAAAACTACAAATCTAAAGTGGGCCGTAAAACACGTCAGTGCGATTTTTTTTATTGTGGTAATAAGGTTAAATCTTGAAATTAAACGTGAATATAAGCTACTAAATTATATTTGACATCACGAGTAGTTCTTCCGTTTTGAAAAACGTGAAGACAACCTCACAGGAATTACAAGCGACATTGACAAAGAGAATCTGAAAGAACATTGAAATAAATACTATTTTTAAAAAAAGGGGGGAGATATCATACACAATACGCACATGGTAACGTATATTATTCAGATATTTGATGACTGTACGATATTTTGCTGTCTCAACTCTTGAGGTTTCCATGGCGTTTACTTAGAGCGAGGCATTATGGGGCTACCATAATAGTGAAAAAGTCATTCTACTTACTCTTTAATATGGTGTGTGATCACCTAGGACGGCCAGTACAGTTGCACACCGGTGTGGCGTGGAGAGTATCAATCATTCTTATAGGATATTTGGCAGTTCTTCCATAATTGCAATAACCAGCTCTGAAACTGTTGTGAGAGGCACTGTTCTGGATGCAGTGAGTCTGCCAAGTGCATCCCAGACTTGCTCAGCCGAGTTTAAGTCCGGTAAACAAGCTGGCCACTACATTCGTCCAATAGCGTCAACTTTAATTATGGTGTCCGTCTGTGCAGCTCTGTAGTAATGAGCGTTATCGTCCACCAGAAGGAACCCATCTTCTATGGCACCAGCGCAGGGCATAACAAAAGGTCTCTATATAACTGAGCAGTCTGAACGACATATAGGTCCGTACGTACGCCAATACTGACTCGTGCCCACACCATTCGTCCACTAGCATGATATTTTCGATACAGGTGGATTGCGTCCAGTTAAATGTCCTCTTCAGATGAGATAATAACGATTGTCTGGCTGAACATAACATCTTGATTCATCTGTGAATAGAAACCGACGCCATTCGCTACGACTCCAATCCTCATGTTCCTCTGCCCAGTTTCTGCGGGCTAAACAGTATCGTGGTTTTAATGGGACACCCTCCACAGGCCTCCGTACGTAGAGCCTACATTCCCAAAGGCGATTTCTGATGGTTTGTGTTGATATTCCGCGTCCTGTTGATGCCTTGAAGGTGCTTTGCAGATGAGTTGTATTCAGCATCCTTTCTCACTGGACTGTTAACCGGAGATAACGGTCCTTTCTTGCTCATGTTACCCATGGACGAGCTCCGCCTTGCCTTGTTTTAATGGTTCTTGTTGTCTGAAACGACGTCCAGGTCGTAGAAATTGCACTTTGGGACACTCCAATAGCTGCAGCCACCTCCCTCTGTGTCTCTCTCCATCCGATAGCTTCGGGTGAGTCACGTTGCTGTTGCATTGCACTACCTGCTCACTACGCTATCTGAATTCAACTGCCTGTGTAATTCGTTTGGTAGAGTAACGCAGATCAACACCAAACCGCTCTGCAGTGCTTTGTTATTACCACTATCTCGGTTGCCGTAATGTTGTTGTCTCTACTCCGTAGAATCGACAGAAAGGAGACGTACTATTTTAGTTCATTCTGCCGATGACAATGGTTCACAACCAAGGTATCTCAACTGTTCCCCTAATTGTTTTGACTTGGGTAAATGGCAATTATGGAAATCAATATTGAAGTAATACTTTATTCGAAATAATCTGTATTACAATATAAATTATTTACTATTTTATAAATAAATTCGTGCACAAATCTCTGATTATAGCAAACCTTTACGATGCTTCGCTTTTCCTAACAGGAAATGAGTACATAAGCCCACCACATAAGGTACATAATGGACAACTGAAATAATTAACCCATTTCTTCCCAAAAATAGAAATTGTGAGTAGCGGTTATATTTAGTCATCAGGTTCTCTTTAAAATAATTGAAATAACATTACAAATATTACAAACTAGCTTTATGTGTTGTAATTTGGACCACCCATAATGTTGCGCTGGCGCAACGTTGGGAGTTTCCTAGTAAAAAAATAGAAAAATTTAGTTTTAATATCACATTCTTCTATTTGTTCAAACTGTGCAATATTGTCTATTATATGATAACTCTGACTTACATTGATGGTATCACTCATGAAATATTGAAAAACACTCTGTGTGAAGCTGAACTTGATATTTCTTGTGTATGTAGATCGTCTGACGTTTCTAAATCTTGCATTTTTTTTTATGAAGTGTTAAGGTAATTGTGAAAGTTAAACACAAATACAGAAAGCTTGTGAATGCCTTTTCACACATGTGTGGTGAGTTTTGTATAGTAAGTCCATTTTGACTGCATTTTGTAAGGCTAAATTTTGTGCTGCGTGTACGCAACACTGGGAAGAAATGGGTTAAGTTATATCTTGCGTACTCCGTGCCAATCAATGAGTGTGATGCTAGCAGACATTCGATATATTCAACAGTATATCGCAGTACCTCCGAATTCTAGTGTTTTCTAATCCCTGTGAAGCCAGAGAAATAAATTTGTATGCTGTATGCAGGACACTTATATCCCATTAGTCACGAAAGGTAGAAAACCGGGACAACCCCTATTTTAATTCGATGTTAGCAGAATCTCAGATACAGTTTTCATATCCTTGAAATGCGAGATTCGGGAAGTAGCGCTCTCATGATGCAGAAAGCAGGTGGAAGAAGAACCGATGAGCACGGTACGGCGTGAAACAAGCGCATTTCCCGTGACGGATGTTGTCCGCTGCGCAGTCTGTTGACCGCCAACAACATTTGCGTCACAGCCGTATGCCACAAAAACAAAGTGATCGAAGTTTTTCTGTTGAATGCGCGGCATTTCTTTACACTTCGGGAGTGAAACTACTGAAAATACTAATACGTCCAAGCCTGTACATAAAGTCTACAGCAATTACTTTTCCCATACTTCAGAACGGACCGTGTTCAGATACATTACACGACATTTTGTATACATTACATTTTGTATTAGGTAGTTTATAAGTAATTTTTAAGTTCAGGGACTGATGACCCGCAGTTAAGTCCCATAAACTTAACAAACATATGAACATTTTTGTTTCTTGTCGACTGTCATTTCTTATTCTGTTACGTTAACAGACCACTCCCATTCCCATGTGTCTTTTATACCTAGCTGAACCCTGCGTTTAATTGTTGAATTCCCATTGAATTCTTTATATTGACGCCCTGACTTTTAGTTTCACCAAACGTGGTCTTTCCTTTTTGATATGCTGAATGGGATTATTTTGACTTACAAGCCATCCGATACCTTAGTCTGAACGAGATCATAATAGTTTCTGAGCTGCTGCTGAATTAATGCTACCACAGCCAAAAATGTGTATATCTGAGTGTTCAATTTTTCTTTATTCCCAAGTGTGAAGTCGATGACTGAAGAGTATCTACGGACTACTAAAATCCTCCCTCACGATGGTCTCCTAATCCATGTGATAGACGTTTTAATATGCCAGAAGAATATTGCTAGTCATATGGTTCTTATGGTCCATTATGAGGAACTCTGACCGAAGTGTATCTTGGAAAAGGCTTAGGTGGAGATGCAGTACGTCGCGTACCTATTCTTCATACCACCAACAATCCCATGAGATATTACGTCCTAAACAATAACCTACACCACAAAGTTATCGACTATCATTTTATCCTGCAAACTACGTCACGCACTCAGTGAACACGCAGTGTAAAGATGTCCTCGAAGGACAGCCATATGAACCTATAACTATGGTTCAGCAAAACACAGTTTGTTAGAAAACTACCTACTGAGATATCTGTAAGTTATCCGACAATATTATCTTTCTGATTTAATTGAGTTAGGTCGTGCATCCTCAGAAAAAGAACAAAGGACGGAATGTTAAGGATTAAATTCCAGTCGACGATCACTCTTTAGAATCGTAATACAAACACGAGCTTGCGGAAGAATGAGGAAAGAAATCAAACGTTCAAATGTTTGTAAACCGATTGGACCAAACTGCTGTGGTCATCAGTCCCTAGACTTACAAATTACTTAAACTACCTTACATTAAGGACATCACACACACACACACACACACACACACACCCATGCCTGAGAGGAAGGACCCGAAACTCCGGCGGGAACGGCCGCCAAGTCCGTAACATGACGCCTCAGAGCACGCGGCCATTCGGCACGGCAATGAGGAAATAAACTGATATTTTCAAGTGAATCATAGTAGTTGGGACTTTAAGTAATTTAAGGAAACTTTAAACCTCAATGTAGATAACTAGAAGAGGATCAGAACTGTCGTCAAAGGCCATATACCGAGCCTGTTGAGAAGTGATTAACTATGGTGTACTTTGGAGTGACTGAGATTTTAAGTCCCTATCTGAAGTACTAACATAATTATAAAGGCTACATGTACTCATTCCATGATACAACTCAGAAATGTGTAGAGTTTAATTCATGGCCGTGAGACGTAGTCTGATGACTAGCAGTCGTTTCTGGGACACCTTCTACCATGGCCTGTATCGAAATCGCACATTGGTAAAACGCGGAATATCTGAAGAGTGGCAGTACAGATAGGCACAGTTAGGTTCACTGTGGTTCACTGTGGAAGATGGTTTCTCTGAAAATAACATGTTCGATGTCCTGCATCCTTCCCCAATCCAAGTTCTTGCTCCGATTCTAAATACCGTTAAGTAGCAATATGTTCGCAAACTGCCATCACCCTTTCTAGTATACGTTCATTTAACGATATATAGAGATGAAATTTATTTTCCCTTCTCTAACAGTCCATCGCTGTAGCGTAGTGATGTCTTTGACACCTGTTCTTGGAACCGTGGCCCGCTTCGCCTTTTCTGTAAGCTGAGACCGTGACGTCAACTTTCGTTGTGAAAAACTCAGGTAAGAGCATTAAAATGAACACTTCATTATTCTTCGTTCTAGAAGACGGTTCTCTCCGGCTTGTTCCATGAAACACGTAGCACATACTGGAATTGATAACGAAAACTAATTATCACTATGCATACCACTAAAGGCCTTTTCTCGTTTCAATAGGAGAAATAAAATTTTTCATTTTTTGCTATACAAATTTGAAGCCACTAATGAATTATGTAGAAATATTGTGGGGAAGGCGAACCAAAGATTACTTATCATTGGCAGAACGCTTCGAAGATGCAACAGCTCCACCAAAGAGACTGCCTACATCACACTTGTGCGTCCTCTCCTGGAGTACTGTTGCCCAGTGTAGGACCCTCACCAAGCGGGACTGACGGAAGACATTGAGAAAGTTCATAGAAGGGCAGCTCGTTTTGTTTTATCATGTTACAGGGAGTAAATCGTCACGATTTGAGGTGAAATCATTAAAAGAACGACGTTACTCGTTGCGGCTAGTTCTATTTGCGACGTCACCGACTTTTGCTTCTAAACGTGAAAATATTTTGGTAGCACCCACCAACATAGGATGACATGACCATCCCAATAAAATAAGATAAATCAGATCGAAAACAGAACGATTTAGGTGTTCTTTCTTCCCGTACGCTATTAGAGAATGGAACGGTAGAGAAAGGTTATGAAAGTGGTTAATGAACCCTCTGCCAGACACTTAAATGTGATTTGCAGAGTATCTATGTAGATATAGATGTAAAAGAGATGTCTGTAGCATAAAAACTATTACTTCAAGCCCTTCTGTACTATATAATGTTAAGGAAAGTCATCGCAATACTCAGGTGCTCGCAAGTTGCCGTGCTTGTCTCCGGACATCGAATTAAAATAGAATGCGTCCTGATTTTCTCCCTTTCGTAACTAGCGGGATCTATGTATGCCATACATAAATTTATTTCCCTGAGTAAGCTACGGACTGATGACCACGCAGTTTGGTCCGATAGAATTACAAACATTTGAGATACCACTCCGCTGTGATTGTACCTACATGCGGCAGTCCGTATTGTTGAGACAGGGAAGCCAAGTCACCTCCGGTAATGTCTGTGGTTCATGAGGGTCGACGTCGCTTCAATCATATACAGACATTCCAAGATCTGAACACTGACGGTGAATGTATGTGTTACATCAAGATCACAGATGTAAAACACAACGCGACGGCCGATCGGGTCCAATCATAACACCAGAAAATATGTAAACGCTTATGTTGACTGTAGTTGAGCCATGCCAAGGAGGTCAATGCCGAAGTTTAAACGTGTCAGGAGGGACTCTCATCAAGGTAAGTTACCAGACATCTCAGAGTATAATAATGATAATTTCACGTGGCTCATTGGCCTGGTGCAAGTCTTTCAATTGGACACCACTTCGGCGACTTGCATGTCGCTAGCCTACCCCCGATATCCAAACGGGAAAAGTGGACCAACAGCTTAACATGGAATCCAAACCACGAGTCGTTTCTGGGCACTGAAAATAATCGGAGGCCCGACCGGGTTTCGAACCCGCGACCCTTCGGTTTCCAGTCGTGCGCTTTACACCAAGACCACAGGGCCCAACCAACACCACCTACAGAGAAGGCTGCGGCGCTCTCGTGTGACGTCATGCAGAGTAGGCTCCGCGCGTGTAGCTAACTGGGAAGCCGCTGGGGCACGGCCTACTATGCAGAAGCAGCCAGCCAGTTAGCTATGACGTCACACGAGAGCGCCGCGGCCTTCTCACTAGGTGGTATTGCCCTCCGAGTGAACCAAAGTGATGTTCATTCGAACGTGGGGGAGACACAGGAACTGAAGATGGCCACAGCAGCTATAAGTAATTGATTGCATGACATAAAAATGTCCTTGGCGAGGTCCTGCTTTGTCACCTAGACACCATGCAACGCGGTACAGATGGACCAAACAGCATGCTGAATGAAGTCGTCAGTGATCTCTCAACTGCTGTTCATAAATAAGACTCAAATCTACATTCATCCAGATAATAGTGGGACGACGACTCTCGCGCTCATCGTGCACATATTGTGACTGCGTTCCTTCATGATAAAGCCCTCACAAGATTAGAATGGCTAGCATGTACTGCAGACCTCCTCGAACATGCCTGGGATACACTGGAAAGGGCTTATTTTGGACGAAATGACACACAAACCATTCTGAGAGATATACGCCGAATGGACGTTGGGGAGTGGGACAATGTTGACCAACACTCCCTTGAAGATCTAGCGGACAGTGTGCCACAAGTAATACAGCCATGCATCAGTGCAAGAGGATGTGTTCAGATGTTTGCAACCGTAAGGGACCAAAGTACTCTGATCATCGGTCCTCAGAACTACAAACTACTTAGACTAAGGTATACCAAGGACAGCACACCCACCCATGCCCGAGAGAGGATTAGAACCTATGACGCGAGCGTGATCCGCAACGTGACGCTCACGATGGAAAGGCCATTGCTTGATTGTTTGTTTGGCATATGGCGACCAAACTGCCTAGGTCATCACTCCCTCGGTGGAGTGGAGAAGGAGTGAAAACAGGTAAGGAGGCGAAGGGATAGGAAATGCAGCCGAGGGAGGAAAGAAGGAAGAAAGACTGTGCCGCACGTACTCAGGAAACGTGAGCCCCCTGGAGCCAGCGGCCGTCCCCGTGCGACAAGAGGACGTATTACCAGGTATTTGGGGTGTTGGTGTATGCTCCAATCTGGAATGAAATGTGTAAGTTATTGTCGTACAACCTGTGAATTTCTGTTTCCATGAGCTTTTTGTGGGATGAAATGTTGTTGTATATCTCTATTTCATTTTCATGTAAAAGTCATGAATTGTGATAATGCAAACCTCCTTTTTTGATGTGTGTTTTATGTTTTAGATACACGAGTTTTTATTTTTATTTATTTATTATTATTATTACTTATGGGTGTTTCTTCAGCGACCGTTTATTAATTCAATTGGTAGTAAGACAGGCCGCGGTCACAGACATACAAATTGTTTTTTACCTAAATTTCGGCAACTACCAAGAGTGCCTTCATCAGAAATTGCTAAAATTGCGTGTCACATGATAAAATAACAAGAAATTGGCATAGCTTAAGTCACATTTGTTATAAAACATAATAACGGCCCCTAGTGACTAGCCTTATTTTATAACATATGTGACTTAAGATTTATTGGTTACATGTTATTTTATGTGACATGCAAATTTCGCAATTCCTGATTTTAGCACTCGTATATTTTCAACCGAGGACTGTCGTACTACCAATTGAACATGAGTTGACTCAGTATGTGTTCCGATAGTAGAATCCAGTTTTTGTTACGGTAATACTCGAAATTTTAATGAATTCCTATAATCTGACATGAAGAGTGCAACTGGAATGAATTATGTGATAGGGAATACAAATGTATTCCAAGCCGCAGTTGCTTGTTGAAAATGTTTTTACTCTTTTAATACTTCAAACGTAATGCATAACCAGTTTCGCAAGTGCTCTACAATAAGGAAAATTTATAAAAATACGAAGACAAAAATATAAAATGAGATACATTACAACTTTGGAAATGGTCAGAAGAACATGATACCTACAGGGTAATATTTTTTAATGTTCTTCTGACCGTTTCCAAAAATGTAATGTATCTTATTTTATATTTATGTCTTAACTTTGTATTTTTATAAATTTATAAATAAAGGCCCCTAGTGGGTAGCCTCATTTTATAATAAATGTGACTTAAGATTTATCGGTTACATGTTATTTTATCATTTGACATGTAAATTTACCATTTCCTGATTATGGCACTCGTATATCTGCGACAGAGACTGTCGTACTACCAAATTAAGGTGAGTTGACTCAATTTGTGTTTCGAAAGTAGAACCAAGTTTTTGTTACAGTAATACTCGAAATTTTAATGAATTCCTATAATCTGACATGAAGAGTGCATCTGGAATGAATTATGTGATAGGGAATCCAAATGTTTTCCAAGCCACAGTTGCTTGTTGAAATTTTTTTTACTCTTTTAATACTTAAAACGTAATGCACACCAGTTTCGACTACTATGTCGTCACCCTCAATTGCTCCACAATATGGAAAATTTATAAAAATACGAAGTTAAGCCAAAAATATAAAATAAAATACATTAAAATTTTGGAAATGGTCAGAAGAACATGATACCTATAGGATCATATTTTATAATGTTCTTCCAAAATTGTAATGAATGTGATACCTACAGGATCATATTGTATAATGATCTTCTGACCACTTCCAAAATTGTAATGTATTTTATTTTTTATATTTGTTCTTGTTGTTGTTATGGTCTTCAGTACGGAGACTGGTTTGATGCAGCTCTCCACCCTACTCTATCCTGAGCAAGCGTTTTCATCTCCTCATAAGAACGGCAACCCACATCCATTTGAATCTGCTTACTATACGCGTCTCTTGGTCTCCCTCTGCGATTTTTACCCCACACACTTCCCTCCAATGCTAAATTTACGATTCCCCGATGTCTAAGAATGTGTCCTACCAAGCGATTCCTTCTTTTAGTCAGGATATGCCAAAAATTCCTTTTCTCACCAATTCTGTTCAGTACCTCTTCATTAGTTATGCGATCTACCCACCTAATCTTCAGCATTCTTCTGTAGCATTGCTTATCGTTCATGTTTCACTCCCATACAAGGCAACACTCCACAGAAATGCCTTCAGAAAAGACTTCCTTACACTTAAATTAATATTCGATGTTAGCAAATTTCTCTTTTTCAAAAATGCTTTTCTTCCCATTGCCATTCTGCATTTTATATCCTCTGTACTGCGACCATCGCATTTTATTTTACTACCCAAGTAACAAAACTCATCTACCACCTTCATTGTTTCGTTACCTAATTTAATTCCTTCAGCATCGCCTGATTTTCTAAGACCGTATTCCATTATTTTTGTTTTGATCTTGTTAATGTTCATTTTATACGCTCTCTTTAACACACAGTCCATTCCATTCAACTGCTCTTCCAGGTCCTTTGCTACCTCTGACAGAATTACAATGTCATCAGCAAAACGCAATGTTTTTATTTCTTCCCCCTGAATTTTAATCCCTATTCCAAATTTTTCCTTGCTTTCCTTCACCACATGCTCGATGTACAAATTGAATAACATCGGAGAAAGGCTACTACCCTGTCTTACTCCCTTCCCGACTGATGCTTCCCTTTCATGCCCTTCGAGTCTAATAACTGCGGTCTGGCTTTTGTACAAGTTGTAAATAACTCGCCTTTCCCTATATTTTACCCCTGCTGACTTCAGAATTTGAAAAAGTGTATTCCAGTCAACATTGTCAAATGCTTTCTCCAAATCTACAAAAGCTAAAAATGTAGGTTTGCCTTTCCTTAACCTATCTTCTAAGATAAGAGGTAAAGTGAGTATTGCCTCTCGGGTTCCTATGTTCCTCCTGAATCCAAACTGATCTTCCCCGAGGTCAGCTTCTACCAGCTTTTCCATTCTCCTGTAGATAATTCATGTTAAAATTTTGCAACCATGACTTATCAAACTAATTGTTCTCTCATTTTCACACCTGTCTGCGTCTTATTTCTTTGGAATGCTTTTCCATTCTCCTGTAGATAATTCGTGTTAAAATTTTGCAACCATGACTTATCAAACTGATGGTTCGGTAATTTTCGCACCTGTCTGCACCTGATTTCTTTGGAATGGGGATTATTACATTTTTCCCTAAAGTCTGAGGGTATTTCGCCTGTCTCATGCATCCTACACACCAGTTCAAATAGTCTTGTCATGTCTGGCTCTCCCAGTGACTTTAGTAGCTCTGAGGGTATGTCATCTACTCCTAGGTCTTTCAAGGCTCTGTCAAATTCATCTCTCAGTATAGTATCTCCTATTTCATCTTGATCTACTTCCTCTTCCCTTCCTACAACATCGTCTCTAAGTTCATTTCCTTTGTAGAGCTGCTCTATGTACTCTTTCCACCTTTCATCTTTCCCTTCTTTGCTGAGAAATGGTTTCCCATCTGAATTCTTGATACTCGTAGAGTTGCTTTTCTTGTCCCCAAATGTCTCTCTTATTTTCCTGTAGGCGGTATCTACTTTTCCCCTTCTTATACATTCTTCTACAGATTTGCATTTGGCTTCTAGCCACTCCTGCTTAGCCATTTTGCACTTCCTGTCAATCTCATTATTTAGTCGTCTGTACTCCATTTTGCCTGTTTCATTTACTGCATTTTTATATTTTCTCCTTTCATCAATTAAATTTATTATTTCCTGTGATATCCAAGGATTTTTTGTAGGTCTTGCGTTTCTACCTATTTTATCCTCTGCTGCCTTCAATATTTCATCTCTCAATGCTACCCATTCCTCTTCTACTGTTTTATTTCCCCCTGTTTCTGTAAATTGTTGCCTAAATCTCCCTCTGAAATTCTCCAGAACTTCACTTTCCTTCAATTTATCTAGGTCCCATCTCCTTATTTTCCTACCTTTCTGCAGTTTTTTTCAGTTTCAGCCTACAGTTCATGATTAACAAGTTAAAGTCAGAGTCTATATCTGACCCTGGGTATGTCTTACAATTTATAACCTGGTTCCGGAATCTATGTCTTACCATTATAAAATCTATCTGATACCTTCCGGTGTCTCCTGGTCTCTTCCACGTATACAACCTTCTTTTGTGATTCTTAAACCACGTGTTTGTTACGATTAAATCATGTTCCGTGCAAAATTCTACCAGGCGACTTCCTCTTTCATTCTTCCTGCCCAGTCCATGTTCACCTACTATTTTTTCTTCTCTTCCTTCTCCTACTACCGAATTCCAGTCTACAATCACAATTAAGTTTTCGTCTCCCTTAACTGTCTGAATAATTTCCTTTAGCTTCTCATATATTTCTTCGATCTCCTCATCATCGGCAGAGCTAGTTGGCATATAAACCTGTACTACTGGTGCTTCGTATCTATCTAGACAATGATAATGCGATCACTGTGCTGCTCATAGTAACTTAGCCGCATTCCTATTTTCTTATTCATTATCAGTCCTACTCCTGTGATACCCGCAACTGATTTTGTATTTATAATCCTGTACTCGCCTGATCAGAAATCTTGTTCCTCTTTCCACCGAACTTCACTAATTCCCACTATATTTAACTTCAACCTATCCATCTCCTTTTTTAAATTTTCTAGCTTCCCTACCCGATTAAGGGATCTAACATTCCACGCTCCGATCCGTAGAATGCCAGTGTTGTCTTTCTTGATGATTACATCCTCCTGAGTAGATCCGAATGGGCGACTATTTTACCTCCGGAATATTTTACTCGAGAAGATGTCATCATCATATTTCCATACAGAAGAGCTGCATGTCCTCGGGAAAAATAACGGCTGTTGTTTCCCCTTGCTTTCAGCCGTTCGCAGTAGCTGTGTGGCAAAGCCAAATTAGCTGATGTTACAAGGCCAACTCAGTCAATCATCCAGACTGTTGCCCCCGTAACTACTGAAAAGGCTGCTGCCCCTCTTCAGGAACCACACGTTTGTCTGGCCTCTCCACAGACACCCCTTCGCTGTGGTTGCACCTACGGTACGGCTATGTGCATCGTTGAGGCACGCAAGCCACCCCACCTCGGCAATGTCTGTGGTTCATGGGGGTGGACTTTTGTCTTAACTTTGTATTTTTATAATTGTGGGGGAGCACTCGTGAATGACGGCATGGTACGTCGATACTGGTTGTGCATTACATATGAAGTATTAGAAGAGTATACACATTTTCAACAAGCAACTGTGGCTTGGAACACATTTATATTCGCTATCACTTAATGAATTCCGCCATGAAAGGGTTAACGGAACGGCAGGTGTGTTGCGCATTCAGCGAACTGCCAGCGATCCGGTTGTGTTCGCCGAAAAGCGGCGTGCGCGTCCTCCAGCTGGCGGCGGCGGTGGCACACAAGAGAGGCGGCGACAATGGCCGGCTTTGACGGCAAGCGAGGCGCGACAGGTTTTCCCGGCGGCAGAGGGCGCCGCCCCGGCAGCGTATATAGGGCCGCGCCGCCCGCCGCCCCGCACTCCAAGCCTCGCCGCCGCCGCGCCATGCAACCCGGACCAGCAGCGCTGCTCGCCCTAGCCCTGGCCGTCGCCGTCGCCGCCGGCACGGTCGCCGCCAGGCCGGCCGGTACGTACCACCCGTCCGCTGGTCAGTTCGCGCTGCCGCTCCCAGTGTCTGTTCCAATCGCCTCCGTTTGTGAATGCGCCGCGGTCTAATACTGTGTGTTCACATTCTACCGTATACAATTCTACAGGCTGTCCAAAGTTATATGGAGAGGAAACACACACGCTCTCAGATTAAAAGTACCTGCACACCTGTAAGTGGACGAAATGTGAGGTGTCTCCTTCCTTCGCCACAGATTTTTGAAAGGCGTTTGACACGTTACCGCTCTGCAGGCTGCTGGAATAGGTGCCTACACATGTGACTGGCTCGAAGACCACTTAAGTATAGAACCCAGTACGTTGTTCTCGATGCCGTGTGTTCATCAGAGACTAGGATAACGTCAGGAGTGCTCCAGGGAAGTGTGATAGGACCGCTATTATTTTCTATCTATATAAATGATCTGACGCACAAAGTGAGTTACAATCTGCTGCTGTTTGCTGATGATGCTGTGGTGTACTGTAAGGTGTCGTCATTGAATGACAGTAGTAGGATGCATAATGACTTGGTCCAAATTTATAGGTAGATGAAAATGTAAGGTGATGTAGATGAGTAGAAGAAACATTCCCGTAATGTTCGAATACAGCATTAAATGTTCAAATGTTTGTATAGTTTATGGGACTTAACTACGCGGTCATCAGTCCCTAAACTTACATACTACTTATGAACTAACTAATACTAAGGACGGCACAAATATCCATGCCCGAGGTTGGATTCGAACTCCCGACCGTAGTGGCCGTGCAGAGCGTGACTGGAGCGCCTCAGTCCCTTCGGCCACCGCGGCCGGCTGCTTGACAGAGTCGCGTCAATTAAATATCTAGGCGTAACGCTGCACAACGATATGAAGTGGAACGAGCATGTAAGGACAGTTGTGGGGAAGGCGGATTGTCAACTTCAGTTTATTAAGAGAATTTTGGAAAGCTGATTCGTTTGTAATGTACGACCAGATCCCCACCAGATCGGTTTAAAGGAAGACATAGAAGCAATTCAGAGGTAGATGACTGGGATTGTTACGATAGGTTTGATCAATGAGCAAGGGTTCCTGAAATGCTTCGGGAACACAAATGGGTAACGTTGGAGGGAAGATGAGGTCTTTTCGAGAAACACTGTTAAAGAAATTTAGAAGGCCGGAATTTGATGCGAACTACGCAATGATTCTACTGTCTACTGCCTACATTTCGCGTAAAGACCACGCATATAACATCAGAGTGATTAGCGCTCTTGCAAGTGCATACAAGCGTTCGTTTCTCCCTCGATTTATAAGGGGTTCCAACAGAAAAGCAAGTAACTCGTAGTGGTACTGAGTCCCCTTCGCCATGCGGAATATGTATGTAGACTTTGTAGAATGACTTGATCTCTGCCGGCGCCGAAGTGTGTCAATGCCTGTTGAGGAAGCCCAGCAAATACTTCCTGATGACCCGACTCTACAGGATATAGTGATGATGAACGCTGAGGTATGGAAGGGAGTAAATATTCTAAATTATCCGAGAAGTGTTAAGTTGGGTTCAGGTAATAAACCTAGTTACTCAAGGTAGGCCAATACATTTCAGGAATCAAAATATATATAAAGACAAAATCTACGTGCTGGCTATGAATACAATCAATGGGATAAGTTGAAAATTTGTGCCTGCCCGGAATTCGAACCCGGATCACTTGTTTATCAGGCTCTTACGCTATCCGCTACACCGCCCGGTTACAGTGGTCATCACAGTTGCACGGACTACCTCAATAGGTCTCTCGTCAGACAGAAATTTCCTACTTATCCACATACTACTGACGTAGCTCCCCTGCTTGACAGCCCAACCGCCTATTAAGCAGGAAATCCGGATTCATATCCCGCTCCGACACAAATTTTCGACTATTTCAAGCGATTTAATGACCACATCCAGGTTTTGTCTTTAATTTCTTTGTGTGTCTGCCTTATTTAGGTCTGTCTGGTGGTTTCCATTCATATAATTGGCAATGATATGCCAATGTCAGCATATACCCATAACATTTTTAATGATTTTCTTTCAATTCTATCACTGCTTCGTCTCCCTTCAATCTAGCTCTTACTTCATCACTAATTTTTCTTTCGATTCTAGATATTCTGGACCCTTTCGTAAATACTCCATTTCCACAAGTAGTAGACTTGAGATCAGCGTTGAAGATCCATAGTTCTAAGTCGTAGCACAGCACTCATACCACCATCATTTTACCCACTCTTTTCTTATCGCTGCAAGACTTGTTCCTGTCCCACCAAAAAGAATTCATACAACCAAATACTTTTTGCCTCGTTGTATTCTGTATTTGATTTCTGTGCAGATAGAAAAGCAGAAATTTTTGGCATATCTTGACTATAAAATGCGATCATCAGCATTGGAGGGAAGTGTGTGAGTTAAAACCCTCAGAGAGAGACCGACAGACAAGTAAGCAGGTTGAAAAAGGATGCAGGTTGCCGAACGTATTCTCAGATGGAGAGACTTGCACAGGACAGTGTAGTGTGGCGAGCTTCATCAAACCAGTCTTTAGACTGAAGACGAGAAGAAGAAGAAGATATTAATTCATTATGGCTGCATGATCTAAAACGGTCTCTTGTTTAGCACGTGTCCGAAAGAAGTGACATCAGATATGTACAATTAACAGCTGTTATTCACAAACCACAGATGTTGCTTTTCTGTCATGCTGATGAAATGTGTTCTTAATCTTCCATATTAAACGTTTTCTTAAGTGCAGTAAAAGCGCATATCCTAACCACGAATGATATTTTCAGAACACTACCTCTTCCTCACTTCACTGTCGGTCCTACGTGTGAAGGCAGGTAACGTTCTCCAGGCATTCGCCAATCACCAACCCTTCCATCGGATTGCCACAGGGTACAGCATGATTCATCACTCCAAATCACCTTCTTCCAGAGAACCACTACCCAGTGACGTAACTTTATACATCATCTCAAGTGTTGCTTAGCATCCACTACACACGTTTTTGGCTTTTGAGGACATCGTCCCATTGCTTTTAACTCCCTGCTGGCCACGTGGAAGCTCTATAGAACTCAAGAGTTATTCGTTTCGTAGATTCCATGTAAATTTTTGCAACCACCCTCTTCAGTGATTAAAGTTAGTTTACCTGACATTGTTCCTTCGCGTTTCCATTTCACCGTCATGTCACCAACATTCGATGTGGAGAGTTGTAGTTGGGTTGAACGGACTGATTATTTCGTTACTCAGAAAGGAAAAGGAAGACTAGCTTAATCTCCTGTCGACATCTTCGTCAATAGAGACGGTACCACAAGCTCTGATTGTTTCAAGCCTGGAGAAAAAAGTGGCATATTTTCACAGAAATCATCTGTCCATTTGCCTATAGCGATTTAGAAAATCGCAACAAGGCTAACGATGGGTGGTCGGGGATTTTTCGTCATCCTGCCAAATGTGACTTGTATAAAAATTCCAACAGCCATAACTGTAACATTTTACTGAATTACGGCTGCTGGGATTTTCTACAAGTAGCCCGCAGTCCCTCTTTCTTCATCAAATGGGTGGTCCACTTTCTAAATCACCGAACTGTGCTGCTACTGCTTCAATTATATATTGCGTAGGGCTGTCCAGATATGATATTGTATCTGCTGCTCCCACAATGGATTTTAATAATATATGAATGTTTTAGTACCAGATCTAGACATATGGCTTGTTTCAATTTATCTCTAAACATGTAGGATGTTGTAGGTACGCCACTGGTCTATGTCGGTGTGTTAGTACGATTCTAGGAAATTTTAGATAATGTATTAAGAACAGCCCATACGGAATACGTGTATATGAGAGTTAGTCGAATATTTGAGATCTACACAAAAATCGAATTCAGGCAGCAAAGTAATTGAAATGTATGTTCCTGATTTGTTAACGGCATGTTCCATCAACATGCTCCCTGCCGCGGTGGAGTAGCCGAGCGGTCTAAAGCACCTCGCTGCGTAGCGCGCGGTTGCTCGCCGTGGAGGTTCGAGTCCTCCCTGGGGCATGGGTGTGTGTGTTTGTCCTTAGGTTAGTTTACTTTAGTTTAAGTAGTTTGTAAGCCACGGACTGATGACCACGCAGTTTGGTCCGATAGATTTACAGACATTTGAACATTTGAACATGCTCCCTGAAATTAAACAGCAATCCCGCGAGGAAAAAAACGCCAAACATAAGTTTGCCTTCAAACATTTGCCACAAACTGCAGCGCTGCAAAATATGATTGGAATGTTCAAATGTCTGTAAAGAACCTAACCGCAGTGGTCATCGGTCCCTAAATTTACAAACTACTTAAACTACTTATGCTAGCCGGCCGCGGTGGCTGAGGGGACTGCGGCGTGCCAGTCACGGTCTGCACGGCCATTACGGTCGGGGGTTCGAATCACCCTCTGGCAAGGATATTTGTGCCGTCCTTAGTGTTAGCTAGTTCATAAGTAGTTTGTAAATTTAGGGACTGATAACCCCGTAGTTAAGTCCCATAAGCTATACAAACATTTGAACATTTGAACTTATGCTAAGAAAAACACACACACACCCATGCCAGAGGGAGCACTCGAGCCTTCGACAGGGAACAGCTACGCACTCTACAACATGACGCCTTAGGGCGATTGGGTATTCCCGCGCGGCGTGACTTAAGTAATAATCAATTGGTAACCACGCGCGTGTTCATTGCATACGCAGAGTTCGTCCCATGTGATTCCACTTTGTTTTTTGTAACTGTCATTAACGTACACCTATGTATGGATTTAACATCAGTAATACGTTGTTAGGCACTGTGCGGCTTCAGTTATTGGCCATATCGACATAACTTGACGCCTACATTGGAATTCCCTTGTTTTTCACTTATTTCCACCATAGTATAGAGATGTTAACGGAATTGTTGGCAATGTAGCTGCATGTTCCGTAATTCTCGACTAACCCTTGTCACGACCACACTCTCATTTTCTCCTAATTTACTAAACTTTGTTCATTGCACGCAGTGATACATAAATCAACTTTCTTTCAGTGCATGAGATTAGTTCGGCAGTGAACGAATCCAGATATGTCGCAGAGGTGAAGGTCCGTTGTGCATGCAAGTAGTCTAACTTTAAAGATAGAATTCAGTGTTGTTAAATTCATGTCACAGATTGTATTCCAAGGAATAAGCTCGAAACATTTACAAAACTTTTGGATTCGATGTTTGAAAATCTACAAGACCAAACTGCGTGGTCATCAGTCCATAGCTTACAAACTACTTAAACTAAGGTAAAATAACCTAAGGACAACACACACACACACACACCCATGCCCCAGGGAGGACTCGAACATCCGACAAGAGAGAGTTATAGAATAATACGGACTCGGTAGATAAAATGAAAGAGGAGAAAGACTAACTGAGTTTTACAAGCATATTATAAAAAATATGGAACTGGGAGAGAAGTGGTGTCAGAGCTGGTTCTACAAATCTGGGGATCTTGCTTATCGCCAGTGTACGCCAACTTAGATAGACATATGGTCAAGCGAATGAGGATGAGAAAGCAATTCAGTAATTGAAAAGTGGATCATTCAGGAATTCGGATGATCCCCCGTGTTATTCAAAACGTATATTTAGCTACCAGTAAACAAAATCAATGAGAAGTTTAAAAAAGGGAACTGTAATACTTGCAGAAAGTGTAACAGCTTCAAAGTTTGTTGTTTGACAAATTTTTCACTGGCTGTCAGAGAAAACGATAGCTCTAGAAGGAACGGAGAAAACGAAATGAAATTTTACTGGCTTTCAGGTTATGTAACGATACTCAGAATACAAAATGGAGTGAAATTTACAATGATCTTAGCAGTATGATCTTACTTACAAGTGTGATGCTACATCCTCATGTCCTGGATACAATACCAATTGGATTCGGAATGGTGTGTCTTATCAAAAATGTTCAAATGTTTGTAAAGCTTATGGGACTTAACTGCGGGGCCATCAGTCCATAAACTTACAAACTACTTGTGAACTAACTTACACTACAGACAGCACAAACATCCATGCCCGAGGTGGGATTCGGACCCCCGACGGGGAACGCCTCGAGCATCGGAACAGCACTTCAGTCTGCTCGGCCGCTCCGCCGCGGCTGTGTCTTATCCTGAGGCAAGTTAGTCATCTGCTATAAATGGGTTTTAATATCATGTAATATGAAACTGGAAGAGAAGTGATGTCAGAGCTGGTTCTACAAATCTGGGGATCTTGCTGATCGCCAGTGTACGTCAACTTAGATAGACACATGGTCAAGCGAATCAGGATTGTCCTGTTGAAAAGTGGCGCTACGACACTGTTACACGAAAAGTAATTAATGACGAAACAGACACGTGACGTACCGTTGTATCGTCAGACCCTAGCAACTGCTGCATAAACACATAGCATATGGCTCGTCCCTCTAAAAGAACCGAAGAGTTAGACGTCCCTGCCTATGACAATCATCCAGAACTGTGTGACTCACTGATTTATCGTGAAACTCATCGAGATCCTAAATGAAATTTTCGCTCTGCAGCCGTGTGCATTTATATGAAACTTCCTGGCAGAATAAAATTGTGTAAGGGAGCGAGAATGGAACTCCATAAGTAGCCCTTCGTGTTGTGGTGTTAATAGCAGTTTACACATAAGACGGTAGTTCCCCAGTCAGGCTGCTACTGGTTTCCACCATTGGTGGAGTCCACTACTAGTTCTCAGATGGCAGGGCAAATATGGATGTATTACTCGATGTTCAAATGATTGTAAATCTATGGGACTTAACTAATTTGGTTTACAGTCCCTAGGCTTATAAACTACTTAAATTAACTTGAACTAATCTACGGATAACACACACAAACCCATGCACGAGGGAGGACTCGAACCTCCGAGGGGAAGCAACCACGCGAGTATACTGCAACTGCGTAGTGTTTACACTGATCACTGAACATTTGACTCTGTTCACGTTGCTTATATACCCTACACCAGACTACTAATAACATTAAAAATAAAAGATACTAGTACAGCTTTCTCTCTGTCTCAGAGATGTTCAATGCTAATTTACGTACTCGTCAACGATGTGTTCGTGGCCGAAGTTACATGGAGATGCGTTTTTATATTTTCTACATCTACATTTACATAACTACTCTGCAGTTCAAATGTTTGTAGAACTTATGGGACTTAACTACGGGGTCATCAGTCCCTTAGCTTACAAACTACTTATGAACTAGCTAAGACTAAGGACGGCACAAATATCCATGCCCGAGGGGGGATTCGAGCCCCCGACCGTAGTGGCCGTGCAGACCGTGACTGAAGCGCATCAGTCCCCTCGGCCACCGCGGCCGACCTCTCTGCAGTGCACACTCAAGTGTCTGGCAGAAGGCTCCTCGAATTATATTCATTCTATTTCTGTAACGTTCCACTCTCGAATATCTCGCGGGAAAAACTAACCGGTGAATCTTCGAGCTGTGATTTCTCTTGTTTTATGGTGAAAATGGTTTCTCCCTTATAGATGGGGGATCAACAAAATATTTTCGTATTCGGAGGAGTAAGTCTACAATCGAAATCTAACTATAATGAAAAACTCTGTCATAATGATCCCCACCCCAACTCTTTTATCGTTTTTCTGACACTCTATCCTGTATTCCTTTGCACTCTTTCGGCGTTCTCTGTCAATCCTATCTGGTATGGATCCCTTACCGCGCGGCAATATTCCAGCAGAGGGCGGACAATGTGTAGCTACAGTGACGAAACTCTGTAGAGTAAAAAGTGCAGCTGAAGCGATGTTAGCGCTCCGAACGGCCAGTAGGAAGTAACAGAAGAATGGCATGATACAAAATGAGTAGCTGCTATTTTTTATACTGTTACTTTCATATTTCATAATTACTAAAAGTAGTTGTGAAATTTCTAGTGCAAATATAAAACCGCCATTACAGTAATAAAACTGCTTCTTTTAACGGCACTCTATAATTAAAGAAGTCAGGGCACTGTAATTCATAGACTCACAATAGCTGAGTCGTAATCGTATTGTCCGAAAACGTTTTAAGAGCAGAAATGAATTACAACCTTATGTTCTCTAGTAGAAAAGAAACTGATTATGCCCACGTTCATGAGTTTTGTTTGAGGGGATTTCCGTCATTGTAACATTTTTAAAACTGGACTTCTTGGAGACTAAGTTCTACATCTGCGTATAAACGCACTTTTCAATTTGTCTTTGCTTCTGTGCCTACATGACGTTTTAGCTACTTGGCGTGTCTCAAACAGAATATCTTCAAAAATGTGATGTCCTAAAATTAACATTTTATATACCGACATATTATTTATCTGTCGCTACGCATTCACTTTTTCTAACTAGTAGATAACCGACAAGATATGTCAGAATATAGCCTTTGTCTAAGTTACTGAAAGACATCAGAGTAAGTGAACCGTTTGCACATACCGTTGCTACATAAATTTCCCAACTGCTACAGTATGAAAACTAATTTCATGAGCAGTTCTTCAAGACATAATGGAAATGTATGACATGGTAAAAGATTTGTTCTCTACATTCATCACAACGGTACTTTAATTAATCAATCTCTTCTTATGGGTACCCATTTAGTTCTTCATATTAATGAACTTAACGTTCTGGAGCTTACCCACGAACCACTTTCCTCCAAGTACTTTATTTTTGAATTCTAGTAGGAAATGTGCTGGTATGTTACAGCAATGTGAAGCATCTTCTCTGTGCTGGCACGGTTGAGTGAACACGGTCTAATCAGGATCTTTATCGGTGTTACTAAAAAAAGTGGAAAGCAGTCATAATCTGAATATTAATTAATTAGTGTATTAAAATTATTGATTGTCAACATTTTAGCAGGGTCAATTAAAGTTTGTAGTGAGGTTTATACTCTCAGTATTCTTTTTAAACTTTTTACTTACTTTACCTCAGACAGAAGTTAATGTGTACATTTGTTTTTTTTTTTGTTTTCACGCTTCCTATTGAACTATCATGAATAGGCATTTCATCCTCAATAACCGAAAGGGGAACGACCTGGGGGAACGAACTCGAACGGTGAAATTTTGACCCGTTTCATACAATGTCTACGCAGGGTACGACCCAATGACGCAGAACAAGGTTCCTGTTCATGCCAACGCTTGATCAGACGCAGCATAAACCGTCAAACAGTTCGAGAAAAGAAAGGGGGTCGTTCAACTTGTATGCACACCATACTCGCCGGATCTCAACCCTTCAGACTTCTTCCTATTCCCTCGACTCACATTGGTTTTGAAAGGAAAGAGATTTCGCGTTACTCCTCACATCCAACGAAAGTTGATGAGGCTTTTGAAAACCATTCCAAAGGAAGACTTCGTGCAAAGTTTCCAGGACATGTATTGAAGAGCTCAGAAGTGCATAGTGGTGGGAGGTGACTATTACGAAGGACAGTAAGGTAACTGTAGTTCATAGTTCATCTACGTTAATGTTACAGGACTATTCACCAGAGATTGTCTCTCCAAGCAAATTACGGGTTGGTTCTTCGAAAGAGCGCGACCGATTTCTTCTCCATCCGTAGCATAAACCAAGCTGAGCTTATGTTCAATGACCGCAGTGCCTACACGACGTTAAATCCCAAATTTCCTTCCTTCCCTGCCGACAAAGCCATCATCATTAAAATCACCATCATCATCAACATCATCATCATCATCATCATCATTAGACTCTGATTATGCCTTTCAGCGTTCAGTCTGGAGTATAGTACCTCTAATAAAATTCCTCCATGATCCCCTATCTAATGCTAACATCGATGCCTCGTCTGATGTTATGCCTTTTACTTCAAAAGCATTCTTCACCGAATATAAGTACTTTCTTCTTTGTCTACCTCGACTCCTCCGCTGCCGAGCTCATGAGTCTCTTAGGTAACCTTGCTTCTCCCATGCGTGTAACATGACCCCACCATCTCAGTCTGTTCGCTCTAACTGCTTCATCTATGGTGTTCATACCCAGTTTTTCTTTGATTTCATCATTTTGTACACCCTCCTGCCATTGTTCCCATCTATCAGTACCTGCAATCATTCTTGCTACTTTCATATCTGTAACCTGTACCTTATGAATAAGGTAACCTGTATCCACCCAACTTTCACTCCCATACAACAAAGTTGGTCGAAAGATAGAGCGGTGCACCGCTAACTTAGTCTTGGTACTTACTTCCTTCTTGCACAAGAGAGTAGATCTTAGCTGAGCAGTCACTGCATTAGCTTTGCTGCACCTCGATTCCAGTTCTTTCGCTATGTTGCCATTCTGTGACAAAATACATCCCAGGTACTTGAAACTGTCTACCTGTTCTAACTTTGTTCCTCCTATTTGACACTCAATCTCTTTGAATCTCTTTCCCACAGACATTACTTTCGTTTTGGAGTTGCTGATCTTCATATTATAATCCTTGCACCTCTGGTCGAGCACTGAAATATTAGTTTGCAACCTTTCAATCGAATCGGCCATTACAACTAAGTCATCCGCATATGCGAGACTGCTTATTTTGTTTTTACCTACTTTAATCCCGCCCTGCCAGTCTACTGTTTTCAACATGTTGTTGTTATGGTCTTCAGTCCGGAGACTGGTTTGATGCAGCAATCCACCCTACTCTATCCTGAGCAAGCCTTTTCATCTCCTCATAAGAACGGCAACCCACATCCACTTGAATCTGCTTACTATACACGTCTCTTGGTCTCCCTCTGCGGTTTTTACCCCATACACTTCCCTCCAATGCTAAATTTATGATTCCCCGATGTCTAAGAATGTGTCCTACCAAGCGATCCCTTCTTTTAGTCAGGGTATGCCAAAAATTCCTTTTCTCACCAACTCTGTTCAATACCCCTTCATTAGTTATGCAATCTACCTACCTAATCTTCAGCATTCTTCTGTAGCACCACATTTCAAAAGCCTCTATTCTCTTCCTGTCCGCACTGCTTATCGTCCATGTTTCACTCCCATACAAGGCAACACTCCACTCAAATGCCTTCAAAAAAGACTTCCTTATCCTTAAATTAATATTCGATGTTAGCAAATTTCTCTTTTTCAAAAATGCTTTTCTTCCCATTGCCATTCTGCATTTTATATCCTCTGTACTGCGACCATCGCATTTTATTTTACTACCCAAGTAACAAAACTCTTCTACCAACTTCATTGTTTCGTTACCTAATCTAATTCCTTCAGCATCGCCTGATTTTCTAAGACCGTATTCCATTGTTTTTGTTTTGCTCTTGTTGATGTTCATTTTATACGCTCTCGTCAACACACTGTCCATTCCATTCAACTGCTCTTCCAGGTCCTTGCTGTCTCTGACAGAATTACAATGTCATCAGCAAAACGCAATGTTTTTATTTCTTCCCCCTGAACTTTAATCCCTATTCCAAATTTTTCCTTGCTTTCCTTCAACGCATGCTCGATGTACAGATTGAATAGCATCGGAGAAAGGCTACAACCCTGTCTTACTCCCTCCCCAACTGATGCTTCCCTTTCATGCCCTTCTTGCAGAAGAGAGCAGATCTTAGCTGAGCACTCACTGCATTAGCTTTGCTGCACCTCGATTCCAGTTCTTTCACTATGTTGCCAGGCTACTTGAAACTATCTACATGTTCTAACTTTGTGAAGATAATTTTTTCTGGGCTCTTAACTTCTTTGGCAGGTAGTATACGGTGAGGGTCGGTCCCGTGAGAGCAGCCAGGAGTGAAGGCAGCGGCGGACTTGTGTGTTGCAGAGGAGCGGCCGTCGCGCAGCGTGTACCCCGCGGGGCCGGGCGGCTTCCTGCAGCCGGGCGGCCCATTCGGCGGGCTGGGCGTGGGCGGCAACGGCTTCTCCAACTCGGGCAGCCAGAGCCAGAGCCAGGCGTCGAGCCAGAGCGGCGCGGGCGCCGGCGCGGGCGGCCCGGGGCTGGGCGTGGGCCCGCACACCGGCTCCTACAGCCAGTCCAGCGCCAGCTCCAACTCCAACTCCTTCAGCGGCAGCGGGTGAGCGACTCGCCTAGCACGCAGGCAACCCGCGGCGCCAAGTAGTAGCGAACGCTCGCCGACCGCCAAGGCTGACGCACTGTGCGCGCTGGCGAAGCGACATTCTGTTTCGTACAACTTCTTTCTTAATCTTCGAGCGGGCGCGCCGATTTTTGTTACACGAGAAGGCGCGTGGAATATTCAACACCCCACCTCCTTTTTTTAAGTTATAATTTCCTTAGCAATCACGAAAACTATTTTACATTTTGTAGTACATAGTCTAATGGCGCGGGTCGGTAGCACAGTGGTAGAGTCCCAAACTATAAATGCAAAGGTCGCGGATTCGACACCCGCCAGGCCCTATTTTTATCTCTCACTTTCCACTTCTTTCACCTCAGACAGTGTTGTTAATGTGAAAAATATCAAGTAGCGCCGTGGTTCGGAGCCCATGTTAAACTGTAGATCCCGCTATAACTGGCTGGGTAAGTCAGTTCTAAGGTCGGAGGAAGGCGACGGCATATCACTTCCAACCAGGACCATACCTAGTAAAGCACTGTGGTGTTCAAACCTATCTTCGGATTGTTTTTACCTTTTTTTTAGTTTTTCAAAAGCTTCATTCAGCACCTTAGTGAAGGAATTCACAATAGAAATACAACAAAGGAAATAAATGCATTATTTTATTGGAAATTCATATAAAGCGACTAGAAAATTTTATTGTAATTCTTTTATGTTACCTCTTTTCAAATACGATGGTGAGTCAGTAAGTCGCAAACTGAGGTAGAAACGCCAGTACAGTGTTTACAAGCATGTAAATTACTTTACTTTTCCGCTAACTCAACCAGTAAATTTAAACACTCTTTCCATCGTTCAAGAACACTTTAAGAGCCTAGAGCTTGGAATTTTTTGACGCTCTTGAGCTGTAACTTTATTTGGTTCCTTGAACTGCTGCAACCCACAAGACAGACGTGTCGTAGCGGCAGAAAAACACCCCTACATAGCGCGCAGTACTGGCGTGTCTACCTCAGTTTACGATTTATTTACTGACTCACCCTGCGTTGGGTTGGGTTCTTTGGTTGGGATAGGGGGACTAAACTACTGAGGTTGTCAGTCCCGCGGTGAGGAGGGAAATGAATAAGGATAGGAAAGGAGGGAAGGGGGAAACGAAATGCAGTCCGGAAAGTAAAGAAGGAAGGAAGACTGCATTAGCTCGGGGCCCCGTGCTCGCTACGCACATACAAAAGAACCGTGAGCCCCTTGGGGTTGGGGGGGCGACTCACCCTGGTATATTGTTCCTACAAGAAATCAGCCGCGCAAATATGACAAGGGAAGCTTCAGTGTAGTTGATGACATGTAATACACATAGGTTCTGCAATAAGGTGAGCTTGACGTGTACAATTATTGCACTTCACACAAACTTTAGTCGTGGTTTTATCTATTTTTCGATCCGCACAAATGGCAACGGCCTTTCTTACTCTTCTCTCACTGCCTTGCTGTGTGGGAACTTCCTCTACAGAAATCACGTAACATCAGTCGGCAGTAATATGATTCTCGCACTCCTTTTCTAGAGTTGGTTCATCAATGCCCGCTCAATTCTTAGATCCATGTAATAAATGCTGCCGTGAAAAGATTCTTTTACAACACTACATAAAGCGAAAATGGCACACACTTTCAAAACATAAACGTATTGTAGATATAAAAATATGTAAGAAAATACTTGTAAATTGTAAAGAAACGATGTAAATATGCTGACACATACATTTTGAGCTCTTCTTTATACCACGGTTATCTCCCCGCGATCTAGCGTCATTTGTTGGTGCTACGTATACGAAACGTATTAGCGTACTAATATTCTGTAAATTTTACTACTAAGATATTAATAATAAAAATATATAAAAATACCGAAACAGAGGCTGAATTTTTTCTAGGCTACAAGCCGAACCTAAAAGTAACAACTAACAAAGAAATAAATTACACTAATAAATATTCAATGCAATTAATATTAAGCATACGTAAGTACTGCAACCTAGTGACATATGTTGGAACTATTTCCATCGGAGGATTTTTTAAATTGTTATTTCATTCCCTCTGCACTATACGACAGTACAATATTCTGCTCTTCAGCCAAGTGTAACAATAGTTTTGAACACAGATGTTAAATGTTGACATGGCGACAAGAATCGAAGTGACATGAATACAAGTGACATCAATAAAAGAGTTGACAGTTATGTTAAAACGTAAGTTGTCCATCTGTAAAACAATACACAGAAAGAATGGAAATGATGCACACGACAAAATCATATGGTCAGCAACAAATAGTTAGAGTAAACCGCGGATTTGTTAATGTATACTTTACTCACACAGGCGAGAAAGATGATGAAAAAAAAGTAAAACTGATGTGTTGATGGAGTAGAATGGAGACACCGACAAGCGAAGGAATGAGTTGTAAGCTACTACGGGAAAGATCGTCAAAGGGAAGGATTTGGATGGTGTGCTACAGGTGATTTGTATGAGCTGCTGGGATGTGAAGCTTTAGGAGGGAGAAGAGGAAGAGGGATTCGAGGAAACAAACAAAGTCAGTGGATGTAGGTGGAGTGGAGTGGAAGAGCAAGAGTAGCCCTGCTTAAATGAAAAAGGTTGGAACCACTTTGAGCTGATGGGTTGGTAAGACTGGCAAATATCGAGGCTCATTTCGTGTTCGGATAACAGAAGACGATGAAAGTTCCGTCGGAAGAGAACATGATATAAAGCGAAGTGGCGGGGGAATGTGGTGGTAAAGGCACAGAAGAGTATCAGGAGTGCAGAGCAAGGGAGAGATAAGTCAAGTTTGCGGATAGTGTAGGAAATATAGAGGAGATTAAAATGGAACAGGAGGTAGGGGAATTTTAATTTAAATAAGTAGTGAGCCTGACAACTTCATTGATATTGTTTCCAGCTATTACATAAAAAAATGCACAAACCTGTGTGTTCATATTTACAAAACCATCGAAATACGTCTTGTCTAAAACCGTCTTTAATCTTGGTCTCCCAAGATAGAAAATTCGATAATTAATTTTAACAGCTGCTGTGGAAGATGGCCAAGTAACAAATATAGTACTGAAATAAATAATGTAATGGCACCTTTCACACGAGAAATATAAGGCTTTAGATATTGTAGTTTGTAGATATATACACTAAAATATAATCTTCACAAGCCACTTTACTGTATAAGATACAGAGAACGACTGGTGCTATTTATACCCCCCCCCCCCCCATTCTAATATCTGATAGAACTAATAAAGAAACACTGTCAGTTAACTTCCCTACACGGTCTCATTTCTCTTTCGTCTGGTGATTGTTTCACATTGGTAGAAGTAAAATTTTGCGATGCTACTTGTAATTTACACTCTCGGAATATGAACGGTAATCCTCTCCATGAGTGCACAGTGGCTATCTTGTAGTGGCTGAGAATGGAATTTATCTCCGCAACTCCTTCGCAGTTACTACGCAATCGTGTGACAAAACGTTTCGTTAGATCTTCTTATCCCTTCTATTAAACCAAACTGGCAATGGTCTCAGAATGATTGTCAATATTGAATAATTCGACTTACAAGTGTTAAGTAAGTTTCTTGTGTAATAATAATAAGAGTATGCTACAGCTTAATTTTTTCCCTTATTGCAAACATTAATTAACCTAAAATTACATTTAAATATGATAATTAATTCTGAAGAACTATATTTAGATTCAGTATATGCGTGTTGTATTAGCTTACACAATTACTGCAGTAAATATTTGCATGCTCTTGGCATAGGAATGACTGACAATTGTTACGTTTATTATTAGTCTTTCGATCTTTCTTCAGTCCACACTCTTTGCACCGGCCCCTTTTCTGTTCCTTTGCTCCAGAACTCGTTCCTGCAATACTTTCCAAATTTACTTTTATCTTGTTAGGAATATTTTTGGACATTCTTTCCTCTTGCATTGGTCTTGTTACCTCATATCCAAGCTCTATTAGAAAAAAGCGTCTTTTGTACAATTTGTTTTGATAGTAGCCTGGATCAGTGTGCACATACAACATATAAGCATTTATTGCAGCAATGTCTAGCATGTTATAAAATAAACAAACAGGACAACAAAACCACGCTTTCGTCTCCTTCAATCACATCACTCTCTTCACTTCTAATCGATACATCATCAACATCACTTGAACTGTCAACACAATCTTGATCATTGACATTATCATCTTCTATTTCGTCATATGACTCATTTACAAGCCTTTCTGATTGTTCATCACTTAGAAACCGAGTAGCCATGTTGCCAAACTCAGACGGTATATTCAGTCGTTATACAGAGCCTCTGAGCCATTTTAGGCCACACGACAACAATCGCAAGTATTTCTAACAATTTATTCGTAGAAACTAAATAAAAATTTCCGCCTGGGTCTAAAAGACCCATTCACAATAATTGTGTCAAAGCTACGTATCTCCGAAAGTATTTTAGATTTTGAATCGAAAATTAAGGATAACATAAATTATTACCTATTTGAAGAATACATAACGCCATGTTACAAAATAAATAAAATTTAGGGATTTATGTTAATTTTAGTAAAAGAATTGGGTCAGTTAGACCCATTCACAATAGGAAGGTTAAGCATCTGTTTAATCGTGCAATGATTTATCGAACATACTTCTGAACTAGATTATCTCGTTATCTGATTCTGGATGCACTGAATTCTCTGCTTCTTTTTCTTTCTAGGTACTTCCCCTTCGGTTAAGAGGAATGAAAGGAAGCACCGCAGAACTACTTCCGGGTGCTTTATGGAACGTTTGCTAATTCTAAGACGTGGACATCGAAGAGATACAAAAGTGAGCAACAGAAAGCAGAATCAGCCAACATCTTCTGTAAAATTAATTTTTTATAAATAAAAGTTAAAGCGCTTCGCAGTTACTTTTACATACTTTGTCATAGGTAAAACGACAATGAAAGTATAACTATATAGAAAATACAACAACAATTATTTTGTTAACAGTTCCTAGAATGGTACTCATTAAAACAAATAAAAGCCCGATATCAAGTGAGAGGTGGAGTCATTTTTGACTTCAACCGGTTCAGAAAAGTTGTGGCTATCTACCACGAATTCTTATGACAACAACGCAGTATCAGCGGCATTACGTCTTGAGTATTTGGAGCATAATAAAGCAATATTTAGAACCTCGCAAACTCTTGGGTTACATAATTACTTTACTCCTTTTCCTTTCGTAGTGGTTAATGTTTTTCATGCAACATTGATTTCTTAAAATTCGTCGCCTAATGAGCAGCAAGTAACGTAATATCATATTCACAATGACATTCGCAGCAGTTTTAGGTGACACATGTCAAGAAACATTCTGATCAACACGACACAATAGCCACAGCTCTGCTCATAAGTTCGCAAATGAAGAATAGGTTACAGAAAGCTCTGTCTATACTACAAAATAACGCATATCAATTCATAATGATCTATTGTACCAAATATAGATCGTTGTGAATTGCTATGAATTTTAACTATTTTGAAGAGTCTATTGTAAAAGAATTACAACAGAAATGGTTGTATCTAAATCAAACTAATAATTGGAGCAGTAGCCTCAGTTACATAGCATCCGTGTACAGCGTGGATATACTTAATGCTTCAGAAGAATTATTTTCGTTTGTCACTAATTGCTTTAGGCCATCTGGAAGGCATTATAATAGGCAGTGTTGTGTTCCAAGAACAGTATTCTTCCTCTATTACATTCGAGGTACTTTGTGAATGATGAGCAGCAACCAGTCACAAATATTCTTTTGTTATTGCATATCTAGATTTCGGTCACTGTACGACCATTCTCAATGCTTTAAAACTCTGCTTTAAAACAAATAAAATTTTTCGATCTTGCTGTTGAAGATCACGTTCTTCAACAGGGAGATCAAAAACTTGAACACGTTTTCAAACACGGTTTTAAAGCATTGAGAATTATCTCACATTGATCGAAATCTAAATATGCAATAACAAATATCTGCGGAAGACTGCGGGTCGTCATTCACACAGTCTCTGAGCACGGGGATCCAGTATGAAGTCAAACTCGAGAACTATTTTCTGCTAATAGATTGTATCACAGTGGTCAAAATAGTCAGGTAAATACAAGCAGTGTTTTCATTGGCACGGAGGAGATATGAAATACGAACTTGGTCTTCGTACTAAGTGTATCATTACAATAGGAATGAAGCATACCTAAATAAGTGTGAAATTCAACGTGCCTCACACATGGCCCACAAATAAAATCGAAAAGGTGAAACAGAAGGAAACATAATTCATTATGTAAAACACTAGTGCCCTCTTACAGTAGATTATTTGAGAGTTTCGCAAGATTTTTACAAAGCTTGACACGCTAAATGAAAGACTGGTGTGGTTCTATAGTTAAGTACGTAAGAAAAAAAATTACAATGAAATCAAACATCTTGTGATTGATTCACAGGCGCTCGTGTGATATTTATTGTCACTGATAACTGCTCTCACAATTAGCAACGTGTATTATGTATCAGAAAGATGCCGAGTTGCAATGCACTTCAAACTGTAGGCATCCTTACAGCAGCGGTAAGTGTATTCGAAAGCCAGAGTCCTATGCCTACTAAATCACTGCACAGTTCAAAAAATATTCAGGTGTGTTTTTCATGTCAATAACTAAATTTTTAACAATTGTACTTGTATATATTTCGTCTCTAATAAGCACATTGTTGACAGGATGTTAAATCCTGATCTTCCTTCCTTCCTTCATTTGTCTAAGTTATTGAAAGACATCAGAGTAAGTGACCTGTTTGCACATACCCTTGCCACATAAATTTCCTAACTGTTACAGTATTAAAAATAATTTCATGAGCAATTCTTCAAGACTTAATGGAAATGTATGACATGGTAAAAGATTTGTTCTCTACATTCATCACAACGGTACTTTATCTAATTAATCAATCTCTTCTTATGGGTACCCATTTAGTTCTTCATATTAATGAACTTAACGTTCTGGAGCTTACCCACGAACCACTTTCCTCCAAGCACTTTATTTTTGGATTCTAGTAGGAAATGTGCTGGTATGTTACAGCAATGTGAAGCATCTTCTCTGTGCTGGCACGGTTGAGTGAACACGGTCCTATCAGGACCTTTATCGGAGTTACTAAAAAAAGTGGAAAACAGTCATAAATCTGAATATTAATTAATTACTGTATTAAATTTATTGATTGTCAATATTTCAGCAGGGTCGGATTAAAGTTTGTAGTGAGGTTTATACTCTCAGTATTCTTTTTAAACTTTATTTTTACTTACTTTACCTCGGATAGAAGTTAATGGGTACGTTTATTTTTCTTTTTACTCTTTCGGCTTCCTATTGAATTATCATGAACAGCCACTTCATCCTCAATAACCGAAAAGCTGCTCCCTTACATACAATTCACAAGATGAAATTATTGATCATGTAGTAGCACTGTCGATAAAGCGCGCCGGTTGTCATTATAGCCAAGTATAGAAAGTGACAAAACTGATTCACAAACAATTTATATATTACGATACATACACTACAGAGGTCTATACACGATTTGAAACAACAGCTAGTTTTAAGTCACTATTTACACTTTTAGTTAATCCCATTTGATACATTCTGACTCAACAGCATGAAATATCGATCTAGATACTATTCGAAGATGTATAATACGCAATTTTGTCCACTGGCGGACAAAATGCGATCTTGACGGATGATCCTCAAATATTACCGCTCACTAGCTCCCTGGATCTCTTTTTCTGAAGCAAGAAATGACGTGTCCTATATAGGCCAGCAGATATACGACATTAACAATTTTAGTACGCCTGTAAATATATATATTGTTTATCTAGTAAATCATCTTTAAGAAGTTCCAGAATAAAGAGAGCAACCACACAGGTAAGTCAGTGGTAGTGAACACGAGACTCTACACGCAGCAACAACACCTCATCATGCGAATGAGCAAAACTAGTGCTCTGCTCCTCATTTCAAGGCGCTAAGTGTTAGTCACAACTAAAATATTATAAAGTGTCTTTTCTGCTCATTTCACTCACAGCAATGTAACCTGTACTATTAAGTTGCTGCCTGAGAAATAATTACATAGCCGAAAAAAGAGCAAACCTTTTTAACAAGTAACAACATAAATAAATTTCATTCCTGATCCCAAGAATCTGCCAAACACGTAAAGACGAGAAGAAAAAATTGCCTATAGCAGGAGAGGAATCACTCAGTATTCTTATGTGCTCAGTATCTTGACGTCTTCAGCGACACGATCAGGCTGAAGATTACTGTCAAAACTACTAACATCCGCTCAAAAGAACACAAAAATATTTGTCGCCTGGACAAATGTCATCCACAGAGCACATGCAGTATCAATTTTACTGCAAGTGAAACGAGCGGCAATAACACTCTGTAGCTGGTGAAAAATATTAACGCAATTCTAAACTTCATTGTTCATCTGTTGCCAACATAAGCGCTGGAGCCCGGTTAGAAGCGTCGTAAAGTTTTACCGAAAGTAAGAACCACTTAATTTAGAGAAATGCTAGAATGTACAGAGAAGACATCGGAAGTCAGAAGCAGGAAAATAATTTCAATAAAAGGTAAGAAGTACTTAGGTTAGACAAACTGTGTGGGCCTTAGTGATAGCCGGCCGCGGTGGCCGAGGGGACTGAGGCGCTCCAGTCACGGTCTGCACGACCACTACGGTCGGGGATTCGAATCCCCCCTCGGGCATGGATATTTGTGCTTAGGGTCTGATGACCCCGTCGTTAAGTCCCATAAGCTTAACAAAGATTCATTCATTCCTTAGTGATAAATAAATTAAATAGCTACAACTCTTCACCACAAGCTCCATGACATACGTCGGCGCGAAATCGCGATCGTCGGCAGCGGTCTCATGACGTCACAAGCAAACCGTTGCGTGGATACACACAAACAGTACGGCTGGCTGAGCAGACTTGGGTGTCAACCAGTTTCTGCAATGTTCCGAAGATGTCTTCAGCAGTAGAAGACGAAACGGCAGGCAGAGGACCATGCCCTGAACCACGTCAGTATTTCCAGGCTTATGAAACGGCAATATTTCATCAACCGGCAGTGAAAGCTTAAATTCAGTGATTACTTCAATTCATATTAGGATAACCTGGCGGCTTTTATCGTCAGTGTGTCACTGATTGACACTTAATTGCAGGAATCCGTAGCATGAGTGGAGTATCCTTCATAGATTAGGTTAGATTAGATTAGTACTTGTTCCATAGATCGTGAATACGACACTTCGTAATGTTGTGGAACGTATCGGGTTAATGAAAGGTATCTTTAATAATCATTAATTTGTATTAAATATTACAATGCACAATTTATTTTTATTATTTTCTTTATTTTTTCGAATTTTCTATCCATAGTGTAGAAGGAATTGCCATTCAGAAATTCTTTTAATTTATTTTTAAATGCTAGTTGGCTATCTGTCAGGCTTTAGATGTTGTTTGGTAAGTGACCAAAGACTCTTGTGTCAGCATAGTTCACCCCTTTCTGTGACAAAGCTAGATTTAACCTTGAATAGTGCAGATCATTTTTTCTCCTAGTGTTGTAGTTATTTACAATGCTATTGCTTTTGAATTCGGTGGGATTGATAATAACAAATTTCATAAGTGGATATATATACTGTGAAGATCCCTAGTTCTTCAAATAACTGTCTGCTGGATGATATTGGATAGGCTCCAGCAATTATTCTGATTACACGCTTTTGTGCAATGAATACGTTTTTACTCAATGATGAATTACCCCCAGAAAATGATGCCATATGAAAGCAGAGAATTAAAATTGGCATAGTAGGCTAATTTAGTGAGATGTATATCACCAAAATTTGCAATTACACTAATAGCGTAAGTAGGTGAACTCAAATGTGTCAACCCCTCATCAGTGCATACCTAAAATTTTTGAGTATTCTACCTTTGCTACAGATTTTTGATCAAAGTCCTTATTTATTAATAGTGTCATTCCATTTACTGTATGAAACTTTATTACTGTGTTTTATCAAAATTTAATGATAGTCCATTTGCTGAGAAGGACTTAATGATTTTCTGAAAGACGTCGTTTACAATTTCTTCAGTTAGTTCTTGTCTGTCAGGTCTGATAACTATACTTGTTTCATCAGCAAAAAGAACCAGCTCTACATCTTCATGAATATAGAATGTCAAGTCATTAATATATATTAAGAACAGCAAAGGGCCCAAGACCGAACCTTGTGGCGCCCCATTTTTGATTTTTTCCCCAGTTTGAGAACTCTGCTGTTATTTGCATATTATGTGAACTACTTATGTCAACTTTCTGCACTCTTCCTGTTAGGTATGATTTAAACCATTTGTACACTGTCGCATTCATACCACAATACTTTAGTTTATGTAGGAGAATTACACGATTTCCACAATCCAAATCCTTGGAGAGAACACAATAAAATATTCCGTGTAACAAATACAACTGTCAAGTACAGCTACTTCAGAAGGACAGAGCAAGCTAACAAGGAAAGAGTCTAACATGTGGGTCACCGATTTCGATATAATTTTGCATGGACCTTCTATTATGAATATAAAGAAACACGTGTTCCGGATTTTTACTAGACACTCAGTGTTTTTTTGAAAAAATAAAGGTCAAAGTTGATGATGGAAAATCGCGTTAACAGTGATATACATTGAATAATCATCTGAAGATGACAATTTGTATTAATATATATGGAGTCAGAAATTAATGACGTTGGATTAATTAACGTTTTTTTGTTTTCATGCTGTAGCTTGGGTAATCGTAAACATAATCGACTTCCCCAGCGCCGTCGCCGGTCGACAGGTCCAGTACGGCTCTTGCAGCCGAGTGAAGCGGACCCTCTGTGTGTTTCCTGCCTGCAGCCCAGCTGGCATTAACGGAAGCCGGAATCATGGCGAACCAGTACAGGAAATCAAAACTGAAATTTGCGTTGTGGAACGACTTTGCTAGACCAAGAGCGCTTGAAGTCGAGCGGTTTTTGAGGGATGAAGCCAACAAGATCCCGGCAGCTGATATTGTCGGCATCCATTCCTCTATCCTGAGTAATATGGTCTTAGTAAAACCAATCAACGACGCCACCTGTGACAAGGTTTTTCGTAAAATGAATCAAATTTTCAAATGTTTGTATAGCTTATGGGACTTAACTACAGGGTCATCAGTCCCTAAACTTACAAACTACTTATGAACTAGTTAATACTAAGGACGGCACAAATATCCATGCCCGAGGGTGGATTTGAACCCCCAACCGTAGTGGCCGTGCAGACCGTGACTGGATCGCCTCAGTCCTCTCGGCTACTGCGGCCGGCCGTAAAATGAAGATCCGAGATTCCATTTCTGCCATCCAGACGGAAATGTTAGTAATGTTGAAGTTGACCACGTTGGACGGAGACTGCGAACCATACGAATATTCGAACTACCATTAGAACTAACGGCAGCAGACGACGTGGCAGCAATCCCCCTTACGGTATGGTACACGAACACGTGGCAATTAAAGACCTACGCAGTCCTCAACAGAGTACGCCAGGTGCTTACTGAACTTCGCCGGCATGTACCATCGTATCTAGGGGCAGGAGGCTGCCGATCTATAATCCTTAAGGCAGTCAACCTAAAACATGTTCTGCTTGCGGCGAGGAAATTCACCTACGTTCAGAATGTCTCCAACGTTGTATCACCGAAAGACGTGGAACCTACAGCGATGCCGACGATCCTTCCAGTGACTTATATGGCAGCACTTACAAAGTCTCCGTCTGTCCAGTCACAGTCAACGTTACGGGACCAGAATGTCACTCTGTCGCCACTTGGCAGGTAGATTATTCAGCCTTTCCAGCGACAGAAATTTCTACGACGGCATCGATGCCACTGGACACAGTAGATCCCACCAACAGCAGGATGGCAATTTAATGTCTTATCGTTCCCACTGAAGCATTTGTACCAGCGAGATGTGAGTCGGTGCCATCTTCCGACACGGAAGGACATATACGAAAGCAGCGTTCACCAAAACGCCGAAAGCGCCGCCGTAGGAAGGTGTCTGATCAAGACAACTCTCACTCACAGGATGGAGAGGTATTGATACTACAGGACACCAACGACGCCATTGCCACTGACCATGCTCCTGAAGAACGGACAGCGGGACAGGCGGCAACCTATCAAGTCTTCCGTAATGAACACTGATCAACTGGAAGGTTCCAGTGCTCGCTGTGAAGCCGTGCGAACGCACCTTATGGAACATGAACAGACTTGCGCGTCCACGTTGTGGTGAGAGAAAGTCGTAACCGAGCACGACCCGAAACTGGGGCTAATTGAACCCCGCCAGACCATTCGGTTTGATCAGCTCGGAGAAACGTGCGGCCGGCGAGGGGTGCAGTCACTCATGACGGCTGACGCTATCGTCCATCACCACAATAACCCCGCCCTACCACCGCACACAATAACCCCGCCCTACCACCGCATAGCCACGCCTATCGCTTGGATACAATGAACATTTTAACCATCCGATCTCCATCCAATATACAACTTCTGAAAGACAGAATAAGAGCCGCAGACGTTGATTTCACATTCCTGGAAGAAGTAACAACGAATGCACTCCCAGATTTTTATTGATTATGTGTAACTACGTGAGATGGTGAAAGCGGCGTGGCGATTTCAGTGCGTGACGGTATTGACGTCACCAGCATCACGTAACTCCCCAAGCGATCATAGTGAACGCCATGGAGAACCACTTCAGTCATCTCTTCCAGGAAGGAACTGCAAATTAAGAGGTCACTGCAGAAGTATTCCATGAAGTAACAAGCAAAATTGATATCGCCACAACAGGAGCACTAACAGAGGAAATCACATCTGAAGAAGTGGAGGAAGTCTGAAACATGGGTCTGATCCACAAATTTCCAGGGTCTGATGGAATACCAATTGAAATCTATCGATCCTTCCGAGACCTCATTATGCCTCACTGGGTCACCATGTTCCATGAACTTATGTCACAAGGCTGTACCATACCCCCTTCATTCTGTGAAGGACTTTTCATACCGAAATACAAGACTAAAGCAGACAATGATTACCACCCACTTACGATGTTGAACGCCGATTGTAAGATATTAGCCAAGCTTTTGGTAGGCTGCATTAAGACGACGACGTCGATGGACTTTGCCCCAGAACAGACGTCTCAGGAACGGAAAGCCACCGGAGATGTAGGGTCTTAATAGCAATCGCATTGGCATGCCGCCTGAGACTGGCGATCGTCTCCCCCATCTACCTTTACGCGATCGCGATAGAGCCACTCCTTGCAGGTCTCAACCGCAAGCTGTCTGGCATCACACTGCGAGGCAGGGCTCAGCTTCAGGGCTTACGTCGATGACCTGCTGCTGCCGGTTCGTGTAGCAGACGAAGTCCGAAGTGTGCTAAGTTGGATCGAGCGTTACGGACAGGTTGCTGGCAGCCTTCTGAATATCAAGAAGTAGGCGGCGTTGGACATCGGACGCGGACTCGAGCCAGACTGTCGCCCCTCTCCCGACAGTCACTGACTTGAGATATTTAGGAGTCACGTTTACGAAGGATGTGTGAGGATCCGCCGCGATAAACTACCGACGGCTACCAAACAAGTACTGGTGTGCCAGAGCCTGCTCAGGGATCCAAAGCACCTGCAACGTGTGGAATATCTGAAGCTCTATGTGGCATAAAAACTCAACCATATGACACAGATCCTCCCCTTGCCCGTACAGATACGTCATATGCTACAGGCGGCCTTCAGCTATTGCCTATCTCTAGGACAAGTATTTAAAGTACGATACAACACACTCCCCTCCCATTGAGCGCGGGCAGACTCCCTCTACATTAACAATATGAGGAAACGATGGACCAGCAAATACCCCTCTATCATGGGACAACTACTGGAGGTTCTGATGCCAAAGTCCCCAATTCCGCCAGTGTCGGTGGCGCACGTCGCGGCACAAATTTCTCGTGCATCGACCTTCATTCTCGAATATGGTTATATCATCGTGAATCTCCCCACAACCCGTACAGCAAAGGCAAAACACTTTTACCTCAACATTTTGCGGGCTGTTCCACGTAACGTGATAGAAACTAAGCATCCAACTGCATGTAAATCGGTCATGGATGTGAAAAAAGAGACACCAGAAATTCATACCCAATGAAGCTCACACGAATTGGTATCGAGTCATCAACAAAAAATATGCGACGAGACACCGACTCCACAGTGTCGAACTAACGGACTCCCCCTCTGCCCCGACTGTCAGCTCCTGAACGCCGATGAACATTGCATCACGTGTGCGTCGACGTCCGACGTTGGAGTCTGACCCAAAAGATAATAGCTGGTTATCTTCGCGTCACACCGGAAATAATTGAACCTCGATGACTGTTTAGTCCGGGCGATAATTACTTTCCCCTGTAAAATATCATACAATAACATGGATCAAGGCAATGACAATCGACTACGTCTTCTGTAGCGGAGAGAAGGTATGCCTTGACTGCTGGTAGTATCTACAAACGCACACAGTGTCTTCGAAAGTACACCAAGCTGCCGCAAACTCTTCGTAAATCATTAACAAAATGTCTTCATCAACCCACAACAAAGTTGGGGAGTCCCAAACAACGTTTGACGTCTTACATTGGAAATAAGAAGAGACTGATTGACGGGAAGAACCAATCACGAAACCACAAACGGAATGAAATTGCAGACACCGTTACATGACGTTGCTGGAATAACAACGCATGCAACGAGCGAGGGAAATCCCATACCACCCTTATCTGAAGAAAGATGGTTAATTTTCAAGATTTTGTCCCACCCCCTTTTTTTTTATTAAAGTTGCACATATTGCCGCGATACACCAAGTATAATGACTGCCTGCGTGGTGCAGGGGATAGCGTCATGGACTGCGGCGCTGAAAGTCGCCGCTTCAATCCCTTTCACCGGCGAAAATTTATTTCTTTGTAATCAACAATTCCATAATGTTCTACATCTTTCTTATGCTCACTTGTAAATTCTACTTGTTTCTTATGTTAACTGTTCTTCTAATTTCTGGTACATTCTATGTATAAATAACAGAGCACTCTGCCCGAGAGGCAGTCAGTGCTGCGTGTATGTAAAGTTCGTAATAAACGTGCTTTCAGTATAAGTGCTGTGTTCAGTTGCCTTCGAAGTCAAGCCTGCTTCCACTGCAACGCGATAGTATAATATCTAAAAGTTATTTTGTTAGCATCCTGCATGTATCATTACTATTGTTACTTTTATGAATCTTGGGTTCTCGTTTCCACATCAACAAAAAGAACAAAAAAAGTGGCGAAGCACGTGATCAAACCCCGTTCAAATCACGAAAGTTTTCAAAAATTAATATATATAAAAAACAGAAACAAAATAACAAATAAAACGGTCCAGGGTTTGGACTGTCAAACCGTGGATCTAGATTCCAACTTCCACCGTGGCAGTTTTTTTGTAGATTAAAAAAAAAAAAAAAAAATTATTTGATATTATTTTCATATTTTTCATCCCTTTTCTTGCCTTATTTTGAAGTAGAGGACCGGAATGTGTGATTAATATTCAGTTAAGTCTATTATCTGTTTACAGATATTTTATTTGTGATTCACAGAGTGCACGTGGAAATGTCTTCGCCACGTCCTCAAATTCTGCAAAGCTGTTCTCCGAAATGTATCAATTATATATCAATCATTTTCTGAAACCTTATGTGCAGATAAAAAAAAAATTGGAGAGCAAAAAGGCGCGTGCACTCCGTGTGCATACCGGATGGAATCATTCCAGATGTGGAACGGGTCCTTCCTGATGCCATGAAGGGTACGGGGCACAGCCAACTCTAGGAGATGGCTCACGTCGGTACCAATTATGTTTGTCGCTTCGGATCTGAAGAGATTCTCTCTGGTTTTGACCGGCTGTCTGAAGTGGTAAAGACTGCCACTCTCAGTTGCAAGATGAAAGCAGAGCTCACCAACTGCAGCATAGTTGACAGGACAGACTGTGGACCTCTGGTACAGAGCCGAGTGGAGGGTCTGAATCAGAGACTCAGACAGTTCTGCGACCGTGTAGGCTGCAGATTCCTTGATTTGTGCCATCGGGTGATGGGGTTCCGGATTCCGCTGAATAGGTCAGGTGTCCACTACACGCAGGAAGCGGCTACACGGGTAGTGGGGGCTGTGTGGCGTGGACTGCTCTTTGCAGAGACGCTAAGTGGGCTGTCTCAAATGGTGCAGGTCGATCACAGAAGAAATATAGATCTAGTAGCTATCGGTATAACAGTTGTAAATTTTCATAGCTGTGTCGGGGAATTACCAGAAATCCAAGCGTTAATAGAAAGCACCGAAACACATATCATTATAGGTAGCAAAAGTTGGCTTAAGCCGGAAATAAGTTTATCAGAAGTATTTGTAAAAGATCTATCTGTGTTCAGAAAGGATAGATTAAGCAAAATAGGTGGAGGCGTGTTTGTCGCCGTCAAAACAGGTCTATCGTGTAGTGTTGTTGAAGTTGATAGTTCCTGTGAGCTATTGTGGGTAGAGGTTGTACCTAAAAATCATAAAAAGTTAATAATTGGTTCCTTTTACAGGCTCCCCGACTCTGACGATATAACAGCAGATAGATTCAAAGAAATTACGTATCTAATTGCAAACACGTACCCGACTCACACAATAATAGCAGGCAGTGATTTTCAGGAGGTACGCATAAAACATCGTGCGAAATTGTACTGAACGCATTCTCTAAAAATTACTTCGAACAATTAGTTCATGAGCCAATTAGAGTTGTAAATGGATGTCAAAACGCACTTGATCTCTTAGCAACAAATAATCCTGAGCTCATAACGAGCATCAAAACGGATACAGGTATTAGTGAACACAGAGCTGTCGTAGCGACATTAAATATCAAAGTCCCAAAGTTACCAGAAGCAGACGAAAAGTATATTTGTTCAGGAAAACACATATAAATACAATACATTGCTTATTGAAAGACAGTTTCCACACGTTACGAATAATATACGAAAGTGTAGACCAGATGTGGCTCAAATTCAAAGAAGTGCTATCGACTTCAATTGACAGTTTTATAACAAATAAATTTATAAAAGAAAGAAATGATTCCCCTTGGTACATGAAACAGTTCATGACACAAAATCCCCAGGATTGGCGATCCTACACAGAAGCTTGAAGTTTCGCGAGGACTTCAATGCGAGATGCCTATAATACCTTTCACAACGACACTCTTTCTCGAAATTTGACTGAAAAGTCAAAGAGATTTTTATGTTAAATATACTAGGGACAAATAACAAACAATAAACTCACTACGTGATACTAATGGCGATCCTGCCGATGATAGCGCTACTAAAGCAGAGTTACTAAACATAGCTTTTAGAAACTCATTCACCAAACAAGACGAAACCATTATTCCAGATTTCGAATTACAAAGAGGCCAGAATGAGTAACGTTGAAGTAGATATCCTTAAATCACTTAACAAGAACAAGTCTTCTGGTCCGGGCTGTATACCCATTAGATTTCTATTTGATTATGCGAAAGCGATAGCTCCTTACTTAACAAAGAAGGATGTGTACCAAAATATTGGAAAGTTGCACAGGTCACGCCTATATTCAAGAAAGGCAGTAGGAGTGACCCACTGAACTACTGACCTATTTCATTGACATCAGTTTGCAGCAGGGTTTTGAAGCATATCATGTATTCAAATGCACTCCTGGCCATTAAAATTGCTACACCACGAAGATGATGTACTGCAGACGGGAAATTTAACCGACAGGAAGAAGATGCTGCGATATGCAAATGATCAGCTTTTCAGAGCATTCACACACGGTTGGTGCCAGTGGCGACACCTACAACGTGCTGATATGAGGGAAGTTTACAACCGATTTCTCATACACAAATAGCAGTTGACCGGCGTTGCATGGTGAAATGTTGTTGCGATGCCTCGAGGAGGAGAAATGTGTAACATCACGTTTCCGACTTTGCTAAAGGTCGCATTGTAGCCTATCGCGATTGCGATTTATCGTATCGCGACATTGCTGCTCGCGTTGGTCGCGATCCAATGACTGTTAGCAGAATATGGAATCGGTGGGTTCAGGAGGGCAATACGTAACGCCGCGTGGGATCCCAACCGCCTCGTATCACTAGTAGTCGAGATGACACGCATCTTATCCACAGGGCTGTAACGGATCATGCCGCCACGTCTCGATCCCTGAGTCAACAGGCAACAACCATCTGCGCGAACAGTTCGACGACGTTTGCAGCAGCATGAACTATCAGCTCGGCGACCATGGCTGCGGTTACCCTTGACGCTGCATCACAGACAGGAGCGTCTGTGATGGTGTACGCAACGACGAACTAGTGTGCACGAATAGCGAAACGTCGTGAACCCAGGTTCTGTTTACAGCATCATGATGGTCGCATCCGTATTTGGCGACATCGCGGTCAACGCACATTGGAAGCGTGTATTCGTCATCGTCATATTGGCGTATCACTCGGCGTGATGGTATGGTGTGCCATTGGTTACACGTCTCGGTCAACTCTTGTTCGCATCGACGGCACTTTGAACAGTGACCGTTACATTTTAGAAGTATTAAGACTCGTGGCTCTACTCTTCATTCGATCGCTGCGAAACGCTACATTTCAGCAGGATAATGCACGACCGCATGTTGCAGGTCCTGTATGGGCCTTTCTGAATATGGAAAATGTTCGACTGCTGCCCTGGCCAGGACACTCTCTCCAGATCTCTCACCAATTAAAAGCGTCTGGTCAATGGTGGCCGAGCAACTGGCTCGTCACAATACGCCAGTCACTACTCTTGATGAACTGTGGTATCGCGTTGAAGCTGCATGGGCATCTGTACCTGTACACGCCATCCAAGTTCTGTTTGACTCAATGCTCAGGCGTATTATGGCCGTTATTGCGGCCAGAGGTTGTTGTTCTGGGTACTGATTTCTCTGGATCTATGCACCCAAATTGCGTGAAAATGTAACCATGTCAGTTCTAGCACAATATTGTTGTCCAATGAATACCCGTTTATCACCTGCATTTTGTCTTTGGTGTAGCAATTTTAACGGCCACTGGTGTATTATGGATAATATCGAACAGAATGATCTATTGACCAAAGGTCAACACGGATTTAACAAATATCGTTCATATGCGAAACACATCTAGCTCATTACTCACACGAAGTGATCAGTGCTATCGACAAGGGTTCGCAAATCGATTCCGTACTTCTAGATTTCCAGAAGGCTTTTGACGTCGTACCTAACAAACGGCTTTTAATCAAATTGCGTGGTTATGGTATATCGCCACAAATTTGCTACTGTATAGGGGATTTCCTGTCAGAGTGGGGACAGTTTCCGTTCCACATAGATTGTTATTGGTCCTCTGCTGTCCCTTATTTACATAAACGATTTGGGAGAAAAATCTAAGAAGCTCTCTTAGGTAGTTTGCAGATGACGCCGTATAGTAAAATCATCTGAAGATGAAAACCAACTGCAGAACGATCTGAATAATATATCACTATGGTGTAAAAATTGGCAATTGACTCTAAGTAATGGGAAGTGTGAAATCGTCTACATGAGTACGAAAAGAAATCCGTTAAACTTTGTTTACAAGATAAATCAGTCTAAAGTGAAAGCCGTAAACTTCACAAAATACCTAGGAATTACTATTACTTCAGACTTAAACTGGAAAGAACACGTAGATAATGTCGTGGGAAAGGCGAACCAAAGACTGCGTTTTATTGGTAGAATCCTTAAAAGATGCAACAGAACTACTAAAGAAACTGCATACACTACGCTTGTCCGTCCTTTTTTGGAGTATTGCTGCCCAGTGTGGGATCCTATCAGGTGGGTTTGACGGAGGACATCGAAAAAGTCCAAAGAAGGGCACCTCGTTTCGTATTGTCACGATACAGGGAAGACAGCGTTACGGAAATAATACAGGATCTGGGATGGGAAAAATTAGAACAACGGCGCTTATTGCTGCGGCGTGGGCTACTTACGAAACTCCAATCGCCATCATTCTCCTCGGAATGTGAAAATATATTTTTGACTCCCACTTACATAGGTAGAAATGATCATCGGAATAAAATACGAGAAATAAGAGCTCGAACGGAGAGATTCAGGTGTTCTTTCTTCCTGCGCGCTATTCGAGATTGGATGGGAGATGAATAGAATGAATGTGGTTCGATGAACCCTCTGCCAGGCAATTAAATGTAATTTGCAAAGTATTCCCCCCTCGGGCATGGATATTTGTGCCGTCCTTATATTAGCTAGTTCATAAGTAGTTTGTAAGTTTAGGGACTGATGACCCAGTAGTTAAGTCCCATAAGCTCTACAAACATGTGAACATTTTCTCCCTCTACGATTTTTACCCCACACGCTTCCTTCTAATGCTAAGTTGACAATTCCTTGATGTCTCAGAATGTGTCCAACCAATCTATCTCTGCTCTTAATCACGATATGCCAGAAACTCATTTTCTCCCCGATTCGCTTAAGCATCTCCTCATTAGTTACGTGATCTACCCATCTAATTTTCATCATTCGTCTGTAGCACCACATTTCGAAAGCTTCTATCATCTATTTATCTGAACTCCTTATCGTCCACGTTTCACTCCCATACAATGCTACACTCCAGACAAATGCTTTCAGAAAAGACTTCCAAACATTTAAATTAAAATTGGATGTTAACAAGTTTAGCTTCTTTAGAAACGCTTTTCTTCCCAAAGCTATTCTGCATTTTATATCTTCCTTACTTCGGCAATCAGAAGTTATCTTGCTACCCAAATAACAAAAGTCATCTACTACTTTTATTGTCTCATTAACTAATCTAATTCCTTCAGCATCGCCTGATTTTCTGACATTGCATTCCATTACCTTCGTTTTACTCCTGTTAATGTTCATCTTATACATTCCTTTCAAGACACTGTCCATCCCATTCAATTGCTCTTCCAGATCTTTTGCGCTCTCTGACAGAATTACTGTCGTCGGCAAACCGCAATATCTTTATTTCTTCTCCCTGCACTTTAATGCCCTCTCCAAATTTCTCCTTCCATTCCTTCACTGCTTGCTCAGTGTACAGATTGAACAAGATTGGGGAAAGGCTACAACCCTGTCTTACTCCCTTCCCAACCTCTGCGTCCCTTTCTTGCCCTTCGACTCTAGTAACCGCTGTCTGGTTTTTGTATAGGTTGAATGTAACTCTTCGCTCCCTTTATTTTACCCCTGGTACCTTCAGAGTGTATTCCACTCGACATTGCCAAAAACGTTCTCCAAATCGACAAAGGCTAAAACCTAGGTTTGCCTTTCCTTAGCCTATCTTCTAAGATGAGGCGTAATGTGAGTATTGCCTCCCGTGTTCCTACATTTCTCCTACATCCAAACTGATCTTGCCCGAGGTCGGATTCCACAAGTTTTTCCAATCGTCTGTAAATAATTCGTGTTAGTATTTTGCTACCATGATTTATTAAACTGATAGTTCTGTAATTTTCACATTTGTCTGCACTTACTTTCTTTGGAATTAGAATTACTCTATTCTTCTTGAAGTCAGAGGGTATTTCCCCAGTCTCATACATCTTGCTTACCAGGTGGAACAATTTTTTCATGACTGGCTCTTGTAACAATGTCAGCAGTTCAGATGGAATATCATCTACTCCAGGGGCTTTGTTTGCGCTCAAGTCCTTCAGCGCTCTGTCAAATTCTTCTCGCAGTATCGTATCTCCTATCCCATATTCCTCCGCTTTGTCTTCCATTTCTAGAATACTGCCTACAAGTATATTTCCTTTGTATAGGCCCACTATATATTCCTTCCACAGTTAAGCTTTCCCCCTCTTTGCTTAGTACTGGTTTTCCGTCCGAGTTCTTGATATTTATACAGCTGCTTTTCTTGTCTCCAAATATCTCTTTTATTTTCCTGTAGGCAGTATCTATCTTTCCCCTAGTTATGCATTTTTCTACGGTTCTGCATTTGTCCTCTAGCCACTCCTACTTAGCCAGTCTGCACTTCGTGTCAACCTCATTTTCAGTCGTCTGTACTCCCTTTTCCTGTTTCACTTGCTAAATTTTTATTTTTTCTCCTCTCATCAATTAAGTTCAGTATATCCTGTGTTATCCGGGGATTTCTATAAGGCCATGTCCTTCTGCCTATATGGTCCTCTGCAGCCTTCACTACCTCTCAGAGCTACCCATTCTTCTTCTACTGTATTACTTTCCCAAGTTTCAGTCAATCCTTGCCTAATGCTCCCTCTGAAACTCTAAACCACCTCTGGTTCCTTCAATTTGTCCAGGTTCCCTCTCCTAACCTTTCTGCAGTCTCTTACGTTTTAATCTGCAGTTCATAACCAATAAGTTATGGTCAGAGTCTATATCTGCCCCTGGATATGTATTACAGTTTAGAACCTGGTTTCTATTCCTTACCTGACTGAGGCGCTTCAGTCACGGTCTGCACGGCCACTACGGTCGGGGTTTCGAAGCCCCCCTCGGGCATGGATATTTGTGCCGTCTTTAGTATTAGTTCGTAAGTAGTTTGTAAGTTTAGGGACTGATGACCCCGTAGTTAAGTCCCTTAAGCTTAACAAACATTTGAACATTTTATTCCTTACCATTATAAAGTCAATCTGGTACCTTCCAGTGTCTCCTGGTCTCTTCCACGTATACAGCCTTCTTTTATGATGATTAAACCAAGTGTTCGTGATCAGTAAATTGTGCTCTGCGCAAAATTCTACCGAGCGATCTCCTCTTTCATCCCTTTTTCCTAGTCCATATTCACCTACTACGTTTCCTTCTCTTCCCTTTCCTACTACCGAGTTTCAGTCCCCCATCAGAATCAAGTTTTCGTCTGCCTTAACTTTTATCTCCTCATACATTTTTTCGATATCCTCATCATCGGCCGTGCTAGTTGGCATATAAACTGTGCAAGTTTACCAGGTGGCCAGTGTTGGCTTTGAGTCTATCTTTACTACGATAATTCGTTCACTATGCTGTTCATAGTAACTTACCCGCATTCCTATTTTCTTATTCATTATCAGACCTACTCCTGCGTTACCACCAACTGATTTTGTATTAATAACCCTGTACTCACCTGATCAGAAATCCTGTTCATCCTGCCACCGGACTTCACTAATCCCTACCATATCTAACGCTAACCTATCCATTTCTCTTTTCTATTTTTCTAGCTTACCTCCGCGATTAAGGGTTAGAAGATTGCACGCTCCGACCCGCAGAATGCCTGTTTTGTTTTTCTTGATGATGACATCCCCCTGAGTAGTCCTCGCCCGGAAATCCGAAGGGGGACTATTTTACCTCCGGAATATTTTACCCAAGAAGACGCTATTAACATATAGTCATACAACAGAGCTGCATGTCCTCGGGAGAAGTAACGACTGTAGTTTCCCCTTGCTTTCAGCCGTTCGCAGTAACTGCATGACAACGCCATGTTTGCTGATGTTACAACGTCAGCTCAGTCAAACATCCAGACTGTTGCCCCTGTAACTACTGAAAAGACTGCTGCCCATCTTCAGGAACCACACGTTTGTCTGGCCTCTCCACAGATACCCCTCCACTGTGGTTGCCCCGATGGTACGGCTGTCTGCATCGTTGAGGCACGCAAGCCACCCCACCTCGGAAATGTCTGTGGTTCATGGGGGTGGACAATACACTTAATTGAATACTAACTTAAACCTGCGGCTCCGCTCGCATGTTGGTTGATTATGATAGATAATGCGCGAAACGTCAAATCGAGATTTTAAAGAGATGTATTAAAAGAAATTTCTTTTTTACTGCTTTATTTATTTATTTTTATATTTTCTTACAGAGAAAGAGTTGAAGATATTGTAGCACGCATAGACCAAATATATGGTTTGTGGCATCACGTTTCGCTGTATGTAACCTCCTTGCTATGGAGTCGCAAACGTCATCGCTGGCCTTCAGTCCGAATTTTTTTTTATAATTTGACGATGTTCAACCACCATATCTTCCACCCCCTTATAGCTATCGGCATGGAACCGTCTATGGTGTACAACGGGAGGCTTCGTACAACAATTACACACAGAACATTTGTTTGCGTTCTGTAGGTTTCGCAGCAGAGCGAATATTAACACACACACACACACACACACACACACACACACACACACACACACGTAGAATTTTATATAGACCGATAACTTTCCATCCCAATATACTCCATCCTTTTATCATTATCAACCCTCAAGCAACAATGCAACCAATAAAGCCATTTTCAAATAGTAAATATAATTTTCAAAGAGTAATTATTTTTTCGCATTTCGCGTTATATTCTTCAAATTACTAAATATCTATCAGATCGCTATAAAACCGTGCCTAAAATCTTCCTCAGGTATAAATTAGTAACTGTACAAATATTTAAGACTCTGCGTCTTGTCGTTCGGACGTGATAAGCGTATACCGAACAGACATTCACATTAATGTATATATAGATAAATAGCTATCCGATCGCCATAAAACCGTGCCTAAAGCCTTCCCCGGGTAGATATTAGTAACTGTACAAATTTTAAGCTCTTTATGTCTTGTGGTTCAGACGTGATAAACGTACACCGAACAGACATTCACATTTATAGATATAGATTAATCACACTTCCTGATGATATACATCAAAATAAGGCTAGAAAAGGTATTTCAAATATGAGAATATTATCAAATACATCACAAAAAATATAAGAAAAATTGCCTAGTTGGTGGTTTGACAATCCAAGCCCAGGACCACTTGATCGGCAACAGCGCTCGAAAGTCGCTTATGTTTACGAGTACCCAAGCTACAGCATCAAAACACTAAAACGTTAATTACTCGAATGTCATTAACTTTTGACCCCATATGTATATTAGTCAAAAGTGCTCATCTTCAGACGATCTTTCGGTGTATAGCAGCGGTTGCCAACCCATGGGCCGCGGGCAGTCTTGCACTCGTAGAGTCGAAGACGAGATTAAAAAGTATCGGTAGGTTCAGGTGTTTCACTCGTCAGTTATCAAGGTCACCGAGTAAAAAATTGAAATAGGAGTTAAATGCCCTGTAGATCCCGTATCAAAGTTGTCAGATTGGTCGCTCCCTTGGTTCATAGCAACATACATAGAGAGGCTCTTGCAGTGTAAGGTTTGGACGAATATCTCAGAAGAAAGAAGAACTCTTGACGATGCAGCAAATAGCTCAATTTTATTAACCCAAGGTCAATAAATTCGAGTCTGTTTAGTGTTTTGTGTGATGAAATTGAGAGTGAACACAAAGAGCTTCTACTTCGCTCTGAAATTCGGTGGCTGTCGAGAGATAAAATGTTGTCAAAATTGTTTGAACTCCGTGACGAACTAAGGATTTTTCTTGTGGATGAAGATTGTGCTGGAAAACGTCTAAGTTCCCACTTAGACAATGAGACCACAGACACCTTGTTGACGCGGATAGTTTAATTCACTTATTACCTCACACCTGTACCACTAATCAGTCAACCTTTCGCATCCCACCCTCCCTTTGCAACCTCAGGGATAGTAAAAAATTGAACAACTTCTAGTGGTACGCCATAAATTTAAACAAAATGCCAATAGTACACGGTGACTAAAAGTTTGGTTACCCCTGCTGACTAGACACTACAGCAGTGTGGAAGTAATTACATGTTTCTTTCAGGGACTACTTTCCTAAAACGTAGGGTGAAATCCAGTGGATTAAAAAATCCCTCTGAAGTGGATTATTTTAAAAAGAAATGAAAATTTCATCTGGTGAAGAAGACTTGTTAACTGAACTATCACGTGCCAAGGTTTAAAATCATTATTTATTTATTTTATTTAAGAACGCCATTGGTCCCATTCTGGATAAGGGTTCGGCAAGCCCATCCAGCAATTTAAAAAATTGCTCTGAAACACTCAATGGCGTTTTCGACAACCTATTTATGCGAATGAGCCTTTTAAACGTTACTCTTTTTGAAAAAAAATGTACAGGAATTCACTGAATGTAGAGAGTAATTTGAGGCTAATGTTATGCTAACAAGTTTTAATTCAAATATTGACTGTCTTGTAAATGAAAAACAGTGCAAATATCCCACTGAATTTTTTTAACATTGCCATCTCGATTTTGAGTTTTCGTAGGCCTATACATCTTATAATTAAGTGAATATAATAAAAATCTTCCCCCCCTCCTTCCGTCTCTCTCTCTCTCTCTCTCTCTCTCTCTCTCTCACTGGTGTATAGGATTAAAAACACGATTTTCCATCATCAACTTCGACATTTTTCTTTAAAAAAAAAACTACTGAGTGTCCAGCAAAAAGCAGAAACACGTGTCTCTTTAAAAAAAAATGTTCAAATGTTTGTTAAGCTTATGGGACTTAACTACGGGGTCATCAGTCCCTAAACTTACAAACTACTTATGAACTACTTACCAACTAGGACGGCACAAATATCCATGCCCGAGGGGGGATTCGAACCCCCGCCCGTAGTGGCCGTGCTGACCGTGACTGGAGCGCCTCAGTCACCTCGGCCACCGCGGCCGGCGTGTCTCTTTACATACGTTATAGAACGGCAATGCAAAATTTCATCAAAATCGCTAACCCACATGTAGACCCTCTCCTTGTATGTAATCTTGCAAGTTACTAGTCATTCAATGATGACAGAACAACAGCATCAACATAAAGCCGCAAAGTGCTCCCCCCCTCTCTCTCTCTCTCTCTCTCTCACGAATCTTTTCCAGGGACCTGAATTAAATCTATCGCGAGGTCACTTGATACCCACCGTGGACATCTAAAACATTTTCAGTATATTTCAGAAATGAGGTCGAAAGGTTGTCAGTTGGCTAAAGCCTTATGTAATCATTCCATAACTTTCAAAACCTTTGCAGTCGTCTCTTGCGGACTGTTGCTAAATACAATGTCTAGAAGTCATATCAGACCAGACATTTTATAGAGGCAACCGTAAAAGAAAAGCACCTGAAAGCAGTCATTTTTGTTATCTCCGTGCTGTATTCCCCTTGATGGACGCACTGCCGGCATTGCAGAGCGCAAGTGAGTCAGATACTGCACCAAGGCGACCGCCTCCGCCACTAAAAGTTGTCCTTATGTGCCGGCATAATGGCGCTATAGGGTGGCAGGCTACGCTGCTACATGGCGAGGCACCATTCTCGCAAGATGGCGGCGTCTCACCGAGTAGAGCAAATCGCACTTCTCTTGCTTTCGACGCTCACGCTAGCTTCGACACAGGTAAGTGAAGACAGACAACAAACATCTGAAGATCGATTATAGTTCTACAGTAACGCCGTATTAAAATATCAGGGCAGGCAGGGATTGTCTCGTCAGTAATTTTTGGCCGCGGTGGAGTAGCCGAGCGGTCTAAAGCGTCTCGCTGCGGTGCGCTCGGCTGCTCGCCGTGGAGGTTCGAGTCCTCCCTGGGGCATGGGTGTGTGTGTTTGTCCTTAGGTTAGTTTACCTATGTTTAAGTAGTTTGTAAGCTACGGACTGATGACCACGCAGTTTGGTCCGATAGTTTTACAGACATTTGAACATTTGAGTAATTTTTGATTACAGTATAGAGATCACAGTTTCGATAAATGGACCATTTAGTTAAAAATATATTTATTAAACTTCAAAGTTCATACAGAAATTCGTTAGTGTCGTTTACGAAGTACAGAAGCGTTAGCAAAAATAACACCAATTAGCACTGGAATCGGTTCAATAAAATAGGTTGAGAACGTTATGCTATATGATTGATTAGCTTCGCTTCTGTGATTTGGAAATGAAATATAAACAGTAAATAGTACGAATAAGATAACAGGAGCTTTTTTAATGTGTTCCTATAGAAGTATGATGAAATTTGCATGGGTAATTAACGAGGAAGGATTCAATTCTGGTGAAATTATCTTTATGGCACAACTTTACTAAAAGAATCGAGAGATTGATGGTACGTGATCTCAGACATCAAGGAATTATTGATTTGGTGGTGCAAGGAAGTGAGAAGGGTAAAATGTTTTACGGAAAATCAAGTTTTGTTTACAATGTGAGGGTTCAAATGGAATTTGTCTGCAATAGTTGCATGGCGGGACTTACATGTGATAGATTAGCAAGAATAAAAACAGCTTTCAGAATGAATAGTACTACATATGATAATTTTGACCTGTAGACGATATTTGTAGAGTTCACTCCCTGCACACTGTAGGATACACGGAGACTCTTGTCTAAGCGTTTTGTGATGCGATGAAAGAACGATTCAAATGTGTTCTCGTCGAGGCCTAACCAATGTGTTACTTTGTTGTTAGTCCACATATCATTGGCTCTGCTTGCTTGAAGAATGTGATAAGGTGCACCAAACATCCGAGACATATTAGATGGGAGACATGCTAAGCGAACATGCAGGACACAGATCAGTTGTACACTCGATACATGTGGTCCGCCTTTGTAAACCTATAAGTTGCATACAAGACGTAAGGAGGAATCACACACCAGAACGTAGAGTTTCATGCTCAGCATTTTGTTCCGAATGACACTCCTAGTAAATACACTTTGCTTTCGTAAATCTTTGACATACAACAATTCTAACTGCAAGATTAACATTATAACAGGTCAAGCTACGCGCAAAATAATAATAAAAAATAAATGCATTAATTTTAAAACATCCACTATGTCATCACAGTTCGTGATCACATGTTGCTACAGGAACTACAGATTCTACTGACCCTGCACTTTGCGTATTAGACTTTACTCCTCACTTGCTATGTGGTAAAATGTGATTCAATGCAGCATATGTGTTTGATATGTTACACGCGACCCATCACCCTCTGAATATGTTTCTTGGATGAATCATATATCCTTGAAATCATCCTATAGATGATGAGTTCGGCATATTCTTACCCCATTACTAGCTTTAAGAAACTGTTTCTCTTGAAGTCGGTAAGGATATGCCCACATACTTGACATTTGTGAGTGATTCCAGTTTGTTTGCTGAGCGAGTAGTGAGATTATTTCGATATATTTTACGATTATCAGCAAGTGTTTTGATTTCATCTATTGCCTGTGTTACTTTTTTTGTGATACCTGAAGAAATTTCTTGGAGGTGTCCTTCACTTTCAAGCAGGCAACTGCAACTAATGTAACAAAATTGAGAAACTGTTTAGTCAATCTGTCATTCTGAGAATGTGACCATAAAATTTCAATTGTCTCTTCCTCATTCTAATGAGAATGAAATGCTGTATTCTGTTTGCCAGTGCAATCATTTTTGCGAGGTATCTGAGAATTGTGACGTTTACGAAGAATACTATGATTTTTTCATATTATCAGTATTTGATAATATTTCTGCTGTATTCATGGAATCTCATTATCTTTCTAATTGTGAAATAATTTTTGTCAGCTTTTGACGCTTCGCTAGAGTTCTCATACTACTTCCTACAAGAGCCCTTTTTTGGTAGATCACTATCGTCGATTCAGACAAGTCTTTACGTATGAAACCACGACGGACCTTCGTGTGATAAGAGATTCTGCGGGAGATATACTCAATTACTCTGACGTTTACTAGTCGGTACCATTTTTTCTGCACATGTCACACCATTCCCATGTAACAATATTGAACGAATAGTTTTAAACATCTCAATGACTGGACATGAGAAAGACACAGTCACAATGATACTCTTCAGATGTTTAATATTCTCTTATGTGAGAATGTTAAAAGTAATGAAATCACCGAATAAATTTTCAGTCTGTAGTAGTATGTGCGCGGAGTTGTAAGTTACTGGGAAATTAAAACCGTGTTAAGGATCGGAAATTGATTCTGGAAGCTTTGCATTTGGCAGGGAAGAGTTCACTGACTGAGCTATGTAAGCTCGACGCAAGACCCGCCCTTAGAGATTTGCGTCCGCCAATACTTTGTTTCCTATCTTCCATAATTCACAGACGTCCACAAGAAAATCATGCGGGACTCACAAAGTTGTGGGAACATGGCTAATCCCTAACATGGCGGTTTGTTTCCAGAATGAATTTCTACCTCCGCAATCTCTTCTGAAGAATGAAGCAAATAATGTTTAATTTCAATACACAACGTGAAAAATTTACATCGACAGGAATGCTAACGTATTTGAAGATTATAATTTGCACTCTGTTCTCCGAATTGTTCTCTTTTCGCTACTGAAATCCATATAACAATTGTCAGGAAACAGTAAACATTTCTGGCGTCCTAAATATGCCATGATTTCTCGTATTCTACAGCAGTGCGAAAGAAAAAGAAGGAGAAGAAGGAGAAGGAGAAACTTTCACAGACTAATATTAATCACAGTTCACTTCCAGTTACTATGCAATACTGTCGCGAGGAATCGGTAACCTACCGCTACCCTAGGCAAAGAGCGATGCACTGTATTATTATCTCAGTCGCTTTTATGAATTGACGGATCGAGGGTGGTAGCCGTTGCAGAGGCCTGTTCGTTCTGTACCGGAGAGTAATTAAAGTGTGATCTGACCTGCTCAGGATCCTGATTGAAATCAGAGAGGCGATTTTCGATTTTTAAACTAGTTCCATTGTTCATTTGTATATAGTTAGTATTTCTGTGTCAACCACAAGGCAAAAGAGGAATTAAACATCTACCAGAGAAGTCGCAAGTGGCCATTGACCCTCAAACAGATGATGTGTATTCCGGAAAAAGAAAAAGAAAGATCCCTTACCGTATGATTATACAATTGAATGGTCTCCCGGAACGTAGCCTTTCGCAACTTTTAAGTATTGATGAAAAACGTATTCCAGGTCTGTTTTCTAATAAAATTGCTTACATGTATATAAAAAGTAACCAGCGTAATGAATCAGATATTGTGAAATAGGTGGATTCACACATATGTAGTTATTTAAGAGGCTTTAAAGAAAAAAACTGGCTAGACACATGTTAAAAGTAATAACAGAAAACTTCAAACTAGAAAATGATAGGACCATAAGAAACACCACACACTTAATTCATCATATAAAATACAGGTTCCAGAATCAGCCACCCTTCTCTCATTTGATGTGGAAAACATGTACACTAATATCCCAGTAACTGAAACAATAAATATCATAGAAAAAAACCTACAGACCCACAGCACCCTTCCACTGGAATACATCACAGAAATAATAAAACTTTTAGAAATAATAACAGAACAGAACTATTTCCAGTTTAATAACGAATTCTATTTACAAAGTGAAGGACTACCAATGGGCTCCCCAATTTCAGGTACCATTGCAAATATCTTTATGAACCACATAGAACAGGTCATATTTAACAAAATAGTCCCAAACAGGTATAAGATCTTATACTGGATTAGATATATGGATGACATCTTATGCCTCGTAGATGAACCAAGCTCAAAAATAGACCAGTTGTATACTGACATAAATTCTGTTCATGATAAAATACAATTCACAGTAGAGAAAGAGCAAAATAGACAGTTAAATTTCCTAGATGTCACCATAAAGATACAGAACAACAAGCATACATTTGACATATTCAGGAAACCAACAACAACAGACACAATCATACACCACACATCTAATCACCCAGATACACATAAACATGCAGCACTTAGATACATGTTCCACAGACTAAACACCATCCCATTAGACACAGATAACTACCAGAAGGAAATGAACACCATAGTACAAATAGCCACAAACAATGGATACAAAGAAAACCTAGTAAAAAAGCTGAACAATAAAATTAAAAAACAAATAAACACACCAATACCACCACCACAAAGCCATAGTACCACACAAACAAACACACAAAACACACACACAAGAACAACACAAAGTCAGAAAAATGAAGGAAACAACAGATGGTATACAATGACATACAATCACAAATACACACACAGAATATCCAATATTTTCAAAAAACAAGGCATCAAAATAGCCCACCAAACTAACAACTCACTTCAAAAATATTTTCCAAAATCAATAGAAAATACAGACCCATACAAAAAATCAGGAATATACCAACTGAAATGCAACACATGTGATGGAAGATACATCGGTCAGACTAAAAGAACATTTGACACCAGATATAAAGAGCATGTACGAGCCTGGAAGTATAAAACAAGTCACTCAACATTTTCAGAACACTTACACCAAAACCAACACAAAATCACCACCAGAGACACTGACATGGAAATATTAAGAATAAACAACAACAAAAAACACCTGCTCACCCTTCAAGAAAACTATCATATCCAAAAAACAATAACAGAAAAGAAACATCTCATAAATGACCAAACCAATCTAGCAAACAACACACTTTTCAAGCTTATTGACCACTTAACATAAATATAAACATCATGAGAGTCAACCCCCATTCATAAAAACACAAATCAAGATACCCTCACCTCCTCCCCCCCCCACCATTACAACCCAATTAAACCTGTATTTACTCATCTGAAAAAAACATCTTAACACCCTGTTCTTTGAATCAAATATTTCTACCTCTCTCTCTCTCTCTCACGCACACACACTCACTCCTGCATTTACTCGTCTGAAAAAACATCTTAACACCCTGTTCACGAGGAAAAAAAAAATTCTTTCTCTCTGTCTCTCTCTCTCCCCCCCCTCTCTCTCTCTCTCTCTCTCTCTTCCCCCCCCCCCCTTCCTCCACACATACACACACACTCATGTAGAATGAGGTCGTATTTATATTATAAATATGTAACGTTGGCAACACTCACAGACCAAACGAAAAACAAATGAACACACGAAAACATAGCCACACTGTAGTGAAATGACAAATGCACAGACAGGCATTCCACATATAACAGGCGATATTTAATCAGTATACATTTAAAAGTGAAGTGCTGTGATGTGCGGAGATGAAAAGGAAAAAACGTAACAAAAACACACGAAAAGTGCTATACACAGCCCTGAAACACTCGCCAGGAAAAAACGAACTCCAGCCAACAAGACGGAGAAGCAGTAGTTACATGTAGAGAAGAGACATCAACACCGTGAGTAGACAGAATATTAAATTAAAAACACTTAGGCCTAACGTGAAAAATGCCTTTTAAAAACTGTTTTTAATCTGTTTATCAAAAACAAATTGTACAAACCTTTGTATCATTTACAGACCACAGAAGATGCTTTAAAATAAAAAAGCGAAACGCGTCTGGTTTAAAAGTAAACCTCTTAATTGCAGTCAGCATAAGACAGATTACCTCTATAATTAAAAAATGCTTGCTTTCCTTGCAACAATGTTGTTTGTAAAGTCACAAAAGTTGTATATCATTCTTTAGCATTTATACAAACAATAATACATAAATTTCAGTAATGCAGTAAAGAAAACATTAAGACAGAGAAGTATTACTTTAGCAGCCGCGGCGGAGTGGCCAAGCGCATTGAGGCCCTATGCTCTGATGCGCGAGACCGTTCCCCGTCGAGGGTTCGAATCCCCCCTCGAACATGGATGTTTGTGTCGTCTTTAGTATAAGGTAGTTCATAAGTAGATTTGTAAGTTTAGGGACTGATGACCCCGCAGTTAAGTCCTATAAGCTTCACAATCATTTGAACATTTACTTTAGCACAAACATCAACACAAATGAATATTAGCATGTCACAGTTGACTATTTAGTCTATAAGTGATGTACAAGGTTTTCCAGTTGCCTTATCTTATGTCGATTGTCCATCGATGTTATGGCCTTTTGCATTCGTAAAGGATTATTCAGCGTCTCGCAGCCCCTTTCTCACAATTTTTTGACCACTTATCTTGGTTTTTTGCGTTTCCTATCTTTGGTTGTTGCGTTTAAGGCTCTAAGAGACACGCGAACACGTCTAACGCGACCATCTTCTTACGATATACAACGTTATTCCAGAGAGACTTACTTTTGAACGTTCGTGAACACAGTCCAGAGATATCATACTTGTGTCATAATAGCAGCAATCGATTCCAGAGATGAATTACATTACTACGTATATAACTCAAATTGGACAAAAAGTGATATACAGCGCTGTTTCGGGGGACCATTCAACTGTATAATAATCACGGGCAGCAGTTAGGTCCATAAAATACCTGCGAGTGGCATAAGGTTGGACCTGAAGAGTAAAGATCGTATAAAATTAATCGCTGATTATGTGGCAGATGTCATATTGTGATACACTGGAAGAATCCTCAGACAGTATACCTCATCAACAAAGAAAGTAGCATACATTACTGTTCGACAAATACCTCAATGTTTCTATACAGTGTGGGATCAGTCCCAGATAGGATTGATAAAGGAGACAAAGAAGATCCAAATCAGATCAGCAGGGTTCGTTCAGTAAGTGTGAAAGCGTCACGGAGATGATAGCCAAACTCCAGTGGCAGAAGCATCGCGATATGGGTTATGGTCTAAGTTCTGTTTTTAGAAGAATCAACCAATGTATTGCTGTCTCCTAAGTATATCTCTCGAAGAGACCATGCGGATAAAATGACAGAGATTAGAACCCTTGCGGAGGTTTGTCTTCAGTCCTTTTTCCCGCGATCCTTATACAACTGGAACAGGGAAAGGAGGAAGTGACAGCGGTACACATCATAAGGTGGCTTATCGAACAAAGACTTAGATGTACTTGTAAATGAAGGAATTTTTTACCCTTTTAGAAAGAAGGCATTCGTAGCAATGTTTCTTCATAAAAAGATTAATGTTAAAAAGATAATAATGAAGTGTGGATACAAAGTTGGAGAATTCGCCAACATTACGTAGGAGAACTTTCAAGTACCCGTGATGTGGTGTCTCGAATACGAACGACAGATTTCCGAGTAATTGTTGCGAGAATAGTTGATACGAAGCAATCTGCGGAATTGAAAACACATCGAAGAGAGTCTATGTAGGAATCCACTATATCAGATGACCTGACAGTAACGATTAAAGGAGCAAAACGTTGATCGGAGCCGTTTGTCTAGTGTTATTCAAGGAATCACTTAAATTAGGGAACTGAATTCCTGAAAAAATCAAAAGTGATGGAACTCTGAACACACGTATTTCCGACTGGAACATTTGAAAATCTTTGTTACGGTACCAAGAATCAATCATAATGGTTTTATTTAATATAATATTACGTTTTTAGTATGGCTGAAATATTCAGTGATGGTAAGACCACACACGATTCTTTGTGAACTACATGATTGCGCTTCTTTTACAGGGAATGTACCATCCGACACCGAGTCCCGAATGGATGTGGAATAATGGTTAAGTATACCGTATGTCTGCTTTCCTAGGTATGACAGGTATTTGTGTATATATACACTACCCTCCATAAGTTTGAAAACACCATGCTGCGTATTACAGCGGAGCAAGATGGAAGCGATCTATGTTAGTTATTGGTTAGAACACGGAATAGCGACCTCAAATAACGGTTAATGAATGTATGTACACTTAATTATTGTACATATACATACATTTTGGAACATACTAGTACTGCTCTGTTTTATGTAAGCAGTTATACTAAACACGCCAGGTGGTGCGAGTAGACCGCACGGCTATGTAGAGGTACGTTGTTTACAGTTCTGTTCACTTGTGGTTACTTTTACATATAGGTATAACACGCCGCGAAAATAATTTAAATTGGCCCCAAAGTGCCAGATTCCTTATGAATCATGGGTGTTGGTAATCACTTTGCATCAAGAAGGCAATAGTGTTCGAGAAACAGATGAGAAACTGAAGACTTCCTTCAGCGATGTTGTCAAAACCATGCACCGACATCGAGAAACAGACTCCTATGAAGATCGTCCTCGTGCAGGAGCAGCAAGAAAAATATCAGAACGCCAGGAAAAGTATTTGGTAGTGACCAGTAAACTTAACAGATTAAAAACTGTCCTTGAATAGACTGCTGAACTAAACGCAACGAGGGATACGCCAGGGAGTGAGTCAACAGTGAGACGACGCCAGGTAGACATAACCTCCGAGGTTATATAGCAACAAGGAAACCACTGTTGCGTCCTGTTAACAAGAAGAAAAGGCTCAGTGGGCTACGACACACCAACATTGGACAGCAGGGGATTGGCAAAGTTATTCACTGATTAATCCAAGTTCGAAATATCTGGAAGTAAGCGCCGTCAATTTGTACGCCGTTTACCCCATGAACGCTTGAATCCTCAGTGCGTAATTCCATCTGTAAACCATGGAGGGGTTCTGTGATGGCATGGGGATCCTTTGGAAGGTATAAAGTCGGAGATCTGGTGGAAATAGATGGAAAATCAACCAAAGGGATTATCATGCCATTCTCCATGCTAAGACATCTGGTTTGCATCTGACTGGGAAAGGATTTGTCTTACAGCAAGACAACGACCTGAAACATATGTCTCGCTTGTGTGAGAACTGTGTGAAGCCTCTAGAGGTTCGTATAACATTGAAAAACATGTGATGGCCGCCTCAATCCCCCGACTGTAGCCCAATCGAGCTGCTATGGAATGAATTGGACAGGAGGATACGAAAACGGGACACAATTGTCGGACGTCCTGTAGCAAGAATGGAGATTAATTCCAACTGAAACTTCAGCAAAACTGACGCAGACCATACCCGAGTGTGCAAGGCAGTGATGAAAGCAACGGGTAGCTATTTTGAGGAATCGAAAATTTAATTGTTGCATCTTGCTGTGTATTATTTGAGCTTAATAAACATTTGGAAAACAACAAAATGCATTTTATACTGTACTTATTTTCAACTGTCTATAATTACAAGGTGCTTCCAAACTTATGGAGGGTAGTGTATGTATTAGCCTTAGTATCTAGAGTATCAGAATATTTATTTATTCGAATCGTTTGTCAGTCTCTCTCTGTCCATCTCTCTTCTCTCTTTGTGTTCATCTCCTACTCCCCCTCTCAGCCCACCACCTCTTCCTCCCTCCCTGTTCATCTCCTCGTCTTACTCCTGTCTGTCCATCTCCTCACACATGTTCGAAAGATCAGACACCACGTCTAGTTCACAGCCGCTATGCAATTTCACTTTTAATGGCCGAAGGATGAAGACGGAAAGTAATGATCACGCTCGACAAGGGCATTTAAATAAGTCAATGACTTGTGCCGTTTCGAGATTGGAACCAGAATCTCGCTCTTCAGGTCATAAGTCGCTTAATTACCCACGCACTCCTCCCGTTCGCCCCAATTCATGCACTACGCACGTAGCGTCCCTGTTGTCCATTCACTCTTACGCTCGTGTCCGGATTTGCGCGCGAGGTCGTACGATATTACCGTATTTGCAGTGAAAGAATTAACCATGCGCTGTTGCCGCATTAGTTACACACAGGTATGGATGTTAAAATAAATAAATAAAATGTTTGTTATGCTTATGGGACTTAACTACGGGGTCATCAGTCCCTAAACTTACAAACTACTTATCAACTACCTTATAGTAAGGACGGCACAAATTTCCATGCCCGAGGGGGGATTCGAACCCCCGACCGTAGTGGCCGTGCAGACCGTGACTGGAGCGCCTCAGTCCCCTCGGCCACCGCGGCCGGCAGGTATGGATGGTGTGATGTTATGTGCAATAGAATACAATCCATACCAACTACAAATGTACACTACTCAAAGCAATTAGGGGATCAGGTAAGATATCAGGTAACGTATTTTATTCGTATATAGGATACAACTACCCCCATGAACCACAGACATTGCCGAGGTGGGATGGCTTGCGTGCCTCAACGATGCAGATAGCCATACCGCGTAGGTGCAACCACAGCGGAGGGGTATCTGTGGAGAGGCCAGACAAACGTGTGGTTCCTGAAGAGGGGCAGCAGCCTTTTCAGTAGTTACAGGGGCAACAGTCTGGATGATTGACTGAGCTGGCCTTGTAACATCAGCTAATGTGGCATTGCCACACAGCTACTGCGAACGGCTGAAAGCAAGGGGAAACTAAAGCCGTTAATTTTCCCGAGGACATGCAGCTCTACTGTATGAACATATGAAGATGGCATCCTCTCGGGTAAAATATTCCGGAGGTAAAATAGTCCCCCAATCGGATATCCGGGCGAGGACTACTCAGGAGGATGTTGTCATCAGGAAAGACAATACTGGCATTCTACGGGTCGGAGCGTGGAATGTTAGATCCCTTAATCGGATAGGAAAATCAGAAAATTTAAAAAGGGAAATGGATAGGTTGAAGTTAGATATATTGGGGATTAGTGAAGTTCGGTGGCAGGATGAACAGGATTTCTGGTCAGGTGAGTACAGGATTATAAATACAAAATCAGTTGGGGGTATCACAGGAGTAGTACTGATAATGAATAAGAAAATAGGAATGCGGGTAAACTACTATGAGCAGCACAGTGATCGCATTATCATTGTCAAGATAGATACGAAGCCAACACCGACAACAGTAGTACAGGTTTATATGCCAACTAGCTCTGCCGACGATGAGGAGATCGAAGAAATATAAAAGGAGCTAAAGGAAATTATTCAGACAGTTGAGGGAGAGGAAAACTTAATTGTGATGGGATCCTGGAATTCGGTAGTAGGAAAAGGAAGAGAAGGAAAAATAGTAGGTGAATATGGACTGGGCAGGAGGAATGAAAGAGGAAGTCGCCTGGTAGAATTTTGCATGGAACATGATATAATCGTAACAAACACCTGGTTTAAGAATCACAAAAGAAGGTTGTATACATGGAAGAGACCAGGAGACACCGGAAGGTATCAGATAGATTTTATAATGGTAAGACATAGATTCCGGAACCAGGTTATAAACTGCAAGACGTACCCAGGGCCAGATATAGACTCTGACCATAACTTGTTAGTCATGAACTGTAGGCTGAAACTGAAAAAAATGCAGAAAGGTAGGAAAATAAGGAGATGGGACTTAGATAAATTGAAGGAACGTGAAGTTTTGGAGAAATTCAGAGGGAGATTTAGGCAACAATTGACAGAAACAGGGGGAAATAAAACAGTAGAAGAGTAATGGGTAGCATTGAGAGATGAAATAGTGAAGGCAGCAGAGGACAAAATAGGTAGAAAGGCAAGACCTACAAAAAATCCTTGGATATCACACGAAATACTATATTTAATTGATCAAAGGAGAAAATATAAAAATGCAGTAAATGAAACAGGCAAAATGGAGTTCAGACGATTAAAAAATGAGATTGACTGGAAATGCAAAATGGCTAAGCAGGAGTGGCTAGAAGCCAAATGCAAATCTGTAGAAGGATGTATAAGAAGGGGAAAAGTAGATACCGCCTACAGGAAAATAAAAGAGACATTTGGGGACAAGAAAAGCAACTCTACGAATATCAAGAACTCAGATGGGAAGCCGGTTCTCAGCAAAGAAGGGAAAGCTGAAAGGTGGAAAGAGTACATAGAACAGCTCTACAAAGGAAATGAACTTACAGACAATGTGGTAGGAAGGGAAGAGGACGTAGATGAAGATGAAATAGGAGATACTGTATTGAGAGAGAAATTTGACAGAGCCCTGAAAGACCTAAGTCGAAACAAGGCCCCTGGAGTAGATGATATTCCCTCAGAGCTACTGAAGTCTCTGGGAGAACCAGCCATGACAAACCTGTTTCACCTGGTGTGTAAGATGTATGAGACAGGCGAAGTACCCTCAGACTTTAAGAAAAATGTTATAATCCCCATTCCAAAGAAATCGGGCGCAGACAGGTGTGAAAATTACAGAACCATCAGTTTGATAAGTCATGGTTGCAAAATTTTAACACGAATTATCTACAGGAGAATGGAAAAGCTGGTAGAAGCTGACCTCGGGAAAAATCAGTTTGGATTCAGGAGAAACATAGGAACCCGGGAGGCAATACTCACTTTACGTCTTATCTTAGAAGATAGATTAAGGAAAGGCAAACATACATTTTTAGCTTTTGTAGATTTGGAGAAAGCATTTGACAATGTTGACTGGAATACACTCTTTCAAATTCTGAAGTCAGCAGGGGTAAAATATAGGGAAAGGAGAGTTATTTACAACTTGTACAAAAGCCAGACCGCAGTTATTAGACTAGAAGGGCATGAAAGGGACGCATCAGTTGGGAAGGGAGTAAGACCGGGTTGTAGCCTTTCTCCGATGTTATTCAATTTGTACATCGAGCAGGCGGTGAAGGAAAGCAAGGAAAAATTTGGAATAGGTATTAAAGTACAGGGGGAAGAAATAAAAACATTGCGTTTTGCTGATGACATTGTAATTCTGTCACAGACAGCAAAGGACCTGGAAGAGCAGTTGAATGGAATGGACAGTGTGTTGAAGAGAGCATATAAAATGAAAATTAACAAGAGCAAAACAAAAATAATGGAATGCGGTCTTAGAAAATCGGGCGATGCTGAAGGAATTAGATTAGGTAACGAAACAATGAAGGTGGTAGATGAGTTTTGTTACTTGGGTAGTAAAATAACATGCGATGGCCGTAGTACAGAGGATACAAAATGCAGAATGGCAATGGGAAGAAAAGCATTTTTGAAAAAGAGAAATTTGCTAATATCGAATATTAATTTAAGTGTAAGGAAGTCTTTTCTGAAGGCATTTGTGTGGAGTGTTGCCTTGTACGGGAGTGAAACATGGACGATAAGCAGTGCGGACAGGAAGAGAATAGAGGCTTTTGAAATGTGGTGTTACAGAAGAATGCTGAAGATTAGGTGGGTGGATCGCGTAACTAATGAGAAGTTACTGAACAGAATTGGGGAGAAAAGAAATTTCTGGCATACCCTGGCTAAAAGAAGGGATCGCTTGGTAGAACACATTCTTAGACATCGGGGAATCGTAAATTTAGCATTGGAGGGAAGTGTGTGGGGTAAAAATCGCAGAGGGAGACCAAGAGACGCGTATAGTAAGCAGATTCAAGTGGATGTGGGTTGCCGTTCTTATGAGGAGATGAAAAGGCTTGCTCAGGATAGAGTAGGGTGGAGAGCTGCATCAAACCAGTCTCCGGACTGAAGACCATAACAACAATATGATACAACTGTAATTTGTTGTGCTACACTACTATATTTTACTTTGTCAGCTCTTTACTTGAGGTTTACATGGCGTTTACTTACAACGAGGCACCATGGAGCTACCATAATAGTAAAAAAGTCATTCCCATTGCCATCTAATATGGTAATAATGCAAATGAGCGTGTGGCTTTCTTGGGCGGGTGACCCTTGCGGGATTGTTCGGCCGCCTTAGTGTAAGTCTTTCTATTTGACGCCGCTTGAGCGACTTACGTGCCAATGAAGATGACATGATGATAATCAGGACAATACAAAACACCCAGTCCCCTGTCGGGGATCAAACCCGGGACTCCTGCGTGGTAGTCAGCGACGCTACCGCTGAGCTACGGAGGCGGACATCTAATGTGTGTGATCACCTTGGGCGGCCAATACAGCTGCACACCTGCATGGTATGGACAATATGAGGTAATCAATCAGTTATTAAGGGATGTTTAGCCACCGCCCGCGGTGGTCGAGGGGACTGAGGCGCTCCAGTCACGGTCTGCACGGCCACTACGATCGGGGGTTCGAATCTCCCCTCGGGCATGGATATTTGTGCCGTCCTTTGTGTTAGTTAGTTCATAAGCAGTTTGTTAGTTTAGGGACTGGATGACCCCATAGTCCCATAAGCTATACAAACATTTGAACATTTTTTTATGTTTAGCCATTCTTCCATGAATGCAATATCCATCTCTACAACCGTTGTTGGACGAGCTGGTCTGGCTGCAAATCGTCTTCCAAGTGGATCCCCGACATGCTACATCGGGTTTAAGTCCGGTGAACAAGCTGGCCATTCTATTCGTTCAATTTCTTCAGTTTCAAGCAAGTTTTCCACAAGTGCAGCTTTGTGCACACGAGCGTTATCGTCCATCAGAAGGAACTCATCCTGTATGGCACCAGCGAAGGGCCCAAGAAAAGGACGAAGTTTAGATCACGTCTCTATACCTCTAAGCAGTCAAAACACAAATCTGAACAATATAGAGGTCCGTACGTTCGCCAATACTAACTCCTGCACACACCACTCGGCCATATCTTGATATTTAGATGGTACTTGCACAAAACATTCGGTACAACTCCAGTCCTGATGTTCCTCCGCCCAGTTTCTGCGGGCTAAACGGTGTCGTGATTTTAATGGGATACCTACCAGAGGGCTCCGTGTATAGAGGCCACATGCCCGCAGTCGATTTCGGACTGTTTGTGTTGGTATTCCGTGTCCTGTTGCTGAGCTGCATTCAGCCTCCTCTCTCGAACGGATGTTAACCGTAGATAACGGGCATCTCTTGCTGTGTTACCCGTGTATGGTCTCGACTTTGCTTTCTTTTAACGGTTCTTGTTGTATGAAATCGCGTCCAGGTCTTGGAAATTACACTTTATGACACTCCATCTCCTTCTATATCTGCCATGCTTATAATCTTCCTATAGCTCTACATGTCATAGTTTCGGGTAAGTCACGTTGTTGTTGCATTGCACTACCTGTTCACTACACTGCTACCAACAGATTGCGTGATTCGTTTGGTAGAGTAAACACAAGTCAACATCAGCCTCCTCTGCAGCAATTTCATATTATTGCCACTATCTCGGTTGCCGTAATGTTGTTGTATCCAATCTGTAGGACCACCAAAAGTGGTCGAACAATTTTAGTTCATTCTGCCGATGGCAATACTTCTGAACCTAGATATTTCAAAGATCGCCTAATTGTTTTAACTAGTGTATATCTACGTCCACTCCCATGAACCACAGACATTGCCGAGGTGGGGTGGCTTGCGTGCCTCAACAATACAGATAGCCGTACCGTAGGTGCAACCACAGCGGAGGGGTATCTGTGGAGAGGCAGACAAACGTGTGGTTCCTGAAGAGGGGCAGCAGCCTTTTCAGTAGTTACAGGGGCAACAGTCTGGATGATTGACTGAGCTGGCTTTGTAACATAAGCTAATGTGGCTTTGCCACACAGCTACTGCGAACGGCTGAAAGCAAGGGGAAACTACAGCCGTTACTTTTCCCGAGGACATGCAGCTCTACTGTATGAACATATGATGATGGCATCCTCTCGGGTAAAACATTCCAGAGGTAAAATAGTCCCCCATTCGGATTTCCGGGCGGGGACTACTCAGGAGGATGTGATCATCAGGAAAGACAATACTGGTATTCTACGGGTCGGAGCGTGGAATGTTAGATCCCTTAATCGAGTAGGAAAATTAGAAAATTTAAAAAGGGAAATGGATATGTTGAAGTTAGATATAGTGGGTATTAGTGAAGTTCGGTGGCAGGATGAACAGGATTTCTGGTCAGGTGAGTACAGGATTATAAATACAAAATCAATTGGGGGGATCACAGGAGTAGGATTGATAATGAATAAGAAAATAGGAATGCGGGTAAACTACTATGAGCAGCACAGTGATCGCATTATCATTGTCAAGATAGATACGAAGCCAACACCGACAACAGTAGTACAGGTTTATATGCCAACTAGCTCTGCCGATGATGAGGAAATCGAAGAAATATATGAGGAGCTAAAGGAAATTATTCAGACAATTAAGGGAGAGGAAAACTTAATTGTTATGGGAGACTGGAATTCGGTAGTAGGACAAGGAAGGGAAGGGAAGATAGTCGGTGAATATGGTCTGGGCAAAAGGAATGAAAGAGAAAGCCGCCTGGTAAAATTTTGCACAGAACATAATTTAGTTATAACAAACACCTGGTTCAAGAATCACAAAAGAAGGTTGTATACATGGAAGAGACCAGGAGACACCGGGAGATACCAGATAGATTTTATAATGGTAAGACATAGATTTCGGAACCAGGTTATAAACTGTAAGACATACCCAGGGGCAGATATAGACTCTGACCATAACCTGTTGGTTATGAACTGTAGGCTGAAACTAAAGAAACTACAAAAAGGTAGGAAAATAAGGAGATGGGACCTGGATAAATTGAAGGAACTTGACGTTCTTAAGAATTTAAGAGGCAGCTTTAGGCAACAATTGACAGAAACAGGGGAAAATAAAACAGTAGAGGAGGAATGGGTAAAATTGAGAGAAGAAATAGTAAAGGTAGCAGAGGACAAAATAGGTAGGAAGGAAAGACCTACAAAAAATCCTTGGATATCACAGGAGATACTAAATTTAATTGATGAAAGGAGAAAATATAAAAATGCAGTAAATGAAACAGGCAAAATGGAGTACAGACGACTAAGAAATGAGATTGGCAGGAAGTGCAAAATGGCTAAGCAGGAGTGGCTAGAAGGCAAATGCAAGGATGTAGAAGAATGTATAAATAGGGGAAAATAGATAAAGCCTACAGGAAAATAAAAGAAACATTTGGAGATAAGAAAAACAGCTCTATGAATAGCAAGGACACAGATGGAAAACCAGTTCTCAGCAAAGAAGGGAAAGCTGAAAGGTGGAAAGAGTATATAGAGGGGCTCTACAAAGGAAATGAACTTCAAGACAATATTGTAGGAAGGGAAGAGGATGTAGATGAAGATGAAATAGGAGATACTGTATTGAGAGAAGAATTTGACAGAGCCCTGAAAGACCTAAGTCGAAACAAGGCCCCTGGAGTAGATGATATTCCCTCAGAGCTACTGAAGTCTCTGGGAGAACCAGCCATGACAAACCTGTTTCACCTGGTGTGTAAGATGTATGAGACAGGCGAAGTACCCTCAGACTTTAAGAAAAATGTTATAAGCCCCATTCCAAAGAAATCAGGTGCAGACAGGTGTGAAAACTACAGAACCATCAGTTTAATAAGTCATGGTTGCAAAATATTAACACGAATTATATACAGAAGGATGGAAAAGCTGGTAGAAGCCGACCTCGGGGAAGATCAGTTTGGGTTCAGGAGAAATGTAGGAACACGGGAGGCAATACTCACTTTACGGCTTATCCTAGAAGATAGATTAAGAAAAGGCAAACCTACATTTCTAGCTTTTGTAGATTTAGAGAAGGCTTTTGACAATGTTGATTGGAATAAACTCTTTCAAGTTCTGAAGCAAGCAGGAGTAAAATATAGGGAGCGTAAGGTTATTTACAACTTGTACAAAAACCAGACAGCGGTTGTCAGAGTTGAAGGGCATGAAAGGGATGCAGTGGTTGGAAAGGGAGTAAGACAGGGTTGAAGTCTTTCTCCATTGTTATTCAATTTGTACATTGAGCAAGCTATAAAGGAAAGCAAGGAGAAATTTGGAGAAGGAATTAAAGTTCAGGGGGAAGAATTAAAAACAATGCGTTTTGCCGATGACATAGTAATTCTGTCGGAGACAGTAAAGGACCTGGAAGAGCAATTGAACGGAATGGACAGTGTGCTGAAAGTTGCATATAAGATGAACATTAACAAGAGCAAAACTAGGGTAATGGAATGCAGTGTAAGAAAATCAGGTGATGCTGAAGGAATTAGATTGGGAAACGAAGCAATAAAGGAGGTAGATGAGTTTTGTTACTTGGGCAGTAAAATAACAAGTGATGGTCGCAGTACAGAGGATATAAAATGCAGAATGGCAATGGGTAGAAAAGCGTTTTTGAAAAAGAGAAATTTGTTAACATCGAATATTGATTTAACCCTAAGGAAGTTCTTTCTGAAGGCATTTGTATGGAGAATTGCCTTGTATGGGAGTGAGACATGGACGATAAACAGTGCGGACAGGAAGAGGATAGAGGCTTTTGAAATATGGTGCTATAGAAGAATGCTGAAGATTAGGTGGTTGGATCGCGTAACTGATGAGGAGGTACTGAACAGAATTGGGAAGAAAAGAAATTTCTGGCATACCTTGACTAAAAGAAGGGATAGATCGGTAGGACACATTCTTAGACATCAAGGAATTGTGAATTTAGCGTTGAAGGCAAGTGTGTGGGGTAAAAATTGCAGAGGAAGACCAAGAGATGGATACAGTAAGCAGATTCAGACAGATGTAGGTTGCCGTTCTTATGTGGAGATGAAGAGGCTTGCTCAGGATAGGGTATTGTGGAGAGCTGCATCAAACCAGTCTCCGGACTGAAGACCACAACAACAACATATCTACGTACGATGTGCAGTGTCCGTGTTTATTGGTAGAACTAAGCAAATGTCCTTCAGACATGCATGCATGTCTGAAAGACATTTGCTTAATTCTATCAATAAACACGGGCACTGCACATCGTATTTAAAATCAATCATAGCAAGGCTTGTGACGAATGTACTAAAAAGTCTCACCCTGTGTGGGAATTACATCATAGAATGTACGAGCACTCATGGGCAGTAGCCAATGTGTGGCATTTGAGGGTTTGGGTCGTTCCGGGAAGCGTGCGCGGGTAGCGTAATGGTAACGCGACCGCTCGCGATAAGCGGGAAATCCGGGTTCGAGTCTCAGTCCGGCACAAATTTTCATATGTCACCATTACACCATACAGCTGACACTGATTAATATCGCAATGGCGAATACACTTCTTGTATTTAGTGTATATCTACTCGAAGACAGTGTGCGGTCATTGCTTTTCCGCAGATGCGGTAATATCATTTGACCTCGTGCGGGGATATGGAAAGCGAGCTTTACAGGAAATAGACGACTGGGCCCTACTTTCGTAATGTAAAACTTGGAATTTCGGGCGAAAGGGAAGTCTGCACAGGTAGCCAAGTGTTTAAGACGACCGCTGGCCCGAAGTGGATTCATTTATTTGTGCCCTAGTGCAGCCAGAGTAATTCCTTTTTTTCCTCTTTCTTCTTCCTTTCTGTCATTAAAAGTGCAATGTAGAGAGTGATTTGGCACATCTGAGGAATGTACTATAACCCAGTCTATTACTGTGTGCTACCACACAAAACTTTTAGTATTTGGTAAAGCTGTGCACTCCATGAATTGCGCATATCGTTTATTAAGTCAGTACGTCTCTGCCACGAAGGCACGTCATGCCAGGTATGCATGCACGAAAGCTCCTTGAAACCTGCAAAACAGTAGGTGTGCTCCTCACCATGCAGTAGCAATACACCATAGCACGTTAGATTTAAGTGTCGCATATTTAAGACTATCACATCTATGTTACTCAGGTTGGAGTTCTGAGTTTAATGTGCGCTTGGATAGTCCATGGTGAAATTGTAGTGTTTACCGGATCGTACAGCCGTGCGGGCTATAGGCGTAGTTATCGTTAGAAGCAGATTGAACTACACGAATGCACCGGAATGCCCGGGGCCTACAGGCCAGTGCAAGAACAAGCAACGATAGCTCTACGACTGGAACAGGACCTTCCACCACCCCTCTCACTAATAGACTACCAACACCTTGAAATACCAGACGCAGAAACTAGACAACACCACCGTGCCGTGAGATTGACAGCACCAATGGAAACCAAGCACCAAAAACCACAACATGTCTCCAAAAGCAGGAGTGCAACAGCAAACAAGACGACTACAACAGTGAAACCGCTTCAGAACGTAATAGCGACTCTATAGAGGAACCAGTCATGCAACACAATCACCGACCAGTGACGACAAACAGCTAACCATTAAGATGACACAGCACAATGATGGTGAAGACTACTAGGTTGAGAAAGGCAAAAGAAGAATCATCCAACAGAAAGCCAGGGTACGGATGGAGAAGAAATGAAGTAGAATGCAAAAGGAACTCGACAATCAATACGAAAAAATGTTTCAAATGTTTGTATAGCTTATGGGACGTAACTACAGGGTCATCAGTCCCTAAACTTACAAACTACTTATGAACTAGCTAAGACTAAGGACGGCACAAATATCCATGCCCGAGGGGGGATTCGAAACCCCGACCGTAGTGGCCCTGCAGACCGAGACTGGAGCGCCTCAGTCCTCTCGGCCACCGCGGCCGGCCAATCAATACGAATCCCCACACCAGAAAAGGAGGAGGAACAATCATTTACCAGCAAGGACACAGACACCAAACGCGACGTTCCAAGGTGCCACCTCTCCATAGTGGCAGAGCCTGGAAAAGTGGTGGCATGGACATACTACTGCCCCGGGGCAATGGAAAAGGCGGAAGTTATCTCGATACCTAAAGCAAACAAGGACTTTCGCATGCGGAGAACTATAAACCGATCAGTCCGCTAAGAACTTTGGGTACAGTTATTGAATGTATCATAAAGCCACAGTGGTGTGATGTTATTGCAACTGGATCAGTTATTTTCAGATGTTAAATGAAGGAAAAATCACTTTCAGACCATTTTATCTCTTCTTTGTATACTTTGTTCAAATAAAGAACATAAATCCAGAAAAACTATTAATTACAATGGTTGAAAAATTTGCACATAGACTTTAAATCCCTTACTTTAAAGACCCAGAAATTATCAAGTGTTTATGTTAACAGCATCCCTCATTGATAGGAAACAGAATATGTCATTTTTCTCAGCATGAACTTTGTTTAGTTCTGACATTATTCTATGCAGCTCAATTGTCTTTTAACCTTACTAAAACTAATGTCGCTTCTGTGAGCTCACACCGTTTACAGAAAATTATTCTCCTCTGAATCTCATCGTTCGTCTAGTGGCAAGGTGCTGCTGCTTTAGACGTGATAAATACACAAAATAAAAATCATAACTAACAAGTTGTCAACTCTGTAATGATTGCAAGGTTTAATAAAGGCACTTCTACAAATCAGGCTCCCAAATGCAGTTGATTTATGATTCAAATTAAACTGTTTTTAATTTTATTAATTACGTACGATGATTATCAGTAGACTACTAGTCAAGTGCCCATGATGCATGTATAATAGTTCCAGCACCCAGTACAAGGAATACAACGCATTAGACAAACTACATAAATTGGCTGGAAAACACCTCACTGTGTTAACAGCTGTGACATACAGAAGTAAAAGTGAAACAGAGGCTTCAATAATACGCCAGAGACTAAGTTCAATATTGCCGAAAGTATTCAAAGTCCAACTACACCATAATACTCATAGGTTTCACCGGACTTTGACTATTTCAAGGGCCCTCTCACCGCTCATATCTCCTCCAAACGTTTCTCTAAACTTTCTAAAAATAAATATATGCCAAATAAGCCCTTACCCAGGGTCCAATTGATACAACTCAACCAGCGCCCCGAGAAACTGTCTCCCTTCTCCAGCTGTTAATTTCCGTCGCCTAAAAACGTGCTACTTGACGTCAGCTAAGTATCTATAGTGATCATCTGTCCACACATTAGCCATTAGCTACAAGCTAAAATCTTACAATAGAAAAATATATTACAAAAAATTCTAAGATGCATAAGTTTGCCCCGTGCATAAAAATTTAAATAACTCCGAATAATGAAAGCAATGAAATGATTTATAAACTATTGTTGATCACTTACTATTTGTGGTACAATTATAAATGTCGATTACATTGTAGTTTAACCTTTTGAGGCCCTTGATTAAACACAGGATTTAATATAATTTATGTATCTTACTGCAGTTCAAGCAATGGGCAAAAATTTTGATAATTATGCATGAGACGAAAGAAGTGTACAATAAAAATAAATAATCTTAACATCTAAATAAATACTGTAGGTTATTTCCGGTGATGCTGCCAACACATACTGCAATGCTGTTAGCACATATGTGTTCAAAAATATGCTGACTTTGACTAACATTTCAATTAAAATGTATGTTACAGCATAATTATCACAGTTAATGAACATGGAAGTAATTCCATTGATGAATCTCAACAAAAGATCTAATTTAAGAGTTTAATCACTGTGGTGCGACGAATATGATTCAAGTTATCCATGGTGATTGTAATTAAATTTCAACTTTCAAAAAGTTTCTAAAAATAACACTGTGGTGTCGGACAAGTACGAAGTGCGCGCCACGTACTTACGCCGCGCGCTGCCATGCACGCACGGCGCGGCGTTCTTACGACGTCAGACACGAGCGCCCTCTGCTGCAACTCCGCTCGTGGCCACCATTGACCTGCATCGTCCACTTGGGATTCAGATAGGCACCAGTTAAGACTTGGCTATCGGATAGGCACTAGAAATCATCAGTAGCCAGGCCTCTGGATAATCTATGTATCAGCATTCTGCAGTCAAGAACTATGTAACAGTTAAGTATTACTAAGTCTCTATGAAATACATATCTCGTTCTAATTTACTCTAGTGTTTCTAGTTTCTGCTGTCCCACTGGCTGGTCACCTCCGTACCTGCACACTAGTTCATCCTTTATTCCTGTGTTGGTCTCTTTCTACTCGGCCACCGACACCCAAGACAACCGGGGGTAACGAGACACAAAAGTGGCGACGATGCTGGGACACGAAAAACACCATAGGTCAAAATAACGTCAAACTGCAATGGAATAGTATCGGAGAAGGAGGAAAACGTATGGCAGAAGAAAAATAAATAGTGTGAACATTGATCAACAGATAGCGCTGTAACCACTCTAATTCAATAGCGGTCGACTACGAATGACATATGAATCATACAACTATGCCTAAGGTGTACGTTCCGGGGTCACGTTCAGAATGCGTTGCGCAATACGTAGATTAAATGCACGGAAACTTGCAATCGGAACACAGAACACAACATCTTTCAGATAGCCGCACAGCCGGAAGTCACTCGGATTAAGATCAGGTGACGGGGACTGCAAGGCTGTAGGCAAATGGTGGCTGATAATCATAGCAGTTCCGAAATAGCGTTTCATCAGCTGCTTCATCTCGACTTGCAACGTGCGGAGGTGCGCAATCTTGTAGAAAAATGATCCCCTCCACGCTGTTGGAGTGAGTGAATAACGAGGTAGCGTAAAAGACACTCATAGCTCTTACCAGGAAGCTCCCGTCTCTTCAACAAAATATGGCCCTATGATAAATGATGACCCGCACCACACAGTGACCATTTCACAGGTCAGGCGGTACTGGTTGATTTGCGTGTGGGTTTTTTGTTGCACACTTTCGACAGTTCTTTTTATTGACATAACATGTCAAATGCCGCGGCGGAGCGGCCGAGCGCACTGAGGCGCTATGTTACGTTGCGCGAGGCCGTTCCCCGTACGGGGTTCGAATCCCCCCTCGGGCATGGATGTTTGTGCCGTCTTTAGTATAAGCTAGTTCATAAGAAGTTCGTAAGTTTAGAGACTGATGACCCCTTAGTTAAGACCCACAAACTCTAGAAACATTTTAACATTTCAAGTCAAATGGAAGTGGGTTTTGTCTGTCCACAAAATCGTCCACAGCCATTCTTCGTCCAATCCATGCGAGCAAAAATTTCTAAAGCAAAAGTCTTTCTTGCTGGCAGCTCAATAGGAAGCAAATAGTGCACATTCATAATTTTGAATGGGTAGCAAAGAATTATGTCTCGTACCATTTTACGCACCGTGCTCACAGGTTTGTCCCATGTTCGGGCAATTCTCCGTGCACTACACGTTTACACACCACCACTCGTCTCTCCTGCACTGCTGTGGCCACTTCTTTCACTGACGTCGAATCAATTCGTTTCCTTTCTCGACCTGGTTGCACACCAAAGCAACCCGTCTTTTAGAATTTCCGAATCATTTTCTCAAAACCCACGGCAGTGATCGGACCAACGCATTTTTTCAAACCCTTCAGTGCTCATAACTTCTGCAGATCAACTTGTGCAGACTCATCATTCTTGTAAAACTGCATTGAGACAGTCATGGCGAACATCTCAAACACGGAACGATGAAAAGCCGTGTTTATACCAACTTTAATTAGTCGTGCACATGACAGGTGTTACCATTTACACATTCTGACACATACAGCGCCTTCTATTGATCAATTTTCAAACTATTTATTTTTCTTCTGCCATATGTTTTCCTCCTTCTCCAGTAATGGTGGTTACATTTTACTGAGACTGACAGATGTACCAGACGAGACTGAGGAGTGGCAGCTTATATTCAAGCAAATTTGTCCCCCAATCTCGTTCTCACGTCTAGAAACGAAGGCAAATAATACGAATACATATTCATAGAAGTAACGCCTTTCACTAGAAAATGTCTAATCTGTGAAACATATAAACCAGTTAAGGTTCGATAACTCTCAAGCTTTGAATCAGCACTGTCCAGTCTTTTACCTTTAAATGTACACGTAATCATAGCTAGAGGTGTAAACATATATATATATATATATATATATATATATATATATATATATATATATATATATATATATATATATATTTGTATAAGAATCTTTCTGTGTCAAAATTCACGAGCATGCTTTCCTGATCAAACGTTTCACTCATTCCACTTGGGCCTACTCATCACACAGCAACAATCATATGTTATTTGATATATTCACTACCAACTCTCCAAACTGAGTAATTCACTATATTAGATTTCTGCATCTGGATTATCGGTTCATGATATTAATATTCATGACTTATTCACTGAAATACCCAAGGAACAAATCGCAAGTATCAAACTTTAAGCGCATGAACATGTCTGAGTTTACTGGAGACGCCTGTGGTACCTCTTGCCAGACAGTTCCAACATAAATATTGAAGTAAATGATTTCACCAAGAAACTCAGTAACTTGTACTATAAACAGGCTCTTCTTAAAACAGTAAAAGTAAACAGGAAGCCTACACCATGACTTACAGAAGATATTAAACACCTTATGGGTGTCAGAGACGCGGCACACAGGAAATACAAACGGCATCGACCGACGATAACGCCTACAAGCAACAACGGAACCTAGTTAACCAATTGTTGGTGAAAAATGTGAAACTTACGCATGCTCACTCAAAATCTGAAAACCTCCACAGATTCACCCTTCTGTAGAAAAACATAACAGGTTTGGGTAGAGACTGCTGCTAAACTAGTAGGTCCTAATAGTTCCTACGATTTTAATGAGTACTTAGCCACTCCGACATCTCTACTTGACCAAGTCACAAGGGCACAAACCATCAACTCCCTTAAGACGATGATAAAAACGAACAATTTTTTTCTGCAACCAGTAGGTCGTAACAGGTTAAGAAGACGATTACGCGAATTCGTTCGGCAGCTATTTGCATTTTACCGACGTTATCAAAGTCTTTAGAATACAGAGTTCACGAGCAGCTTACAAATAATTTAGAACCACATATTCTTTTAGACGAACACGCCTGGTTTCCGGAAAAATCGCAACACGACGACTGCTCTTGTAAAAGTGACTGATGATCTGAAACGAGCTATCGACCACCAAAAGGCAACTTATGTGCTTCTTAAACTTCAGTAAATAATTTGACACAGTCGACTTTGACATTCTACTTACTAAACATTCAAATCTAAATTTTTCTTCAAGTGCTGTTCAGTGGTTCCACTCAAACCTTACATGCCGCAAATAGTGTGTAATGGCTGGTAAAAACAAGTCACACTGAAAGGACGTTGTTTCAGGGATCAGTATAAGGCCCTTTGCTGTACTCCTTATATATAAAATATGTTCCAACTGTTCTCTCGCACTGTAAATACTATTAATACACTGATAACCTTCAGCTATTTCTAAGTACAAGCCCATAAAAACTTTGCACAGGCATCTGGCATGTGAATGCTGACTTACTTGCTCTATCAAAGTTGGCACAGAACACCGATCTGAAACTCAATCCAACTAAAACATAGGCAATCTTAGTTGTTCATAAAAAGCTCATTACTCCTCAGTGAAGAGAACGTCTACCAACCTCAGGCCTAAACAGCACAGAAATAATTCTCTTTCATTCAGCAAAGAACGGGGCAATCACTTGGATTGGACTGAACATACAACCAAATTGTGTAATAAGGTGTCAGCGTCAATTCATTCACTACAGAGATATAATTTGTACTTCCTTTCCAGCTCAAAACATAAACTCGCTGAGACTCTATTACTACCCATAATTAACTATCGTGATGCTATTCTCTAAGACTCATACAGACTGGAATTGGTCTTGAATGTTTGCGTACATCTGTGACATAGGCTTTTTCGATCATATTACTCCCGCATACAAACAAGTGGCTACGTGCCAATAAGCGTAGAAAATATCATCCGTATGTTTTCTAAATCTTTTTATCCAATCAGTGCACACCTTCTTATTTATCTACAACTTTTAAAACACTATCTGAATATCACAGCTGAAGTACTCGTTCTCACCAAAATAAAACGCTATCTATACCATCTCATAACACTGCCTTCTTTTCAAAATAATTTTTTGTGTCAGAATCCCGACTCGGTAACAATCTTACTCTAAACCTGAGAGAAACTAAATGCGTACCAAACTTCAAAAGACAGCTAATGGTCCACCTTCTATTACAATAAAGAATTCTTCCGTATATCAGTTTATCATCATCAATTCCTCCTCAACCAGAAACTTTCCCTTCCCTTTGTCAGCTGAGGCCTTTATTAATATTTTCTTCTCTCCTAACAACCACTGTCACTGTTATTTCAATCTATCCCTCTTTCTTTAATCTCGCTGCATCAGATTTTACTAAACATGGTTTCCGAGGTGCTAAACTTATGTGTATACCCTTTGTAAATACCAGTTGTTATTGTTAGTACTAGTGTTTATTATTATTATTATTATTCCTATGAATTTATGTAATGTTTCCCATACATGTTGTTCCTGGTCAGCTGTAAGAGAGTGTCTTATGGCTCTAATATGGGCATGTTAAATAAGCAAATAGATAATAAATAAATAATATTCCGTTGCAATTTGACGTCATTTGACCAAGGGTGTTATTTTTACAGCGTTTTGAATCGTCTAACGATTCTATCATGTTAGTTCTATTTGTCCCAATATCTCCTTTTGTATTGTATTTCCAGGTCATAGCTGCACATAACTGGGTTCGATTTCAGTTAGTTGCCATTTACCGTCATGTACTCTTCAGTACTCGGTTCTCGCAATATGCTTGCATATTAAGAACAATGGTTCAGTTATTTCCAATCGACACAGTCCCCACGTCACAGGTGAGCTATAGTTTGTGCAACGTAGTATATCACGACACAGACGTGGACCAAAATCAAGAGAAGATGTAACAGCAAAACTTTGGAAAACATAATACTCCGACTGACTGTGCTAAAGTGTATTTTTAACCTTCAATCCATCAATGGCTGAAAGTGGTCTCCAAGTAGCACAAAATGGTGAAAATGGCGAACTGTCGAAACGTGATTCACTGTAATTAAATAATAACCTATTAAACCACTTTATAGAAAAAACGGATATATCTCTCACTTTCAATTAGGTCTGGCTGTGAAATTCACTACGCATTTAACAGTGGTAATGTGTTACAGCACGTTTACTTACATTAAGAATGCATAAGATCATTCTGAAATTGTGATTACAAAGTGACAGAAGTCATAAGATACTAACGTCATGATGGACTACACCGATCCTACATCCAGCGATTGGCACATTGGTAACACATTAGAGGCAGGATGATGGTTCAAATCCACCCCCGATCATCCAGATTTAGGTTTTCAGTGACTTCCCCAAATCGCTAGAGGCAAAGGCAGAGATGATTTCTTTCAAAGTGTGCAGTCTATTTTCTTCCCCATCCTTTTCTATCGGAGCTTGCGCTCCGTCTCTGATGACTATGTGTCGGGCAGACGTTAACTCTAATCTTCCATCTTTCTTTTGGCTACTCGAAGTGCAGCAACTCGACGAAACGTATATTCACCTAGACATTAGAAGTCCCAGACAGGTATCCTGAGATATGATGTTTCTATAGCCGTTCATTATTTAGAAAAAGGCGCTAATGGAGGATATTGCGCATGAACTGACTTCTCGTTAATGTCATACAAAACTGTTAATGGGATTCACATCGCCGATCTGGGTGGCTGGATCATTCGCTGGAACTGTCCAGAATGCTCTACTAACCAGTCGCCAACAATTATGTCGACGTGACATGGCACATTGTCATTCATAAAGGTCCATCGTCATTTGGGCACATGAAGTCCATACAAGGATGCAAATGGTCTCGAAGCTGCCGAACAACACAATCATTTCTAGTAAATTACAGGTCCACTTGTACGACTGTTATTATTATTTATTTTATGGCCTTCATTGGACCACTTTAGTCAATATTACAAAGGTTATTACAATTTGTTGTCATGCATTAACACAATTTAGTTCAAAATTAATTTAACATGAAAATTTAATAATACTGAGGTTATTACAATTTGTTGTTACGCATTAATACAATTTAGTTCAAAAATAATTAAACATAACAATTTAATAATTATTAATTTATTTATTTATTACTTTTATGGCCAACATCAATATTATGAATTAGGTTCTTCTGTTATTTTTTATTTATTTTTTCTTGGCCGAATACTTTTCCATTTTTTCAGATTGTGCCCTTCTCTCCTCATCCGAAATCACCCTTCCCAGTCTCTGTTTGTTAATTTTTATTGGTAGTGTGACGTGTGTGTCCTGAAGTATCTTGAGTGTGTCTGTCTTCTCTTTCAAATCTTCCATCGTTATCTGTAGTTTCATCACGTCTTCCTTGATTTCTGTGATCCATCTTATGTTGCTCTTGCTGTTCCACAACTTTTCAATTATCTTCCTGCTGATTCTATTTTCTGGTGTTCTCATCATATGTCATAGGAAAGAGGTCCGTTTCTTTTTTATTGTACTTGTCATTGGTTCTACTTCTTTATAAACAGTTTCATTTGAAGCTATTCTACAAATCCCGTCTTTTTGGTATTTTTTATTTATGCAAGTTCTGACTATCTTCTCTTCTATTTTGAGTATCTTGTCTATTGCTACAGTGTTGGTTGTTTTAAATATAGTTTCGCTAGCATATGTTATTTGTGGCTGTGTGACTGATTTGTAGTGTTTCAGTTTTGTGGCTATTGAGAGGCATTTTTTATTATATGTGTTCTTGGTAACATGATGCATTTTAATAAGTTTATTTATTCTACACTGCCATGAAGGTTTCTCGTTCAAGTTATGGGTTGTTATTTCTCCCAAGTATTTAAACTTTTCAACAATTTTTATTCTAATTTCGTTTGCCAGTGGCGGTTCTGTTACCACTATTTCAGTTTTTCAAAAGATATTTTAAGGCCAATACACTGGGCTATTTCCTGTAATGATCGTATTTGTTGTTTGGTTTCTTGAATGTTTTTTGCAAGAAGAGAGAGGTCGTCGCCAAATCCTAAACAGTTCAACTTAATGTTATCTTTTTGTGTTCCAACTTTCATATTCTTTGGATTGGCCTTATACCATTCCCTCAATATGTATTCAAGGGCACAATTAAAAAGAAGGGGTGACAGGCTGTCTCCCTGCCTTAGACGTTTTTATCATGAATGATCCAGAGAAAGTTCCCCTCTGAACTTAATTTTTGAATTTGTATTTGTCAAAATAAGTTCTATCAGTCTGATTAATTTTAGGTGGAGTCCGAAATGTCTCAAAATTTTTAACAATGAGGGTCTATGGATAGAATCATAGGCTTTCTTAAAATCTATAAATGTAATTGAGGCTTGTTTCTTTTGCGGTAATAAGCCATGATTAATTTTAGAGTAATTATTTGCTCAGCACAGCTCCTCCAAGGTCTGAAGCCTCCTTGGTATTCCCCCAGTTCCTTATCCAGTTGTTATCTGATCCTGTTGTATAAAATCTTGGAAAAAATCTTGTAGGTGCAATCCAAGAGCGAGATTCCTCTATAGTTATCTGGATCACTTTTGTCTCCTTTCTTACGAAGTGGGGTAATTATAGCTGTGGTCCATTCTTCTGGGAACTTTTCTATTGTCCAAATTTTTTGTAAAATAGTATGTAGAGACGTCGGAGTTGTTGCACCAGCAACTTCCACATTTGCGCAAACACTTGATTTTCACCACATGCTTTGTAGTTTCTCATTTCTTTAAGTGCAGTTTCTATTTCTTGTACTGTAGGTGGGCTTATATTTTCTGATTTGGTTGTTACAGGGGTGCTTGTGTCTATTGTTAAAGGCTTTTCAGGTTCGTCACAGTTCAAGAGCTTGTTGAATGCTTCTGCCATGACTTCTGCATTTTCCTTGTTATTATGAGCTATTCTTCCATCTTTATTTCTCAGCAGTAAAGTGGGAGGGTTGAATTTACGCAATTGTTTATCAAAGGGTTTGAAATAATCTCTGGAATTTCTTTTCTGGTAGTTTTCTTCGATGGAATTCAGTACATCATTTTAATATAGCCGCTTTGCTCTTATAATGTGACAGAATTTTTTCCTGATGTTCTTGAGGTTAATATGTATTTTCCTCTGTTCTGTGAGTCTGAAATTTTATCCAAGCTTGATGCCTTTCGTCGTGAATTTCATCACACTCCGTAGTCTACCTTGCATGTTTTTTACGTTGGTTTACTGGGGCCGATTCTTCGGCATGTTGCTTTAAGATTGGTATTAGTTCCTGAAGATTATCTGTTAATGGGGTGAATTTGATTTTAATATAATGATCTGAACCTGTGCCCATTCCTCTCAGTACCTTAACATTTTGAATTTCTTTATGAAAGAATTTGTCCATGCAGACATGGTCCAGCTGCCACTCTCCTTTTGTCCAGTCAGGATGTTTCCATGTCATAAGCTTGCTTGGTTTTCTTTTAAAATATGTAGATTTAGAGATGAGTCCATATGTTCTGCAGATTTCAACAAGCCTTTGTCCGTTTCTATTGGTGTGTTTATGCGGAGCCCATTTTCTAATTATATCTCTGTATTTCCTTTCCTGTCTCAGTTGGGCATTAAAATGCCCTATTAAAATCTTTACGTGGTTTTTATTGACTTGATTTATGGTCTGATCCAAAAGGTCCCAGAATTTTTCTACTTCTACCATAGTTCTGGTTAGAAAAATTTTCTCATTTGTAGGAGCATGGACGTTTATGATAGTATAGATCTTGTTTCTGGCTTTCAGAGTTAAGGTCACGATTCGTGGAGAAATAGCTTTAAAATCAGTTATTGAGTCTATTACTTTCAAATTTACTATAAACCCTGTTCCAAATTACGGGCACTGGTTTTCCATTGTAAATTCTATAACCTTGAGATTCAAATGGATCTTCTACAGTATTTCTCATTTCTATTATGATGTTCTGTCTGTTCAATTCATCTGCGAAGTTCTTGAGCTTTCCAGTTTGCGGTAAAGAGTTTATGTTGTGTTGCAATGTAGATGATGTGTTTGTGTTTTATTTTTGCATCCTCGAGTGGAGCGAGCTCCGTGTTACAACTATGGTAGTTAGCCACAGAAGATACTGATCAGCCGCCACTGACATGTGGAACAGACGCTGTTGGGGTACCGCCACTGACATATGGATCCGTCGTGTCCTTGTGCTAATTTTGGTGCAGCCCGGGTATTTTATTTCCCCGGTACCCACCATATCTGTTGAGCATCCCCCTATCCCTCACCTGGAGAGGCGCTCGGTAGGAGACAAGCAACTCCCAGTCTGTACCATACAAAAACTACTTTGTTGTACATAATAATTTACGTAGCCATTAAATAAATACTTTTCCTGAAATCTAAACGAGGACTGTGTTTTAAACACAAACGCGCGCGCGCGCGCGCGCGCGCGCGTGTGCACGCACGCACGCACGCACACGTACGCGCGCGCGCACAACCACACACACACCGGTTATGTGTGTATGTGGGAGGGGGGGGGGGGGGGTGCGTGTGTGTTTGTATGATCTTGGGCGAGCTCCAACAATCGGTTAAACGCTTTTGTGAAATGAATACTTTTTTCCTCCAGTCAAAATACGATAAATACGATGCCATATGAGAGAAGATAATTATCTTCGAAGTCCCATAAGCTTTATATTTGCATTATTTTAGGCACAGTAATCTAATTTATACAGATGTTCATCACCAAAATTAGCAATAACCGTAATAGCATAAGTAGTTGAACTCAAACGTTTTAGCGCGTAATAAATGTGTTTCTCTCTTTTCCATCTATCGTATATGCAGACAACAAATGGTATTATATCATTTGCTGTACAGAATTGTACACACTGTGTTTTATCAAAATTTAACGAGAGCCCTTTTGCATAGAACCACTTAATATTCTCTGAAAGGCATTATTTAAAATTTATTTTTAAGAACATTATGGATAACAGCGAACTTACAAGTAATTATTAATTCATGTAACAAGGCACTCTCGATCGCTATTTCTTTTAATTCTTTAATTCCCTTAAACCGGTTTCCGTCATTTACATCAGACCACAACTGTAACAATATATAATATAATATGAGACGGATAAATGATTTCTAATCTGAGTATTTAAAAATTAGAATAAAATTTACCCATAATATTGGACACTGGCTGTTTTCAGTTGGAGCTGCCTAAAGATTTAATGTTGACTGCTGTAGAAGTGAAAAGTATGGGGCCTCTCCACCCCCACACCGACGTGGTGACCAACTCAAAAGTTCTACTGTCACATCCGTATTTGGTTACTTTGCTAAGGTGGATCACGGAATGTGGGAACCGCGACGTTGTCCGTATATCTGGGCACGATCACCCATTAATACGGTACGTCAGGAGATAGAATTGGTCGAAAGGTAAACGAAGGGTAAAGGTATGTAAGGGCAGAGGGAAAAAAGTGAAAAGGCAAGCACCAAGGGAAAAAAATCCTCTGCGACAGTGGGGTAGGTTGCAAGGGCAGTAGCGGTTGTATGCTAACTGCGACAGCTCATGCAAGATAGGGTTATGTTAGAAATGGGTATCATGCATCGGATACCGTTGTCAGTGCTAATGGTAGTCATAAAGAGATCAGTCCGATGAGTATGGCAGCAACATTTGCTGCATTGCTGGTGCGCCTTCTCTTCCAGCGGCGGGCTCAGTCATCAGTTCGCACGAGTCCGCGCGAAGTGTTGAGTGATTGATTTTCTCAGGAAAGCCAATACAGTGTTGGTCCAACCCGCCACTGCCCGCACCGAAACTAAGTTTATTGTGCGGTATCGCTCCCTGTATATCTAGTAAAGCCAACCAATGCCCTTGAACAGTGCAAGGAGTCCCTTTACCAGTTCTTTATTAGACAGAATTTCTTCGGGTCTGGTTGTTCCAAACGTTCTGTGCCTTTTACTCTCCAATGCAATGCATTCGAAGATTAGATGTGATGCAGTTTCATCACCTTCATCACAGATCCTACATTTAGGGCCCTCTTCTATTATTCCCATCGTATGTAGGTGTTTTTTGAAATTCCCATGGCCTGTCAGCAATCCAACCATGAGTCTAATCTCTCTCCTGTTCAGGCCCAGGATTACAGAGCTTCTTTTTAAAACATGGCTTTGGCATCATTACCTTGCCATGTTTTTGTTGATAGACTTTGGTCCAATATTCTATGTGCTGTCTTCTAGGCCAGTTACATAGCTCCAATTTGATCATTGCCTTGGTGATTCTCAGGACAGGTTCCGGTCCAGTAAATGGAGTCTCTGTCCCCATCCTGGCTAATCTGTCAGCATGTTCGTTGCCACTGATCCCCGAGTGGCCAGGGACCTGTGGTGTCGCACAAGTACAAAGTGCGCGCCACCTACTTTCGCCGCGCGCCGCCATGCACGCACGGCGCGACGTTCTCACGACGACCGCCACGAGCGCCCTCTGCGACAACTCCGCTCGTGGCCACCACGGAAAGACACCGGTCACTTCGGACTGAGATAGCAACGAGTTAGGACCTTCGTATTCAGATAGGCACCAGTGAAGACTTTGCTATTGTACAGGCACTAGGCAGGCCTCTAACAACTATGTATCAACATTCTGCAGTACTATGTAAAAGTTAAGTATTGTTACATTCTGTGCAATATATATCTTTCTAATTTACTCTAGTGTTTATAGTTTCTGGCTGCTCCCCTCCGTACCTGCACCAGCGTGCTGTCTTTGTTTCTGTGCCGGTCTCGTTCCACTCGGCCACCGACACCTACGACGAGGCTGGGACACAAAAGCGGCGACGAAGTTGGGACACAAAAGGACCCACAATACGTTTACTCTATTGCTTTCCCCTAGCTCCACCAGAACCCTGTGACATTCTGCAACAATTTTAGACCTTGTTGCAGGAGCTGCCAGTGATCTCAGGGCTGCCCGGCTGTCTGAATAGATATAGATGCTACGGTCTTTGTAGAGCCTACGCAAATTCTCCTCCATACACGCCCTGATGGCAGTGATTTCGGCCTGAAATACTGAGGCCAGTTTCCTTAGAGAGATGACGCCCTCCAGTCTTGGCTGCACCCTGTATACCCCGGCCCCAACGCCTTGGTCTGGTTTTAACCCGTCAGTGAACCAGACAATATCCCCCATACGATGTCGAACTATTTTCTCCCACTGCTCCCTACTTCCAATTGTTATATTGAAAGGCTTGTTGAAGCAGTATGGGGTTATAATATAGTCGGTTGGCATTTCCCCAACCTTTCCTATATTTACCTCACTCACTATTTTTGTGTTTGATTCTGGATATCCCAAAGAGTTCCAGTTTTTGCCAGGTTTGAGTCTGTATGCACCAGCCGCTGCCTCCATCTTGACCCAAAGGTGTAATGGGGCATATCCAACATGGTTTCCACCCCAGCATTTGGTGTGCTGCTAATTCCGCCTGTTATGGCTAAGCAGGCTAATCTCTGCACCTTACCAAGCTCCTTAGCAGCAACCTGCTGTTCTACCTTCTTCCACCACACGACCGCCGCATAGATGATCCTGGGTCTAATCACCGTGGTGTGTATCCAGTGCATACCCTTGGCGCTCAGGCCCCAATTTTTGCCACAAGCTCTCCTGGTACTAACCAGAGTACCTTTGGCCTTGGAGCAAATATTCCTGATGTGAGGGGTGCATGTGAGTTTCTCATCTAGGGTAACCCCTAGATATTACACTGACCCCTTCATTGAAAAGCTTCATTGAAAAGCTTTAGATTCCAACTTGAATGTTGGATATGCTTCTCTGTGAACGGTACAACAACAGTCTTCTTAGGACTAACCCCCAGATCCTGTTTTCTGCATCAGTCCTGCACAATGTCCAACGCACCTTGTGCCATATTCTTGACTGTGTCAGCAAATTTGCCAAGTATTACTATGACAAGGTCATCTGCGTATCCTTGGCAAAAGTACTGCCTAGAGTTTAATTCTCCAATGAGATCATTCACCGCTAGATTCCACAATAAAGGGGATAGAACTCCTCCTTGCGGGCAACCCCTAGTGGTGTTGATTACCTCCTTCAGTGTTGCTCCTTCCATCGCGGCCTTGAAGTTCTGTATCGCCTGCTTCTGCTCAGGCGTCAGCTTAGTGGCGACTATCGACTGCGATTCTGGAACCGCAGGAGCGCCTGCCGTTTCGAAGGTGGTCGCCACAGAGTGCTGCGCCGCAGGGGCGGGCGCTGGAGCATCTACAGCTTCTTCCTCCCAGGTGTTGCGCGCAAGTTCGGCATGCAGTTGCCGAAGTTGTCGGTAGGCCCTAGCCGTCTCGGCAGCGAGCTCGGCTCGGAAGGCCGCCCGCTCAGCTTTCATGGCGGCTTTGAAAGCCGCTCCTGCCTCTTCCACGGCAGCGCCTAGGTCCACGCCGGACCGCGTGTTCTTCTTTGGGGTGGGTGGCCCCGACCCCCTTTCCGTTCTCGGCCGGTCCGCGCCACCATTTACCGGCCGATCGCGGGCAGGAGGCGCGGCGGCCGCGTCGTCCCCTCGACGTCGTCGTCGCCTGCGTCTCCGCCGACGTTGCGGCGCCACAGCAGCGTCCCCCACGCCACCGCCGGTTCGGCTATGACTTGAAAAAGCCGGACAGCCTCGCCAGTTGGAGACATTGGGCCCGCCACCTCGAGCACACAAGGACGCGTCTTCTGGCCGCCCGCCACAAGTGCGATTCTCGTGCTCACCAGAGCACTTCACGCATCTTGTGGCGTTGCGACAGTACTTTGCGACATATCCTTCTCCCTGGCATCTGTAGCACTGAGGCTTACAGTCCAGGTCGGGCGAGAGAGCTTCCGCTTTCGTTGGGAAACCCAGGATCCTCTGCAGTGCGAAGATCTTCTCCGGGTCATCTGCCGCAGCTACGACCACTATGAACAGGGGTGGCCTCTTCTTGTTCGTCCGACTGTGTAACCGGACGACAGCGTCGCCGAACCCTGCTCGCCGTAGTCCTTCCTTGACGGCAGCCACGTCCAGTAGCCAGGGAACACCCCTCAGGAGTGCCTTGGTGTGCTTCTCACGTCGCTTCGGCGGCGTGTTCTTCTTTAGCAGGGACTCCGCGATGATTTGGGGAGCCACAACGTCTTGGAGAGCCCTGCAGTCGTCCATGCTCGCCGCTAGCAGCTTGATGGTGCCGTCAGAATCCAAGGATTCCGCAGTAACCTCATTCTGACAGCAGTCTCCGATCCGATCATACAGGTCAATCCATACTGTGCCTTCATACTGAATGTACACAGGAGGAATGACTGCATGATCCTCTTCTGTCTGCTTCTTCTATCTTCCGGTCTTGGCGTTAGGTTCAGTTTCCTGAACGTCCGGCGCCTGCTTCTCGGCCTCCTCCTTCCGTTGGCTGCCTCTTCTGCCCATGTTGTGGCGCGCAAAAAGACAACGACAATTTTCTTTTGTCGTAAAAACGACACACGACAATTTGCTCTGCGTTTGTCACAACCCAGGCTCTCCTAACGGCTCTCTAACGCAGCACAAGCTCTGGAGCGCGCTATACGACAATACGCTCGCTACCGCTGCTCAGCTGCAACTCACTGCTGTAGAAGTAAATGCAGTCATCCTTTAAATACTGGAAACTCCACCCTCTAATTCAAATGCTGACCAGTCGGGTATAAGTTCTAACGAAAGTTAACCAACAATGGATTTCAATATGCAACAAACCATACCATTACAAAGAACTGTTAATCAGGCCGAAAAGGATTTAAAAGTACATTATATATGGTCATTAGTCATATAAAAGACATATGCAGCATATGGAAATATAGCAAATCATGTGATGGTTATGTTATGATTTGAAAACAGAAATCGGAAGTACTATTTTACCATTCACAGGTTATAAACTAAAATATTGTTGTCATTATGTCAGAACTAAATAAACACCAGTTTGCTTCTACATATGAATGTATTACATCTGTAATAGAATCCTTTTTGATAGAGTGTTTGCTTCTCAGAGCCCTTGCCTTAAAACGAACAGCCAGATAAAATAAAATGTATGCCAAAGTTATAAGGTACATCAGTAACATAAACTGATTTGCTTAAAATATATGACAATAAGAACTGAAGTCATTAACTAAAATGACCTTGTGTCTTCAATTGAAAAATTAAATTTGTGGGTGGGACAATTCGATGATCTCACGTAGAATGATTCCATGTAGAATGGTTAGCAGATTAACAATTCTGTACAATGATTTGGTTTGTTGCATATTGAAATCTATTATAAATTATACTAGATTGGTCAGCATTTGAATTAGAGGGTGGAGTTTCCAGTATTTAAAGGATGACTGCACCTACTTCTACAGCAGTCAACATTAAACCTTTAGGCAGCTCCGACTGAAAACAACCGTTGGCCAATATTATGTGTAAAATTTATTCTCATTTTTAAATACTCAGTTTAGAAATAAAATAATAAATAAAGAAATAAAATAATTAATCATTCTAATATTATATTATATATCATTAGAGTTGTGGTCTGATGATGGTCATGTAAGTGACCGAAACCGATTACCAAAGAAATAAAAGAAATTGCGATCTAGACTGCCTTATTACATGAATTAATATTTTAAAACTTTATCAATTATTTATTGTTTGTCATATGTGATTACAATACCTGTATCGTCACCAAAACCACTAGATTTTCATATCCTTTAATGTAAAATGGAAAGTGACAAATATATTTGAAGAACAGAAAAGGACTAGACTAAGCCCTATGTGATTCTCTTAATGATAGCTCTCCGGTTTAAGGTTACAGCTGATTTTTATGCATTATGCGAACCACTTAGTTCAACTTTCTGCACTCTTCCAGTTGAGTAAGAAGTAAACAATTGGTGTATTGGATCATTCACACCACAATACTGAAGCTTAGCTAGAAGAATGCCACGATTTACACAATCAAAAACCTTTGAGAGATCACAAAAAATACCAACATGTACTGATTTGTAATTCAGAACATTTAATAGTTGATCAGTAAAATCGTATATACCATTTCCGGTTGAAAAGACCTTCTGAAAAGCAAATGACATTTTGTTACTAATTTAGTTTTACAAATATGTGAAGCTACGTTGAATATATTCCTTTTTCAAGAGTTTTGGATTGATCAGTCCGAAGTGAGTTTGGGCGTTAGTCGTTGAGATCAGACCTAGCCCCTTTTTTATGCAGTAACTTTATAATAGCATATTTCAATCAAATGGCGAAAATTCCCTGCTTTAAAGAACTGTTACATATGTGGCTGAGAGTTCCATTTATCTTCTTCGAACATACTTTTAGTACTCTTCTGTAAGTGACTGTTACTTTCGTAATTTCAGAGGCAGAGGTGAGTGGAATTTCACTTGTATTGAACTGCATAAGTATGGTCTCTTTCATTAACTGTCTAGCATCTTATAATGAATGTCTAAATCCTATTTCCTCTAAAATGTTTAAAAACGATCATTAAAAATATTCTCAACATCTTACTTTTTGTTAGTAAATTTTCCTTCACTTTGATGGTAATACAGTCTTCCTGTGTTTTCTGGCTGCTCTGTTTTCCTTTCAATAACATATCTTTTTTTTCTTTTTTTTAATTTTATTATCACAGGTACTAATCTCAGACATAATACACATGCTTTTGGACTTTTTAATTACGTTTCTTAATATCGAGAGGTGTGCCTCGGTTGCACAGTGGTAGAGTGCCAGACTATAAATCCGAAGGTCGCGGGTTCGATCCCCGCCAGGTCCTAGGGTTTTTATCTGTCACTTTCCACTTCTTTCACCTCTGGCAGTATTGCTCATGTGAAAAATACCGAGTAGCACCGTGGTTCGGAACCCACGTTAAACAGTAGGTCCCCCTATAACTGGCTGGGTAAGTCAGTTCGAAGGTCGGAGGAAGGCAACGGCATACCACCTCCAAACAGGACCATGCGTAGTAAAGCACTTTTGTGTTCAAACCAATCTTCGGATTGTTGACTGCTTTACCTTTTTTTTTTTTTTTAATATCGAGAAGCACCGTGGTTCGGAAACAACGATGAACTGTAGGTCCCTCTATAACTGGCTGGGTAAGTGAATTCGAATGTCAGAGGAAGGCAACGGCATACCACCTCCAGACAGGACCAAGCCTAATAAAGCACTGTGTTGTTCAAACCAATCTTCGGATGGTTGACTACTTCACTCTTTAACCTTTAGCGGCCGGGGGTGATAAACATATCGACCGCTCTCACGCCATTTCCGCAAGTGTCATTTGGAACGTAACGGGCAAATTTTGTTACATTTCGCTCTTAGCCTGACCCAGAACGAACGATGTAGATCTGGCAAAGGCAGGATCCGTTTGGGTGGGCCGCTGGCCTCTCACATCGGGCTGCTAGATTTTCGTGAGTTTCTTACCTTTCACTTCGGGTTACTTGATTTTCAAAAAATGTTCAAATGTTTGTATAGCTTATGGGACTTAACTACGGGGTAATCAGTTCCTAAACTTACAAACTACTTATGAACTACTTACGAACTAGGACGGCACAAATATCCATGCCCGAGGGGGGATTCGAACCCCCAACCGTAGTGGCCGTGCAGACCGTGATTGGAGCGCCTCAGTCCACTCGGCCACCGCGGCCGGCACTTGATTTTCGTGAGTCCCCTTGCCTCTCACTTTTTTTTCCTAAGTCATCTTGATTCTCACGTCCGTGTGCCTGATTTGCTTGAATCCCATTGCCTCTCACGTTCGTGAACATCGTGTTTTTTTACCCATTCCCTTTCTATTCCCTATGTTGGTCTTCTTGGTAATTCCACTTGTGTGTCGGAGTCTTCATAGCATGGTACTATGCACAGAGGGACATTATAAATGGGACAACTGTTTCATGTTCTTCTTGTATTCCGATCTTCCCATTTTATTGCTATGCGTGCCTCTCTGTGAATGACTTGAACTTCATCACGGCGTAATTTCTTATCCAGACTAAGCATCTCCTTTCTATTCGCTTTTACTGAACAACATATTCCAGTATCACCTTCATGGAAAAATGTAGAATTTTTTTCAGCAATCAGTCGTAAGTATTATTTATTAAAAGATCTAAATTTCGAACACTGTGTGGTCATTATCAATGCTAAAACAAATACAAAAGAACCAGTTAGAATAAAATACATGTCAAGTTACAAACAAGTTGTACAAGGTTTCAATAATCGTTAATGATACAATACGTAGCTTAAAATAAAGCGATTAAAATACGTAAAACATCTCGACTTCCATGTTGGAGGTTGCGTTCGTACTGATGCAGCTGTTACAATTTTTACACAGCTGACGTCAGCGCGCGACATTGGCGACTGTGGCGCCCTCTTTAACGGTTCATACATCAAAAATTCTATTTGTGGTACGTCTTTTTAAGGTACGTATTGTATCATTAACGATAATTGAAACCTTTTACAACTTGTTTGTAACTTGACATGTATTTTATTCTAACTGGTACTTTCGTATTTGTTTTAGCATTGATAATGACCACACAGTGCTCGAAATTTAGATCTTTTAATAATTAATACTTACGACTGACTGCTGCAAAAATTTCGACATGTCAAATTACAGTCGTTGAGAAATGGAGAAAGCAAGCTAAACTGGTAGGTGTGTACTAATTATCTACAAATATTACATGCCTCTTATAAGAAATGGGTTGTAGAAAATGAGCAACAATATCTCGGTAATACCTAGCTCAAAATTTTTGTAATCAGTATCAGCATCTGTATAAACAGAGAAGCCTAGATCAAATTCAGTGTCACGGCCTACCATCATGAAAAGCTAGTCCGCGAAACGATTTCTCTTCAAAGGAATATATTGCTTGAATCGAAGCCTACCCTTCCATAATGATCGACTTTCATCTATGCATATACTTTTATCTGCAGCAAATCTGTTTTGTAAGTGCTATATTACTTGCTTGAATTTTTTCAGTGAGTGAATTCTTCATTATTTTGGAAATTTAAACGGTGCAGAATGTGAAGATATCTATCACATGTAATTATTCTAGAAAAAACAGGGGTGTTAATAAGGGATCTGCAGACCAATAGCTTTTCAAAGAACTCTTACGGACATGATCCATTAGAACTGAAAGACCGTAAAAGAGTTCCAGCTTATCATTTTTGATGGGATACTAGGCTTTCATATCAGGGCTTCTTGCCAGAGGAGTTAGTGTTTTATAACGATTCGTCTCCTCTATAAATTTGTCAAGTGAGAAAGGATTACACAAATGATTGAAATAATCTACTGGTTTATTTTCTCGTATAGAAATGTCCGTATTTATTTCAGAGGCATCTTGGAAATCTTTTACTGATGGACAAAAGCACACTTCCTAAAATATTTTACGTGCATCATAACAGTTTTTTATATCAGTCTCTATGCCGCAAATCTCTTCACTAGACAGATCTTGTAATTTGGTTCAGACTCGCCACTACTCCAGACATTATTTTGAACCATTTCAACTAAAAGAGAGTACGGCACAGATCTAGACAAATATTTGTGAACCCCAGGAAGCTTCAAATGTGAAAGACTACTCGGTCCTTGGTTTTAATTATAGTGTAAAAAAATGTAGTCCTCGTGCGAGATCCGATATATGACATAATACGCCACCTATCGGCGACTGAGATGATTATAATTCCGTGGGAATCCCAAAATCATTTTTAGGCACAGAGTTTCAAGCAATATTTTTGAAAAAAGTATAACGATCCTTTATATTCTTGAACTCCGTGATGATGAATATGTTAGGAAATTTGCGAAATTCCTAGATGGGACCCAGTACCACGCGTGTGCACTTGAGGTATCCATGTATTTCGGCCTAATTTGAATGAAATGCGTTACTCGAGGGTCTTCGCGACAACTGGTAACAAACACGATAGCAGATTTATGAAATTTCAAGATCGCGACCCCGTGCTGCGCCTGCGCACTTAAGAAAGTCACATGGAAACCATGACGGCAGTTGGGAAAGTGGTGTCTGCCCGTAATCCCATAGGTAATTCTAACCATGGACACGATTGTAGGCGCGGTGCCCGCCTATCAGCTGCATGGATCCTTATTCCTGAAAAACTGCCCTCTCTACTTGGCTTGCCACGATGGTGAGTATAAACGAGCCGCGGTGGAGTAGCCGAGCGGTCTAAGGCGCCTCGCTGCGGAGCGCGTGGTTGCTCGCCGTCGGAGGTTCGAGTCCTCCCTGGGGCATGGATGTGTGTGTCCTCCTTAGGTTAGTTTAACTTAGTTTAAGTAGTCTGTAAACCCAGAGACTAATAACCAACGCTGTTAAGTCCCATAGATTTACAAACATTTGAATTTCAGTATAGTCGGCTCTTATACAATTTCCATTCCTTCCTGAGTGGTTCAGAATCTTTCTACCGGAAAAGTGTCATGGATCCATCCTATCGATGTGCCGAGAGATACACGAGTGCTCTTTGTTCTTATCCAAGCAATTCCGATCTTGTTCTCGTCCACACTGTACCTCCTGAGCCGGCCCTGGTCTAAGATTCTGGGTCATTTAATGTCAAGAAACCTTAGGGCTGTGATCGAGAAGAAAAATTACATTCTCCATAACGATGCGGCCGGGGTTGGTCGATACATCGACCACCTGTCACTTGGGGGAATAGACTTTCTAGTCCGACAATTTTGGATATGAACTTTAGTCAAAATAAGAAGTCGATCTGACCCGAAAAAATTCCCAGCCGCTGCGTGGGAGTAGCCGAGCGGTCTGGAGCGCCCTCCCACGTCGGAGGTTCGAATCCTTCCTCGGGCATGGACGTTTGTGTTGTCTTTAGTATGACTTAGTTCATAAGTAGTTTGTAAATTTAGGGACTGATGACCCCGCAGATAAGTCCTATAAGCTTGACAAACATTTGAATTTCAATTCCCAGCCTCTGAGGCATAATGTAGCACAATAGTTTTTTATATTATTCGATTGCTTCTGGATCATTACTCTTTCTTGCTATTAGATAAAATTCCGTTTTCTGGTTACAAGGTACATTATGTGATCAAAAGTATCCGGACACGCCAAAAACACGCTTATCTTATTAGGTGAATTTTGCTGCCACCAACTGCTCGGTACTCCATATCAGCGACCTCAGTAGTCATTATACATCATGAGAGAGCAGAATGGGGCGCTTCACGGAACTCACGAACTTCGAACATGGTAAGGTGATTAGGTGTCAGATGTCTCTACTCGACTTTCCACCCTCCTACACATCCCTAGCTGCAATGTTTGTGATGTGATAGTGAAGTGGAAAAGTGGACACGTACAGCACGAAAGCGTACCAGCCGACCTCGTCTGTTGACTGACAGAGACCGCCGATAGTTGAAGAGGGTCGTACAGAGTAATTCGTTGGCATCTATCCAAATCATCACATAGGAATTCCAAACTGCATCAGGATACACTCCAAGTACTACGACAGTTAGGTGGGAGGTGAGGAAACTTATACTGTCATGGTCGAGCGATCGTCCATAAGCCACACATCAGGCAGGTCAATGGAAAACGAAGACTCTGTTGGTAGCCCTGCACAAGGCCAAACGTGCGGTGTCAGTGCGATCGGAAAAGATAATTAAGTAGAAATAAAACGTAGTTTAACACTATAAGTAGCTAAAAACATTTATTAGTGTGCTCTTAAAGCTTACCACTAAAGGTTTTTCTTTTATTCACGTATCGATCCAGTAATCACTAAAAGTACGGTTTGTTTACATACGTCCTTGTTAGGCCTAAATTCCGAGTGTGCATATTTAGCGTTTCTTCGTAATTTCAAGTACATTTAACACAGTTAACTAACTAAATACATTTATTTGTGTCGTCTTCAAGCTCACCATTAAAGGCTCTTTTTTTTTCGCGCATTGTCTCAGTAATCGCGAAAAGTTGTTTTGTGTGCATTCATAGGCCAAATTCGCGAGTGTGAAAATTTAGTGTTATACCGCAATTTTAAGTGCATTTACTAACAGCTTACACGTATTTTAGTGTCCTAAGCAAATCTAGTAACCCTTTGTATCTGTAGTTAACATATATTGTCGATATCACGTAAGTAACAATCATGAATGCAATGTGTTTGAGCTGCAGTAGGTTTGTTCGTTTTGGGTTTCAATGCAGCTGTTGTGAGAAGTGGTTTCATTGGGGGAGATGTAGCGGTGTGAGAAAGAGGGAAGCAAACGAGTCTCTTCCTTTGTTTTGCAAAGTGTGTTCAAGGGACAGAAAAATAGCTGAACAGGAAGGAAAGATTAGAGCCCTTCAGGCTGAACTGGATAGTGCTAGTGAGGAACTTACAAGGTTAAGGGGGGAGATGGGTGAGCAGGGGTGGGAAGTGGTAGTAGGGAACAGGGGCCACAGAGAGAGTATAGTTCCTGACAGCTTTACAATTGGCACAAACAACAGATTGCCTTGCTACCACAGTCAAGTGAGGAAGAGGCTCCTTTAGAAGTAGGTGCAGTTAGGAAGCAACAGACTTTCACAAGGAAACCAACGGTTTCAAAAAAAGTAGATAGTAGGAGGAAAGTTCTGTTGTTAGAAAGTAGTCATGGAAAAGGTGTGGGCCAAATTTTGCAGGAAAAACTAGGCGACAGGTACCAGGTCACAAACTTTTTCAAGCCCAGTGCAGGTCTAAGCCAGGTGGTAGAGGATATAGGTTCCTTGTGTAAGGGTTTCACAAAACAGGATCATGTTGTTATAGTGGGTGGGGTGGGAAACAGCATTGATAGGGATCAGGGCTACAATATTGAGTGTAACCTGGTTAAAATAGCTTCTGCAACGACCCAGACAAATGTTGAACTGTTGCCTGCTTTCATGCGGTATGATCAACCCCAATTGAACCGCTCCGTCAGGAGCGTCAGTATGGAGATTGATCAACTGCTTTAGGCGGCTACTCTGTCGGACATAGGTTTGGTTCCTGTTGATGCTATTGATAGGTGGGATTTCACTAGGTATGGCCTGCATCTCAATAGGACAGGGAAACTAGCTGGGTTGATAGCAAAATTTTTAAGGGGGGACACTGCAATTCACGGAAGTACTTCTTTTTTAGGCTAAGATCAGTATCCAGTGAGAAGCTCAGGCAGGCAGGTGCTAAAAATGTTGAAAAATCAAATTTTTCTCAGAAAAGTAAAGTAAAAAATAATGTTAGCATTTTTCACCAGAATATTGGTGGACTAAAGAATGAAATAGATGAGCTTTTAGTTTGTTTAGATGGTATAGAAACTGATAATGTAATAGATATACTATGCCTGTCTGAGCATCACCTTGTCACCGGTATGGAAAATGTGAATGTCAGTGGATATAAATTAGTCTCAAATGTAAGTAAAGATAATAAGATAAGAGGAGGAGTTGCCATATATGCCAAAAGCTATCACAGTGTAAAAAATTTAGAAACAAAAAAGTTTTGTGTAGAGCAGCATATTGAAGCATGTGCCTGCCAGCTTAAACTCAATGATGATTATCTTATAATTGTAACAGTATATAGGTCCCTTCATGGAACTTTCAGTTATTTCTGGAAAACTTGGATGCCTTGTTGTCAGATAGTGGGAAGCAAATTATTATTTGTGGTGATTTCAATGTAGATTCACTGAGAGAGTCTAATAGGAAGAAAGACCTGGAAGTCTTACTTGGCTCATCCAATCTGACATCCGTTATTGATTTTCCTACTCGGGTAGTAAAGGACAGCAGTACATTGATAGATAACTTTTTTATAGACCAAGATAAGTTTAACAACATAAATGCTTGTCCCATTGAGAATGGTCTTTCGGATCATGGTGCACAGCTAGTAACAGTATATGACATAGCTCCGTTCAGTAATTCGAAACAGTCCACCAGAATTGTGTGCTCGATTAATGACTTAACAACTAGAAATTTCAAAGAAAGTCTACAGCAGTTAGACTGGGATGAGGTTTACAAGGAACATGATGTTACTTTAAAATATAATTTATTTCACGATACATTTCTAAGGGTATTTGATAACTGTTTCCCCAAGAAATTCGTAAAATTTAATTCTAAGAAACCATGTAAAAAACCATGGCTTACTAAAGGAATAAAAATATCGTGTAACCGAAAAAAGGAACTACATCTGTCCGCAAGAAAGAGTAATAACCCATAAACAATAAAATATTATAAAAGCTACTGTGCTACATTAAGAAAAGTTATTAAAAAATCAAGAAGCATGTGCATCATGTCTGAGATTAGCTACTCTGATAATAAAATTAAAACAATTTGGAATATTATTAAAAGGGAGACAGGGCAACCAAGAGCAGAGGAATAGGTTATTACCATCAAAACAAATGAAAACTTTATTAACAAAAAGTCAGAAGTTGAAAACATTTTTAATGATTACTTTTTAAATGTTGTAGAGAAAATAGGATCTAAATGTTCATTAGAAGGAGCAAGGCAATTAATGGAAGAGGTCATACCCACACAATTTGATACAATTGAAATTCCACCCACCTCACCTTCAGAAATTAGGAAAATAATAAACACTCTCAAGAGCAAACGGACATATGGAATTGATGGCATTTCCAGCAGGGTATTAAAAACTTGTTCCCAGGAGATAAATAGGATTCTCAGTCATATTTGTAATAGCTCATTAAAGTAGGGTATTTTCCCAGATAGACTGAAATATGCTATCGTTAAACCTTTGCATAAAAAGGGGATACATACGATGTCAACAACTACCAGCCCATCTCACTTCTGACAGCTTTATCAAAAATTTTTGAAAAAGTTATGTATTCTCGAGTTGTTTCACATATGAGTATAAATAAAGTTCTAACAAAATGTCAGTTTGGTTTTCAAAAAAGCTTTTCAACTGAAAATGCTATATATACCATCACTGATGAAATATTAAATGCTTTGAATAACCGGACATCGCCAGTAGGGATTTTTTGTGATTTCTCAAAGGCTTTTGATTGTGTAAATCATGGGATTCTTCTAGATAAGCTTAAGTATTGTGGTATGAGTGGGACAGTGCACAAATGGTTTAAATCATACTTAACTGGAAGAGTGCAGAAAGTTGAAATAAGCAGTTCACATGATGTAGATGAGACAATTAATTCTTCTAACTGGGGAGTTATAAAAAAATTGGGTCCCAGAAGGTTCGGTCTTGGGTCATTTGCTATTCTAAATATATATTAATGACTTGTCATTCTACATACACGAAGATGCTAAGCTAGTACTTTTTGCTGATGATACAAGTATAGCTATCACACCTGACAAACAGGAATTAACTGATTAAATTGTAAATGATATCTTCCAGAAAGTCATTAAGTGGTTCTCTACAAATGTACTCTCATTAAACTTTGATAAAACCCAGTATATACAGTTTCATATAGTAAATGGCATGACACCATTAATAAATTTAGACTTTGAACATAAATCTGTAGCTAAGGTAGATTATTAAAAAATTTTAGGTGTTTGCATTGACGAGGGACTGAATTGGAAGAAACATATTAAAGAACTCCTGAAACGTCTGAGTTCAGCTACTTATGCTATCAGAGTCATTGCAAAATTTGGTGATATAAATCTCAGTAAATTAGCTTACTGCGCCTATTTTCATTCACTGCTTTCATATGGGATCATATTCTGGGGCAATTCAACATTGAGTAAAAAAGTATTCATTGCACAAAAGCGTGTAATCAGAATAATTGCTTGAGCCCACCCAAGAGCATGTTGCAGACATTTATTTAGGGATCTAGGGATACTAACTGTAACTTCACAATATATATATATATTCACTCATGAAATTTGTTATTAATAATCCGACCCAATTCAAAAGTAATAGCAGCGTGCATAGCTACAACACTAGGAGAAAGGATGATATTCATTATTCAAGGTTAAATCTAACTTTGGCTCAGAAAGGGGTGAATTATGCTGCCACAAAAGTCTTTGGTCACTTACCAAGTAGCATCAAAAGTCTGACAGATAGCCAACTAGTATTTAAAAAGAAATTAAAGGAATTTCTGAATGGCAACTCCTTCTACAATGTAGATGAAATTTTAGATAAAACTATATATATATATATATATATATATATATATATATATATATATATATATATCCTTAAAATATTGATTGTCAAGTGTAGACAACATTTACTAAACTGACACATTCCACATCATTACGAAATGTCGTATATATGATCTATGGAACAAGTATTAATCTAATCTAATCTGTAAGAAGCGTAAAACCGGACGGGAGTAGCCGAGCGGTCTGGAGCGTAACGTTACGGATCAAGCGGCCTTCCGCGTCGGAGTTTCGAATCCTCCCTCGGGCATGGAGTGTATGTTGTCCTTAGGTTAGTTTAACTTAGTTTAAGTAGTTGGAAGACGAGGGACTGATGACCACCATAGTTTGGTTCCATAGAATTACAAACATTTGAACATTTTTGAAGGAGCTTAAACATTAGACGACTGAACAGTAGAAAAATGTAGTGTGGAGTGACGAATCACGGTACAAAATGTGGCGATCTCATGGCAAGGGAATATGGGTTTGGAGAATGTCCTGTGAACGTCATCGCCAGCGAGTGTAGTACCAACAGTAAAATTCGGAGGTGGTGGTGTTATTGTGTGGTTGTGTATTTCATGGACATGGCTTGCAACCCTTCTTGTTTTGTGTGTCACTATTGCAGGAGAGACCTACATTGATGTTTTAAGGACCTTCTTGCTTCCCACTGTTGAAGAGTAATTCGGAGATGGCGATCATATCATTTAACACGCTCGACAACTGCTGATAATGCAAAGAATGCAGAGAATGCGGAGTGTTCATACGACAGTATCATCCCTGGAATGGACTGGCCTCCACGGATCTCTGACTTGAATCCTATAGAACACTTGTTGGATGTTTTGGAACGTCGACTTCGTGCCAAGCCTCACGGACCTACATCGATACCTCTCCTCGTGAAGAATGAGTTGCCATTCCTTAAGAAACCTTCCAGCACCTGAATGAACTTATGTCTGCGAGAGTGAAAGCTGTCATTAAGGCTAAGGGTGAGCAAACGCCAAACTGAATTCCAGCTTTACCGATGGATGCCGCCACGAACTTGGAAGCAATTTTCAACCAGGTTTCCGGATATTTTTGATCATGTAGTGTATTTTTATTTCTTTGCTTTGACATGGTTTTTTGCATGCTCTCTTACAATTATATTTAACTGTTTTCTTGGAGAACAGTATTCAAATACACTTAAAAATTATTATGAAATAAGTTTTGTTTTAAATTAGCATCGGGTTCCTTGTACACCTCATTCCAGTCCAATGCGGTAGGCTTCTCTTGAAATTTGTAATTTACAAGTTTACGTTATTTACAAATTGCTACTACTATACTGAATCACTTATCATTATAAAGATTAGCAAGGAAAAAAGGAAGAAAACTAAAAACTTGACGTCTGATGGGAATTATGGACCTGATAGGCCAGGAAAAACTCCACGTGTTATATCTGATTTGACGAGGTATAATTTATTCTAAAATCTGAAATGTACCCATTTATATAACTCTACTTGTAGGAGATGATTAAGGAAATAAATGTTGTAATATATCCTTCCTTTCATGGCGCTATTTTAAAAAAATAAAAAAAATTACCTTATTTACAAATAGCATTATTGTATCTAGAATGGTCTATGTAATATACTGTTCCACTCTTTACGAAATACAGTGGTGTCTAAAATTATAGCAAGAAGTCGTTTTTGTACCATCCTGTGTCGAATTCACGATCTAATCACATAAATTAACAAAAGATGTTCCACGTGGCAGACGGCATTCTGGTCAGCGTTCAACCATGCTGACGATAACCTTAGGGCACTTATCAACTGGGGTAGTATTTCTTAGGTACTCCATCATCCACATTCATTGTACTCAAATTCACAGACAGTCAGTATGGAACAGCGAAGACGTCTACAAGACTCTAAAAAATGTTCAAATGTTTGTAAACCTATTGGAACTATGGTCATCAATCTCTAGACTTACAAATTACTTAACTAAGTTACACTAAGGCCAACACACACATACATACACACACACACACACACTCACACACACACATACACACACAAACACACACAAACATGTGCGAAGGAAGACTCAAGCCTCCAGCAGGAGCGGCCGCCCAGTCCGTAGCATGATGACTTTGACCGCGCGGCTGTTAGATTATTTGCGTAAGATGGCCATACGAAGAATGAACCCAGGACCATCTCTACATCTACATCCACATACATACTCCGCAATTCACCGTAAGGTGCGTGGCGGAGGGTACACTGTACCACTACTAGGCATTTCCTTTCCTATTCCACTCCCAAATTGAACGAGGAAAAAAAGAATGCCTATATGCCTCCGTACGAGCCCTAATTTCTCTTATCTTGTCTTTGTGATCTTTACGCGAAATGTAAGTAGGCGGCAGCAAGATCGTACTACACTCAGCTTCAAATTCCGGCCCTCTAAATTTACTTAACAGAAATTCACGAAAAGAGCGTCGTCTTTCTTCCAGCGATCCCCAATTGAGTTGCCGGAGCATTTCCGTGACACTCGCGCATTGGTCGAACCTACCGGTAACAAATCTAGCTGCTCGCCTCTGAACCGCCTCTATGTCTTCTTTCAAACCGATCTGCTGCGGGTCCCAAATACTTGAGCAATACTCAAGACGTGGTCGAACAAGCGTTTTATACGCGGTCTCTTTTACAGGTGAAGTACATCTTCCCAAAATTCTCCCAATAAACCGAAGTCGGCTGTCTGCCTTACTCACAACTGTCCTTACATGCTCGTTCCATTTCATATCGCTCTGCAATGTTACGCCTAGATATTTGAACGACGCGACCGCATCAAGAAGCTCACTACTGATGCTGTATTCGAAAATTATAGGATTGTTTTTTTCTACTCATGCGCATCACCTTACATTTTTCTACATTGAGAACTAGCTGCCATTCTTCGCACCAACTAGAGATTTTGTCTAAGTCAACCTGTATGCTATTACAGTCAGTTACAGACGACACCCTCCCATACACCACAGCATCATCAGCAAACAGCCGCAAATTACAACTTACTCTGTCCATCAGATCATTTATATAGATAGAAAATAATAGCGGTCCTATCACACTCCCCTGGGGCACGCCTGACGATACACTCGTCTCTGATGAACACTCGCCGTCGAGAACAACGTACTGCGTTCTATTACTTAGGAAGTCTTCCAGCCAGTCACAAATCTGAGAACCTATTCCATAAGCTCGCATTTTCGTTAGGAGTCTGCAGTGTGGCACCGTGTCGAACGCCTTTTTGAAGTCGAGAAAAACACAATCCGCCTGTTGCCCTTCGTCCATGGCTCGCAAGATGTCATGTGAGAAAAGGGCAAGCTGAGTTTCACATGAACGATGTTTCCTAAACCCGTGCTGATTCATGGAAAGAAGCTTTTCCGTTTCAAGGAAATTTACTATATTCGAACTGAGAATATGCTCCAAAATTCTACATGAAACCGATGTCAACGATATTGGCCTGTAATTGTATGGGTCAGTTCTCTTTCCTTTCTTATACACGGGAGTCACCTGCGCTTTTTTCCAATCACTAGGAACTTTGCGCTGAGTTAAAGATTCGCTGTAAATGCAAGCTAAGTAGGGGGCCAATGTCGCAGAATAGTCTTTCTAAAACCGAACTGGTATTCCATCCGGACCAGCACACTTTTTCGTATTTAGCTCTCTCAGCTGCTTCTCTACACCGGAAATACCTATTGCTATGTCCCCCATTTCGGAATTAGTACGTTGATCAAATGATGGTATATTTGTGCGGTCCTCCTGCGTGAAAGATTTCTTAAAGGTTAAATTTAGAACTTCAGCTTTCCGTTTGCTTTCTTCTATTACTGCCCCGGAATGATCAACTAGTGACTGGACAGTGGGCTTTGACCCGCTTATCGATTTTACATAGGACCAGAATTTTTTCGGGTTCTCGGAAAGATCTTTTGCTAAGGTATGGCTGTGATAATTATTGTATGCTTCACGCATCGATCTTTTTATAGACGCACGAATCTCTACTAACTTTTGCCTGTCACCATTTGCGTGTTCTTTTTTGAATCGAGAATGCAACAGCCTTTGCTTTCTCAGCAGCTTTCTAACATTATTATTATACCACGGTGGATCTTTTCCATCCTTAATCGTCTTTACTGGCACATATTTCTCTAACCCTTCATTAACAATGCATTTAAATTTAGTCCACAATTCCTCTACATCCATAGTCCCAGAATTAAACGATGCCCATTCATTTTCTAAGTGCGATCGTAACATTTGCTTGTCGGCTTTTCCCAACAAAAACACGCTCCTAGCCTTCTTGACTGGTTTATGAACTTTGGTCACCATCGACGCTATGACGATGTCATGATCACTAATTCCTGTCTCTACACAGACATTGTTAATAAGGTCAGGCCTGTTTGTGGCTATAAGGTCTAGAATATTTCCATTGCGCGTGGGTTGCCGGTTTAACTGCTCAAGACAGTTTTCGACCGATGTAGTCCGTCATGTGAATCGTTCTGTTGTTTCTCGGATGTGGCAACAGTTATAGAGACCAGAGCACGGCCGACCAAGTGTGACATTAAAAAAAAACGACCGTTATTTGGCTGTAAGGGCATGTCGGTACCGCCGTAGTACTGCACGGCACCTGGCATCTGGCCTTGCTTCATCCACTGGCAGAGTTCTACCGAGGCCAACAGCGTAATGATGGAGACCAGCTGTTTATACCCCTGACGAGTTTTCACAGATGAGAACGTCTCGAGAGGAGTCATCAACATGTCACCTGGTTGGTCGAACGGTGGGGCGACTCCAAATTTGCTCTGGAGATTGTTTCCCGGTGGATTCGCATCAGGAGGGAAGATGGAACGTGATTTCATTTCAATGAAGAAAGAGCGATACTGAGGACTATCTCTAATGGTCTGGCCTTGGATTACCCTCATCATGAAATTGTATGTGTTAATCGCCAAGGTTTAATCGAGGTCAGATCTTAGGAGCACACGTGCGGTTGTTGCGAAGTGCTTCGGGCCTAGACTTCGTAATGATGGTAATGCCGACCTCACGGGGCTCAGGTGATGTTTCCTTGGAAACGGAAGATATTGCGCGCATGGAATGACCTGCTCGCTCTCTTAATTTGAATCCCTTAAGAGGATGTCTCGGATGCTCTATGGAGACGTGATGCATCACATCAACATTCACCAATCACTCCACAAGATATGCGAACCAGCTCTGCAGGAAGAGTGGGAGTTATTGCCTCAATATGAGACTGATGACATCACTCGCAGCGTTTCCTGTCTTTGTCAGTCCTATATTTGTGCCACAAGTAATCATACCCCATACTGCACACATTAACAAGTTACAGGGATGTGTGTGCAAAACTGTGAAGTTGGAAAAAACGAAGAACGATAAAAGGCAATGATCCTTTCTTCGGTGCTGAGGCATTCCTAGGCGCTTACTCCTACGAGAATCAGTTCACAAAACTACGAGTTTGAGTAATGTGGGTAGGGTAAAGTTCAGAATTTGTATATGATGGGAGGCGTGCTTGAGTAATCGGTGAAGGCGTAATGATCGCTGAATTCCCAGTGGTGTAGGGGTCAGTGCAACTGCATAGAAATCAGGAGACCCGGGTTCGAAACACGGCAGAGTACACATTTTCAACTGGACCCATTCGCAGTCATACATACCGCGAATACGAATAGATAATAACTGCAGCATCAATAGTAGCGCCTGTTCGGACAAGTCCGAAAGAACAGACACCACATATATACATATATATGACTTATGAAGAAGTATTGTTGTCTACCGTTGTGCATGTTACAGTTGTTTCCGTTTTTATTCTTTACATTTTTTCTTCTTTTCTGTTAGCTGGCAAAATAAATGAAACATTTATAAAATTTCCGTTTATCGCTTTAATTATGGACACCAGTGTAACTAATTTCATTTATATCTATTGGAGAGTACTTTCCACAAACTTTTATAAACTTCATTTTCAGGTGCTGTCCTGCCATCCACTCTGGGTAAGCAGAGTTCGACATACGAAAATGGAGAACTTCCATACCATGGTTTCACGATGAACAGTCCATTCAACCCGATAGTACCACAGCAAGCCCATGACTCCAGAGACATATACAGTCGCATACATTATTTGCCCGCAAACAGAAATGCTCGCACAAGAACGGGTGGCGCAAGGGCTGTCACGAAGCAGAGTCCAAGTTATGGCGAGATGCACGAAGGAACCCCACTGATAGACAGTGAAAACCATATGTCAAGATCAGACATCGCAGGCCGTTCTTCGTTGACTCACCATCACCTTGAGGATCCACATGACAGTACGTCAATGAACAATCTAGTTTCTGCCAGAAGCATTCTAACAGATGAAGACAAAATTAAAATGAACGCTGATAAATCTTCCGGTCATGGTGTGTATTCGGGAAAATATGCTTCTGCATTGGACGCAGGGCGGTCAACGTTGGACAATGTTCGGCATCGCTGGTGGGAATCCACTCCTGGAAAGCAGAGTTTGACATACGAAAATGGAGTTCTTCCATACCATGGTTTCACGATGAACAGTGCATTCAACCCGATAGTAGCACAGCAAGCCCTTGACCCCAGAGGCATTTACAGTCGTATAAATTATTTGCCCACAAACAGAAATGCTCACACAAGAACGGATGGAGAAAGGGCTGTCAAGAAGCAGAGTCCCAGTTATGGCGAGATGCACGACGGAAACCCACTGATAGACAGTGAAAACCATATGTCAAGATCAGACATCACCGGCCGTTCTTCGTTGACTCACCATCACCTTGAGGATCCACATGACAGTACGTCAATGAACAATCTAGATTCTGCCAGAAGCATTCTAACATATGAAGACAAAATTAAAATGAACGCTGAAAAATCTTCCGGTCATGGCGTGTATTCGGGAAAATATGCTTCTGAACTGGACGCAGGGCGGTCAACGTTGGACAATGTTCGGCATCGCTGGTGGGAATCCACTCCTGGAAAGCAGAGATTGACATACGAAAATGGAGTTCTTCCATACCATGGTTTCACGATGAACAGTGCATTCAACCCGATAGTACCACAACAAGCCCTTGACCCCAGAGGCATTTACAGTCGTATAAATTATTTGCCCGCAAACAGAAATGCTCACACAAGAACGGATGGAGAAAGGGCTGTCATGAAGCAGAGTCCCAGTTATGGCGAGATGCACGATGGAAACCCACTGACAGACAGTGAAAACCATATGTCAAGATCAGACATCACAGGCCGTTCTTCGTTGACTCAGTATCACCTTGAGGATCCACATGACAGTACGTCAATGAACAATCTAGATTCTGCCAGAAGCATTCTAACAGATGAAGACAAAATTAAAATGAACGCTGAGAAATCTTTCGGTCATGGTGTGTATTCGGGAAAATATGCTTCTGAACTGGAGGCAGGGCGATCAACGTTGGACAATGATCAGCATCGCTCGCGTGAATCAGCTCGGGCAGTCTCATCGCACAGATTAAAAGAAACTACTAACAGCTATGGAAGTGGTCCTGTCAGACTTACAGGAACAACAAGCGAGGAAGAATTCATGGAAAGTCTTGCTACACTTCGTCAAAGTTCACATGAATTCTTGGACATATATCAAGAAATTGTATCACACTACGCAACGGATTTGAAGAGAAGTTTGGAAATGCCTACATTAGAACGCGATATCAGTAGTGCTGAAAACTCTGATTATTTAAATAAAACTGTGTTGAGCACCGATTTCCAATACGCCGTTGCCAAAGGAAAGCACATAATAGAATTATACCAACAAAATCTGAATATGCTGCGATTTCTTTCACTAATATCAATTGCTCGTAGAACCCTTTCTCGTGATGCGTTAGATGAATTAATTTCACAAAAACTAGAGCGAAGTGACTTCGATCTTAACGTCCGTTTTCATACAGATGAAGATGGACCTAGTGTTATAAATTTTCCTGATGCTTTGGATGATACGATAAGCATTCGTATCATGGTAGACGAACCACTTTCACAAGAGCTAGAGGGAAGTGACATAGATCTTGAGGTCCGGCTCCATCTAGATGAAGATGATCATGATGATAGAAATTCTTCTGATACTTTGGATGATACAATAAAGTCAGATCCAAACGTACGTATCACGTTAGATGAACCAATTTCACAAGTACTAGTGCAAAGTGACTTAGATCTTGAGGACAGTTTTCATATAGATGGAGATCGTAATAGTCATATAAATTCTCCTGATGCTTTGGATGATACGATAAAGACGGCTCAGCGCATTAGTATCACGTTAGATGAACCAATTACAGAAGAGCTAGAACGAAGTGACTTAGATTTTGAGGTCACTTTACATATAGACGGTGATGATCACAGAGACATCAATTCTCCTGAGGCGTTGGATGAAGCGATAGAGATAGCTCCAAGTGTTGATATCATGTCAGATGAACCAATTTCTCAAGACCTAGAGTTAAGTGTCTCAGATCTTGAAGTCAGTTCCCATATAGATTTAGATCATAACAGTGATATAAATTCTCCTGATGCTTTGGATGATACAATAAATACAGATCAAAACTTACGTATCAAGTTAGATGGACCAATTTCACAAGAGCTAGAACGAAGCGACTTAGAGTTTGAGGTCACTTTACATATAGACGGTGATGATCACAGAGACATCAGTTCTCCTGAGGCGTTGGATGAAGCGATAGAGATAGCTCCAAGTGTTGATATCATGTCAGATGAGCCAATTTCTCACGACCTAGAGTTAAGTGTCTCAGATCTTGAGGTCAGTTCCCATATAGATTTAGATCATAACAGTGATATAAATTCTCCTGATGCTTTGGATGATACAATAAATACAGATCAAAACTTACGTATCAAGTTAGATGGACCAATTTCACAAGAGCTAGAACGAAGCGACTTAGAGTTTGAGGTAACTTTACATATAGACGGTGATGATCACAGAGACATCAATTCTCCTGAGGCGTTGGATGAAGCGATAGAGATAGCTCCAAGTGTTGATATCATGTCAGATGAACCAATTTCTCACGATCTAGAGTTAAGTGTCTCAGATCTTGAGGTCAGTTCCCATATAGATTTAGATGCTTTGGATGATACAATAAATACAGATCAAAACTTACGTATCAAGTTAGATGGACCAATTTCACAAGAGCTAGAACGAAGCGACTTAGAGTTTGAGGTAACTTTACATATAGACGGTGATGATCACAGAGACATCAATTCTCCTGAGGCGTTCGATGAAGCGCTAGAGATAGCTCCAAGTGTTCATATCATGTCAGATGAACCAATTTCTCAAGACCTAGAGCTAAGTGACTTAGATCTAGAGGTAGTTTCCCATATAGAAGAAGATGGTAATAGTGAAGCAAACTCTCCTGAAGTGTTAGCTGATACGCTGAAGACAGCTGCAACTGTTCGTACCATGTTAGATGAACCAAGTTCTCAAGAGGTAGAGCCAAGTGTCTTAGATCTTGATGTTGTTTTCCATATGGATGGCTATAGTGATACAGTTATTGTCAGTCCCACAGACACTGAGCCGCCCTCTGCGTCCACAAGAAACGCCGAAAATGAAAGTACTGGAGAGCAGAGCGACGCAAATTATTTGATTCAACTCCTTCAGAAAAACGATAATGACAGAAAGTCTCAAGCTGCCGACGAGACCTCCCTACGGATTGATGGAGATGTGTTGCCTGACGAGAAGAATGGATGGACTTCATTGAAAGGTACTGCAGATTCCGATGATAGAACTTTTCTGCAAACCAGCACCTCATTGTTAACAGTCGATACAGTCAAAGACAGATTACACGAACCTACAGAAAATGACAATCAAACCTTAGAATCCAGATTAATTTCCAAAGACGAACAAGACAATGATGATCTACGGATCGAAAGTCGTAGCAGTAATGGAGTGGTGGAAGAAAGAGGCTTGGACACAACAGATTTACAACAGACGAGCTATTCAGAATCAGTACCTGTCTCAGACTCTGACAGAATGTCAGCTATGAGTGACGCAGTTACACCTGTCATTCACAAACGCTCGCTTAACACAAACGCTTCACCACTGACAAACTCAGATTCCAGGCAAACTGGGACAGCAGTTAGCCACCAAGATGAATCAATGCGAAGTACGGGAAAATCCGTTGTCAATAGTCCATTAGTGGAAAATGCACCACAGGAGAGGATCAAAGAATCTGTGCTTTTAGGAAGTTTCGCAAAGAATGAAGCTACAAACTTAAGACAGCGTACGGACGCCATTGGCTTCGATCTCGGAAGTAAGAGCATGGGGGCACAAGCAGAAGGAAACAAATCTAGAAACAGAGCGAGGAGGGGAACTAATCAGTTCCACGTTGAAGAACTACAATCTTATTCTCAAAACTCCCTGGATTCCAATCCTGCTGGTCACAATGGTTACACAGACGAGGGAACTATTGCAACTAAATTAGGAGGCAGAGAAAATGGTCGCATACCGGCACTCCAACAGAAAGACAGCTGGGATCAGAGATCGCATATTAGTAATAGTGATAATGGAGCTGCCTTTCCGAAAGCGAAGGGAGCGACTGAATTCCCAAACAGAAAATTTGCTGTAAGTCATCCCGACTGGATCGTAGGAGGAAGGCGATCAGCTAATCAAATGCGAATAGATCTATCGTTCGCTACAAATGCCGACGAGGTTCCTCTTACACGATCTCAAGTGTCACACGAAGCAGACAATTACGAACAATCCTCCGACGAATCTGCGGAAAGGATTGAAAAACTCAGCACTGATCATAATGAGAGTATCATGACGAGAAGTCTCAGACACATTTCGATTAACCAACAAAGCGGGTTTAAACCTAAAATTACTAAAAATCACATGGTCCAAGCAGATAGCACTGAACCTGGAGACAAGAGCATTTCCCTGCAGCCAAGACTATTGATCAAAAGAGATGTTGCTACTGAGATCAACACTACCTATACAAAATTGGTAGATAATATTAGGGATTCTGAAGTAGTAGCGAGCAAGATAAAAAATTTCTTCGAGCGAGTGGGTACGATTCCACACACAAAAAAACTGCAAAGGTTGGATTTCGTTGGAAATCAAGTAACAAACAATACATCGTATTTCGAAGAAAAGGTAAATGCGTCAGTAAGGCATATCCTAACTAAATATTCAACTAAATTGAGTGACATACTAGAGAACATCTTGGCAAAAGATACTGAAACTGTTGTTCCTACAGCATTGTTGATATATTATTTAGCCAAACAAAGGGTACTAAATAATCTTCTTCTCACGAATGTAGCACATGTGGCGAAACTCCTAAATGAAACTAAGAGATGGCAACACCCATTTATGGCGTCAGGTATAGCTCCTGCCCCCTCGCGTGCCACTCATTTGTTCCCCAAAGAAGAAGAAGAGGAGGAGGAGGAAGTGGAAACTATAGATCGAAAAACTTACCTCTTACCACCAACTCTACCTCAATACGGACCCACTGTTATCCAAATTGATCATGAAGCTGTGAAAATTACTTCTATAACATCACCAGCTCATGTGTTTTCCACGAACCACACAAATTTGAACAAGACGGTGAATTCCCACAAAACGAACCTGTCACAACCTGGGCAAAACTGTGCAGGTCTTTCAACGCCTCCTACGAAAGGAACATCTCAGCAGACCATTCCAACACAAAATCAGAAACCATTACAGAGCAAGATCAGCCCACATCAGTGGAATTGCTTGTATTTTCCAGAGAAAGGGATTCATCAGCAAACCATGAAAGCACAATCTCGACAACCAGTCTTTGCCTACAACATTCAGAAGTACCACACACCTATCCAACCACAAACCCAGAAACCATTCGTTGATTATGGTGGCCCACAGCACCTGGCATCACAGTACTTCCTGACACGAGAAACTCCTCAGCAAGCCACCCAACTACAAACTCAGGAATCATTCTCCGCCTACAATACCCCTAAACACAAATCACCTGTTGTACCACAAATCCAGCAATGGTTGTTTAACAACGATAGCCCACTGCCCCCCACATCATGGTACTTCCCTGAACAAGGACTACTTCAGCATGCCAGCAAACCACATATCCAGCAACCACTGCCGGTCTACAAGACTCCACAACGGTATACACCGTTGAACTATCACAAGGCACAAATTCAACAACTATTGCCTGCCTACAAGACTCCGCAACACATTATACCATTCTCTGCGTACAACTCTCCACAACACCAGGCACCATTTTACTTCTCTCGACCACCAATCCAGCAACCACTCCCTGTCTACAACATTCCACAACACGGAACATCCCCATACTTCCTTGAACCACAAATCCAACAACCATTTCCTGCCTACAACGCTCCACAACACCAAACTCCCGTGTACTTCTCTGAACCACAACTCCAGCCAATCATTGCAGACTCATTAACGAGATATTTCGAGTCGCAGAACTTAGAAGCAGCGCATTCTTCGACAGTGACTTTAAGTGAACAAAACATCGGTCTCCATGTCAGTGTGCAAACATGGGCAACAAATAAAATAGGAAGCAGTGCTGGTAATCTCTTTAATCTCATCACGCCAAACTCTCCCATACAGTTAATTACAAAAGGGGAACAAAATACAGAGCTTATTCCAGTGACGTCTTCTGTTCATGAAGTTGTACAGAGTACAAAATATCTTATTATCAGCGAAACCCCCGCAGAGTTCCTCCAGAGTGAATGGCTGCTCCAAATGTTGCGGAATGACTACGTTCAACTTCTTTGTAGCTCACTCATCGAGAGCTCAGAAAACGACGTCACAGTTGACAGAAATCAATACACCGACACTTTCAGCGCTGTAGTGGCAGATTACATTCTAAGACTGTTCGACAAACAAGCAGGAGGAACATCAGGTAATTACGAACAAACCACTATACGACAATGTAGATACTGCTCAGAGACCACTCGAAAGAGCAAAATAAATAAAAGGAGCGAAGTATTTGGTGATGGTGACTCCAGGGATTCATCAGATATTCGTTCCACATTAGGCGATTCGGACCAAATGGTGTCAAGTGCAATCACAAAAAATGTTTACAGTGAACAACTGGAACGCCTTTTACATTCGCCATCTGCCGATCCGTTGTTTTATAGATCATTCTATAAGTACTGCAAAATCGACACAAACAGCTTTTTTAATTGTACACCGACGAAAGCCCCATACAAAGGATCGGCCCCTACTGAGGTGTACCAAATTTTGATGTATCTGGCACTCGAAAGGACGATTCCAAACTTGTGTCCGTCCTTATTCGCAAGACCATTAACATTTGGAAATGCTGGAGATTGTTCTCAGTCCTGAGGCAAAAAAGTAACATGTTTCTGCTGGAAAAGTCCAAGAAATAAAAGCAGTGCTATGTAAGTTCTTTTTAATAGTCTCAGGCAAGAATAATTTTACTTTTTCCAGCTAAATGCAGTTTCTTCGGTGCTTTCGTACAGACGTAACTGACATAAAAGAGGTGAATGAGTATGTTAATCTAAGGATTTTGAGAAACAATAACGGATATTGTTTGTATTATAAGTATTTTCCCAGACCAATGAAATGTGATACTGTTAAAATGTTTTCATGCAAAGAGAAATATATTTATAATAAAATCGAAACTGACAATTTATTTCAATAGTAAATACAACAATAACATTTATCAGAGCAAACACAACAAAAATTGGGCATCATGAGGCCAAGGGAGGTAAATGACACTTTTAATATTCTGAGAAAATTAAGTTTAGAGGTTATAATTATTTCTACATAAATATTTCATACCACAACGTTATATTCTTGTCATCAATGTGCTTTTGTTCAACTATTTATAAAAATGTAAGTTTTGATATTATCAGCATATATATGATAAAATGTCGCATTAACTTTCGTTGGCCTCTAAGGGAAATATTGTATTAAAAGAAAAAGTAAACTCATCGATATATTTTAGAAAAAAAATCTTACACAGTTAATAGCAAGATAATACAAGGATGGGAAAGCATTAGCACAGATATCTATTGTATCAAATGGTTAAATAATATTCCATGATAAACAACAATGTTTGTATAAAAGTTGAGGCTTTCACAGCGAACTGTTGCATGATGTGAACGGGACTTCTGCTGGATGTTCGCGTCGTTCTGGTAAGATATTCCTGGGGCGTAACTCGCTGCCTTTATCAGGTACTCCCTGAGAGTGCCGTTTTGGAGTATTGGGTCCAGTATTTATACTCCGAGGGGGCTGGACGCTTCGTAACCAGTCCGCGCCCACCAGACATGTTTCCAATTGTCCTCTCTGGTTGGTGGTGCTCCGATCTGCCGTGCGCACCCCGTTCAGGCGTTCTCAGGGGCCACAGACGTCAGCTGAGGGCCGCGCATCTTGTTCCCTGCGCGTTCCGCGCCCGCCTGGGGTTGTTTCAGAAGTCCTCACTCGTTCCTCGTGTTCCCTGCTCGGCAGTCATCTGCGTCCATGGAGATCATCTGAGGCCTGCTTCGTATTGTGCGCTCCGTTCGCGGTCCGCGTCCAACTTAGGTGGCTTCAGTAGTCATCAGGGGTTCCAATGGCCGTCCGCGACCCTTCCGGCCGACCTCTGGTGCCATGGCTGTCAACTGAGGCCTGCGCCGGAACACCAGGAACGAGTGAGGACCTCTAGAACAACGCCAGGCGGTTGTGGACCGCATAGGGAATACACGGCGCAGCATGGACCTCATCGGACGTCTGCAGCACCAGAGGACGGCCGAACTGGGTGCGGACCATTGGAACTATGTCTGATGGGCGCGTACTGGTTGCGAAGCGCCCAGCATCTTCGAGGTATAAATACTGGACCCAACACTAAAAAATGGCATTCTCTGGGAGTACCAGGAGAAAGGCAGCGAGTTAGCCTGCCGAAATACTGTCCCGGAACGACGCGAATATGCGACAGGAGTCTCGTTTACACCATTTTTATAAAACCGTTTACACCACGGCAACAATGCATGTCTTACCACTTATCAGAAAGCATCTCATTCTGGACCATATTAAATAAAATAAATTTGACCTGGTCCCACATTCAGGTTTTACAATATATAGTAGCGCCTTGTAGAATTGGTGTTGAACAAGGTGGGAGGGTGTTGGTACTGAAAGCTTTTGAAGCTCATTAGTTCATTGTATTTTGCTAAATTTGTTGAAGTCGACGTGGTTATTCATGTAACTTTTGGATATTTTGAAGCTGCTATGCAATGTTGTAAGGTATCTTTTTGGTAAAAACCATGGGTGCACTGAGAGTGTCTTTCCAGTCTAAACCACAACATATTTTGTATTCCTTGTTATATTTGAAACAAGATATTTGCCTAAAGCAGCTTGCAAGTTAAGGAATTAACCCAGCATATCAACTACTATAAATTTGCGGCTTGTCTTTTGTTTCTATCACTACTGGCTTCCAAATACATCTTTTGTTTTTCATACTTCAACTTTCTGCCACAAGTATTCAGCAACTGGTGAATTCTCACATGTATGCTATGGCCACATAAGTTTTCTGTGTGTTAACTTCATATTCCTGTACTCAATTCAGAGTTTTCAAAATAGTGCACTTATCCCCCTTGTCCTCTCGATTCTGCAATTTATTTTGTTATGCAGACTTTATATGATCCACTCTGTAGGCCCCGAAGCGGCATTCACAAGTAGTGACGGCCACGGTTCTAATTCTCCAGGTAATCAATGACGTGGCTCAAATTGCCGGCCAACCTGGATTTTGTTTTTAGGCAGTTAACCACACCCCAAGAGGTGAATACCTGGCTGCTACCGATGTCTCACATGAGAACACGATTCTCAAATATTCGTAAACAGGAGACGTAAACTCCTTCAAGGTTGGGGGGGGGGGGTCTGGTAACCACTTAACTTAGCTTCACATCGAACATTGCAGTGTAATGCTAAGTTATTCTTTTCTATTCAAATTATGTCCCATTGCTTCAGTACTTTTACTTTGTAAATACTCACTAACCACAATATTTTATCAAGGATCAAAATCCTTTATTTCCATTATTACATAATTTACTGGAATTTAAGGGCTATGTAAGTTTCCTACCAGCACCAAGGCTCTGTGAAGACTTACTTGATACACATTATTTTTGTATTTTTACTGTCAGAAAAATTCCTCCTTAACGGACTTCAGTAGAAAAAGTGACTGGAGGAACGATGAGGAATGCCGGTCAATGTCAAAGGCATGATACACTGCAATTAATAAAGTATTTCCTTCGTGTACTTGCTGCTTCCTGAAACATATTAATTTTTCCCCGTTTGAGTGCCTGTAACCTCCTTCTAACTCGAGTGTTATTATTATTATTATTATTGTTATTATTCATATATGGGCCTGACAGGTCCACCCAAAGTACAATGAGTCAATCACTTTTAATGGTTGGCCTTCTTTTCTGCCTGAATTTCTTCATCATTTTAGACTGAAGTCTCTTTCTTTCATCTGACCACGGTGTTCCAATCCGTTTTCTAATTTCCCTCTGACCATCTTACCAATCAAATATATATTGTTTGTATCTATTTTTATCTTAAGTGTCTGCTTGAGTTATACTGCTAAGTTTAAGATCCTCCTTAATGCACTGATACATTTATTTGGCCCAGTTTTGTCTAGGTAGTGGGAGTTATTCTTTCAATGTGCCCATGAAATTCAAGTCTTAGTTTTCATCATATCATCATGTATATCTGTGTATTCTTTTTCTCCTTATTACTTTTCAAGCTGTAAGTTTCTCCATCAGTCATTTTGGGGCCTTTTTTCCCCTAACGATCTTACTTTCTTTCTTTTGAATTCCTTCAGTATCCCTCCTTCTATCTAAAATAAATGTATCTGCTCCATTTAGACAAAAGGTTTAATGTGTAAGATTACTGAACTTATTAATCTCAAATCAGTTGTCATCTTTCACAGCGAACTTCGTTTGCAGCTATCTTTAAACCGTATCCTGGTATCATTTCCCCCAAGTAAAATGTGAAACCCTTTTTATTTTTCCATTTTTCCAATTCAAAAACTTTGGTGCTTGTTTGTTGCAAGTTATATTTGCCGTTTTCTTCGAATGATATCTATAGTTATAATTATACAAAAAAAAACTACTTATGAACTACCTTACACTAAAGATGACACAAACATCCATGCTCGACGGGGGAGTCGAAACCCCAACCGTAGCAGCCGTGCAGACTGTGACTGGCGCGCTGCAGACCGCTCGGCCAAGGCGGCCGGCCATAATTTTTCATCAAATTATTTAACAATATAAATTTGTTCTTTGAGCTGTGGTAACATTCTTAGTTAAAATTGCAAGGTCATCTGAAAAGGCGAGGCAATCGAACATTACTTCTACCTACCTTGATTCATTGAGCAATATTGTGACTGGATTTCTCCTCTCGACATTCTGTAACTACTTTTTCCAAAACACAGTTAAACAGTACTCGGGAGATAGGGAGAGTCTCCCTGTTTAGCACCAGTCTTTATATCAAATGGTTCAGAAAATGTCTCATGAATTTAACTTTAGACCTAGTGTCAGTTAACATTTCCTTAATCAATGTTAAATTTTTATCAGATAGCCCCTGTTCCTTTCAAATTTGGAAAAGAGATTCGCGATCAACTGAGTCGTAGGCGTTTTAAAACCCGCAAATGTGCATGCAATATTGTTACCAGAAACTAGAATGTTTCGTTATACAGGGACCGATGAACAGTGTTGTTTGGTCCCTTGAAACCCAAACCAGTCATGCTTCTTTATATATATTACCATCAGCAGATAGCAATTATTTGAGGAGAATAATTGGCTACTCATCTACAGAGTTAATACTATAACGATAGTTTAAGATGAAATAACTTGTTTTCAGATACTTTTCATGAAGAACTAATTAGTACCCCACAATACATTGTCATTTTCGAATTCAACTTTTCAAAGAAACATTTCCTAAAGATTGTGCTTTATATTCTTTCTCGAGGATCTGCTATATATTACCATCAGCAGATAGCAATTATTTGAGGATAATAATTGGCTACTCATCTACAGAGTTAATACTATAACAATAGTTTAAGATGAAATAACTTGTTTTCAGATACTTTTCATGAAGAACTAATTAGTAACCCACAATACATTGTCATTTTCGAATTCAACTTTCCAAAGAAACATTTTCTAAAGATTGTGCTTTATATTCTTTCTCGAGGATCTGCATGTTTTATAAAAATAAATTTTGAAGGAATAGCGTCAAATTTTAACTGTATCAAAAATGTACTAAGTTTCAAGTAGTCTTCTTCTTCTTCATTATCTCAGCCTTTTCCCACGTCACATGGAGCCGTCGTTGCTTTGTTGATTTCTTCTCTTCCATAAATGTCTATCCAATGCTTCTTCTCTTTTCCAACCTTTTCCTCTTAGATCCCTTGCTGCCTAGTCTTTCTATAGCAGGTTGTCTTCCTCTATTTCTTGACACATCAAGCATAAGGTTTTCAACTAATCTTTCCATGTAGTACTGACACGTTCCACATTATTACGAAATGTCGTATTCATTATCTATGGAACAAACACTAATCTAATCTACACATGCCAATACCATCTTCCATGCATCTTCTTTGATTTGGAACCCATTTTTATTGTTCCCCTGGTATACTCACTGTTTATTCTATACCTCCTAATACATCACCACCTTAACATTCTCATATCTGTCACTTCCATCTTTCTTTCTTGGACTTTTGAGATTTGTCACGTTTCACCACTATAAAGCATCGCAGGCGTCACCAAAGACTTATACAGATTTCCTTTCATTCTGCAGTTGACCTATTGACACTGTATTCCACTCAGTTTCCTCTAGTCCAACCGACGCAATATGATAAGGTACTGACTTACAAAAATGATTATTTTAATCTGACAAAAAATGTTTGTAAATATTTCGGACTTAACTTTTAGGTTATCAGTCCGTAGCTTAAAAATTACTTAAACTAAGGTAAACTAACCTAAGGACAACACAAACACCCATGCCCTAGGGAGGACGAGAAACCCCGACGGCAGGGCCACGCGCTCCAGTACGCACGGTTAATCCGCCGCGGCTTAATCTGACAATACCACAGAATAGAGAAGGAACAGGTCTCTAAACGCAACCCACATATTATTCTACAGAGCAACCATCTTTTCTGGCCGGTCACAAAAGTACTGTTACCGCAGCTGTCCCCATTATCAGTTTACACGTAGAAGATGTCATCGCTTTTTGCATTTCACACCTAATTTCACTTTTTTTTATCATTCTTGAACATTGTCCTTGTAGAAGCACTGCTCGTGCCTTCTAGTTTCTTTGCATTCCGCATCTTGTTGACCTGGTCTGAACATGAAGTTCAGTAATCATATATTTGTTTTGTAAGCTCGAGGTCTGTTTTGGCTACATGTTACAGTGGCTTTTCCCGCGTGACAGGAAATCGTTGAATGGTGTTCTCAAAGTGCTGGGACACTGTTTTAAGTAGTGTACGATGCCGAATAATGTTGTTGTTGTTGTGGTCTTCAGTCCGGAGACTGGTTTGATGCAGCTCTCCACCCTACTCTATCCTGAGCAAGCCTCTTCATCCCCACATAAGAACGACAACCTACATCTGTCTGAATCTGCTTACTGTATCCATCTCTTGGTCTTCCCCTGCGATTTTTTCCCCACACACTTCCCTCCAACGCTAAATTCACAATTCCTTGATGTCTAAGAATGTGTCCTACCAATCTATCCCTTCTTTTAGTCAAGGTATACCAGAAATTCCTTTTCTCCCCAATTCTGTTCAGTACCTCCTCATTAGTTACGCGATCCACCCACCTAATCTTCAGCATTCTTCTGTAGCACCAAATTTCAAAAGCCTCAACCCTCTTCCTGTCCGCACTGTTTATCGTCCATGTCTCACTCCCATACAAGGCAACACTCCATACAAATGCCTTCAGAAAGGACTTCCTTAGGTTTAAATCAATATTCGATGTTAACAAATTTCTCTTTTTCAAGAACGCTTTCCTACCCATTGCCATTCTGCTTTTTATATCCTCTGTACTGCGACCATCATTTGTTATTTTACTGCCCAAGTAACAAAACTCATCTACCTCCTTTATTGCTTCGTTTCCCAATCTAATTCCTTCAGCATCACCTGATTTTCTTACACTGCACTCCATTACCCTAGTTTTGCTCTTGTTAATGTTCATCTTATATGCACCTTTCAGCACACTGTCCATTCCGTTCAATTGCTCTTCCAGGTCCTTTGCTGTATCTGACAGAATTACTATGTCGTCGGCAAAACGCAATGTTTTTAATTCTTCACCCTGAACTTTAATTCCTTCTCCAAATTTCTCCTTGCTTTCCTTTATAGCTTGCTCAATGTACAAATTGAACAACAATGGAGAAAGACTACAACCCTGTCTTACTCCCTTTCCAACCACTGCATCCCTTTCATGCCCTTCAACTCTGACAACCGCTGTCTGGTTTTTGTACAAGTTGTAAATAACCTTACGTTCCCTATATTTTACTCCTGCTTGCTTCAGAACTTGAAAGAGTTTATTCCAATCAACATTGTCAAAAGCCTTCTCCAAATCTACAAAAGCTAGAAATGTAGGTTTGCCTTTTCTTAATCTATCTTCTAGGATAAGCCGTAAAGTGAGTATTGCCTCCCGTGTTCCTACCTTTCTCCTGAACCCAAACTGATCTTCCCCGAGGTCGGCTTCTACCAGCTTTTCCATCCTTCTGTATATAATTCGCGTTAATATTTTGCAGCCATGACTTATTAAATAATGTATTCTCCCATTTTCTTTCTACCTTTATTCCTGTCATCTACAACCACACACATACTCTGAGAGCCACCATACGGTGTTTGGCGGAGGGTGCCTCGTAAATTTACTTGTTATTTCTATATTTCTCGTGTGTGAGTAACAGCCTTCAAAAAGAAAACATCTCGGAGTCTGCTCTTGATATAAAACGTCGCAGCCATTACAAAATGATGTTAAATGAAACCAGAAGGACATTTATATCTCTAGATTATATTAATTCAGTATTTCATGTTTACAATATATTCTGGGGAATATAGTATGAGCACGAACATAATTCCCAGCAGCACTCATGCATGGTACCAGACTTGACAGACGGGCTCTTTCAGCTGACAAAAATCTATAAACTTCATTTTCCCCTCCCAAACTTATGATCACGAATCGTGCCTCATACATCTCACACTTACGACTACGACTCTTGCCCCCTACATCACTGTTAGGGACTGATTTGCCTTTGATATTTCATGTTAGATCACAATTGATTCAGTACAGTTCTTTTTCAAATACGGATATAAAATAATATACATTTTTCCTGTTATAAACTTTGACATCTGTTTGTTCATGGGCGTCTGTAGAAAGTTACTCAAGAGGAGGCAAGATTCAGTTTTGGTATTTCACTGAGGTGCCGGGTATTCTGCCGGATATGAGAATCGTTCTCGCATGATATTTCGATAACGTAGCTTGTTACCTTAATCAGATACTACAGTCTCAGGTAGCATCTGGTGAATGTAACGAATTACGTGATCGAAATATTTTGCGAGAACGACGCTGATATACTGCATAACACGCAACACCTCAGTTATGTCGCCGGGAAAACCTCAAGAATTATAGTTTTGATATTACTGATTCGGTAGATTGCTGCAGTACGTGCTTGAGCTCCTACATAAATTTGAGTCTGCTATCTCTGGCTCATTTTCGTGTTGCATTTTGTAATTCCAGTAGTGACTAAAAATTCAGACACTTTACCTTATCTTGTCAACACCAAATTACACCGGTAAAAACAATTTGGTGATCAGTTGAGATATCTAGGTAATGAAATATGGAATGAACTAAATGAGTCGACGTCTTTCTGTCGGTTCTATGGAGTGGAGATAACATTACGCCAACCGAGATAGTGATCGTAACCGAACGTTGCTGTAGATGGTGTCGTTGTTGACTAGTGTTTAACCTATCTAGCAAATTGCACAATCAGTGAATTCTGATAGTGTAGTGAGCAGGTAGGTACAATGCAACAACAACGTGACTTACCCGTAGCTATAGCATTGCGAGCCACAGCAAGGCTGGAAGTGAGACAATACACAAAGGGAGGTGCCTGCAGCTATTGGAATGTCACAAAGTGTAGCTTCCAGGACCTGGACGCGCTATCAGACAACAGGAATCGTTAAAAGAAGGCAAGGCCAAGATCGCCCACAGGTAACATCAGCAAGAGATGACCGGTATCTCCGGTTAACAGCCTGTCGAGGCAGGAATCTGAATGCAACTTAGGTGCAACACATCAAAATGTTCAAATGTTTGTTAAGCTTATGGGACTTAACTGCGGGGTCATCAGTCCCTAAACTTACAAACTACTTATGAACTACCTTATACTAAAGACGACACAAATATCCATGCCCGAGGGGGGGATTCAAACCCCCGACCGTAGCGGTCGTGCAGACTGTGACTGGCGCGCCGCAGACCGCTCGGCCACTGCGGCCGGCTGCAACACACCCGCCAGGCAGCAATAGGACGTGTAATATCAACACAAACAGACCAAAATCGCCTTCGGATATGTGTTTTCTATGTATGGTGGCCTGTCACGTGTGTCCCTTTAAAACCACGACACCGTTTAACCCGCAGAAACTGGACGGAGGAACATCAAGATTGGAGTCGTAACGAATGGCGCCGGGTTTTGCACACACGAGTCAAGATTTTGTTTGCAGCCGGACAATCGTCGTTTCCTCGTCTGGAAAGAACGTGGAACTCGGGTTAATCCTGCTTATGTGCAGGAAACGTCACCTTATCATGGTGATGGACAAATGGTGAGGGCAGGAGTCAGTATTAGCAGACGTACGGACCTCCATGTCGTTCAGAATGGCACTATGACTGCTCAGAGGTGTGGAGACGAAATCATTCGAATTTTTGTCGTGGCCTACGCTAATGGCATAGGGTTCCTTCTGCCGGATGTCACTGTCGATGATTGAGCTGCACTGGTGGACAATGTGCCTGAAGCTGAGGGAATTGAACAAATGGAGTGGCCATCTTGTTCGCCGGACTTAAATCCAGTTGAGCGCGTGTGGGATTGCACATAGCAGACGCATTACAGCCAGACCAACACCTCCCACAACAATTGCAGAGTTAGATACATAAACATGCATCGAATAATGGTCAAATATCCCTAAAGAGGTAATTACCTCATATTGTCCATGCCGCGCAGCTGTGCAACTGTACTGGCAGTCCAAGGTGATTTCACACCATATTAGAGGGCAACTGGAATGACTTTTTCACTATGACAGTAGCCCCATGGTGCCTCGATCTAATTAAACGCCTGTAAACCTCAAGAGACAGCAAATTATTTTACTGTATCACACAGAAATTACAATAATTGTACCCAATACCTAAATAAAATACGTTACCATGTATATGTTGTGTATGATATGTCACCTGGTCCCCTAATTGTTTTGAGCAGTACAGTAACAGTCCACTTACTTTTCTAGAACTATGTGCTTTCATCTATAAGTGAAGTGACGTAGTGGTACCACAATGGACTCGCATTCGGGAGGACGGTGTTTCAAATCTATCTCTGGCCATCCAGATTTAGGTTTTCTGTGATTTTCGTAAATCACTCCAGGAAAAAGCCGTGATGCTTGCTTTGAAAAGGCACGGCCGATTTCCTTCCCCATCAATTACCGAAACAATCCTTGTAACCCTGAGCTCCTTTTCTAATGACCACGCTAAAATGGGATGTTAAACTTTATTATTTCTTCCTTCCTTTCATCAATTGTCATAAATAATCATTTCTTGTAAATATTTGCTTCTTAAATGCAGAATTCTTTTCTAAGATTTGTATTAAAAATTCGCTACTCGTGAAGATAATGCCCACGTAGCTGAGTCGTCAACGCGGCTGACTGCCTCGCGAAGGATCCAGGTTCGAGTCACGACACTGCTGCAGATTTTTCCTCGGCGGGTGAATTGTAATGGGGTGCACGCAGCCTCACGGGGCCAAATGAGGAGCGGCTCCACTTCATCAAAATTGATAAAGGCCAGGAAAGTAGTATGTTGGCCGTAAGTCCATACTGTATCAAGTAATGCCACTGGAAGAGGATGGAATGGCTGTGAATCAGTACTGAAGGACCTGGATATTGAATATACGTACATTAACAACAGGGTGTCTTTTAAGCGTCGTCACAATCAATAAAATTCTTCAGGGTGTAAGACCGCATGTCAATCTTTAAAACAGACGGCGTTTCGGCCATTGTTGAAAGTTTCCTTATTCTGGACATTTGTTTGCTGCTGAGTAAGACAGGTCTTGGTTCTTATATAATGCTACAAACAGTGGTTTGAGGAGGAGGATGGGTGTTGGGCGTTCTTTATTGTTGTTTGAAATCTTTTACGCCATCGCCGAAAATATTTTTCTTGTCTTTTGCGGAAATATACGTTATTAATTGCCGTTTGCGTTGTTCTTGCCTTTCATGATGAGGAGGAAGATCAGAGAAGCCATCGAAATAGACAAGCAAATCGCAAATATGAATTGAGAAGATGGGTATAGGCAGATCAGACAAGCCATCGAAATAGCAAGCAACTCGCAAATATGAATGGAGGATATGGGTACAGGATTCCGGTTTCCTGCTGTGGCGCCGGCCGCGGTGGCCGAGGGGACTGAGGCGCTCCAGTCACGGTCTGTACGGCCACTACGGTCGGGGGGTTCTAATCCCCCCTCGGGCATGGATATTTGTGCCGTCCTAGTTCGTAAGTAGTTTGTAAGTTTAGGGACTGATGACCCATAGTTAAGTCCCATAGACTCTACAAACATTTGAACATTTTTCCTGTGGTGGCAACGCTATGAGACGACAGTACGCCCAAAGCAACTCACGCAGGTGTGGTACACACTACGACTTGAGAACAACGGCACGTCACAACTGCCACCCACTCTTCACATTCGCCTATTTACGCCAATTTCAAGCAAAATACCATTTCCATCAATGACGTGAAAGATTGCAAACAACAATAAAGAACGTTCAAAATCACTACTCCTTTTCCTCACCGAACCACAGTTTGCAGTATTATATAAGAAACAGACCTTCGCTCATTCAGCAGTAAGACAAAGGTGGCCGAAAGTTGGACAGTTTTAAACATTGAAATGCGGTCTTACACTTGAAGAATTTTATTAAACAGGATAACATTAACTTCAAAACCAAAGGCTCCTCAAAGCACCCATCAGAATGTTGCCTAGATTCCTCAAAAATTCTTGTTGTAAAGTAAAATTTTAATACATTTTCATAACCTAAAGATATTCTCCCACACATTGTTTTCTCTCAGGGTGTAGTGCAGAGCGGTCGGCAACTGGCGGACCGTCGTCCAGGTCAGGATCATGAAGAAAAAACGCTGGCCCGCCTAAAATATTCTGGAGGTTTAAATTACGCGCTAAACATAATTTTTTTTATATATAATAATAATTCTTTGAAGCTCCGCCCTTGTAATTTTTTCTCACAGTGCACAACTGAAGTGTGTAAATCTATGGGACCAAACTACTGTGGTAAGCTTATAAACTACTTAATCTAACAAAAACTGGCCTAAGAACAACACACACATAAATTAGAAAATATGAAAAAATACAAAAATAAAATATTGTGTCATGTAATATTTAGTATAAAGTAATAATTTGTAAAGACACATTCCATTAACGTGACATGTTCCACATCATTACGAAGTATCGTGTTCATGATCTATGGAACTAGTACTAATCTAATCTAACACACACACATGCCCGAGGGAGAACTAGAACCTCCAGCGAGAGCAACCGCACGATCCCTGACATGGCGACATCACCGGTAAAACTCTGTACACACGAATGCAGTACTGTATGGTATAGGTATGTCGGTGGGAAGTAAGTGCTGTGCCACTATCGCCAGGTGGTCAGCAACGAACGTGTTGATCAACTGATAAAAATGTTGCAGCATTTACATACCCCTACCATACTGTAACTTCCGTTGCAGTGTCGCCAATGAAGCAAAATGGAATAGAAAAGGTTATTGGTCATATACTGTAATGCTCAAATGTTCAAACGTTTGTAAAGCTATGGCATCAAAACCCAGTTGTCGTCAGTCCCTTGACTTACAATCTCCTTAAACTACAGACAACACAGGCACACCCTTGCCCGAGGGAGGACTCTAACCTCCGATGTGGAGCAGCCACGCGCTCCACAGCAAGACGCCGTAGAGTGTTCGGCCACTTCCGAGTGGCTGTACCGTAGAGACGAAGGTACGTAGTGTTAGTCATTCATTAACAGATTCCTCAGCTCACTTGGTTTTAGAAGATGACGCTTACAAAAAGGGAAACTGTTGTACGAAGTGGTCACATGTATACTAATAAAACGAAACACTTGTTCAAATTAATTCCTTCTCTCAACTTTAATTCCATTCTCACTGATGAAGATATTGTTCATATATTAATTTAATATATTATATATAATCATCCAAGAACAATAACATCGTCCAATGTTTTAAATTTTAAAAACTATTTTTTTCTTAGACACTAGTTCCATCAATAGATCCACTGCCAGATGTATTTTCAATGTCATCCACATTTGTGAAAGGGACTTGTAAACTTTTAGTATCCTTCCCTTCTCTTGTAATAGGTGTTGTACTGTCCATAGTTAACTTGTTACCGTATTATAATTTGTAATTAAGTCAGACTTATGTCTATTACTATCACATGTAATATACTGCTCTTTCTGAAGCAATATATATATATATATATATATATATATATATATATATATATATATATATATATATATATATATATATAACATTTTATAACTCGATTTCAGACTCTTGATACGTCTCAAACCTCTATAAAATCGGAGAAGACATATTCATTTAAGCACCATTTTTCAGTGTTTGTAACTCGAGCGAGAGCTTAAAACTAATTAATAAATCTTTTGCAATTAAGCGCCTCCTTTGTTGTGCGGCAGCATAACTTTCCCACTGAAGTAGCTCCTTTGAGGTATTTTAGGTTGTATCTAGCACGTATCATACCTTGGTACATCTGTACTTGGATTCTTGAGAAAAAGATGATCATTTGGGTGCTGCCATTCAAAGCTGCATTGATATCTGACACTCATATTTCAATTAATACGAGGGGTGTTCATGAAAAGATTCTAAGCGACACTATGAGTATAACTGAAATCTTTATTCAAACGTAACCCCAAGAGACCTGACCAGAACTATCCCACTGTTTAACGAGCCAGAGGATTGCTTGTACCCAGATTTCCTGTGGTTGTGAGTAGAGTCAGTCCTCAACTGGATCCTTCAGTTTATCTTCCAAGTTCAAGCGCTTCCCTTTGAGATGTTTCTTTAGTGGACCAACCTGATTTATTTATTTATTTTATTCATCCAGTTTTAAACATTTTCATGCTATTGATGTTGTCATGTGTTGTGTACAACAGCTTTATACACTAAGATTGACATTAAACAAAAAGCCCATACACTTTGGTACACTGTGTACAAACTAGGTACACATTTCATTAACATATATAATAAATTTAAGGAACTACATTTTGTTTAATTACTAAAAAGTTACATACATGTAAAATGGCACAGAAGTTACAAAATTATAATATTAAAAATAGTTATTTAGTAAGTAAGGTCATCTTTAGAACAGTTTAACACTATAGAAAGCTTTTCCTTCCAACCATTTTTTAGTTTTGTATTTGAAGGCAAAGAAAGGCAGTTTGTGCCTGTACGGGTAAAGTGTTGAAAAGTTTTATTCCTAAGTATTCATAACTGTCTAGGTTTTTTTAAGTCGTGTTACACGTATGTCTATCTTGTACGTTTGCCAAGTGTTATGATTGTGAATTGATTTCCTAAGGTTGTAGCTGTTAAGATTTTCATTTATGTAAAGAGGGAGCGGACTGTCATTATCTGTAATTCTTTTAAATAAGGTCTACATGATATACTGCTGTTGGTAATTCCAGACTGGTTGGCCGTCGATTATGACCTCGATGAGATTTCCTGACATCTTAGCGACTGTCGCCCAGGGAGGATTTTCATCTGCGGCAGCCTCGCCTCCGTAGATGGTCGCCTCGCTTAGTTTTCCTGGGCGGCGTGGCTAGGGGAGCGGCTGGTACCTCTGTACGGCGACGGTGAACTGCTGCGGCGCGTCGGGGAGCGACCTCGTCTAGGGTACGGCGATGAGCTTCTTCCCATAGGTCGACTGAACTCCTCAGCATATAAATGCCTGGGATGAAACTGCTCTGATGGGTGACGTCTTACGGCAAAATAATCGTCTTCTCTCTCTGCAGTGGCATACGACATGTCCAGTCATGCTGGTCTTCCACAACGGCCATAGGGACTACATTGGGGAGTTCGTCATACTTTTATCGTGCTGCCCTCCTTTGTTTCATCTCTTCAATACGCTGGCACCACTGGATGAACTTTTATAAGAAGGGCTTGGTACATGTCTTCTGCAATACCCTTCATCAGGTGCGTGATTTTGTCGGCCACATTCATATTCGAACTGACTATGTTACACAGGGCCAAAACATTCTGTATGTATGACTGTGTCGGCTCAGTATGTCGTTGGGCCCAGTTCTTCAGTTGTTCTTCCGCCGAGCGGATTTGTCGCTGCCGGTCACCTAACGTCTTCTTGAGTTCCGTCTGGAACGTTTCCCAGTCATCCAGCTTCTCTTCGTTGTTTTCAAACTATTGCTGGGCTGTTCCGTCCAGGTAGAAATAAACGTTGGCCAAGCACATTGTATGATTTCATATGTTGTACCTGGCGACTCGGTCGAACACATTTAGCCATTTGTTGGAGTCGGAGCCGGAATACAAGGGATATACCGAGTACATCCTTGAGAAAGTCCGTATCATCATAACAACCATGGACACGAAACCAGCGGTAAGCCAGATGCACATCAGACACCCGTCGGTGTTCTCTTATGTAGATTGGCTTCACCATGCCTACTTTATTTAAACTTCTTTCGTTTGTTTACCATTGTGAAGGAAGTATTGAAAATTCCAGTTAGAGTACTAATGAACTTGCTAAAGCCTTCCTCGACATTACTGGAGGCATATATTATGTTTTTCCAGTTTAATACCTTCACTTTCTCCCTGAAGATAGTTATACTATTATCATTTAACAATCTGACAAATTTCACTGGTTTAGGCCTACAATCCCCTTCTGTTGCATTGATTACATGTTTTAGCCATGTACCTTTGTGGTCTGTCAGATAGTTAAGATTGAGTAATCCAAGTTCAAATCAACTTTATGTACCTACATTTGTAATAAAATTGTCAAGGCAAGAGTGTTTCCTTGTTGGACTATAATTTGCACAGAAAATATGACGAGATTATAGCATGTTAAGCAATTTATCATTCATGGGAGTCTTTTTTCTAACGTCAAAATTTAAATGTCCAAAAATTATTTTCTTGTGTTCAGTATATTTTTCTGTATGAAGAATACGTTTATCCAGGCACTCTACAAACTGTTGTGCATCACTATCGGGAGTGTGGTATATTAAAATAAATGTGAGTTTTATTGATGGTAACAGCATGGCAGTAGCTTCAAGAACACTTTTTACACGTAAGTTCTTAACATCAAGCACCAAGATTACTCCTTACATAAATTTAAGAACCCTCATAACCTTGACTAGGTCTGCAGTAGCTTGCAACTAAATTGAAACAAGGTGGTACATACAGATTTATCTCTTATTCTCTTAACCATTGTCCATTAACACAAAATATTATTCTGTTGTTCCCAATCAGTATAACACCAAGTTCATCAGGCTTATACTGCAGAGACTGAACATTTATATGTACAAAAATAACACTGAAATTCCACTACAAGCATGAAGATACGTTATGTGAAATATTAGGGACACCCGCAGTGGATCCTCTTGCAGTGGTCCTTACGCTTGTTGCACTGGGAGGACTACATTTTGGTGGTGACTCAACTTTCTTTGGGGAGGCAATAAAAAATCATCATTTCTCTGTGGTATTTTTTGACCCTGTTTGAGGCTCTGGTGGTAGACTTTTTATTTCACTCCTTGTGTAATTTGTGTGGCATGGATTATTTGATACACTCAATACTTGAGTGTGTGATTGCTGGTTTGATGACACTTCACTACATGTTGCAAGAGATGATTTAAGCCGGCCGCGGTGGCCGAGGGGTCTGAGGCGCTCCAGTCACGGTCTGCACGGCCACTACGGTCGGGGGTTAGAATCCCCCTTCGGGCATGGATATTTGTGCCGTCCTTAGTATTAGTTAGTTAATAAGTAGTTTGTAAGTTTAGGGACTGATGACCCCGTAGTTAAGTCCCATAAGCTATACAAACATTTGAACATTTGAGATGATTTAACACCTACAAAGGTAACTTCTTCTTATTCGTTTAGTCCTTGTTGGATACATGATTCATATGGGCAGATTGATTAGAAGCACTTTTTTTTCTTTTTTGCAGTTACTATTGATGCTTTTCTAGACAGGGTTCATTGCATAATCACTTCTACTGCTGCTACTGATAGTTCTTCAGTTCTTGGTGTTGGTTCCGTTGCATTATTACCTGTCCTGCTGGGCGTATCCTCAAATGTAACTTTTTTGTGGCGTGAATGTGTTTGATGAGCTGTTGCAATATATTTTATGGTACTTCTTGTTGCCAAGGGACTTTTGATGGCTTCAGTAAATTATCACAGAGTTATTTTTCTCCCTTATTGTACATTTGAAGTCCATGCCTTGTGAAATCTTTCTTGTAGGAAGCTGTTACATTCACCATTCTGACATGATTACTGTAAGATGATTTCTACATCAAGTAGCTATTTATTTCTAATATTTTTCAATTTTCACTTGGCTTGTCGAACCAGTGTGGTATTGTTCACGGACTTAATTTGTGTGCATAGTTTTTGTGATGGTTTCATTTAGTGAAGTTATAAAGCAATTTTTTGTACCATTAATATCATTTGTACCAGTTACGACCACTACAGTCATTTTTTCCTAAGCTATATGTTTTGTATGTTGCAAGTTGCATCCTTGAACATAGCACTCAGCTTAATAAAAGCTGTAAATTTATATCATGGTGTTGAAATATCGTTCAGTATTTTTGCACAGTTTGTGCCATGACTGTCTGATAATAGCAATACCTGTATATTATTATAACTTTTTTGTTGATCCCTGATTTTTGAGTTCTCTATATCCTTCAGCAGTTTGGATTGTAGTAGACAAACTGTTTTCACGTTCATTATTTATAAGATTTGAAATTGCCGGCGTGCAGGCATATTATCCATGATTTGTTCTGCTCAAGGTGTAACTTTCCTCATTGCACTACTTTGCATTCATTTCTTTCAGTGTATACCGGTATTTCTTGCTGACTGATACACTTTTTTATGCTATCTTCTCGCTGTTCAATTTGGCGGAGAAACTTTTCACATTTATTTCTTTAAGCTAATATCTCATCAACTAAAACTGATATAATTTTAGTTTTATCGTCTGTGTTGCGTAATTTAATGTCTAAAACCTCGTCATCACATGTGAAACAGAGCCACATTTTCCGTTTTGGATTCAAATTTGCACAACTGTAATGATACACACTCTTGCATTTTAAGTACGAAACACCTTTACAAGATCGCTTCTTGCAATAACAAAGGTTTGAAAGCGTCACTTTTTTCCGTTATACTAGTGTATTCATGAGACGATGTTGATGCTGTACACGATTACTATCTCATTACTGGCATTGTACGTTTTCGTGTTAGTCTTTCGACCTTATTTTTTGTTAATATCACACGACATGCTCTTTCCTTGATTGTAGATGTCCAATTTTTCACACGATGAACACCTTTCTGCTTTCTTACTAGTTATTTCTGCAGAACACTCAACAATACAACTTGTACTTGGCGCCATCTTGCTGTGTCACAGGGCAGCATGTCCGGGCTGTACGGCGGATGCTCAACCTGCTCCCACTTGAACTTGGCCAGTACACTTTGTATGACGCTGGAGTCGTATGGACGGGCGTTATCATTGAGTACAATTATCATTGAGTAGAATCACCCCCACCTGAGCAGTCCAGGCCGTTTGCTCTTGATGGACTTTGTAGGCAACGAAGTGTCTCATAGTAGACGTCACTGTTAATAGTTTTTCCGTTCTCAAGGAATTTGATGAGTATCGGCCGTCGGAAGTCGAAAATGACGGCGAGTAACACGATGCCTTGCTAAGGGCACAGCCTCGAACTTTTTAAGGGGAGGTGCCGACGCTTGCTTCGCATCCCTAAATGTCTCACTATGATATCCCAAATCACCATATTCAAATTTCAACTGGTTTGGCTGTTAAGACGTTTCGTACCTCTTCATTTGAACACCCCTCGTATATCGTTGTAGTTATCTGTAAGAATTTTGAAAAACAATTGTCAAAATAGAAAAAAATATTACAATGTAATGGAATTGAATACCCTTGGAACACAAAGGGGAATGTAATGGAACAGATGTCATGTGGACGATCAGTGGTGGACTCTCATTAAAATCTCTTCAGGTTTAAAAAAAAAGTCTACAAAGTCAGTACGGACAGAATTACTGCAAAAGGATTAAAATACATACGGTGCATACATTCATATTCAACAATCTGTCAAAATAAATAAAACATTTTTGTTATAAACATTTTTCTTTTGATCAGTTCTTTCTATTCAGTTAAAGAAATCTTAATAGAGGCTCATTAAATCAGTCTACCAACCGAGGGAGTCGGCGGAGCATCGCCATTAATAGTCAACACTAAACGAGACAACCAGAGACGACAATCAACGACAACTAAATGGAACAGACACACCAAATCATGAGTCGAGACATGACTGAAAACCAGGCTGTGGCTCCAAGCCCTATATAACGCGACTGGCTGCGCAGATGGACTTCGTGGTAGGCGCGTCACTGTGTGCACTGTGCAGCGCTGCAGTGGCGATGGCAGCGTAAAACGTTACCATCTTGCAGTGTTCTGTTCCTCGACTCAGTGATTGCGGTCTTCACGTCTGAATAAATCTCCACAGCATCAAAGTTCAGGACAGTTACCTTGATATCTCGTGGATGTAGAATCTTCTTAAAACACAACATCAACATAACCTGCTTACAGGAATCCTTAGAATTCATTCAGAATACGTGCAGCTAGACAAATGTTCTCTATTTTATGTGTGCGTCAAAATTGACGCAAAAACTTAGAACAAACACAGGGTATCTGAAAAGCTATTTAATTTCATCACTTTTACCCTACAATGCATTACAACAATATGTACATTGATGCCCAAAGCGGCATAGTGGCGGCATGCAAAGCTGTTATAAGACTGCCCTTTTTTCGATCTTTGTGTGGCCTTTTATAGTCTGGCCAACAAACTATACATTGTTACAACTATTAAAGATATGATAAACAATTAGTTTGGCCATGTTATGGCAAGATAATAGCAGCTTTACATTCAAAATTAAGGTAATTATCAATTTACATCGATTCACAATAATCCTGCTTTCATATATTGGGTCGCGGATCTGAAATATGTTTAACTATAAAATACAACAATACATTGTTTGTTTATAATAACATCTTGAAAAATAGTGAAGGACAAATGTTCCTACCATGAACAGAATAATGAATAAAATATTAGTTGTTTTGTTGTATACAAGAACACGGGAATATTTCATATAGGTTTAGTTAATCTACAATGCTGCCCATGCTGGCAAGTTTATATTCGAAACATGTATTATATTTGTTTTTTCATGCCCAGTTCCTACTCAAATATACAAAGAATATATCTCTAAGCATACTATTTCACTTTGTGTTTCCCTAAAGTGCATATTAGCAAATTTTAGTTTCATGGCCATGCGCCTATTTTTCCTATTTTATGGTGAAATGTTATTTATTTGTCTTCCTAGCAATGTATGTATCTTGTCTTAAACATTACTTTATCTAGAAATCATGTTTCTTATATTACACTCACTCTGAGATCACAAACTGGCATTTATCAGTTGAGGTTCTAATACTATAATTTGTTTAATTTGTCATTGGGTGATGAAACAGTAAACATTTAGCTCTGTAGCTTGCCGCTGCCGCAGTCCAAGTGGTCGGGTGGGCTCTCGAACTCATCGTGTCAGAATTGCAGATCCTTCCCCCTGAAATGGGCGCGTAGGGACGGAAGCGCCCAGGATGGTGCTTTGGAAGGTGGACTGACAGCACGAGAGGTGTTCCAGTTGCAGAGCCTGCCAAGTCAAAGAACGGATGTGGGGCTTCCAGATGTGTGCTAGGATGCATCGGCATGGGATGTGATGGCCGAGAGGGTGAATGTGGAGGCAAGGTATCCACCTCCACAACCCTTTTCCCTGGGGTCGTCAACGCCACCCTGAAGCATAATATATGGAGCCCTTGTGGTTGGGGTGTGTCTGAGGGTGATCCGCCCTGAGAGCATAGTAGTGGATGGGAGTCTGCAATCTCCAAACTTGCATCGACTGGAGCTGCTGACAACGCCCTACAGCGCAGATTGTACCCGTGGGGTTGGGGTATTAGCAATGGTGGGATACTAGTTGGGGTGATGCAGGTAGACGGCGATGGAGTTGGTTAATATGTCGGTGCTCCAAACCCCTTTGAGTGTTGATGGGAAAGAGGTGTCGCCCGTGAGCGGCTACTACTGTAGCCAGCACCCATTAGGGTTGTTCCATAAGAATGGGCCTACACAGTAGAACCTGGGGCATAGTGCCCAGTGTAATTGGTCTTGGGTTCTTAGGGCTGTGGGGCCGAGAGATGGAGAAGGGTGCGTGGCTGTCGTCCATGGAGGAGTTCTGCCGGGCTATGATCCTAGATAGGGGTAGTTCTATAGGGGCTTAGAAACAATGTGAGGGCTGCTGTGGTGGTGGACGTGCCCACGGATTTCAACATTTGTTGTTTGAATGTTTGCACCAGCTGCTCAGCAGCGCCATTAGGGGCTGGGTGGAATGAGGGACTAAATAAGTGTTTGATACCATTGGCATCACAAAACTGCTCGAAGGTGCCAGCCGAGGGGACTGAGGTGCTCCAGTCACGGTCTGCACGGCCACTACGGTCGGGGTTCGAATCCCCCCTCGAGCATGGATATTTGTGCCGTCCTTAGGATTAGCTATTTCATAAGTAGTTTGTAAGTTTAGGGACTGATGACCCCGTAGATAAGTCCAATAAGCTATACAAACATTTGAACATTTTGCTCGAAGGTGGTCACTGTAAACTAGGGCCCACAGTTAGATACAATGGTACGGGGTAGACCCTCGATAGCAACAATATGTGTGAGGGCATTGAGTGTGGCGGTCATGGTGGTGGACGCCATGCTGACTACATAGGGGTAGTAGGAATATGCATTGATGACAACAAGCTACATAGATCCCAGAAAGGGGCCCACAAAGTCAAGATTGATGTGTTCCCAATGGCGATGTGGAGCAGGCCAGGAAGAGAAAGATTAGGCCGGAGCAGCCTGGTGCTTAGCACAAGTGGAACAATGGTGGATGACGGCCTCCACGTCTTTGTTCAATCCTGGCCGGTAAACGTGCCTCCTGGCCACGGATTTCATATGTGATATTCCCTAATGCCTACAATGGAGAAGATCAAGAAACTGCGGGCATAAGACAGGTGGGTATCACTCTCTCCATCAAGCAGGAGAACCCCATCAATGACAGACAATCGATGTGAGAAATGGGACCAGGCCCACAGCCGTGAATATGTCGATTTTGGGAAGTGTGTAACTATCCATGATGCACATGATTTATGACTCAATGTAAGAGAGGGTCATGGCACGTGACCACTGCAATGCGCATCGCCGTGATGGGGAACCCATCTAAGGTATTTTGCCATTCAGGTCAATGTGTAAACAGGAGCTTTCGTGTCGGTTGAATGCTTGGTTAGGTCGTGAGGGCACACAAGAAAGAGCATCTGCGTTGGCATGTTGTGTAGCAGACTTGTACTTAATGGTGTAGTTGTGCGAACTAAGGAAAAGAGCCAAACACTGGAGCCTTTGGGCTGTACGCTGTGGGAGCCGAGAGTGCGGCCCAAATAGAGCTACCAACTATTTGTGGTCTGTGATAAGGGTTAACTTGGCCCCAAAAAGATACACGTGGAATTTCTTAACAGCATAGACGATCGCCAGTGCTTCCTTTTCTATCTGAGAGTAGTTCTTTTGAGCAGGTGTGAGAGTCTTCTACGCATTGGCTACCGGTTGTTCAGCACCATCATCATTGCGGTGTGCCAACACTCCTTCAGTGCCATATGGAGATGCGTCCACTGCCAAAACAAGGGGACGTGATGGAGAAAAGGGCGTAAGGCATGGTGTCGAACGCAACAGGTACTTTAACCGTGTAAAGAAGTGTTCACAGGCATCTGACCACCAGAACTGCACACCTTTTTTCCACAGACGGTTGAGTGGATGCATAATGTGGGCTGCTTGTGGAAGGAGCTTTGCATAACAATTCACCTTCCCCAAAAACGCCTGCAACTCCTGCAGATTTTGGGGGCGTGGTAGAGCATCGACCGCTGAAACATTGCGATCTGTGGGCTGAATTCTGTCTTTGGAGAGCAATTAGCCAAGACATTCTACCTGTTCCTGGAAAAACTGGCATTTATGGAGGTGACAATTGAGCCCGGCATCCCGCAACGTAGTAAAGAGAGTGCAGGAGTTATTCAAGTGATGCTGATGTGTAGCCCCAGTAACAATGACATTGTCAAGGTAGCTGGCACAACCGGGTATAGGCATGGTTAACTGTTCCAGATACAACTGGAAGATGGCTGGCGCTGAAGAAATCCCAAAGGACAAACGTTTGTATTTGTAAAGGCCAAAAGGTTTATTGATGACCATGTTTCCTCGAGATTCCTTATCGAAAGGGATTTGTAAATATGTCAGTCAGGTCTATTTTAGAAAAGTATTCACCTCCAACAAGCTTTGTGAGGAGGTACTCTTGATGTGAAATGGGGTAGGTTCCGACTTGTGCCTGGGGATTGATGGTGGATTTAAAATCACCATAGAGGCAAAGGGCACCATTGGGCTTGAGTACCACTACCAGTGGTGTGGCCCAGACACTTGTTTTGACAAGTTCAATGACCCCATCTGCGTGCATACGGTCTAGTTCCTGCTTCACAGCCATCTGTATGGAGACCAAAAGAGGGCGTACACGGCAGAAACGGGGAACCGTATCTATACCTAAAGTAATATGTGCCTCAAAATGGGTGGCACACCCCGGACCAAATCCAAACAGAGACGTAAAAGAGCCACAAAGGTCGTCGAGTTCTTGGAATCCATCTAGGCCGCAAATGTTTCCAGCTGAGTGACAATTGACAACAAATAGAGTTACAGGTCGTACGACTGTTTTATAAGCCGCCAAAGTCATAAATTGACCTTTCAGAAGGAAAGAGCTGTCACCATATGCTACCAATTTGTAGGAGGATGGGTCCAATGCTGGATAGCCAAGATGGGCACACGTTGGAAGGTTCACCAGGGAGACTGTCACCCCTGTGTCCACTCGGAAGCGGACGTCTCGGTTTGCTATTATGAGATCGATAAACAATTTGGTGGCGTGAGTATCACCCTGGGGAACGATGGCCTGCAGTTCATGAACTGTCCCTTGATGCCAGTGAGGAGTCGAGTTTGACTGTCCTGCCGTTTGATGAAAAACAGAACGGAGATGTCCATCTTTTCCACAACGACTACAGTGGGTCCAGCAGTCTGGACAGTCTGCCCAATGGTGCACCATAAATCAGGCAGGACAGGATGGTAAACCACGTTGCTTACGCCGGTGAGGAGTGACTGGCTGTTCAGGCCACGGACATGTCGGTGAGGGATGGATCATGACGCTGCTGGTGGGGCAAGACCTTATGAACGTTGTGCCCCCTTTGTGGTGGTTGTACAGTTGCTACCTGAGGACGAGCCATGAGGCGCTCATTCGCCGCCTGTGCTATCTAGAAAGAATGTGCAATTTTCAGAATGTCGTCTAGAGAGGCTGAGGGCTTGAGGTCTTCAGTATGCACTTCTGGATCTGGAGCCAACTATTCGACAATATCACGGATCAGAGTCTGCATATGAGGTTTTACAAGACGGATTGTAGCAAATGAAATAGCAATTCCGACTCAGTCCTAGCAAATACATCACCCATGATCAATATGATTGACCTGGTTGTTTATTTAACCTTTTACCTCGTAGCCAATTATTGAAATCGAAGGTTGGACCATGTCAGAAGTGAGTCGCGAATGACCGACCAACTGAGGGCGTCGGCAGAATTGCGACTGCGACTGGTGTCGGACCAGACCACTGACCATACGACTGAGAACGATCTACCGACCGAGAAAGTCAGTGGAGCGTCGTTGCTAATCTGAACACTAAACGAGACAACCAAAGACGACAAACAATGATGACAACTAAATGGAACAGACTGACCAAATCGCAAAACAATTGAGACCGTGATGTAGCCGAGTAAGATGCCAGACAACAACGTAGTACACGAACGTATACGGAGTGCAGTCTGAGACACGACTAAAGACCGGGCAGCAGGTCCGGGCCCTATATAGCGTGGCTGACTGCACAGATAGCCTGTGTGGTGGGCGCATCACTGTGTGTAGCGCTGCAGTTGCAATGGTAGCACTCGCGGATTATGTGCGCCGCCTAATGGCCGCTGTCACAGTCCATGTGGTCTGGCAGGTTCTCGAACTCATCGTGCAGAGATACCAGAAAAACTAATATACAAAAATATGAAATTTAACCCTCAGAAAATATTTATAACTGAAATTGTGGGACTCCAATCATTGGGCACCAAACTCAGTGATCCCATCTCACATTGACTACCAACACTGACTCAATACTAAACGACGGAAAATAGGTGCTATTATATTAGATTTATTTGTGAAGGAACTGTTTATACACCGACAGATATTCTGCAACATTTTATGTAATACATCTAATAAGGAAAAAGTAGCAGGAGAACATATGTACAAATGAGATGACAATAAGTTTTTGGATACAGTGACTATTTCTGCTGACAGAAGGGTCGTAGGATAGAGAAATGAAATGAAGGGAAAGGATTTAATGGGGAGAGTTACAGTGAAATTGCCCAGAACTCTGGATCAGCGGAGACTTAAAGGATAGCAGAAGACAGAATAGTGGTTTTCTCATTCCATCTGATAAGTCTGCTCTCACCCATAGTTCTTGGTGACTTTACTATAACTCTCCCCATTTTCTAAACCTCGTCAGTCATTTTATTCATTCCTCTTACCTTCCCTTCTATCCTTCTGTGGAAGTAACAGAGACTTGCCCAGAGAGTCTACACAGTTCCATCTTTGTTATGTGTGCATACTACTGCTGACATTTCACCCATCGTTATATGACACTGTCTATAACTGATTATCAGGAGACATTATTAGAAGAATTACAACCCTCTGATTCTGATTTTATAAGAGTACTCCTAAGCTATCCTTTTAATCAGTGACACATGGCATGTTTCAGAGAGTCAAATATTCCGTAGTCACATCCAACCACAAATCTGGTGATAAGAAAATCACCTCTAATTACATACCTAATTCTCTCCTTCTAGGTTGTTTTTCACCTAAAAGTATTTCACAAACTGGACTATGATAGAATGCTGGCCAACTTATAATCTTAATTTGCAAGCAACATCAGAATTTGGAATTCATACAGGATTCTGAACACCAAATCAATAAAAGATACAATGAATTAAGTACTGAAAGAGGAGAACACTAAAAGTTATCCTGTTCATATATTCTGCGAGCTTCACAATGCTATTTATCATGTATATCACAATATTATACTTAATATATGCATTACAGCATTAATCACATATTGGCATCCTTTTGTATGGATGAAATCTTATGTTCATAACATGAATCAGATTGTCTTATTAACTGACATCACCAGCACAAAAACAGCTTCACAATACATGTGGAGTGCCACAGGGACCAGTAATGGACCCATTCTTGTTTTTAATCGACATACCTGTCCTTCTGATGACTTTAAAGCTCCGTTGAAAAAATTAATGTTTGCTGACAAGTGAGAAAATAGCTTTATGAAAAAATTGTATTTAAAGTATTTTCTATTTCCATTCTTCTTTTGGTAGAAAATGAAAGTGACACATAATTACTTGAACCATATTCCCAGTGGTCCAAAAATATGGCTGTCATCATATATTCATAGTTTTCCACAGATTCTATCAAGAAGATGAGCCTCCAGGAATGTTGTTAAATGGGTCAAGATATACATTAAAATGAGACAAAACCACCATAAAAACTTCATTTGTATATTGACTTTACTTATAAGTTTACAATGACAATTTTCAAAGACAATAGTTTTATATCAGAAACCAGCTATGTTATTTATCAACTGTGCTGGTATCACTGCCAGGTTTTTATGTTGGTATTACTACCAATTAGCAGTCCAGCTGTGGCCAAATGCGATACAGGCCACCCTGTGGCTCTTGAGCATAATCATGATTTGCCTTATGTTACCAGTTGATTTACAACCCCAGCCATCTAGATCCCCCCCCCCCCCTGCCCCCAATCCCAAGTTCCAGCTTTCCTAAACTTCACATAAATTTTGGTCACAGCCTTCAACAGAGAAAAGACACACAATCTCATTCAAAAAAATCACACAGACTTAACTTACAAACACACAACAATCATCCTGGCTGCTGCATTGTGAGTAACACTCCTCATTGAGAACAACTTTTGAGTGGGGATGGGAGGGAAGTGGGAACTGTAAGGATGCAAGGTGATGTTTGGGATGGATATAGCACTGCCTTACCAGGTGAGTCGAAAGAGATGCAACTTAGGAATGCAGTGTGGGGGAAGGGGGAGCAAACAGGGAGAAGGGGAAAAACATATAGAGCAGAGATTGTTAATGACACACGAACTGGAAGATGTATAAGACTGAGTGAGTAGTAACTGTTTGGTGTGGCGTGTTTGGGACAATAGGTTACTGCAAAGCCGCATGTTAATGTCAGTGTGGTCTAAAGCCCCTGTCACGGACTGTGGGTGACTGCTCCTGCTGAAGGTTCAAGAGCACCATGGGGCATGTATGTATGTGTTGTCCTCAGTTTCAATTACTTTAAATAGTTTGGAAGTCTAGAGACTGATGACTGTGGCAGTTTGGCCCATTAGGTGTACAAACATTTGACTATGGTTACTGTACACAACTCCTATCTGTGAAGTTTAGGAAAGCTGGAACTTGGGATTGGGGGCAGGGGGGGGGATCTAGATGGCTGGGGTTGTAAATCAACTGGTAACATAAGGCAAATCATGATTGTGCTCAAGAGCCACAGGTTGGCCTGTATCGCGTTTGGCCACAGCTGGACTGCTAATTGGTAGTAATACCAACATAAAAACCTGGCAGTGATACCAGCACAGTTGATAAATAACATAGATGGTTTCACAGGTACCCTGACATTTGATGTGGTAGGATAAATCTGTGATGGGATTATAACAGGGAGTGCTGGGTGTATGGATTGGCATGTCTCGCAACGGTGTCTTCTACAGGAATATGTTCGCTGTGGCTGTGGGCTGTGGTTGGGGATGGACTAGGATGTTGTAGAGGTTGGGGGGAGGAGCACAGAACACCACCTTAAGAGAGGTGGGTAGATTCTTGGGAAGGATGTCTCATTTCAGAGCATGATGAAAGAAAATTGAAGTCTTCAAAAAGGTAGGTTCTTAGTGTTCCCATGCAGGGTGGTACTGAATCATGAGGGGAGGGACTCTCTTGTAGCTGTTTATCAGGGTGGATTCAATGACAGCAGAATGTTTTATTATTTACTGTGTAGTTACAGTACATATAAAGATTCCGGTATTGTTATTTTTCATTTATGAAAATTTTGACACATGTTTTACATGTTTTGCTGTTAGCTAGAGAATGTCTGGACAAATACTATTAATGGTGTTCTACCCAAGAATGCACTTTAGATGGCTACATGTCATTTCTGATCAGTATTTTGACTTACAAATATTAAAGGCTGAGATAAGCTATTGTCATTAAAAAATAATATTAAAATAAATTAAAGGAATAAAACATGCCTATTTTAGCTGCTGCTTTCACATATAGTCAAGTAAATATATCCCATGGAAGGTAAGAATAAAAATTGAGACACTAAGAATTTATGACATTAAATGCGAATGGGCATTGAAATAATTCAAAGGAGAAAGCTGAAAATTTATGTTTCAGCTGGGATTCGAACTCTGGCCCAACTTACTAGGCAGATGGGATAACAACTATGCCACTGTAGACATTGCAATCATCATTACTGCGTGGGCTACACCTGCTGCCTCCTGCCAGATGTAAATCCTCAACTTTTATCTACACACTACTGACGTAGTGGCCATCCCCTACCCATTATCACTCATACTCACGGCATGCAGCTGATTCCCATAAGAGTCATGTCCGAAAAAACAGACACCACACACACACACACACACACACACACACACACACACACACACACACACACACACATATATATATATATATATATATATATATATATATATATATATATATATATATATATATAAAATGTCTGCCTAGGTGTGTTTGCATGTGGATATGAGTGAGTGTGTGTGTATTTGTTTACCTTCCTTTTTGTCCCCTAAGGTAAGTCCTTCCACTCCTGGAATTGGAATGGCTCCTTTTCCACTTCCTTAAAACCCGTATCCTTCCCTTTCTCCTCTCCTTCCTTCCTCTTTTTCCGGAAGAAGCCACCACTGGTGGAGAAAGCTCGAATGTTTATGTGTTTTTGTGTGTGTTTGGTGTTTCTGTCGACGAGCCTGTACTTCAGGTAAGTCAAAAATCTTTATTTTATACCTATTTTCCCACCTGGAAAGTCTCCTCCTATTATATATATATATATATATATATATATATATATATATATATATATATATATATATTTGCTTTCTACAGTATGTCTGCCTAGGTGTACTTGTGTCTGTGTGAATGTGTGAGTGTGTGTGCATTTGTTTACCCTCCATTTTTCCACCCAAGGTAAGTCTTTCCTGGCTCACTAGCTGCTAATCTAATTGAGAGGCGGCTTATCTACCTTTTCATTGACATATTTTAGAATCTGGTAAGAAAAAAATCATCAAAGCACACATGTAAGAAATTTACACAGAAATATACATCTACACATAAATTACATAGATCAATACCTATACAAAGTATTGTTTACAAGCAAAAAAAATTACAAATTTTCCACGCCACGGGGCGTTGTAACCTTTTAGTCTCTTTCTTTTCCTTTTCAGGTCCATTGTATGTTTAAATTATTTATCGTCACTTGTGATCGTCCATTTCTTGCACTCAAATGTCCCGCCACGCACAAGTGTCCAGCGATGTTGCATTGTCATGCAAAGAGAATGCGATCAGTTACTTCTCTGCTTGGCACGTAACAATACCTGTACCTTAGTCTTTGTTATCTTGCTCGATAGCTTGGCGCTCAGTTCAGTAGCTTGCACTGTTGAGAGCAAATTGTAGTTCGTGCTCTTGTGTGAGGGAGGATCCAGATGCTGCTGGCGTCGTTGTTACATCCCGCTCTCGCCGTTTATGCTAAAGCGTCTATTGGGATATCATCACGATCACCGCCCGTGTACGCCGTGCTGCTGATTTGCGGTAAGTACTTTATATTGAATCACTTCACCTCTTCGACAGCACACGCGGCACAACATCGATCTGCTATCCCCTCACAGTCACACGAATCACCCATTTTTCCACTAATGAATTTAAATCTTCGTCTGCTCGTTTTGTCATCTTGGCACTATAGTTTTCGTTATAATTAGTATTTTACCAAGATATTTGTTCAACAGTACCTATCGTCCTGTCGACCTTGGTTTATACTTCCTACATTTAATAGTCTTCATGTTTTTTTTTATGTTCACAATTGTTAAATTATGAATTTTACATATATTTCATCCTTAAAACAACTATAATATTACTCCTTTTTTTTCATTAGAAACTATACATAACCAGAAGAAAACATACATTCCACTCTTTTACTACCTATAGTATTCTAACCTTTTTTAATACCTCTCATAAAAAATCCATGGATTTACTTAATCTATTTTATGTCCAGACCTATTTATTCGGATATAAATATGAGATCAGGCCAGGTTTCTGGTCTGGCTTTTATTGAAAATTTTTTTCCTTTTTTTTCAGACTCTTAAACGTCTCATGAAGGTATAAAGACATATATATATATATATATATATATATATATATATATATATATATATATCCTCCAAGGAAACAAGAAATCGGCCCACACTATCCTCCAACCACGATAGAAGGAAAGAATCCTACATCATTTATCGTGTGTAATGTGGTTAGTCGTGTAGTAGAGAATAGCTGTGAGAACTTTGTCTACTCGTGTTTCAATGGATAAGCAATTACTATATGCATAGATCATAATTGGGAAAGAATTCTCTGTTTATATAGTATATAGACTTTCTAGACTTCAATTGACTGAACTGCCATAAAATATTCATCCTGTTCATTAACACTAACCGTGTGAGGTTAAGTCCGTGTTCGGAAGAACTTTATAACAATATTAATCTCCACTTTCTTGTATAAACGGAACCCAAAATTCATTTACCTACTGATTTATATATGGATGGTTTGACCTGTTAACCATTAAGTTTAATGAATCAGAATTGCCAGTGTGTTCCCTGCCATATGTATCATTGTAACCCCTGCTTCAATTGTCACTCAGTTATTTCTTGTTTTTCTCAATCAATATTTAATAATTCAGCATAATGTAAATTAATAGGCATGAAGTTCGTTTTAAGACACTTCGCATTCATTCCTCATGACATTCATTCTTCCTCATTCGTCTTCGTAGCATAGGGTTAAGAGAAAAGATATGTCGGAGTTGCGGAGGCCACAATTATTCATTTTAGATACCATCGCGCAAATATCCGACCGAAGGCGCAAATAAGCGCCACGTGCCTTGGCACAAAACAATTCAATAATCCCTATCTCAAAGTACAATGTAGCCACAATTTTTTGTCAGGCAATACGTCTTCCACAAATACATTCTCATTATTATTATTATAGACATGAAGCGCGTAAAATGTAACCTATGCCTATTGAATTTCTCATTTACATATACTTTAATACTTACCACAGCTTTCCTTATCTTTATAAAATTTCCGCAGAGGTTTTAATTGTTAGTAAGCAGTATAGTCGATTCTTTTTTTTATCTGATTTAGTTAAATTTTAGTTAGAGGAATTAGGCTGTCGTGAGTGTAGTTGGAGTATGTAAACAGTAGTTAGTAGTGTAGTTTAGATTTGTATATATCCGGCTAGCTGTAAGGTATCGTTGTTTTTAAACAGTTTTAATTTTCGTTTGTATATATATTTTTGTATTTAATTTCGCGTGTGCATGGTTCGTTTTCTCTCGTGTACATAGCATGTTTTATTTCCGTGTATATATATATATATATATATATATATATATATATCGGTGTTCATCCTGTTTATACGAACCGGTTCAAACTGAGCACGCCCCTACATCTATTTGACACTCCCCCGTATAAATCAACTTTGACAGCTGGCGGGCGTTGATCATCAGCTGTCTCAGCGCTATCCGCCAGTGTTTATGATAGCCACGTAAAGTATAATTCAACTTAGTGGCACGAATTTTTCGCGTGCATAGCGGTGGGCGTACGCATACTTAACACCGTCATATAAACATCTTTATCAAATTAGGTGAATGTATCTTGTCTGAGTGTTATTGGATATATGGTTTTAGATCCTTATGCGGATGCAGTCCTTTTATTTTTCCCGATCCGGGATATGCTAACAGATAGCTACCTGGGTGTGGTATCCTTACAATAACAAATGGTCCTGTGTATACCACCTGCCACTTTGCATTCAATTTCTTTAATTTATCGGCCCTTGGATGGCTTTTCAGAAGTACCATATTTCCCTCTTCAAATGTGTGAATACGACCTATATAGCTTGTTGTCATACCTACGCTTTCTTCTCTGTGCCTCCTCATTTAATACATTAAGAGCTTGTCTTATTCGGTCTTCCATAGGTACAATTGGTGTAGGTATCTTTGGTAAGGGCTTCACCCATTCGTCTTCCTTTCTTTCAGTATAAATTAGTTCAGATGGCGTTAGTCCAGTCGACGGATGAGGAAGGTTGTTTATTATCTGTAAGAATGGTGTTATCAACTCTACCCATTTTGTCTGTTTATTGGGCGCGTATGTTCGCATGAACCGATTAAATTCCTTAAATATCCTTTCTACCGGGCTAGCCTCTGGGTGATATAGTGAGACTAAAATGTGTTTAATCCCCTGTTCCTTTAGAAAATCTTTCCACTTGCCACTAGTGAAATTAGTTGCATTGTCAGTAATTATAACTTGCGGCTTGCCCACATTGACAAAATAGTCATCTGTTAACCTTTTTATAATGGGACCTGATGTAATTGTTTTCGTGGTGTACATGCATACGTATCTACTAAATACGTCATACACTGCCACCACATATTTTGCACCACCTCTTGCTCTTGGCATTGGTCCTGCTGTATCCATGGAAACCAACGCGAGGGGGCCTTTTGGAATAATGGGGTGCAAATTAGTCAATTTAGAGATGTTTGAGTATTTTACCTTTTGGCAAACCGGACAGGTTCGTATTATTTTATATGCTTGTCGGAAAAGATTGGGTACGTAACAATAAGAACTGATTTTTCCCACACATTTTGTTACTCCGTAGTGCCCCCAAGCATTGTGCGTGTACCTAATTAGGTTTTCCACACAAGTACTAGGTATACACACCTTCCATAAATTCAAATTAGGTTTGCTTCTATAGAACAAAACACCCTCGTGCATCTTGTAATGTTCCCTTAACAGTGAAGTATTGTCTTCCTTAAGTTTTAGTCTAACCATTTCTCATCTGCTTCTTGCAGAGCATCCATTTCTCTGCACATTTTCAAATAATATGGGCGGAAAGTGCCGTCATGCATTAAGAGAATGCGGTAGTCGGCAAATTGGTCCGAAATTTCTTGTAATTCTTGTATTCCTACTGGCAAACGTGAAAGACAATCCGCGATTACATTATGTTCCCCTTTTATGTAAATCACTTCATAGCTAAATTCTTGCAAAAAAAGTATCCACCTGGCCAGTCGTCTATGCAAGAGTTTGCAAGTTTGCAAGAAAGTGAGGGCTTGATGATCACAATATACACGAGTGTGTTTTCCCCATAGATAAAATTGAAATTTCCGGAAAGCCCACACTACTGCCAAGGCTTCCAACTCTGTTACCGAATAAGCTCTCTCACATTCTGTCAATGTCCTACTTGCAAAACTGATTACACAGGGTCTTGTTTCACCGTCTACTTCTCTCCATTGGAAGAGACACGAACCAAGGCCCTGGAGGGACGAATCTGTCGCCAGACAAAACTCCTTCGACAGATCTGGATGGTATAGTATGTTAGCATTGACAAGAGCACGTTTTATTTCCTTAAAATCCCGTTCACATTCCGGTGACCATCTCCATAACTGTCCCTTTCTCAATAAATTTAACAAATTGTCACTATTTAATAACTGATCTGGTAGAAATTTGCGAAAAAATGATGTCAACCCCAGAAAAGCTTTCAATTGTCTCTTATTCTGTGATGAAGGAGCATGATTAATAGCCCTAAGTTTCTCAGGGTCCAGAACAATACCATCCTGCGAAATCACGTGACCAAGAAACTTGATCTTTTCTTGTCCGAACATGGATTTGTTCAAATTTACAGTTACTCCGTATTGTTTAAATCGCTCAAGCACCTGTGTAATTAGCTTCATGTGTTCTGCCCACGTTGCAGTTGCAATTAAAAGGTCGTCAACATATAATGTAATTTTGCTACGCAGCTCGGGTCCCAAAACTTTATCCAGAGCTGCTATAAAAATTCCAGCAGAAACATTTAGTCCAAAGGGTAGTACACAAAACTGATAACTACGTCCTAAACAAACAAAAGCTGTAAATTTTCGGCTTTCTTCATGCAGCTTTATCTACCAATAGGAAGATCTCAAATCGAGGGCAGTAAAATACTTGACACCGTAAAATTTTAACAATTGTTCATCTAAATTTTCTGGTCTGGTCCGGACAGGTACTATGACTTGATTTATTTTCCTAGCATCCAAGACTAGTCTAACACTGCTATCCGCTTTATTCACTGCCAAGATGGGGCTGCAATAGGGTGAATTTGACGGTTCTATAATATCCCACTTTAGCATTCTATTAATTTCTGTATTTACTGCTTCCCGTTTGGCCCATGGTATCGGATAAGAGTAGTTACAGTAGGTCTCATGAGGTATTGTTTCCATTTTGTATTCATACCCTTTTATTATTCCGGGTTTCTTGTCGAAAACTTCCGGAAATTGCTCTAACAATACCTGCAATTCCTGTTGTTGAATTGCCGTGAGACACGGTGCACCTTTATTTGTGTCATAATGCACAAACCCTTCGCTTTCGGTAACAATGTTTACTTGTTCCTTTATAAACAAAACTTCAGGACAAATTATTTGCAAGTTAACAGAATTCAACATTTCTCTCATACCTTCTCTCGTCCTAACCAGATCCACAACAATTGTTCCTTCTTGAAATTTAAAATAACACTCTCCCTTTTCGATATCTATTTTTGCCTTCGCCTGGCGAAAGTAATCCATACCAAGAATACAATCAACAATTAACCCTTCTAAGACCAAAAAATTACACATAGTTGTGTTCTCTCCGAATTTTAATGGAAGACGTACTTGTCTTTTCACAGGTTGTGCCTTCCGACCCACTGCCATAAGTATTTTGCAATTTTGGACTGGAAGAGAAGGAACTTGCATAAATTTTGATACTTCTTTGAGAAGGTTGTTAGAAATTACGCTAACTGTCGCCCCTGTGTCCAATACCACATATACTGGTACTTCTCCTACATGTCCCTTTACCATAGCCTGAACAACATCAACGGTTTTTGTTGTTCCCTCAGATTGGTCATTAATTAATTCATCTTGTAAAGCTTTTCCACCTGTATAGGGATACCTCATAAAATTGATTTGTGAATAATTTTCCCCCTCACTAGCAGGCATTGTCGGGGTACGGGGGTTTAACCCGACTGATTCAAGTTTTCCTGGGTCTGTGTGCTAGCCTCAGTATCCGGTTCTATTTCTATAATCTGAATCTGATTTCCGTCTGGGGGCCAGTCATTGTTTGATCGCGGATGGTTGTTTTGTTCCCTTTGCCTATTCGCATTACCCCACGATCTACCACCTGGCTGTGCCTGGGATCTTTGTTGTTGTTGTTGGTGTGGCTGCCTTCTGTAATTATCGCGTGACTGATTCGAATTATTCTGGTTTTGTCCATTGCGAAAATTATTACGCTGTTGCCCATTCTGGTAGACCGGGTTATACCTATTATCATTCCTCCTCCTATTGTCGTTCCGCATTCGGTAACTGTTATTATTATTGTTACTACCACCGTTGTAATTACCGTTTCGGCTACAACTCGTTCCATTTTGCCTAGGCGGTGAGTTCCGATCAGAATTCCCATGGTTCACATTGTCATTATAATTATCCCTGTTAGAATTGCGAACAAAACTTCTCTCCCCTTCATGGATCAGGTCGTAATCGTCTAAAGCATCCAAAAAATTTGGCAAATTATACTCAGGCACCCACATAATTTTTTCAGCAATATCAGCGGGTAATTTTGATTTGAGTATCCTAATTACATCCACGTGTGACATTGGTGTCGTCCAGTACAAGGTTTTATTCAGATATTTTTCGAAATATTTACGTAGGCTGCCCGAGCGTCTGTTATACGGCTCCGGACTAAAAACTTGCCGTCGTAGACGTTCTTGTACAGACTGTGACCAAAATCTTGCAATGAACTCCCGCTCAAATTGAGCATAGGTTTGGCACCTATTTATGGCGCTTGCAGCCCAAGCAGAAGCATTGCCTTCGATGTGACTAACTATTTCTTGAATTTTCCGAGCATCCGACCAAGAATGTGGCAATACATTCCGAAATGTTTGCAAAAATATGATTGGATGACTCTTTTTGTTTTCTTCCGAAAATGTGGGAAATTTTCTCGATCCACCTAAACCGTCTTCAATAACAATATTGATAACCTGGTCCCCGTTTTTTGCTGATTGGGTGTGGGTTACAACTGTGGACAAACCGGGTACCGTATTTGTACGCGGCCCATTTGATTGTGTTGGCACAGTTAAATGTTCCAGAGGTGATCCATGACTTTGCTGCATATTAATGTGTTGGAAAATTGGCGGCGTTGTTTGCGACCTTGTAAACGATACAGACTCCCTATGCTCGTTTACTAAATTATGTCCCGGTGGCACGGTATTACTTGCTAATGTGGATGATTGAGCCGGTGTGTTTTCTCCGTAAATCTGACGGGTCATACTGCCAACTTCCCTTTTTATTTCCCGCAGTATTTGTTCCCCTTTTTCACTTACCCATTTTTCCACTTCCTCACTACAATTCCGATGCCCTGAAGTGCTACTGTCGCATTCATCGCCTTGCATTTGCTTTTTTATCTCTTGTAATTCTATGTTGGAATTCTTTTGTTCTACCTTTAAAGATCCTACTTCACGTGTTAGCTGTTCCATTTTATCGGCTAACGGATTGTATCCCTCGCTCAGCTCGTCTACTCTTTGCTCAATCGAGCTTATGGATCCTTCGACCATTTGTTTTGCTGCTTTTAAACTTTCACAATCCTTGGCAATGTGATCTACTTGAGTGCTCAAACGGTTTTGCCTAACATTTAAAGCCTCAAATTTAACATTGATTTCATTTACTTCCTGTTGTATGTCAGCTCGCATTTGCGTGACATGTGTTTGTAAATTTTTAACAGACTCCTTGGTAGCCTGTACTTCAGTTCGTAAATGTTGCATTTGTTCTAATTGTTTGTCTGTTTGTTTGTTTATTTGTTCCGATTGTTTGTTTATTTGCTCCGATTGTTTGTCCATTTTCATTTGCAAACTTTGTGACTGTTTGTCTATTAGTTCCATTATTCGGTTAAAAAGAGTGTACATTTCTGACGAAGATTTATTTTCCGTCTCTACTCGGCTGTTATCTGAAATTTTTATCTCTGCCGGGTGCACGGTTTGTGCCTTTGAAGAAGTGGGGGTCTGCCAGTTATTAAATTCAATTGTGTGGGCGTTTTGTGAAGCTTCATCATCAGCCCCACACAATTGCTCTGATACTCCAGAAGATTCTATACTTATCGATATATTTGAATCTAACAGAGGATTCATCATTGGGTCATTGTTTGATATGAAAGGGGTATTGTTATCACCATTGGATTCATAATTTAAGGCTGGGATCTGTAATTCGGGATTTTGGACTAACTGATTATCAAAACTAACTTCGCCATCACTGCTAGAAGATTTTCCTGATAGTTCACACTGTTCACGTTTATCGGACATTTTGGCAAACTTTCACTTAAGGCCTCGGCAACAATGACCATTCCCTTCCTCAAAACACTATTAAAAAAACGCTTCAACAATCACAATTGAACAATTAAAACCAATTTCATGCCTTATATCCCACAAGAAGTTAATTTTAGGATAAATTTAGATTAACACTCAAGCTACATCAGCAACTACGTGATGTTACACTATCAAACTACGTTAATTCTGAGTAACTATTGAAGCTAGGTGGAAAGAGAAATTTCAAAAAATTGTTAGTTTTTTTTTCACTACCAGAAAGATTGTTAACGAAAATTTCTTTCGAGTTGGAGTATAGATAGGACACCTCTTCCACCATGGAAGCACCAGTATATATATAATAGATTATCTTCTCCTACCTTTTGTTGTCTTCTTAATACCGCTTCGTGTTGTTATTTATGCATTCCTTTCCCTTTACCTGAGTCGATCTCATCCTTATATCCTTTTTTTCTGGCTCCATAAAGTACGATACATGGAAAAGTAAAAAAATTTACATCGATTAGTAATTAATACCATACTTGGCCACCCCGTTGGGCGCCATTGTGGAACATCTTTTATATTGTTAAATAATATCGGAACAATCTTTATATTGTGAAATATAATTATATATTTATTTTAAATGTTAATGAAACTTAGCAAAGAAGAACTGCAGTCAATATTAATAAACTTCAGAGAAACCGTAGAATAAACTCATGTAAAAAATACCGACAGTTTTCAAAATGTCTTCTTATTGTTGATTGCTTCATCACATCTCAGGGTCATTAAGTGGTTCACTTTAAGGCCGAAGTAATGAACTGAGACGAAACTTTTCACTCTTGAAAAGGATTTGAATTTTTGTAAAAACATTTACATGTCAACTGAAATTTTACATAGAAGAAAAAAAATGAGACAGCTCATCACTTCTAACTGCTCGAGAAGTCAAGACAAGACACTGCTAATTAAAAAGCAAAGATACTGCTCTTCTACTTTTTTTTTAGTTCCACAGATGATTTGTTTTTCAGAACATTAATTAATAATTGTCAATTATTGTTATTATTAGTAATATTTTTCTCTCTCCTTTTTTTAATAATAATAGAAAATTAAATTAAATGAAATTAAAATAGAAATTCGCTTCTTACTGTTCTGATACCCCAACACTCCATTCCTGGTAACAGCACAGTGTGTATTCATTTATTTATTTGTGATGCTGTTACACCTGTGCTCCTTCGCCTGGTGAGTGATCTTCGTCTGTTTTTAATATTATAGGCGAAGGAGCACAGGTGTGACAGCATCACAAATAAATGAATGAATACACACACACACACACACACACACACAAACGCAAGCTTTCACAACCCAGTTGCTTCTTCAGGGAGAAGGGAAGGGAGAGGGAAAAGAAAATGATGAGGGTTTTAAGGAAGGGGGTAAGGAGCCATTCCAATCCCGGGAGAGGAAAGACTTACCTTGGGGGAAGAAAGGAAGGTGAACAAATACACACACACACTCATACATTTACACAGACGCAAACTCTCCTAGGTAGACATACTATAGAAACAATAGAAGTTAAAGTAAGTCTTTCCTCTCCCGGGATTGGAATGTCTCCTTACCCCCTTCCTTAAAACACTCATCATTTCCTTTTCCCTCTCTTTCCCTTCTGCCTGAAGCAGCAACTGGGGTGCGAAAGCTTGCGTTTGTGTGTGTGTGTGTGTGTGTGTGTATTCATGTACTTATTTGTGATGCTGTCACACCTGTGCTCCTTCGCCTGGTGAGTAATCTTCATCTGTTTTTTATATATAATTTTTCCTGCTAGGAATTTTTCATCTTTTATATATAAAAATAGAAAAGAGATGACTTACCAAAAGGACCGGCTCGTCGATAGAAACAAATAAAATAAATAAAATCACACACAAACACACATACAAGCTTTCGCCACCACTGGCAGCTTCTTCAGGTAAAAAGGGGAGGAAAAGGGGAAGGATATGGGTTTTAAGGAAGTGGAAAGGGAGTCATTCCAATCCCAGGAGTGGAAGGACTTACCTTAGGGGAAAAAAAGGAAGGTAAACAAATACACACACACTCAGACATATCGAAACGCAAACACACAACATAAATGTGTGGGTGTGTGTGTATTTGTTTACCCTCCTTTTTCCCCCCAAGGTAAATCTTTCCTGTCCCGGGATTGGAATGACTCCTTACCCACTCTCTTAAAACCCTCATCATTTCCTTTTCCCTCTCCTTCCCTTCTGCCTGACGAAGCAGCTAGGCTGCGCGAAAGCTAGCGTTTGTGTGTGTGTTTATTTGTTACTATCACTGCCTGTGCTCCTTCGCCTGGGAAGTAGACTTCATCTATTTTATAGAAAAGAGATGACTTACCAAAAGCACCGGCTCGTCGATAGATACGAATAAAATCAAACACAACCACACATACAAGCTTTTGCCACCACTGGTAGCTTCTTCAGGAAAAAGAGGAAAAAAGGGGAGGAGAAAGGGAAGGATATGGGTTTTAAGGAAGTGGAAAAGGAGTCATTCCAATCCCAGGAGTGGAAGGACTTACCTTAGGGGACAAAAAGGAAGGTAAACAAATACACACACACTCACACATATACAAACGCAAATACACCTAGACGGAAAAAAAGACGGTAAAAAGCAAAGAAGTTGGACAGAGATACCACTTGAGGCAGAGGCTCTGTCCGCAGAACTGAGGCAAAGATGCTAAAGGTCTCAACCTCCGCTAAATTCAAATTCCCGCCCACCATCTTTAGCATCTTTGCCTCAGTTCTGCGGACAGAGCCTCTGCCTCAAGTGGTATCTCTGTCCAACTTCTTTGCTTTTTACAAATGTCCGTCTAGGTGTGTTTTCGTTTGGATATGTCTGAGTGTGTGTGTACTTGTTTACCTTCCTTTTTGTCCCCTAAGGTAAGTCCTTCCACTCCTGGGATTGGAATGACTCCTTTTCTACTTCCTTAAAACCCATATTCTTCCCTTTCTCCTCCCCTTTTTTCCTCTTTTTCCTGAAGAAGCTGCCAGTGGTGGCGAAAGCTTGTATGTGTGTTTGTGTGTGATTTTATTCATATCTATCGTATATATCTATAAAATAGAAAACAGATGACTTACCCAAAAGGACCGGCTCGTTGATAGACACAAATAAAAATAAAAATCACACTCAAACACACATACAAGCTTTCGCCACCACTGGCAGCTTCTTCAGATGAATGATCCTTTCTTCAGTGCGGAAGCCTTACCTCTTATGGGTATTGGATGCATGCTGCGAGTAAGAGTGATAATGGGTAGAAGCTCTATGTCAGTAGTGCTTAGATAAAACTTGATTTGTGTCTGGTGGGAGAAAAGGGGTAGCACACACGGCCATGCTGATTGTTATGTCTACGGAGACGTAGTGGTCAGCACGTCTGCCTATTAAGTAGGAGGACCAGAATTCGAATCCCATCTGGGACACAACTTTTCAACACTGCCTACTGAATTATTTCAATGCCTACTCACAGTTAATCTCATACATACTTTGTGCTTAGATTGCTAATAACTGCAGGAATAAAAATGGAACCTGTTCTTTCTGACGTGTCCAAAAGAACAGACACCACATATATATAAAGGGTGTACATAATGTCCGGGAAAACTTACAATTATTTACTGCACAACAACCAACAATTTTACAGATATCATACATATATCATTTTGAAGAGAAACCCTGGAAGTTTTTTTCATGTACACTGCCTAGCGTAGTATGGTAATTTGTTGATAGTGCTAATTGCAAACTTGGTGAGTTCAGAAGCTAGCAGCACTCATGGCACAATGGTGTACTGGGACCTTCCATTGTTTTATACATATGTAGGCCTATATATTCAACAAAAAGAAAGATTAATTTTTCTGGACTCTTCAATAACATGGTCATTAGAGATGGGTTTTCCAATGATTTTGTAAAAAAATGTAAATTTAATGACTATGTCCAAGTAATAAGACTACTACATAAGCCAAATAATGACAGTTTTTTTTTTTTTTTTTTTTTTTTTTTTTTTTTTTTTTTTTTTTTTTTTTGAGACAGGGAATTTTGCAGTGGTTAATATGTTAGTACTATTAAGTGATATTCTTTTGATAGCAATAGTGTGACCCACTCAAATTGCCTGCCGCCCACCGGCTCACCACATACGGCACTGCGCTCAGCCACAACTAGCACCACCTAGGCGACCAGCAGATGAGCGGGACGCAAGGCAGTTTCAGTTGAGTTCTTGAATGGTTAACAAGTGGACAATATATCTCCCACAACAGCAGCTACCTTATCCATGTTATCAAAAGTTTTCGCCATTGAAGGATACCTGAAAACATTGGTATCGGACAACGGCCCTCAGTTTGTATCCTTTGAATTCTCAGCCTTCTGTGCCCACAGGGGCATTAAACACGTCACATCCCCACCCTTTCATCCTCAATCTAATGGCGAGGTTAAGTGCCTCGTCAGGACTTTCAAAAATCAAATGAAGAAACTTCTGACCTCTGCTACCACTGAAGAGGCACTTACTGACTTCTTAGCCTCTTACCATTTCGCACCTATGGGTACGCACAGCTCCACAGAGATATTGTGCGGCAGACAGCCACACACACTTTTACACCTCATTCGTACCCCACTCAATGCACAAGCCCCTGCTACTTCCGGAAAATTTTCCCCTGGCACAACAGTATGGGTGTGGTATTATGGCCGAGGGCAGAAGTGGATGAAAGGAAGAATATTGGAAGAAAACGGACGGCGATTATACAAGGTTCGCACGGCTGCAGGAGATGTAGCTCGACACTACGACCAACTCCGAAAGCGGGTCCTGCCCTTACCAAATACGTCCCCTGGTACTGAACCCAACACATCAGACATGGACGTTGACCCAGCACCCCTTCCTCAACAGGCTCTGGCATCACCGGCAAACGAAGAGCTTGTCAAGCTGTCCCACGAACCGACGGGTGCAACCAACGAGGAATCCAGTATACCAATGTCACCGATGTTCCCTCCGTTCCGGCATTCACAACAGAGCATAATCCAGGAGGGTGAGTCTCCAATACTGGGATCCCGACATCCTCAACATCACAAGGGCTTCTGCAGGCCATACTTCAAAGTCCCCTCAAGAGACTTCACGAGAAATACTGAAGAAATGGACACTAGTGCCATGCAGTGTATCAAACAACAAAATAGCCACAAACATCACAAGTGATTTTCCAGTGTTTGAGTGTTTATAAAGAAAAAACTTTTTTTTTTTTTTGCAACAACCCTGTGCTACGTAGCAGTGCGTTTTCAGTTTTTCTATTTTCTTTTATACAAATGAGTAACAGTGCACATGTGGCAATAGTCGTATGCAAAGCTTAAATGCCAAAGTATGTGTCTATGCATCGTGTTTCTCTCCAGCAGACAGCTAACAATCAATGCATGTATTTGTCAGTGACTTCCCTTCCGGGTATTTTCTTGCAAATAGCATTTTCTTTACTTTATATTCACTGTACACTGTGTGTGTCTACTGTGCCTGTTTTTGCAATCTTATCACCACGATATGTTATATAAGGGTAATAACATTTGTTCCATTCTTATCTTGCCTTTTTAAGAGGGGGGAGATGTGTTATGGCCGCACCTCACTCAAATCGTCTGCCGCCCATCGGCTTGCCACATACGGCGCAGCCCTCAGCCACAACGAGCGCCACCTAGGCGACCAGTGAGCGGTCTAGTGGATGAGCGGGACGCAATGCAGTTTCAGTTGAGTTCTCGAATGGTTAACAAGTGGACAATATATCTCACATGTGATTTAATAAAGTACTTTTGAGATACAACAATTTACTGTGTCTCAAAGACTATGTGGGTTTCTTTAAATTTGATGACATTTCATTCCCCTCCCCTATCTTTGCTAATTTATGACCAACTTCCCTAATCAATTTAAAGTGTATTGCCAACATACTAATTACAGTTGGTCAGTCATCATCATTAAATTTGCTAGTATTTCTTTACTAAAAATAACAAATGCATGAATAAATTCAGCACCCAAAACACTGAGACCAAAATGTACAGCGCAATATTGATAACTTCTTCCATACTGTACTTCACTGTGGTTTTTGTAGTTAAACTGAAGTAGTATTTGAGGTAATATCATGAATGTCTACCCCTATGAACTAAAGACATTGACAAGGTGGGGTGTTTGCATGCCTCAACAATACAGATAGCTGTACCATAATTGCAACCACAACACAGGGGTATCTGTACAGAGGCCGATAAATGTGTGGTAGCTGAAGCAGGGCAGCAGTCTTTCAAGTAGTTACAATGACAACATGTGGACAATTGACTAAGCTGGCATTGTAACAGCAACTAATGTGACTTTGCCATTCAGTTACTACAAATGGCTGAAAGCAAGGGGGCAGCCATTACTTTTGTTGAGGACATGCAGCTTGTCTTGAGTACAATATTCCGGATCTAAGTAGCAGGGAATACTCAGCAATATTACATCTTCAGAAAATACAACTCTACAGATTGGAGCTTGGAATGTTAAATCCCTTAATTGGGTAGAGAGGATAGAAAATTTAAAAAGTGAAATGGATAGTATGAAGTTAAATATAGTGGATATTAGTGATGTTCAGTGGAAAGATGAACAGGATTTCTAGTCAGGGGAGAGCAGGGTTCTGAATACAAACTCAGTTGGGGGTAATGTAGATATGGGTCTAGTAATGCACAAGAAAATAGGAATGCAGTTAAACTACTCTGAACAGCACAGTAATAGCATTATCATAGCCACAATAAATCTGAAGCCAACAACCACCACAATAGTACACATTTATATGCCAACTAGCTCTATTGATGGTAAGGAGATTGAAGAAATACATGAGGAGGTAAAGGAAATTATATGGGCAGTTAATGGAGAGAAAATCTTTATTGTCATGGTGGACTGGAATTCAGTGTTTCTACAGTTCTGTGGTGTGCATCTCCCAACTGAATTTATTATCAAGCTGTAATCCCAGGTATATAATACTGTCAACCTCTTCTATATGCTCTTCTTCATACTTCATGCATATGCTGGTGGGAAATCTCTTACATGTTCTGATCTGCATGTAGTGAGTCTTTTCAAAGTTTAATGACAATGAGTTGGCTTTAAACCATTTATTAATGTCCATGAAAATATCGTTAGCAGCCATTTCCATAACCATGCTTGACGAAAAGTGAAGCATGGGATACTAAGACTCTCGAATACCAATGGCAGTATTGAACATTTCGATTTACTTAAATTTTGATTAAAGGACAATGTAAAAAGAAGAAAATCAGGTGTACGTCAAATATAAAGCGTATTTACAGACATTACTTGTGATTATGATGATAAAAAAGATTAATTGTGGTGTTCTTAAGAAAAACTTTGGACCGAACATTCGAGAAACGTCCATAGTAAATAAATAAATAAAAATGATATCAATTGAAATTCACTTGCAGACGTGACTATTATATTAAAAAGACTGTGTAAAACAACATTACTTACATTGTAATTAGGCTGGCTGTAATTAAAAATAAAATCTCATGTAAGATATTAATTGTCCGAGTTTGTGTTTGTATATTTTGGAATGACAAAGATAAAAACTATTATCATAAAACTTACCGGTATTTGTGCAGAAACTGTGTAAATGTTAGTAAAGATATTCATTCAGTATTTAAATATGTACCCATGTCTTAGAGCATTTGATTGTTTGTAAATAGAATAGTAATAAATTTACCAAAGGAGTAAAGAAGAAGAACTATAACATTGTATAAATATAATGTACTTTGTATTCATTGTTAAATTACATTGAATGTTTTTAATTAACACTAACTTTTGTAATTTTAAATCAACATCTGTAATTGTTGTACCAATAACCCTATATCATGGTATGGCTGAAAATAACATACCGTATATAGTAGCGGACTCCAGTGCCACAGCAGTGCAGTGCAGTTCACCTCAGTTACTTCATGTTTACTGTCATGTATCAACACAAATTCTGTGCTGTATGAGATTCTGTATGTCGAATTACTGTGAACATTCGAGAAAGTTTGATTTTGTAATCAATTGCTAGAAAATCTTGTCAAACAGGCTGATGTTGTAAATATTGAGCTACATCTGTAAGAATAAATTCAGAAAAGGAGTTTTTCTAACTTTTATTTAAAGCTACGTACCTGTTCCCCCACATCAATACTAGACCCAGGCAGACTTAAGATAAGTATTTTTAAATGTTATTCAATCTACCTGACATTTTTAGTGACAATATAATCATTAGGTACGAGTGGTAACTATAAGGTGCAGACAGGTGTCAAAAATATAGAACCATCAGTTTAATGAACCATGGATGCAAAACCCTAACACAAATTATTTACAGAAGAACTGATAGAAACTGACCTCAGGGAGTATCAGTTTGGATCTATAAGAAAAGTAGGAGTGCAGGAAGCAATATATTCACCTTACAAACTATTTTAAAAGATAGAATGAGAAAAGACTAAACCTAAATTTCTAACTTCTGTTAATTTGGAGAAAGCTTTCGGCAAAAGTGGACTGTAACACACTCTTTAAAATTCTGAAGTCAGCAGGGAGAAAATATAGAACACTGAAAATTATTTATAACTTGTACAGAAACCAGAGAGCAGTTGTAAGGATTGAAGGGCATGAAAGAGAAGCATTGGTTAGGAAGGGAATTAGACAGGAATGTAGTCTTTTCCCAATGTTATTCAATCTGTACATTGAGCACACTTTAAGGAAAACAAGTAAAAATTTGGAGAAGGAATTAATGTTCAAGGTGAAGAAATAAAAACTCTGCCTTATGCTGATGACATTGTAATACTGTCAGACAGCAAAGGATCTCAAAGAGAAATTGAATGGAATGGAGTGTGTGTTGAAATGAGATTTTTTTTTTTTTTTCAACTTATTGGGGAGTAAAATAATATATGATGCTCACAATACAACTGATATAACATGCATAAAAAGTGTTTCTGAAAAATAGAAATCTGTTAACATCAAATATTGATTTAAGTGTAAGCAAGTCTTTTCTGAAAGCATTTGTGTGGAGTGTTACCTTGTATGGTAATGAAACATGGACGATAAATAGTTCAGAAAAGAAGAGGATAGAAGCTTTATAAACGTGGTGCTACACACAGATGATGAGGATTAGACGTGGAGAACATGTAATTAATGATGAGGTACTGATCAGAAATGGGAATAAAAGAAATTCCCGGGATACCTTGAGAAATAGAAGGGATTGATTGGTAAGACCATTCTTAGACATCAAGGAATCATTAATTTAGCATTTTAAAGTAGTGTGAGGGAGACCAAGATATGAACACAGTAAGCAGGTTCATATGGATGTGGGTTGTCATTATTACGAAGAAGCTTGCTCAGGACAGAATAAAATGGTGAGCCATCAAAACAGTCTCCGGACTGAATACCACAACACAACATCAATCAGATTCATGACTGTTATTTGTATGATTTTATGCAATATTTCATTTATACATACAAAGTATTAGGTCTCCCTTTCTGAAAATGTGTGCAGAATGGTGTGGGGTGGTAGGACAACTAGGATATTGGCATTGGCACCCAGTTGAGTGGGCTATTCATGATTAAAAACCCAAAAGGATTTTTGAATCACAGTAGTGAGGATGCCATTTATTCAGTTTAAACTGTTTTAATGGGATATAACTGGGTACTTAGCAGCCAAGACAACACCAACAAATCCAGATCGAGAGAGGAACAGAAAGAAATGTCTGGGTAGGTATGTCTGTGACTGGCTGCAGAGAGAATACGAATAGTTCGAGTGTGACATGATTCTCTCCACAACCTCACTGAAAGTCACAATGATGTCACCAAGTGGTGTCATTGCCTCTCACCACAGCATAGTTGAAGGCACTCTAGCACAGTCCTGGTAGAAGTACATGTCTCTTCCTGCACCACAGCAATGTAAATTGTTTCTTATGTCAATATTCTGTGTTCTGAAGGTGTGTGATGTGCATTTAATAGTACATGTCCAGTGCATATAACCAAGAGACTCATAAAGTTTAGTGAACTGATATTAATTTCGTTATGATTCCTTTTTTAGCAGGGAGAGGACCTTGGTTGGGTTTTATTGTGATATCTAAACAGATTGTTTATGAGTGTGTTCTTACATACAAGTGGTGCAACTAAATAAGAATCTCATGCTCTACATTATTTATCTGTAGTATAAATGCTAGTCAGGATTGTCTATGATGGACAACTTTACTCATGTTAATCAGCAGAGTAGCTTTAAGAGTTCACAGTTTTAACTTTCATCCACCCTCATAAAGGTAAATGAAAGGGAATAGCAGTGCACAAGGCTATTGGAGTGGAAGGACTGAAACCACACATGATACTCTTGACAAATTTGTTTTATTATTATTTTTTGTATTCACACAACTGCATAGTGGCAACAGCATAGTCAATTTATGATAATCATACCAGTGTATAGAAATGCTATTCAACTCTTAATCACAACTCTGTAGCCTCAAAACAGTTTTAAATAAAGGCTATGCCAAAAACAATCTTCTACACCAAACATTACAGTTTAAATAATACATTTATATTAAAATCAAATCAATTACAAGTGCCACTGATATTTTCAACCAGACTGAATTTTAAAGAGCTTTGAAAACAGCGGACATTACAGAGAAATAAATCAAATGTAAACATTAGAAACACAAGGTACGTCAGAAACTGTCAGCAAGCCTTCACCTCGCTGACAAATTTACCAAAACAGAAGGCAGCAGTCTTCTTGCATTCCCAAACCGTCAAACCTACCAGACTAACTATGATTTAATATTGTGCCCCTCAAAATGCTGCAGCAAGCGACACTAGTGACAGTACACTCTAAAACACGAAAAACATTTAACATTGTTAAAATTGAGGTGCGTTTGACGTAGCTTGACCTTGCAGCTACCAATACTAAAATAAAATAAAATGAAAACCTCCTGTAGTATACCACTTAAATTGACAAATTGAGAAACAAGAACATTCACAAAACACTAGATTTCTGTTCATTAATGAAGTGAAATACCAATTTCAGGTCAGGCTCGTAATAACCAAACACAAGCAGAAGAGCCACACTGCACATGACACTGATCTGACATCGGGTGCCTTTAGGAAATTTCAAAATTAACCAGCTATACATAAAATTTCTCCTTTAACAGTTTAAAAAATTTTCAAATGTGACATACTGACTAACTCCAGGGGAAAAGGAACAGGACACCACGGAGCCAGAGTCGAAAGATCAAGCTCGAAACACTTTCAACCGAACTACCTGCTGACAACAACCAGAATTCCACATGGTGAGGAGAGGAAGCACGGCAAAAGAGTCAGACAAGCACAAGCATGGAGTCTCACCGTTCAAAGTCACCTCCAGATGACGCCAACACACACCAAGAGGCAGTGCGTTTAACACATGACAAGACGAGCCACGGCCATACATACAAGCTTCGGCCGTCCCACTACCAGTGACTTGTTGCTCAGGCTTCACCTGAATACGGCACTAGTTAGTTGGTGGTGTACTTGGTAATAAACTGATTACAAGTTGGTAAGCTTATGCTCGGTGGACTTCAGGTAATATTATTTCCAGTAAGTTGTCACAAGATTTTTAGGGTTATTTGGTGATAATAATGCTCTCGAACATTTAATTTGTGACTGTGATACTATTTTATATTTTATGTGCACCGATTTTGTGAGCACTTATATTTGATATTTATTCATTACTGGCACTCTGCACTACATTTCCATCGTCCTTAAGTATAGGGGGCTGTTTAACGCGGGGTGCAAATGCCTATGTTGGTGCATTTTCTTCCGCATTTGGATTAACGATAATCTATTGTCCCGTAATATTTCAAACATTTAGTGTAGTGTATTTGATTACTTTTAAGTTGTTGTTGGTTTATGAACATTTTAGTAATTGTTTCCTTTATATTTGTATGTCCCAGTTGTGCATTGAGGTTAAAGATTTGTAGTCTGGCGGCCGGACCCAGCGGACATGGCCCAGTTAGGTTTCCATTCCAGTGACGTGCTGGTTCCTGCACTTAGTGTTGAAACCTAGTATCTGTAATTGGTTTCACAATAGCTTTCTCCTTATGGGCTCTTGCCCACTGCGGTTCATCATCAAGTTGTCCTGTAAATACTGGTTTACTTAAGTTGCATTTGTAAGTTCATTTTCTGGGCCTTCCATCAAACCCAATCCTTTTTCAGATGTTATTAACAAATGTTAAAATTTACAGGACAACTACGTACTTAGTCAGACAGTTATGCTATGGCTAATCGTTGTATATTATAGATTTAACTATAGTAACTTAGTAACATAGTACAGTTAATAAGGTTGAATTAATGTTACATGTATATCCCTTTCGGACTAGACTATAACTACAACTTCACTATTAATTACAACTAAGGGGTTTAGAACCAGTTCTTTACGTTGGTGTGCTATGGGTGAAGTTACAAGTGGGTTGGCACTCAGGTACTATGGCGGGTTTGGCTGGGCAACATTGGTGGAAACTTCCCTTTTTGTACGTTAGCCACAATATTGTTATTATCATGACCAGGGTGAGAGCTGGTTGCGTAGCACTAGGTAGCACGACGGTTCTACGATAATTGTCGGAGTTCCAGTTATGCATATGTGCTATTGCTCTATCCATACTGATCTGTCCTTTTTCATGTTCCAACAGTCCATTTGATGTGTGGCAGAGAAGGGAAGTGTTGAAATGAGGTGTCTTCGGCAAATCGGTTGGTACAGGTACAGCTATTGGTATTTCTGGTAGGTGGAGCAAGAGTGGACTGACACTTGCATTGTAGTGGTAGCACGGTTGTGAGGCAATTTTAGTAGTGGGGGTCACAATATCACAATGTGAACTAATGATCAGTAGTCCACTGTTTGAAAGCTTTACCTGGTAAGTTTGCGATACCAAATGTGAATCATAGCACGTTACAGAGACAGTGGTCGGGCGGGGCACAGCATACAGCCAGCTAGTGGCAATGGTAGGGCATTGTTTCCGGGTTAGCTGACTAGCACAGATGGTTGCACAGCGCGGTGCTGACTTTCATAATTGGGCAGGCGTGGAGGCTGCTGAATCAGTGGGTGTCCTCGTTACGACACGGGACATACGCTTGCTTTGCCTGGATGGCTGATGGTGAAACAGGGCCAGCGGCAGGTGCTGAGCAATGGGAAGAGGGCGGGGAGGGGAAGGGGCGGAGACCTGGTGACGCGAGTGGCAAGGACACATGCAAGACAGCTGGGCACGCGTGGTGCTTCCTTCAAATTTCCTATTGTCCGGCGTGGTTTTATTTACCTACCTACCTACTGGAAAACAGCTCAGGCTATTAATGTAATAAAGACAGCTCCTCCCCACATATTAACTATACTCTCCTACTCTAGGCATATCCAACCCCACATCACAAAAATTCTCCCTAGTAAATAACAAGGCTTATCCTAGGTGTAACTATCCTACAAATACCTTCTACGGCTTTTGTGCTAAGGTGTCACATTATCGCTAACTTACATTTCCGTCCCCTAACATTTAGCTTTACAGGTCCCTCAACCATAGACCTTAGGGATGCATGCATAGATCTCAGCGGGTATTTATGACGGGTAGGGGGAACTATAAGATTCGTCGGCTTTATCTTCCTCGGTCATCCGGGTTTCCTAGGTGCGGCTGGTTCAATTACTGCCGGATGTGGCATGACCTGACCACGGTAGGGCTTCAGCCTATCAAAGTGTACAACCACGGTGCAGCCTGTCAACTGCACTTCGGCATTGACAGGTGATGTGAGACATATTATTTGGTACGACCCCTCAAACAATGGAGTGAACTTATTGGTTTGTCCTTGTTTAACCATGGTATTTTGTACCAATACCCAGTCTCCGATTTTGTAGTGTGGTAAGATAGCTCCTTTATTCCCGTGGCGTAACTGGAAGTCAGTGGCTTTCCTATTGCTTTTCTGTACTTTCCTCCAGATGTCTTTTAACTGGTGTGGCAGGCTTTCCACTTCCTGAAGATCCACACCCGGCGGCAACTTGGCTAATTTGAATGGAGAGTTCATAGTGCGGCCATAGATGACTTTGTACGGCGTAAGACCCGTTGATTCATGCACTCGGCTGTTATGTGCTGAGGCCATGAAGGCTAGGTATTTATCCAAATTAGTGTGAGTGCTATTCAAGTATTGTGCAAGCATCTTAACAATGGTCTTATGCGCTCGTTCTACCTGGCCATTGGCTTGCAGATGGAATGGTGAAGTTCACCATTTCCTTATCCTCATAACTTACAGACTTGGACAAACAGAATGGATATAAAGTTCATTCCTCAGTCCTTAAGTACGGCTTCTGGGCTCCCATAGGGCAATACCACATGGTCTCTGCTGACATGTCTGCGAGAGGGACTAAGATTAGAAACCTAGAAAAATGTGTGGTAATGGATAGGACATACTTATTGTCCCGAGGTGTTTGTGGGAATGGCCCGACGATGTGCAGGATGACTAATTGCCATGGTCTAGAAGTTTCCGGCAATGTTTGCATCGGTATTTGCAGTCGCTTATTTTGCGTCCTCTGTGCACATGGTAGGCAGTCGCATACGTACTTATCCACATCTTGCTGACGTCGCCGCCATCAATATTGCGTTGCGATTCGGCAATTTGTAACCTTTTCCCCATTGTGGCAGGCTTGTAAGCTGTCGTGACACTGCACTAAAATCTGCAGTTGTAAAGCTTTGGGTACCACAATTCGATTTCCCAGCGGGGTCTTTTTGTACAAAACATCATCCACTAGTTCGAAACCCAGCCGCTTAGCATACTCCCGGCATTCCACATCCGCTTTCTGTTCTTTTTCCAGTTCGTCCATGAGTACATCTTCCACCTGCACCATCCATACTTCACGCCTAAGTGCATCGGCGTTATGGTGCAACTTTCCCGGCTTGTTTTTCACTGTGTAATCAAACTCGCTGAGCCGCAAAGCCCTCGACTACTCGGATCCTTCAGGCTTAACATCCACTGCAAGGCGGCATGGTCTGTAACTACGGTGAATGGCCTGCCGTACAGGTAACACCGAAAGTAATTAACTCCAAAGACTACGGCTAGCAATTCCTTCTCTGTGGTGCTGTAATTCTGCTCAGCCTTATTGAACTGACGGGACGCATATCCTATAGGTTTCTCTTCTCCATTGTGTTCCTGACTCAAAATGCATCCACGGCAAAATTTGACGCGCCACATGACAGAATGAAGGGTTTCTCAAGTCTGGGTAAACCAATAACGGAGAACTGGTTAGAATGTCTTTTACACGCTGCATGGCGCGGTCGCATTCTGGAGTCCAATTAAATGTCATCCCCTTCTTCAACAGATGGGTAAGTGGTTTGGTTATTGTGGCATAGTCCTGCACATAACGGCGGTACAAATTAAACAAACCGAGGAAACTCTGCAATTCTTTTATGCTGGCGAGTACCGAAAAGATTCTGACGGCCTCTTTCAAACGTGGGTCCGGTTTTACTGTGTCGGAGCTGATTATATGGCCCAAATACTGCACATGTGACTCCGCAAAGAAATACTTTTCCAATTTTAGACTTAGGTTAACTCCCCAGAGCCTTGCTAGGACATTCCTCAACTGCTCGGCATGCTCTTCAGTGGTTTTGGAGAATATAATTATGTCGTTCAAGTACACCAGACAGGTAATAGGTTTTAATCCTTGTAATAGTAAGTTGGCAAACCGCTGAAAACTCGCAGGGGCATTACATAACCCAAACGGCATTCTTACGAATTTGTACAATCCGTAAGGCACAATGAACGCTGTCTAAGATATATCTTGTGACGCAATCTTAATCTGATGGTAACCCGACCTCATGTCCAAAGTTGTAAAGTAGCGGCAATTCCTCAATCTGTCCAGCGTCTCATCAATCCTTGGCAATGGGTACGTGTCGGGGGTCATTACCTTGTTCACAGCTCATAGGTCTACACACATCCGGTATGACTTTTTCCCATTCAACTATTTCTTTGATACTAGCACATTCGGTGATGCCCAGGGGCTAACTAAGAGCTGTATAATCCCACTTGGCTTCCTGCGTAAACACCCGTTATTGCTCATGGTTCTGCATCGGTGCGGCTACAAACCTCTTCACAGGCGGCGGTGACCCATCAGCGGCGACGGTCATGTGCCGGCCCTCGGCACTGAACCCAGAACCCCCCCCCCCCCCCCCCAGGCTATTAGGACACTGGCAGGCGGGAGCACCAGCGAAGTTGAACAGCCGGTCAGCAGCGTGTCATCGCAAGGCCTGTGACTCAGCCCAGGTGGCCTACTACAGAGTCAGGCGTGCACAGCCCAAGGCCACACAGTGGAACAGGCAGTGGCGCGCTACCCAGTGTGGCGCCACAGATGTCGTGTCTCGATAACTTTTCAACTCTCAACTTCACGCACTCCCAAACCCCGGAAATGCATCTCAATTCTGACACCAGATTTACAGGATGGGTTCGAGAGGTGGAGGCGGGGTATAATTTCCGTGCGGGGTTTGGGGAGTGATTTGAGAAATCATGAGTACACCAGCAGGTTTCGTCTGCAGGAGAATTTATATTTCTGATTAAGGGATACATGAGCTGGTTCTTAAGGCATCAGGAGTGGTACCAGTGGTAGATAGGAGTTTATCATTGTGCTAAGAGACTGCGGGTGCTAGCCCGGCGGGCTGCATAGCGGAGGGATAGTGCTGCTCGGTCGAGAGTTGAATGTGGAATCAATCATGGACTCACTGCGCATCTTGCCACTAGCGGACACCGAATCTAGGACGTTACACGCTCTAGTCCCTGATTGGCAGGAATCTTTTGGTAGCTCCATGTTCTGGGCTCTGTTTGGCTGGCGCTCTTTGGTGGGGGCTCGGTACTAGCGTGTTGTTCAGCAGTTTTGTGGCCGGCAGTTGCTGCAATTGCTCGTACAGAGGACTGCCAAACTACGGTTGATGGCACTTTGCGCGCGGTGGTGAAATGTACAGCTGGTGGCGGGAATTGGGGACAGGGCAGCAACCTCACCTTGGCGCATGGAAGGTGCTTGTTGCCTTGGTGAACGTTATCTTAGTACAGAAATTTGACTTATACTTCAAATGGAAATTAAATGCCAGTAAAAGTACCAGGAATATTTTGAAAACTCACGACTCCTATGTGCCACTGGTGTACAGAAGAAAGAGATTCTAGATTACAACAAAACTGACCAAGTTGGACATACAGACGGAACTACTGCATCGGAGGCACAAGGCGCGAGAGAGAAATGTTGTTGTTGTTGAGCTCTTGAGGTGAACAGTACAAAAGTTGGACAGCAGCAGCAAACTGTAATAGTGTGGTTTTACAACAGGTTGGTACAAGCAGCATTTTTGGCAAATGGGCACTGGGCAGATAATTAACATGGGTACAACATTAAAACTTCAAGAGGAATAATGACAAGAGAAATTCTGTGGGCCCAATGTTTAAACAATATTATGTTACCAATAGGATCCCATTTTTGGCAATCAATATAAAGCGCCAGCAACAATCTCCAGCTATGCCACACCATTGCTGCAAAGTAAGATCTAAGCAATTAACCATCTTTAGATCTGTAATGCAAATCCAACGTTTAGTTTTGCAAGGAGTCAATAGCGTACTTGTGTGAAAATTAATTAGTGTCAATAAAATTATTCACCTGCGGCACTATCTAAACAAGTTTGTATTCCGTTACCTTTAATATTCCGACCGAGCGAGGTGGCCCAGTAGTAACACACTGGACTCGCATTTGGGACATTGGTGGTTCAAATCCATCCAGATCTAGGTTTTCCATGATTTCCCTAAATCACTCCAGGCAAATGCCAGGATGGTTCCTTTCAAAGGGCACGGACGATTTCCTTCCTCATCGTTACCCACATAACCGAGTGTGAGCTTCATCTCTAATGAGCATGCTGTCGATGTGACGTTAAACTCCAAGCTTCCCTCCTTCTTTAATGCTATGAGGCTCAACCTGAACAATAAAAGACATTACATAAATCTAACTAATATCAATTGTGTTTCAAAAGATTACAGTACTCTAAGAGTAATTACCACTGTTACAAAAACTCAAAATTCAGTTAATAACAATTGCAGATCATTGTCTAAGAACATGTTGGGTAATCATTCAAAATTACCAAGCAGTGAATAATATTAATTATGTTTTAAGTATCCAATTCACATGTACTAAAAGATACACTGCAACAGTTGGTTAATTAATTAAACTGAACACTTCAATTAAACTGCTAAACATGTTTGACGGCAGATTAAATTGTTGATATTATATGGAACAATAGTCCATCCCAAAATATTACTTCTCAAAATTAACATTTGATCCAATTTATTAAAGAAAAATTAATTGTGTAAGTCTCAGTAAATGACTCACTTAATAAGTCAGCTAGTCATTGCAGGCACAAGTTAATTACAACAATTTCATGTACTATTGCCAATCAAGATATAGTAAAGTGGCTTGGCAAGCATTATGGTGATGGTCTGATTTTACGTACAATTGTTGCATGCATGCTTATTCTTAAAAAACTTTATATTCATTAGAGTGATTTGTGATAATTGTTTCCACTGCATAAGTAACCTAAATTTACTGATTTTATATTGCTCTGTATTTCCTGCTGCTGTGGCATGTGCACTTAATCTGCATTCTGTGACTGCATTGTTCCAAATTACCCTATTGGTGATTATTGTTATTAGACAGTACATTTTATTATATAAATTTGTTGCTTGTACATCAAGCTGGTGTTAGTATATATTTATTTATATAAAATAATAGATGAAGATTACTTACCAGGTGAAGGAACACAGGAAGTGATAGTAGCAAAAATAAATCAATAAATTCACACACACACACACACACACACACACACACACACACACACACACACACACACAAACGCTAGCTTTCGCAGCCTAGCTGCTTCATCAGGCAGAAGGGAAGGAGAGGGAAAAGGAAATGATGAGGGTTTTAAGGGAGTGGATAAGGATTCATTCCAATCCCGGGACAGGAAAGACTTACCTTGGTGGAAAAAAAAGGAGGGTAAACAAATACACACACACCCACACATATACACAAACACAAGCACACCTAGGCAGACATACTGTAGAAAGCAAAGAAGTTGAGGCAGAGGCTCTGTCCAGAGAATCGAGGCAAAGATGTTCAAGATGGTGGGCAGGAATTTGAATTTAGCAGAGGTTGAGACCAGGTGGGAACGGGAAGATAGAATATGCTGAAGAGCAAGTTCTCATCTCCGGAGTTCTGAAAGACTGGTGTTGGTGGGAAGTTTCCAGATAACCCGGACGGTGTAACATTGTACCAAGATGTACTGGCCATGGACCAAGGCGTGTTTAGCCATGGTAATATTTCTCACAACTTCTAAATTACCCACAACCGAATACAAGATTCCCCAGATTACGAATGAAACTTCACTAGCGCCAACTCAGGAAGAAATATATAGCCACATTAAGAAGCTTGAAAAAATAACTAATCAGGAGAGGAGGGACTTGTAGCTGACCTTGGCCCAAACTCCCAAAAAGAGATCACCCAAGTCATCAAAAAAATTTGGCAGACAGAAAATATTCCAGAGGATTGGAAGTGTGCACTATTTCATCCATTGCACAAAAAGGGGGAGAGATCAGACCCAATCTACTACTGAGGCATTTGACTTTTACCTGTGACCTATAAAATTTTATCCCCATGTCTACTAAAGAGGACACAAAATAACTAGATTATTTCAGACTACCAAGCAGGCTTTCGACCTATTAGATCATGCCCTCAACAGATCTTTAACCTTAAAGCTATTTTAAAAATTAAAGCAATCTGGTCTAAACCAATAGTGTGCACATTCGTTGATTTTAAGAAAGCATATGACTCTATAGACAGACAGTCTCTATTTAACATTCTTGAAGAACGTGGACTAGACACCAAACCCCGAAAACTAATTGAACAAACACTGACACAAACCAAATCAAAAATTAAATTCATAGATGAAATTTCGGTATCATTCTTAATTAAAACAGGAGTACGAAAAGGAGATGGGATCTCGTCACTGTTATTCAACGTAGCTTTAGACAAAGAAATGAAAGAATGGGAAATCGAACTAAGGAAACAAAACTTCTGGAAGCCAATTGAACTAAGAAGAGGTAAAGGAAAATTGAACATCACTTATTCAGCATTTGCAGATGACCTAGCAATTATAACTGACAGTGAGGAAACTGCAATAAAACAAATTGAGATCCTCAAAGAATGTGCAGAGAAAGTTGGCCTGCAAATCTCCTTTGAGAAGACTGAATTTATTTGCTCCAAATTAGATATTCTGAAACTCAAAACAAATTATGGTGAAATCACCAGAGTCAAACATTTTAACTATCTCGGCGAAGATATTGAACCAACAATACTTGAGAAAATAGCACAAAACAATCGATTACAGATAATCAAAAAGCATTCGGACTTGTTCAAAACATATATAACAAAAAATGCCTCTCAAAAGGACCTAAAATCAGACACTACAACACAGTTATCAAACCTACAGTCACATATGCAAGTGAAACGCTCTCACTGAATAGAAAACTACAATTACAAGAAATTAAGAAAGTAGAGAGAAAAATTATTAGGAAAATTCTGGGACCATGATACACACCAGATGGATACAGACTGCAGACCATCGACACAACCGAAAAACTATTAAATATTGAAACTGACATCAGAAAGAGACGAATGAAATTTTATGGACACCTACACAGATTATCTGGAAACAGGTTAACTAAATGTCTCCTGTACTATATGACATCACTTAAAGCAACAATACCCTGGGTAAATGAAGTTAAGAAGGATTTGACAAAAGCAAAAATTGACATAACAAACACATCAGACAGGGATACATTCAGAAGAAAAATTGACAATTGGAAGTTTACTTCAGAGACTGCACCAAAACGATACTGACCAAAGTGGACCAAAGAAAGATAGAAGGCCTTTGGGGAGAAAATGAAGAAATATTGGGAAAATAAGAACCTTAAGAAATATTGATATATCACCTGCTTATCATTCTCTCATGGGGACATTCGCTAACAATAATAATAATAATAATAATAATAATAATAATTAATACTATGGTTTTGTGTTCTGCAGGATTTAATTGAGGAGCAAGACTCCATGGTCATCGAGCAAGTCAGTACATGAAATTTTAGCACAAGAATGCTAATAGAATGCTTAGTAACATCTAATAAAGTTTTTGTACTGTAAAGTGTGTGGTCATGGGGCCCCACCACCCATAGTAACCTCCACAGTGGTGACCTCATACTAAAATGGTTCTACACATTCGGTACAGTGTTGTCCCATATTTTTTGGCATGATCCTTCGACCATAATTCACTCACGCTTGGTACGCCAACAATCCCAAGCCCACCTGCAGCATTCCGACGCCCGTGCAATCGCCACCTGGACTCACACTTCCACTGCAACCTGTAGTTTCCAGCATTCTCACAAGGGTCAGCAGTTCACATAATGCCAGGCTGCTGCACTTGTCCAGACATTCGCCACAGGACATCTTCACATAGCCGCAGTTCAACAATGCTGTGCCTCAGCGATGTGATTCTGGCTCTGTCACTCCACAAATGCTTTAGAGTGCTCATTTTTATGCCACTCCACCATTTGAGTGCTCTCAGCTCTTCTGTGCTTCTGAAAATGCCAGCTGCAATGTAGACTTTGGGCAAAATTCAAACATGCAACTGCCTGCCACCACTCTGGGTACACCAGTGTATCACTTCGCCGGTCACGTGCCCAACCTCCAGGTGGGCTATGAACTTTTGCTTCCTTCAGTGCTGTGCATCAAAGTATACTTTTGAATTTTGCCAGCATAGTTACTGTATCCATGTTTGTGCTCGCTTTGCGAGTGAACTTCCTTGTGCAAGTTCGTCTCCAGCAGCTCGCCCCCCTCCCCCACCTCTGTACTGGTTCAGCTGCCTCATTCAGTGCATCCTATGAACATTCCATGTTACAATCCTTCCTACGACCCCCACAGTTTCATCCACAGTGCCAACTCTGCAAACGTGGTGCTACACAGCATGTGCTACTGTCCACCGTGCCTCTGGGCGGGGAGGGGGGAGACCTTCTGTAACAAGAGGTGGTCCCCTTCAACATTCAAACTTTGCCAGACTTTCAACCATTGCTAGGGTGCCGCCTGGCACCTCTGCTGCACCGTGCAATGCTTCCGTGTCTTCTTCGATCGATGACGCTGACATGTCTCTGACACTTCCTGGCTCGCCTCCTTCTCCACCGCCTGGCCACCTGCTGAAGCTGCCTCACTTTTCTTTCGACTCTTCAACCACCTGGTTCACTCTCATCAAGCATATATTCGAGCATTATAGTTTGGACGACTCCGCTTTGCAGGATTGCCAGGCCTGGGCCCGCTTTTGTGTCGCATGTCAGCGGAACAAGGTCGCATCTCACACCTCCTCTCCGCTTGGTTCATTTCTCCTCCATCCGGCAAATTCTAACACGTCCACTTGGATCTTGTTGGCCCTCTTCTGCCGGTCGATGGTTACCAGTACATCCTTTCCATGACCAACTGCACCAAGAGGTGGATGGAGACCACACCTCTGCTCAACATCACTGCTGAGTGTCGCTTGTTCTTTTATCTCTATCTGGATTGCTCCCTTTGGCTGCCCCTCGGTCATCACAACTGACCTGGGATGCCAATTTGAGAATGCCCTTTTCACCAATATTTGCCACATTTGAGGCCTTTGCCGGATCCACATCGTTGCCTATCACCTGCAGAGCAACGTGCTGGTGAAGCGGTGTCACTGGACCCTGAAAATGGCCCTTTGGTGCAATGGGTCACTTTGCTCCATGCCCTTTTCTCCGGTTCTCCTTGGCCTGCATTTGTCCTACTAGGAGGACCTCCATGGCACTGTTGTGGATCTCGTATACTGGCAACAGCTCACCTTCCCTTCCAGATTGCATCTGCCTCATCTGTGATACGGCCTTTCCTTTCCCTCCTGCCAGCCACCCTCCTCCGCCTGTAAGGGTACCTTCAGAAATGCAGACTTGTGAGTTCATGCTCTTGCGTGATGAAACCATCCACCCACCCTTACAGCCCCTTTACTCTGATCATTATCCTGTCCTCCTTTGTGCAGCAAACACCTACACCATCCTTCTCAATGTCAAACCTTCCACCGTCTCCATTAATCACCTGAAACCCATTCACCTTGATCCTGCTTTCCCTCCCAAGGCCAACGCTCCCTCCTCTTCCTTCTCCTCATTCCAAGCTCCCTCTCGCTCCTGCGCTTCCATCTCCCTTCTCCTTCACCGTTGGGTCGTGCACTGCCTTTGGTCATTGACTCCTCTTCCTCCCCCTTTAGCGGATTCTCTCGCCTCCTTCCCCTCTCCGATCCCTGCTATCAATTCTCCGTCCCCGTTCCCCATCATTCACAACAGAGCTGTCTGCCATGGTGTCCGACTTCAACTTATTCATCATGTGCACATCATCCACTAAATGCGAGCTTATTAAATATTTCCAGATGGCCTGTGATCCCGTTCCTTCCGCGGCTTGGGCCTTCCTGCTTCTGTCGAGCACTGTGCTAGTCGTAGTACGGTCTGTGGGTCCCGCTCGAGCCAGTGATTCTCGTGACTAATTATGCTTCCTCCACGTCAGCAACCTCCCCCTCCGGTACTACCAGATGTGACAATAGAACTCACCATGTGCATGATGCCCTCTGAGTATGTGTCTACTAGTGCTTGTGACTCTTCATCCCCCACTCCCCAAGGCTCTCAGGAGTACTCTGTACTGTGGTGTGGAGAGGGGGGGGGCGGGGGAGGGGGGCTGTGTGGCGGCACTAGCCACCAATGTTAGTGTTTGTATCGACCATGGTCACAAGTCAAGTGTTATATCCAAATGACAATCTTTGTTTTTTTCTTCTCTAGTATGATCTGCCATGTTCAAGTCAGTCTGTTATTGTTCACTGTGTTAGTAACATCTAATAAAGCTTTTGTACTGTATAGTGTATTGTCATTGCGCTCCATCGCCACTAGTAACCTCCACAAAATCAATAACGAATAAAAAGAACTAAATTTTTTTTTCTTTTTTTTTTTGGTGCAGGAGTTCCTCGACAGAATGAAAAGAGTGAGCCATGAGTAACTTTCGAATTAGATTTGAAAGCATGTGGATTTGTACTAATATTCTTGAGTTCTTGTGGCAGCTTAGTGAAAATGGATTTTGCAGAATACTGCATGCCTTTCTGCACAAGAGTCATGGAGGTGAAATCCAAATGTAGATTCGATTTCTGTCTAGTATTCACCAAGTGAAAGCTGCTAACTCATGGGAATAACAGATATTATTAACAGTCATTGAATAATAAAATTTCTTAATGCAACAGAGACACATTTTTGTTTTCATTGAATTGAAAACTGTTGCTGTACCAGGCTAGGGAGTGGAGGAATGTGTACAATATTACACATCACACAAGCCCTCCCCTCCCAACGAACCCCCCCCCCCCCCCCCCCAAGACAATAAATTAATTAAATTAAAATTTGTGATTTCACATTTGTATATATTTTATTATTAGCTACAGTGTTTTGCAGATTATATTTATAACAGTATAATTACCATATTTAATATTTTTGAAGGTGTTTAAATGAAGGTTATATAATGAATGCTTCTGAACTATTCCATTATTTAGTGTACCAACTTCTTGTCTGGGCATTTATGGATGGCACCAAGCTTCTGGCCTCCGACACTATGAACTTTCAGACACCTCCTTCATGGCTCCACAACACAATGCAGGTATTTATCTTGAAGAACTAGGTACCTGTCAATTTGTGATGTTAACTGATGACAATGTTTGTGTGGCATTCCTGCTGCCATAATCAGAACTGCATAGCCATGGTAGTAACACCACTGGACATATGATAGTGCTAAATGGAAAATGTCAAATAGTTTCTATCAGCAGTGTTAAACTTGTGAGAACCTAGACAACCTTGCTCTGGGTTCCACTGTTGTTGATAAATTATTACATAAACATTGTGTCTGTTTCACCTGATTACAATCCTACCTCCTTTTGCACCTCATCTTCTGTTTGCCATGACACTGCTTCACTATGTTTCACTTTTCTATCAGACACTCTGTCGCTGTTGTGTGACTTCTCTTTGCCATATTCAGCTTTTCACCCAATCAGTACCACTGTATTTATAGTTGACACATCCAACCTCCATAGTGAAGACCTCCCTATTTTCCCTTGCAATGGCTTGATTTCATGTTACTCTGCTGCTCACTGTAGATGACTGAGTACTTCCGACATCATTATGCTCCAATTTTTCAAGGTTCCTCAAGATGCTTTCTTGGATGAAATATCTCCTAAGATATTGAATGATGGGCTGACTTCCATATATGTTACACTTGTTGTTACATCACATAACCTTGACAGTCCATCAGAAACACTAGTTTTGATTGTACTATCTTTGCTTGTATTATCTTTGATCGTCTTGCTGCCGGCCACGGTGGCCGAGGGGATTGAGGCGCTCCAGTCACGGTCCGCACGGCCACTACGGTCGGGGGTTCGAATCCCCCCTCAGGCATGGATATTTGTGCCGTCCGTAGTTGTAAGTAGTTCATAAGTAGTTTGTAAGTTTAGGGACTGATGACCCCATAGTTAAGTCCCATAGACTTTACAAACATTTGAACATTTTTGATCGTCATGCTGGCTCCACAGCTTTGAGCTTTCTAGCATTCACTTTGATGGACAATGAGAAATGGTCCAGCTGTGCTTTCCTTCAGGAATGGCTGTGACAAGACTGGCCACACATCCTCTTGCCATTGATATCCAACTGATCACCAGTCTGTATTGGACAGTTCTCTCTTTCATGCTTCAAACTGCTGAGACAGTGGCCTTGTGGTGAAAATCAACCACTAGCAGTGAAACGTCAATCTGGACAAGGACTACCTTCGATTTTTCAGTTCATTTTTGTCTTGTGTTGATTATGTTTCAACTTTAAATAGGGTCAGTTCTTGTACTGAGTAAAATAAAGTAATACTAAATGTTGTTGGGTCCACTGACACATCACCATTATTTGTCACATTATTACCCACATTTTGTATACTATAGGTTTTACTATTTTGAAAAATTTAAAGAAAAATTGTGAGTCAGCAACTCAATTTATTTCAAAAGATTTTTTCACAATATCTGTCCTTTTACACTGTCCAAAAAATTATCTGCAGTTATCTGCAATAATAATGGTCAAATTGATTTATTATTTAATAGCACTACTAAATAGCAAAACTATACTTGTATTAAATGATTCATAATCAAGGACCTGGATTTTATTTGTTATCTCAACATATTTAACTGACAGCTTGCTCTGAATTTCTGCTGTTAAATTTTCCCTTTCTGATGTTAGAAAATTGCTAACTGTTTGTTTAGCAATCGTTTCTATGCCCTCTTTAGTTAATAAAAGTTGTTTCATTCCGCTAAACTCGTTTTCTAGATGTAAATAGTTTTCCTGACATTCTTTCACATGAGTCTCCAGTTGAGTGGTTAACGAATCTAGCCTATTACTCTGAATTGCAAGTTTTGTATTTATTTCACTTGACACAGACTTAAACTCCTCGTCTAATTTTTGTTCTAATTTGTCTTGTTCTTGGATAAAATCTTGTCTTAAAACGTCAAATTTCTTGGAATTCTCTACTAATTGATCTTCTAAACCAGAGAGGAGCTTCCTGATCACTATGATCTTGTGCAGCCATGTTCCTAGTAGTGGGCATCGGTTGCACTGAATTTATGATAAACACTTCCCTTTTTTCAACACTGCACCAAAAAAGTTTTCAACAACCCACAAAAGGAACAAGTACACTAACCCCAGTTTCCGGTGTTCAGGCAACTGCGCTCGTCGGTCTGCGTCATTGTAGGCGGCAAGTAACAGCGTCGTAGCGGCCCTCTCTGCGATTCGCCATCGTCTTGGAAGTCGGAACGGCGTCAAAAGTCTCAGCTTCGTCTTTGTGGTCCCTCCGATCGCGTCGCACACATTGTATTTTCCTCTTTCCATCGCCCAGTGTTTTCTCCTTCAGTGACTTTTAGATATAGTCACCGAAAAACTATTAACCATTTAGTTTCTCTCTCGTAATCAGATCTCATTACATTGGTTGCTAGGAGCAACGATTAAGTCTTCCACAGAGTATTTATTTTTATCTCTTAGTTTTTTTCTTTTTTTGTACAAAAATTTCCAAATTTTCCTGTTTCTTCTCGTAATTATTATTCACTTATTTCTCTCTCTCTCTCTCTCTCTCTCTCTCTCTCAGCCTCTTGTTTCCATCCTGGAACCTTCGGTCGCCATATGCAGCATTACTGCTTAATTATGACCGTGCTGGTAGCAGTTCACTGCCCTTTAGCTGATTATACCAAGTGTGTGGTGTACCAACCTACTTTAGGATGTAGATGACCAGTTATGCTGTGCCTCTGTTAATGAGTGTGGATCCTCACACTCCGTCACTGATGTTCTTACCGCAGGAACAGAATGCTGGAGAGAGCTGAAATATCCTTCAATCTACTTCTCAATTTCTACAGAAGGAGAAGTCTTGACATGCTTTTATGCTGTACAATAACCTTCATTTATTGCACCATATTTATACAAAAGAGTGAGTGTAATATTCCACACATGTCTCTGACAAACAAACTGTACAGAATGAATACCAGAATCCTAATGAACTAATGAACGTAGGTTTTTTAACAATGAAACTAATGTATTCACAGAAATGTATGCATAGAACTTCACACTTTCAGTATTATCTGTGCCACTTGCTGTATACTGCCTGGCCATTACACCTGTACAAAAGGAATAATCCAGGGCAATACCAGTCCAATTCCATATCTAATTAACCTTAAATAAATACCTTGGTCATCTTGTATTGGTACTGGAGCATGTAGTGTAACTCGTTACATTACATAATTTCATTGGTTTTCTACTTTCAAAGTATAGAAATGTTCTGAAACATATTGTAAAGTTATAAATACAGTTTGTGTACCTTTCTCATTACTTCAATCTTTGTTAGGGTCCCAGTATGACTGAGTTTTATTACAGCTGTTATCATGTCTACATGTGAATGTCACATTCATCTTTCTTATTACAAGATGACAAATCTATGATGATTTATGTGAACAAAAGATATTAAAGCATCTGATTATTGGAAACATAGCAGATATTTATATTTTCAACAGAATACCAAAGCACTTTATTCTCAATCCTGTGGCAAGAAAAAGAAGCTAGTAATCATTGTTGTTATTGAGGTCTTTAGTCCGCAGACTGGTTTGACGTAGCTCTCCACACTACCCTGTCCTGTGAACGCCTCTCCATATAAGAATACGAACGGCAACCTACATCCTTTTGAATCTGCTTATTGTATTCGTCCCTCGGTCTCCCTCTATGATTTTTACCCCACACACTTCCTTCTAATGCTAAGCTGATGATTCCTTGACGTCTCAGAATGTGTCCCACCAACCTATTCCTTCTCTTAGTCAGGATACGCCACAAACTCCTTTTCTCTCCAGTTCTGTTCAGTCCCTCCTCTTTAGTTAGGTGATCTAACAATCTAATCTTCATCATTCGTCTGTAGTACCACATTTCAAAAGCTTCTACAATCTTTTTGTCTGAACACCTTATCATCCATGTTTCACTTCCATACAATGCTACACTCTAGAGAAATGCTTTCAGAAAGGACTTCCTAATATGAGCTAGTAATCATATACACAAAAGCTAAAACTCTCAGTACCATCTATGTTAATAAATATGAAAACAATGTCAGCACTTTATAATCAACATAAACATTGGTCCATAGATCCTACAGGTTTGGCACTTTATGAAGGATGCACAGAATCTGCAGGCTTGCCAATGAAAGTGTTGAGTAATTTTTAATGCTGAAACAGATCTTCCACAATTATTTATGTGCACTATATACATGAAGAACCAGTAGTTCACTTATCTGAAGATGGGGACCATTTCAACATGCAAAGCATAATGACAGGTGACCTTTTCAAATTAATCATGCTTCAACCAAAAGATCGCCACTAGTGTTTATAACATAAAAATCTGAAATCAAACACTCTGCAATAAATGTTAGATGGGAAATGATTCCTTGCAAGTCTTGTGTGTCCTTGTCATTCTAGGATGCATAATGGATTAATCCTTTGGAACCTTGTCCACACTTAAATAAAGTCTGTTTCTCCTTAACACAATAGTATCTATCATCAGGACAATGTAATATGTCCCACAACTCACAGTGCATGTTTATGGTTTGAAGAGCACCAGGATAGGTTTACCATATTCCTCTGACCACCAAAGTCCAGGTATTTTAACAATTTCAGTATCAAGCCTGCAGATTCTACAAGCTGCATGCTGTTCCTAAAGCCTGTATGTTATGGGGGGCAGTGTATAGATTATAAAGTACTGGGTATGGTTTGTACACCTCTGACTACAGATACATGATTTCCATGTTGTTGGTTGTCAGTTGCATGGATAGATTGCTAAAAATGTGTGCATTTTGTAGACATGGACAAATATCATGCTGGTACTGAGAGTATTACACAGTTGAAAAATGTTAGGGACCACTCTGATCATATAGTCAACTGAAAACCTGACAAATGCTCTGTAATAGGTATGACTCCACAACTCTGACAGTACCCTCCAGAAACTCATTGACTCTCTCCATGCAGACCTCGCAATGGTCCACATTGCAAAAGTTGGTTATTCAGGATTTTGACTGGTGGTCGTAGTAAGGTGTCTCAATAGTGTTTGGTTATTATCAGCAGAGATAATTTTTATACTAATCAAGAAATTTTAACAAAAAGTTGTTAACTGTAAATTTGTATATTGAATGAGAAAGATTTTTACAGGTAAAATGTTGGCCTTAGCTGAAGCAAATCATCAGTACAGCTGCATTATGTACAAAATTTCAGCATTCAGAAAGAGAAGATGGAATAGATAAAATTTGTTATGCAATCCAGTGTGCCATACTGCCAGCATCTATGATGCAGTACATAAACATGAACTGGGTAAAAATCTTCTTTGCATCAGAAATTGCACAGACTATCACACCTTTTGCAGTGAATAATGGCGGAGTTCATTAATAAACAGCTGAATGATGGCATTATTGAAGACAGGAACAGTGCATATAGAGCACTGACTGTTGTTGTGTTCAAAACAATGTAACAAAACATTATAGGCTCTGTTTTGATTATCTATATATATAAAAATGTTATGTTGGTGTGTGTGTATGTCACAAAATCTCAAAAAGTTCTTCACTGATTGAGCTCCAAATTTGTCACAATGTTGCACTGAAAGGTATTTATTCAATATATATATATTGCAATTTTTGGCAACAACTTCTCCACATTTATATAAACTCATATATGACATATATTAAAAAAAAAAAAAAAAAAAAAAAAAAAAAAAAACAGGTATGTAAAAACAAGCACGTATTCCAGTCGTATGTTGTATCAATATTTCAAAGTATTCGGTCAAAAACTTTAGGAGATATAAGATTTTGAACATAACACTAAACATGGTTCTAAGTTGGAGTTCTAAGATGAGATAAGGAAGGGTAGACGATGACAAAGAGGGGGAGGGGAGATACAAACATACTTTTTTAATTGTTATCAAGACTCTAAATACCAATTTTTGTAGTTTAGACTTCAAAACTGGCTTAATAGCAGCATTTTTCAAAAATCTTTTCCTCCCCTATTTCACCCCCTTAATGGCTGATTTTCAGAAAAACCTGAAAGGCGCCTTCTTTTAATTCTAACCAAGACTCCATATACCAATTTCTGTAAGTCTAGCTTCAAAACTGACTTGATAAAATCGTATTTTCAAAAAAACTTTTCACCTCTATATCACCATCTTATGGATGGAATATTGAAAAATCGCTTCTTAAATGACACCAACGGTGTGAGACGTACACCCTCCGCAAATTTCAAGTTTTTATCATCAGTGGTTTTGACTGGGCAATGATGAGACATTCATTTAATCAATCAGTCACTCCAAACATTGCCTTTTATATACAGATATTATGCATTTCGTATATGTTGAGAACTCTCTCAAAGGTGGTCTATGCAGTGTCCTCTGTTACAAGCTGAGAATTACCAAGCGGAGCTGACGACTGGGAGGGCGATCCTGCCACTCAACGAATTGATGTGTGATGTACATAGATTCCAAGTGCCAAAGTATAGCCTCCCACTGCGCAACAAATCATTGGTGATTCTGGATGATATAAATGTCAGCATCAAACAGAGAGTAACCACAGACTTAATTATCTGTTCAATTGTAAACACAATGAATGTTCACCTCAGCATATGTTATTGGTTTCTTGGTTAAATTTCACCTACAGTGTCAGCAGCGTAGAGTAGTAATGTTGGCAACGAAATGTTCAGTTTACAAGGATAATTGATTTTTTGACCGGACAGTGGTTTGTACAAGAACTTATTAATGGCAGAGCAAGAACTGCATTAAACGGTTATTTTATGGTCAACAAAACAATTCATTCAAAATATTCAATCTGATAAAAATGTCCTTGGAATTACCACTGTGTTACAGAAAAAAACATTCCCGAGCAATGCTCGGGAACCAGATGTATTCTAATAAGGTTTGTAAATCAAGTAGCTAGGCCTCAACAATATATATCGAATATATTCTAAATCCATGCTGACAAAAGATTGACAATTACCGTTGTAGAATTACTTAGAAATGAAGGTTTAATTTTACTTACGGCAGCTGTGGCATTTTGTGCTAACGTAATATTTCATGGTAAACATGGAAGATTATTAGCCTCATTGTATGTAACTGAGTTTTCAAAGAGCATTCAAGAGATTCCGGCACAATCGGATGCTACTGCTGCAAGTGAAATTTTACCGAAATCAGTATCCAAATCAATCAACATGAAAAATGATGTATCAATTTTCGATTATAATTATACCAGAAGGCCAATGAAACACATAATTCAAAAGGCGGTTTGTCGTAGATGCATGAAAAGGAAAATCATGTGAATAAGTAGCCATTAAGAGAGGCAAAGGAAGCAGATGTTTTCATATCTATAGCTCTGATCATGCATTAAAGTCTCCGAAAGTCCTCCAACTAGCAAATAAGTGAGCTTCGAAAATTGAAGTGGTACCAACTTTTTCCTTGTGTACCGTCAGGTACTACAGTAAAAATGTGGCACTAAAGTAACAACTTTTCATAGAAACTCATTTTAGATATGTTCATGTTTAATAGTTAATTTTCAGTAAGATTGATCATGATATTAGCAGTGGAAATCAAAACACCAAAGAAATGAATTATGAACAAAATTTTGTTTAAAGGTGTCATTATTTAATTTAATTTTATGTAACAGTAACTTTGTGATAGTTTCCAGCAGGTAACACATAATTTGAAGCAATTCCCTAATTTTTAGTTTCCTCATTTTATATGGGTACGAAGAGTGAAAGACAATATGGACATAGAGCTAAATGAATAAATGTTTATAAATCTATTGGACCAAACTGCGTGGTCATCAGTCCGTAGCTTACAAACTACTTAAGCCTAGGTAAACTAACCTAAGGACAAACACACACACCAATGCCCCAGGGAGGACTCAAACCTCCACGGCGAACAACCGCATACTCTGCAGCAGGACGCTTTAGACCACTTGGCTACTCCACTGCGGCACTTAGAGCTAGATGGAGGACAAGTTGGAAGATGGATGTAAGGAAAGGGAGTGATAAACGGAGGTTGGGGATTAGATAGAGGGAGGATGAAGAGGTAGATAGTGGGGAGGCAGAAGATAGACATAGTGGATAGAAAATAGATGGAAAGAATGTAGGAAGCAATAGCTTTTTACTACGATGAAAAATATGTCACATGGTATAGAGTTGGTAAACTGATCTGTATGTTTGTGGAGAAAACAAACAAACAAAAATGTAATCTATCTTATGGGTTTAAAGTAATGAGTATTTGCGAAACTACATTTTTTATAACTTTCATTTCCAATATCCACAGTAGCCTAATGAATGATATTGATTTGATTGAAGCATTCTATCAGTGATTCTATGTTCAGACGAATTACGGTACTTCCTTTTTTATTTATTTCATATGAGAGTGAGCCACTGTGAAGTATGGCTGGGTTTAGCTAGTTATTAAATAATATTAATGATAAAATATTGATGAACCCATATCCAATGCAAAGTCTTACAGCAACTGTACACCTATATAAAAGCATTCAGGGCAAATTATTTTCCACGACAGACCTGAAGAGTCGTACCATAGGACCAGCAAAAAACTACACTTACTCTCCTATGGATAAGCATTAAAATTAGTATATCCCATTTACTTTAGGCAGTGCACTGGTTGCATTTGAGCTTTTGATAGATAAGGAGTATGGAGAGGTTAAAATTTGCATCAACGTTCAGGTACTTGAATGTCATTGTATTTTCCAAGGATATAAGGGGAAACATACTATTATCAAAAGTTTTAAAAAGCTTACCTCTATCGAATTAATACTAAGTATTGATAAGTGCTGGTCTGTGTAAACAGAAGTGAACCACCCAGGCCATATGATTTGCCAAAACAGATTAAAAATTGACCCAATGTCAATATGTTCCGTGCATGATTTTTCCGCAATGACAAACAAATAAACAGTTACAGAGTATTTTTGGATTATCTAATTATTTCCTACAAAGAAATTTGTCAAGGAGTTCGCTGATAATTCTAGACTGTTCACACAGTTATGTTGATGTGGTCTTCAGTCAAAAGACTGCTTTGATGCAGGACTCCAAGCTACCCATCCTGTGCAAGCCACTTCATCTCTGAATATGGACAGCACCCTACTTCCTTCTGAACCTGCTTATAGTACTCATCTCTAGGACTCCATCTGTGATTTTTACCCCATAAACTCACCTCTAATGCTAAACTGATGATTACTTGATATCTTAGAATGTGTCTCACCAATCAATCACTTCTTATATTCCAGTTATTAAAGAATGGAGTAAAAATTCAGTGCAATACAAAATATAAATTCATATTCAGAAAGTTAAAATGGGCCATATGAATAGCCCTGAGTTCAGATTTCCTGAATTTTGAGAAGAAATTTATTCTGTCATGTGATTAATGTAACCATGAAGTAGGGTGTGTTCTCAACCAAGATATGAGTAAGGAAGAGTGCAGCTTATACATCAGTACAATTAAATCTGAAAAATGTAATTAGTTTCATATGTAGTGTCACATAGTTCAGATGTAATGTACACTGCTGCCAATCCAAAATAAAACACCAAGAAGGATCATAAATATAACAGCCAAAATTATATGAGAGATAACACATTGTATAAGGGAATATACAACTGAAAATTTAGTCCCAGGTGAAATGAGCAAGATCATAAAATCATTATTGAGTGTTACCACCATTCCTGGATATAGTCACTGCTGCATAACTTATCATTGAATCAAAGAGGGTCTGGATGTGTTGTTGGGGTCTATGAGTGCATTCTGCTCTCCGGTATTGTCAAAGTTGATCTGGTGTAGCAGCAGGTGCAGTATCCCAGTGATGTTGTTTTGCAATCATTGGCCAGACATTTCATTTGGAGAACAGGAAGGCCAGGACATCAATGCAGACTAATGAGTGTCAAAGAAATCTTGCAGATTGTGTGGTTTTGCACTACCCTGTTACAATGTGACTGTTAACAAGCTCCAAATCTATGGGAGGACAACAGATTTCAACAACTCAGAGAAGTCATGATGGCTAGTTAGGAAACCAGCATTGCATATTATTGTTGGTGTGGGACTGGAATACAGTACCATCACAGGGTGCATGACCAGTATGACAATGCATACAACACCAATTCAACTGTCTCTTACCTCCAGACCCCAATTTGAGCATTGTGGAGGTGCAGGCAAAATGAGGACTGGAATTAAATTGTTTTTACTGGTGAATCCTGTTTCAACCTGCACCAGCATGATGTTTGGATTAAAGTGTGAAAACAACATGGTGAGATAACTATTGCCTTATGCATTACCATATATTATGGTTTCGGGTGGCACTGAATTCCACTCCTACACTATTCTAGTATTCAATGCTGCTCTACTAACCATAAGAGTCGCATCTACAAAATGGTGAAGGCAGTTGTCATCCCATATGTCTGTTAGTTGTCAACAGCCACATTTCAACAAGACAATGCGGACCACACAGGACACACAATGTTACAATGTTCAAGAGAACTTTGTTGCCCATTGGATTACACTTCTGCCTTGCATCCCTGTATCAAAAACTCTGGACAGTTATTGTGAAATGATTGGTCCAGGATTCACAACCCATGCTACAACAGAAGAATTTTGGCAATGTATGAAACCCCAACAATAAAGCCGGGGCCTCTTTTATTCAATACTGATGTTTGTAGCAGCAGCTATAGCCAACAAACTTGGCAACACTCAATACTGATTTCATCCTTCTTCCTTGCTTCACACGACACTGTACTTTCAACTGTGTGATCTTTGTACAATGTGTTATCTCCCAAATACATTTGGTTATGGTATTACTTGGTGTTCCATTTTTGGATGTCCCAGCAGTGGATGTGGTAGAAAACTTGGGGGTAAAAATACGAAGGATCAGCTTATGGTTCAGTCACATAACTAACTTGCTTCAAATACTCAATTTCAATACCTCATTAGACTAATAACTGAGATAGATTACTAATTCTGAATGTGTCAATATTATGCATTAACACATGTTGATACAATGTGAACGCCATAGGGAATGTATTAATACATCCATTATTCAAAGTTCGGATGGATTATTCCATGTCAAATAACGAGTATAAGAATAATTTTCAACCTGACTGCCTCTAAAGTGCTTAATGCAACAGTTCTTTGTCTCTGACAGAACCACGAAATGGGACTTCCCATTACTTTAAAGCAGCATTTAGTGGTGGAATGCCTATCTTCTAATTTACTCCCCCAATCTGCAGCTCTGTTGTCCCCTAGTTACAAGTTACCTTCTTTACAGTATATTAATTGAAAGTTTGAAGTTCGTCTCAGATATCAGAATATTCTCTTCACCGGTCTCCAGTGTTTTTCCCTTGGGTGCTTGCAATATCTGGTCACTGCATTGGCGGTGAAAGCAATGTCTGGTCTTTAAGTTTGAAACAAATATAGCAAACCTCCTACCACTTCTAAAGAAGACATGTTCTTGTCACATCCATATCTGTCTCATTGCTATTAAACTTTGTTCCTATTGTAGGAGATAGGGAGAATATAGAAAGTAATATGAAAAAATTGGCAAGTGGTGAGTGAACTCTGATGCAGAAGTTCAACATGGAAGCAGTGCTGTGTTGAAAGCAGACATGTGATTTGAAGTAAAGTGGGACAAGCATGTTTATGATTTCAGCAAATAAAGTGGAATGGCTCGGCAAAGCTATGGGTGTAGCAAATAGGTTGGCGAGGGTGTCGTACTGCGTACCAGCCAGACAGCTGTATTACTTAAAGGAACAAGTGGCAGGGACATATGTGATCGAAAGTAGGAGACTGATCACTTGTAGCAAAATCAGCTATGCCACACTTGTGAAACATAGGCCGACGGGGTCAACCTCGTGATATAAATCCAGGCGGGAAAGACACATTCAATGGAGGCAGCCAAGGTTCGACTGTGCCACTCGTTGACAACAGAGGTTATTATTGTTATTGCAAAACTGAGTCGGTCGCAGGATGGAAGCACTTCAATGCAGCGCGGCCAGAAGCTGGTTATCACAGTCAACGTGGCATTCCCTATGGGAGATGCAGCCTGCAGAATAACAGCGACATAGCCTGACGCAACGGGCAGCTGAGTCCCGGCCTCGACAGCAGTGCAATGAGGCATCAAACCGATGCATGGCACAGTAAGACTGCAGCAAAAGGCTAGCTACTCACCCAGGGGCGTTGTGTGGACAAAAGACTGCAGCGACACCTAAAGCACTCCTTTGACCATCTGGAGGGTGAAGCAGCAGCAGTGGGCAAAGGAGAACCCGAGTTCAACTCCCAAACCGCACCTAGCATGGGATGACCATTGCAACGGTGGTGGGCGAGGGGGCGATACCTCATCTTATGCAACACTGTGGTGCAGCGGTAGAGAGGCAGTCGCACCAGCACACCAGCTACTTAGGGACTCGTGGCATCAGCTGGATGCCAACTCAGCCCAATGCAGTGCATGCAGTGCACACGCACTCTCCACTCGCCTCCAGCTGTATTGTAAAGCACGAGTGTCAATAAAATGTTTTGTTATACTGGACCACTGATTCACTGCTACCCCATTTCCCGAGTTGAGTACTGAGCTCACAGCACACATGGAAGGAACTAAGTGTCGCTATCCTGACAAAGATGAAGTCTGTGTGTAGAACATTCATCATTTGGTGTAAAACCGTCAAATAAACACCAAGCCCATTACATTTGGTATCAGTAGGGCCAACCACATTACATTTGGTGTCAGAAAGAGATCAACTCGATGAGAAAGTGGGAATGGAGTAGTTGGATAAAATAATTGAAAGATGAAGCTTTAGGTTGTTGTTTTTTTTTTTTTTTTTTTTTTTTTTTTTTGGGGGGGGGGGGGTGTTGATCAGTGATATAGCCAAATCAATTAGTGTCTTATAGTAATACCCCTTCATTTTTGTTTTTGTTGTTATTTTCATAAGTATGAGTATAGATAAGCAAACTGTTGCAAAGGAGGGTCCAACAGTAGTTAACCAAGTGCACAGTTGAAAAATAATAATAATAGACTGATGCAACAGATAGGTAATGCTCAGCAAGAAGGCACAATTCTGCCCTCCCTCGATTTTTCCTCAGCTACTTTGGTAACTCCTTTTCCTGGCAAACCTGGGGAAGATGTCAAGGCCTTTTCTGATGATTTATTGGCAGCAGCTAAATTAGGATTGTGGTCTGATGAGCAGCTTTTGCAAGTGACAAAATTGCGTCTGGTAGGGGAAGCTATGGCACATGTTTTTTACAATGAGGAATTAAGAAATGCATTAACTTTTGCCAAGTTTCGAAAGGAATTGTTAAAGAGATTCCAAATGCAGAATAGTGGTAGATTTTATAGGGAGAAATTGAACGCTATTAGTCAGCGTCAGAATGAGTCGCTAGAAAATGTACATAGGATTAGGAGGGTTAATGTCAATACGTACCAGTTAACTAATAATGACATGGTAAATAAGGTCATTTTACAGGAGGCAGAAGTAGGGTACTCAATACGTTTTTGCGAGGGCTACCGACTGAAATGTCCCGCCGGGTGCAAGCGGAATTCCCTAAATCTTTGGATGAAGCCGTCTCTGTAGCAATGGCTTTCGAGGAAATTGATGTTGCAACACGAGCTAAGATTCGGCATAATGTTTTCCCAACAGGAGTACGATCTTTTAAGTGTGACAGGCAGGGTCACATTGCAAAAAATTGCAGGTTATCGCACTGTAGACTGTGTAACAGAGTGGGACAATCAGACAGGGATTGTAGGGCAGCACGGAATAATGACAGGAGGAGGCCATGAGGATCCAAGAACCACTGTCTTGGGCTCCCGTTAAACTTCCATGCAGTAAAAACACATGCAGAGGCGGATTGTTGGATATTAGAAATGATGGGGAATCGGGTGTTAAAATTTGTAATAGATACAGGTGCTGATGTTTCAATTATCAGTGGCAAGTATGTTGAAAGTAGGGAGTGTCGCCCTCCCAGGTTTAAGTTAAGTGGAGTTGGGGGTATTGGGGTACGATCACTAGGGTGTACCATGTTGGTGTCTTCAGTTAATGGTACACAATTTCAGGAAACAGTAGAAATGGTGTCTAGAATATGTGACGGGTATGACACGATTCTGAAACTTGACTTTCCCAATAAACATCATGCTATAATCAATCTTGGTCAGCAAACGGTGCAACTTGATGGGGTATTGTTTCCATTAGGTTGCACAGCTGCGTAGGACTTACCCCTATAAGAATCTCCGAAGCGCAAGGAAGAATCACCTAAACTGCAAGCGATGCCCTTGAGAATATGTTCGCATGATAAAGTACCTTTGGGTACAGGGAAGGTGTTCTGGGTAGAAGTGCATACCGGCTTACCTGCTGATACATTGTGTTTAATAGGGCCTCTAACGGTGAATGAGGAAACAGATATGGCACACTGTCTTGTGCGGAAAAGCATAGTAAAGATTGAGGACATAGATGGGGTCAAAAAAGTACCGGTACTTGTAGATAATTTTGGAACGGAAGATAGAGAGTTGACAAAAGGAATATTGTTGGCAACAATTAGTACATCTGAGGAGGAAGATTTTGACTGGTCCAAAAGGGAAACCATGGGAAGTCCAACAGCCTATAAAACTGAGATGCACCAGAAAATTGCACATTTAAAAGGAAGTGATAGGGATAAAATTGAAGCCGTGTTAAATGAATATCAGGAACTTTTACATACACAGGGGCCATTGCCAGCAACGACCATTACGTAACATAGAATTGCAACGGGTAACAGCCCACCAATTTATAAGAAACCTTTTAGGATGGCGTGACACTTGCAACCGTTGATGAACGAATTTATTGAGCAGCAATTGCAGGATGGGAATAGTATTCTGATTCCCCATACAGTTTGAATATAGTAATAGATCATAAGAAGTCAACTGATGAGACAAAACAGTACAGATTTTACTACAACTATAGACACCTAAATAATCAGACAGTGTCAGATGTTTATCCACTGCAAAATGTTACAGATATTTTCGGTAGTTTAGGCAGTTGTAAGTACTTTTCTATGATTGATTTGCACAGTGGCTGCCATCAGTTGGAGGTGGCAGAAGAAGACAGGCACAAAACAGCATTTTCCATGCCTGGTGAGCACTGGCAATACAGGAAAATGCCCTTTGGGTTAAAAATCGCTCCTGCTACATTCCAAAGATTGCTAGATGGGGTGTTGCGAGGACTGAAGACATGGGAGTGCTGTGTCTATTTAGATGATATAATTGTATTCACTAAGGATATTAAACAGCATGCAACTTGGTTGAATAGAATTTTCCAGAGGCTTAGGGAGGCCAGGTTAATACTAAATTTGGAGAAATGCAATTTCGCTTTGAAGGAGGTTACTTAGGGTATGTGATTAGTGAACACGGGGTTAAGACAGATCCACATCTGATAACAGCAGCAATGGATTTTGCAGTACCACAACACATTAAGGAGGTGCAATCTTTCGTCAGGCTTACAAACTACTATAGTCAATTTGTAAAAAATTTTGCTGAGATAGCACAACTCCTGATGCAGTTGCTAAAGACGGGGGCCAAGTTTCAATGGACGGCAGAATGTGATATAGCTTTCCAGACATTGAAACAAAAACTCATAATGAGCCAAGTCTTAGCATATCCAGACTTTAGCAAAGCATTCATTTTATCGTGTAATGCAAGTGGTCATTTGGCAGGTGTGGTGTTATCACAAAATACGGATGGGGGCAGAACATCTGATAGCTTATGCCTCCCATCAGTTGATAACGGCAGAGTGGGATTATTCAACAACTGGAAAAGAGTTGCTTAGCGTTATATTCAGAATTAAGTATTTTTTATGGTACTTATATGGAAGAAAATTTATGGTGGTGATGGATCACGCTGCATTAAAATGGCTCCTTGGCTTATGCAATCCATCTAGCCAGTTAATCTGCTGGTTGTTGTGTTTAACAGAGATGGATTTCGAAGTGCTCCACAAGCCGGGAAAGAAGCATACGAATGCAGACGGTCTAAGTAGGAAAATGACATTCTTAGAGGCAATGGGTAGGAGCGCAGAAGAATGGCAGAGAGCACAGGCAAGATGTCCTGAGTGTCAGAAGTATGCCTCTCAGAAGCAGTTTTGCAAGGAAGACGAAGTTTTATGTCATAAGACCAGACTTGGACCCAGAATAGTGATACCTGCAAACCTCAGACAAGAGGTAATGAGGGAGGCACATGATCATGTTCTGTCTGGACACGGTGGACAGACGATCACAGAGAGACGAGTGGCAGAAAGGTTTTGGTGGCACACCAGGAAGCAAGATGTGGTCCAGTATGTTCGAAACTGTATGGAGTGTGCGGGGCGTGCAGACTTGAGCCACCAGAAGGCACCTTTACAATGATTACCAGAAGCCTCAGCTCCATTTTCCCTGAATTGGAGTTGACATCTAAGGGTCATTTCACAAAACGCCAGCTGGTAACAAGTATGTCCTGATGGTTATAGATCATTTTTCTCATTACCTAATAATGGTGAGTCTTTCAGACCAACAAGGCAGTACGATTGCACAAGAACTCGTAAATAACTGGATACTTAAATTTGGAGTACCAGAGGTATTATTTCAGACAAAGGCTCAAATTTCATGGATGATGTGCTCAGGCAGCTCTGTCAGCTATTAAAGATAAAAAGGCTGCATACAACACCTCTGCATCCACAGGCAAACGGGCGGACAGAAAGGGTACACCGAACAATCGGTAAAATACTCAGCTATTACATCAATGAGCAGCATAATAAGTGGGAAATGATTTGCCAATGGTTGTGTCCTGTTACATTGCAAAGAAACATGAGGCAACAGGTTTGTCACGCTATGAGGTGGTGTATGGAAGGACGGAAGGAAGGTGCCATCAGCCTTTCAATGTCTTACGGAAAAAAGGAGGAAAAGTCGGTGAGATGGTAAAAGATTTCTCAAAAATAATGAAAAAGGTGTGGTCCAGAGTACAGGAAGCAAACACGAAGGCACTGGAGTGACAGGAAAGGCTGGGGAATGCAGGAGCAAGATATCTGAACTATAAATTCGAGCAATGGATCATGCTACCCACGCCTTACATGGCGAAGGGAAAGACAAAAAAGTTAGTTTCTAATTATCAACGGCCTTATCAGATTGTAGGAGTGATATCACCAGTAATTGTAAGATTGCAATTGTCAACACAAATGTCAGTTGTGCAAGTAAATAGGTTAAGACCTTTTAAGGGGACAATTGATGTTTTACCTCCACCAGTAGTACCTACTGATAAAGGAAATGCAAGGTGTCGGAAACAGGATCAGTTGTGGTTCCAAGTAGGAGGCAAGGGGGTTAATACCATTTACGAGGGATTAGTTAAATTATCTAACATAAATTAATATGGTAGTGTTTATTTTCTTTCCCTTTCCACTTCTTTCTTTTGTCAGCTTAGTATGTAACATAGTGGCTTGATTCTTAATGGCATTTCATATGCAATCATGAGGAATAATTTTCATTTACCTGCATCCATGACTAACTATATTACAATGAACATATCATACCATCTTGTTTACTGGCCTGACACAACACTACAGATATAACCACAACAAAACCTAACCTTCCTTAACGATTCACTCAATCCAGAAATCCTCAAATTTTTAGATCATTTCATCAGCACCCAGCAGAGCAAAATTGATACCAGTGCCTTTACCCAACATGTATTGCAGCTTAAACAAGAAAGAAAGACGAAAATTATAATGTTGAGCACTAGTATGTTTGGTTCCTTTTTTCTGTTGATACTCCTTTGCAGAGATTTTCGTTTCTCTAAGTGTAAGAAGAATGAGAGTAACAACAGCCCTGTCAATCGGGCTCCGGTAGACTAGTTACAAATGTCGACATAATACGTAGGTATATGAAATAAATCAGTTATTGTCACAAGAATGTATTATATGATTTTGTTATATTTTTTCATCAATATTTTCGACTGTAATAATATCTGTGTGGTGCTTACGAGACAAGTGCTGTCTGTTTAAAATTCGGGATTAATTTTCCCCAGGGGTGGAGGAATGTAGGAGATAGGGAGAATATAGACAAGATATGAAAAAATTGGCAAGCGGTGAGTGAACTTTGATGCAGAAGTTCAACATGGAAGTGGTGGTGTGTTGAAAGCAGGTGTGCGACTTGAAGTTGAGTGGGACAAGCATGTTTATGATTTCAGAAAATAAAGTGGATGGCTCGGGGGAAGCTTTGGGTGATACAAATAGTGGCGAGGGTGCCATACTGCGTAACAGCCAGACAGCTGTATTGCTTAAAGGAACAAGTGGCTGGAACATATGTGATCGGAAGTAGGAGACCGATCACTTGTGAAACACAGGCTGACTGGGTCAACCTCGTCATATAAATACAGACGGGAAAGACAGGTTTGATGGAGACACCACGGCTGGGCAGTCACCCGCCGCCCGGATTGTGCCACTTGTTGACAACAGTGGTTATTATTGTTATTGCAAAACTGAATCGCAGGCTGGAAGCACTTCAAAGCAGTGCGGCCAGCAGCCGGTTATCACGGTCAAAACGGCATTCCAGATGGGAGATGCAACCTGCAGAATAATGGCGGCACAGCCTGACACAATGGGCAGTAGGATCCTGGCCTCAACAGCAGTGCAACAAGGTGTCGAACTAACACATGTCGTGGTAAGGCTGCAGCAAAGGGCTAGTTACTCACCCAGGGGCGTGGTGTGGACAAAAAAATGCAGCCACACCTAAAGTGCTCCTGTGACCATCTGGAGGGCTAAGCAGCAGCAGTGGGCGAAGGGGGACCCGAGTTCAACTCCCGGACCTCACCCAGCGTGGAACGATCATCGCGATGGAGGCAGGCACAGGGGCGATACCTCACTTTACGCAACACTGAGGCGCAGCAGCCAACAGGCAGCCGCACCAGCAGCATCAGTTACTTCGGGACTTGTGGCATTAGCTGGACAGATACACCACTTGCCTCTGACTGTATTGTAAGCACTTGTGTCAATAAAATGTTTTGTTATACTGGACCACTGTTTCATTGCCTTTCCATCTTCCCAGTTGAGTACTGAGCTCTCAGCCCACATGGAACGAACTACGAGTCTCTATCCCGACATAGAGGAAGTCTGTGTGTAGAACATTTGTCATTTGATGTCAAAACCATCAAATACACTCCAAGCGCATTACATTTGATATCAGTAGTGCCAACCATGTTACACTATTTCCATTGGATTAGCTACGGGCTAACAATCATTCAGGCCAAATTTCTTCAGGATTTTTTCCATTTATAATGACTGGGTTATAATCAGTTCTTGTGCCTCTTCATCCTTATTAATCTGAATACCCAAATATCTTTTACACCCACTTGATTAGCTGTGTAATCTAATGCATCACTTTCCAAGACAGGGAGGCGTACTGACAACAGTTCAAATCTGCCCGGCGGTTTGAGAAGGGGGTTGGAGTGCCAACCACTTTGGATGTGGTTTTTAGATGGTTTTCCACATCCCGTAGGTGAAAAATGGGTGGGTACCCAACTCCCACCTCAGTTACACAATTTGCAAACAATTCGTAACACTTTACACTTTCATGCAAATAACACTATAGGCTAAGCAGACATTTCCTCCCAGGAAGCATGGGGTGGTGACAGGAAGGAAATCCGACCACCCTGTAAATATTAACACATAAAATCTGGATTAACAAACCTGACCTTGAATGTGTGGAAACACAGCCAAAGAGAACACACACACACACACACACACACACACACACACACACTCCAATGTCTTTTAACTTCTCCTAAGTCAGGTATTTTAAAGTAGTTTTGCAGCTGTTTCTTAAAATTGCTCATTTGTATTTTGCTTTTTGTCATGATAATGAAGTCATCTACCCTAGTTGCACTATTATTGTGGTCCTTTCTTTTCCTCTTCTGTAGTAGATGCTGGGATCAGCTTTCGATTGCTTCATATTCACTTTGATTCAAGTTTCATGTAGACACTGATTCCAGCAACGTTGCCAATAGTTTTTCATAAAGCCAAATCTTTTTTCTTTCTGGTCTAGTATTCGTCATATATCTTGGAGGAACGACACATATTTTCTACTGTAATTTTCCATTTAAATATACTGTTTTCACATCCATTTGGTGGGCTATTATTATTATTTTTAACTACCAGAGCTACGAGGTACCTCTACATGGAAATGCCAGGTTGAATTAAACAGAATAATAAGGACAGTTTACAACTCACCACAAAGACGGAATGACGAGCTACGAAACACATGTAAAAAAGACAAACAAATACACAGTTAAGCTATCAATCATTGCCTTCTTTTGAATAAAGAACGTTCATGCAATCACACAGGCATTCTTCACAGCCACATACTTCTCATCTCCGGCAGCCAGAGATAATGTTTGTGTGACTGCAAAGTGGGCCTGTGTAATTTTTTGAATGTTCTTTATTCTGATGAAGGCCACGACCAATAGCTCAAGTGTTGTAAATGTGTCCTGTGACAGCTCGTATCGTCTTTGCGGTAAGTTGTAAATTGTACTTATTATATTGTTAGATACCTCTATGAAGCATATTTTACAGCAGGTGAAAAAGTTTCTTTGTAGTCTATTCCTTCCTTTTGTGAATATTCTTTTACAACAAGCCGCACAATATATTTTGGGGATAAACTTTCAAGGTTCTTTAAACTTAATACCAGTCTTGTCTGTAATGGTTTCTTATCTCCTGGTATATGTTCCCATTTGAAAATTTCAGTCTGAGATAAGGATTCGAATTCCCTTTCCATCGCCTCTTCCCAACATTGTGAGTGTGGGTCACTCATTGCTTCTTCTGCTATTATTAGCTCACCTTTAAGAGACTGGGCTGCATACAGCTCATAATCCAAACACTCTTTTGGTATTGTTTTGGTATGTGAGAATGCCTTGCATTGCTTTCTTCATCTTATAGTTCAATGTCATCACAGATTACATTGTTTCGTTCCTTTTCTTCATTTGGTAGTTCACTGTCATCACAGATTATTTTCATTTGCTATTGACTGTTTTCTTTCACTTCTTCATTTTCTACTCTTGGTGCTTCTTTCCATTTTCAAAGAAAACTACCAGTACATGCCTACTTATAACTATCTTTTCACTCAATATATAGATCTTTGAATTCTTACAGTATCCTAAGAAAACTTACTTTGCTGCCTTTCAACCCCATTTTCCTATCGGTAGTTTTGGGATTTGTGCCACTGCATCACATCCAAAAACTCTTATATTGCTTAGGTCAGGTTTCATTCCTATCCATATCTCATGGGGAGTTTAATTGTTTACAGCATTTGTAAGAGATCTAATGTTAACGGCAGTATATGTTGATAATCTATCTTTATGTAACATGCTCCTTGCCTTCTCAAAAATGTTTCTGTTTGCTGTTCTTGATATATATTAATGATTTTACATTCTATATTCAAGATGGTTTTTGTCATGGCTGCCTCTCCCAGAGACTTCAGTAGTTCTGAGGAAATGTCGTCCACTCCAGAGGCCTTGTTTCAGCTTAGATCTTACAAAGAAAGCAGGTTCAGACAGGTGTGAAAATTACAAAACCATCAGTTAAATAAGTCATGGTTGCAAAATTTTAACATGAATTATTTACAGAAGGATGGAAAACCTGGTAGAAGTTGGCCTTGGGGAAGACCAGTTTGGATTCAGGAGAAATGTAGGAACACTAGAGGCAATACTCACCTTACGGCTTATCTTAGAAGATAAATTAAGGAAAGGCAAACCTACATTTCTAGCTTTCGTAGATTTGGAGAAAGCTTTTGACAGTGTTGATTGGGATAGACTCTTTGAAATTCTGAAATGAGAAGGAGTAAAATGCAGGGAACGGAGGGCTATTTACAACTTGTACAAAAACCAGACAGCAGTTATCACAGTTGAAGGGCATGAAATGGAGGCAGAATTAGGAAGTGTTGTAGCCTTTCTCCAATGTTGTTCAATTTGTACATTGAGCAAGCTATAAAGGAAAGCAAGGAGAAATTTGGAGAAGGAATTAAAGTTCAAGGTGAAGAAATAAAAACCTTATGTTTTGCTGATGACATTGTAATTCTGTCAGAGTCAGCAAAGGACCTGGAGGAGCAATTGAACGGAATGGACAGCGTGTTGGAAGGAGCATATAAAATGAACATGAACAATAGCAAAACAAGGGTAATGGAATGCAGTCTTAGAAAATCAGGCAATGCTGAGGGCATGAGATTAGGTAACAAATCAATAAAGGTGGTAGATGAGTTTTGTTACTTGGGCAGTAAAATAACATATGGTGGTCACAGTACAGAGGATATAAAATGCAGAATGGCAAAGGGAAAAGAAGCATTTTTGAAAAAGAGAAATTTGTTAACATCAAATATTTATTTAAGTATAAGGAAGTCCTTTCTGAAGGCATTTGTGTGGAGTGTTGTCTTATATGGAAGTGAAACACGAACGATAAACAGTATGGAAAGGAAGAAGGTACAGGCTTTTGAAATGTGGTGCTACAGAAGAATGCTGAAGATTAGGTGGGTGTATCGCATAACTAATGAGGAGGTACTGATCAGAGTTGGAGAGAAAAGGAATTTCTGGCATACTTTGACCAAAAGAAGGGATCGATTGACATCAAAGAATCATGAATTTAGCATTCGATAGTAGTCTGTGGGGTAAAAATCGCACAGGGAGACCAAGAGATGAATATAGTAAGCAAATTAAAATAGATGTAGATTGCCATTCTTATGAGGAGATGAAGAGGCTTGCTCAGGATAGAGTGGGTGGAGAGGTGCATCAGACCAGTCTCCAGACTGAAGACCACAACAACAACAATTCAAGATGATCAAAGCTAGTTCTTTTTTGCTGATGATACAATTATAGTAATCACATCCAACAAACAAGAATTAATTGATGAAATTGCAAATAATGTCTTACAGAAAATTGTTAAATGATTCTCTGCAAATTGACTCTTATCAAATTGTGATAAAACACAGTATATGCAGTACCATGCAGTAAATGGCATAATACCATTAATAAACATAGTCTGTGAACAGAAGTCTGTAGCTAAGATAGAACATTCAAAGTTTTTAGAAGTGTGCATTGATGAGAAATTAAATTGGAAGCAACATACTGATGATCAACTGAAATGTTTGAGTTAAACAACTTATGTTATTAGAGTTATTGCAAATTTTGGTAACAAACATCTCAGTAAATTAGCTTACTATGCCTATTTTTGCCAAAATTTGCAATAACCCTAATAGCATAACTCAAACGTTTCAGTAGATCATCAGCTGTTGCTTCCAATTCACTACTTTCATATGGCAACATGATCTACACTATTTGATGTTAAATCTAACTTTGGCACAGAATGAAGTGAATTATGCTCTCACAAAAGTCTTTGGTCACTTACCAAATAATATCAAGTGTCTGACAAATAGCCAACCAGCATTTAAAAACAGATTGAAAGAATTTCTGAATCACAACTCCTTCTACTCAGCAGATGAATTTTTACATAGACTTAAAAGGAGAAGAGAAGAGAAGGGAAGAGAAGAGACTCATGTGATGTTATTTTTTATTACTGACACGTTCCACATCATTACAAAATCTCGTATTCATTATCTATGTAACAAGTATTAATGTAATCTAAACACCTCTCAGAAACCCCATTTTGAGACAGGCTGTACCTTATGGTAGTTTGATGTCTGATACCCATTTTTGCCAGAATTTTCTTGAATTTCTGGTTAATATATTCCCTTCCATTATCAGACCTTACTGTCTTTATCTTCCTGCTTGTCTGCCTTTCAACCATACTATGATAGTCCTCAAAGGTGTCACTCACTTGATCTTCAAAACTCAGAGAAAAAACAAGTGTATAATGTTAATAATCGTCAATAAATGTAAGAAAATAGTGACTTCCACCTATGGATTTATATTCATTTGGGCCACTTAAATCCATATGGAGTAACTGCAAAAATTCAGGAGTTTTACTGTAACTAGTCTTAAAAGGTAACCTTGCCTGTTTCCCATGTATGCATATTTCAAAAGGGTCCTCAGACATACTATAATTATGTAGCCTCATTACCATATCCTTCATTAAAGACATACTCTTTCTATTTAAATACCCAAGTCTCAGGTGCAATAGAAAACCTTCTGCAGAATAAACTAGTGGCAACCACTCGACCTTCGCCTCGATAAGTGTGTGTGACATGTCTTTCCGGCTGGCATCTTTGAGGACACAGCCTCTCTATGCCTGTCAGCCATTTTTTATTCATTTCTATTCCACTTGTTAATGTGTGCACAATACAGTGTATATATTTACATGTGGTTATTATTTGCCATGAAATATGTCATTGTCCCGACGGTTATTACAATGACCATTACAGTGCCACCTCTGCCTGGATTTCTAGCTGCAGCAACTTCATCGCCACAAATTCAGTGTATTCCTGCTTCTGTGTTTCAAATTTTCAATAGCAGAATGAATTCTCATAGGACATGTTTGCCATGCCGAGTGCTTTCAGTGCTGCATGGAACTTAATGGACTCTGGCCTTGCCTCACTGTTTGTCTTTTCAAGTGTTTCATCTATGAACAGTGTCAATTATATTCCACACCACAACACGTCTGCTGAAAACACTCAAATTTTGCAAGGCACAAACTTCTTGAACTTACAAAATTTGAATTTCAAACTGGCAATTGCCCCTCCAAGTGTTTGAGCGTATCCTTCCGCCGACCACGTGCCCCGTCAGCAAGGTGTGGTTAATTCCAATAATTCTTTCCGTGATTCTGCACTTGGACTTGCCCCTCACAGCATTCACCGCAGTTCTTGCATCAACTGCCCGGTTAATTATAGACAATTTTCATATGTTGTCAGTGCACCTTTTTCTGCCCATGCAGTTGACTTGGACTATGCTAGCAATGTCTTGGTCAGTCTTGTACAGTCTACACCACCAAGTGTGTTTAGTGACTTTTTGAGCAGATCTGCTCACTCTGTCAGTGGTGATGCGAACTTTAATCATTCTCAAAGTGCTGGTGTGTCCTTTGTGCTTCCCGCTTCACGTGATATTCTCGGCTGCACCTGTTTGTGCATCTGCCCACTTCACAAAACACCCGGTGCCCCTACCGCACCAGTCATCTGTGTCATCTGCGTCATCTTGCCTCTTCCTGCCACAACCCACTTGCTCATCTTTGATGCTCTGCCAGGGACAACAGCCTCGTCAAGCTCTCTGAAGACACCACAACAAGTCTGCGTCAACACCTCGGTTGATGTTCTGGAGGCAAAACCGTCGCCACCACATTCTTAAACTGCCATCTTTCTCCTTTGAGGCTCCCACTACATGGTTTGCCATCACCAAGCAGATATTTGACCACAACTACTTGTTGACTCAGCCCCATTATCTATGCCTCATCACACATATTCATGAACACGTCGACTTCATCTGTGACCTAGTGACCTCTCCTCCAGTGACCAATGGTATTCCATTGCCAAACAAACAACCCTCCTCAAGAGGGTCACCCACACGCTAGAAGATACCGTCAGACACATCATCCACGAAGAAAAACTGGGGACAAGCAACTGTCACAGCTCTGGTACTGCCTCAGTCTTCTCACCAATGAACACGACATGCAGGATTCTATCCTCATGGTTGTTTGGACAAGTAAGCTGCCACTCACAGTCCAGAATGTCCTCATGTACAGGGTGTACAATGCCCAACTGTGTGAGGCACACAAGCTGCAATCTTCATCCAAGACTCAACTTGGCAGAATGCACCTGCTGCTGGGTGGTGCAGCTCATGCAACAAGGAAACTGTGGGAAAGAAACTGGGCATTCATGTTCGCCTGAATGCAGACCGGATGTCAGCTTCATGTCTGTGCCACACCCACCAATGCTCCCTGCAAGCAGTCCCTCCAACACTGAGGATGGACTGCCCCTGCTGATTCACATCCCACAAGAGCAAGCTCCATATTATCTTTACTGCTACTTACATAGTTGTTTTCGTGATACAGCAAGAAAATGTCATTCGCCATGTCACTATCCAGACACTGAGCACAGGATAGTTAGGCGCCACCTCCTGCTGTGGCATACATGAACGCCTGCATATGTTTCATTCTGTTTGCGACATTTCCCCATCGTGTGGTCGTTTACATGACTGTGCTTCAAATGCTCATTTCCTTATTGACAATGGTGTTGATATATTGCTATTACTGACTTCGTAGCTACCGGCCTTCTCCATCCCCACAGTGCTATACTTCGTGCTGTCAATGTTACTCAGCTGATGTGTGAAGGTTCAATCACTTTTACTGTGTAAACTTTTGTGCAACTTTTTGGTAGCAGACATGCCAGAACTCATTTTAGGCATGGATTTCCTAACTCATCATAAACTTTCACCTGATTCTGTGCAACTTTCAGAATTTCACCACCCCACAAACACTCATTTCTCTTCTGCTACATTGAGCTCTGACTTTTTCTACGCTAACACACTGACCGTGAGTGTTTTCAGGCAATCAAAAAGTTCAATGCTCTTTTGTGTAGCTAACATAGACAGGCAATCAAACTGTGCCATGAAAAAGAAAATAATGTTTGTGAGTGCTTTGACACCATTAAACAATCTGAATCTCTATTGTCTACTGCCTCACAGACACGGAATCACAGCTGACATCCACTCTGCACTAACTGTCGTCTCTGCAGTCATTTCAGAAGGACAATCGCTCCAAGGTTAGTATGAGTGTCACCTCACCAAGTGTTCGCAGTGACGTTGTGCCTGCGCAAGTGTGAATAGTTTTTGTGACAGTTCTCCCTGTGCATGCCAGTCATTTGCAAACAGAACTTGGTTTCCATGCCAATGACTTATGAGGATGCTCGGCCAGCACGGTGTCCCACTCTGGTGGCCACCTCTAACACTTCTTCTCTCTCTCTCTCACACCTCGTGATAGTCACATGTTTCCGCTCCGCTAGTCAAGCAGTCTGCTAATGTGACATGCACACCTTTGCCAGCCAGTCGCCACCCGAGGAACTTCATGTGATGTAATCTTCTTCCATAGCGCCTGTGGTTCCCTCAGGTAAACCCATGAGCAGAACTGTAACTTCCCTGGCGCCTCGGCTCACTCCATCAGCAACAAGCACTGCCAGTTCCTCTTCCTCTTGCCACAGACATTTCTATAATACCTCGTGATCTCTCGGTTTTTATTCTCTGTTCAACTTCTATTTCCTCCCCGCCTTCTGGCAAAGAGTGGCTGCTGCTGTGATACATCCCCCTCTCTGTCACCATCATCTCACACACCATCACACCTTCCACCAAGGTGCTCATCATCGCTCCACAGGGCTCCACCCACCTGTCGATGCACCCACCCTGAATTGCCTGCCGCCCTAGACATCTCGCCGACGCACCAACAACCAAATCACACACATCACTGCCTCCAGGCACTGTCGAGCTCACTGTTACTCATATGATGTGGCAAGCTCTGCCCGACACCTTGGTCTCCCAACCCCCCCACCCCCACCCTCTCAAGATGTACTCCGTACTATAGGGAGTGAGAGAGGGGGGGGGGGGGGCTGTGTGGCAACCACTCGACCTTCGCCTTGATTAGTATGTGTGACATGTCTTTCGTGCTGGTGTCTTTGGGGACACAGCTTCTCTGTCCCCACCAGCCATTTCTGTATTCAGTTCTGTTCTAGTTGTTAATGTGTGCACAATAAAATGTATACATTAAGTACACGTGGTTATTATTGGGAATCCAACTCCATATTAAACCGATACCCTAAATGAATAACATGTTTATTTTTGTCAGTGGTATGCAACTTAAAAGTAGTCCTCCAGTGGCTGTAACTTGACCATATTTATTGACTATTCTTCCATGCTAGTCAAAAGTAACTGTATCTCCCTTCTTTACTACCAACCCCACATACAGTAGGTTACTTGTAACATTTTCTGCATAATGAACCTTGTGTGCTGTAACCTTATCTGGTTCACCCTTTACACTTACATGTAAATCTAGTTTTCCAGCCAGATGAGAATATAGCTGACTACTATCAACAGTAGGCAACCCCCTACGTGTCTTATCTTCAATATTTTAAAGAAGTGATTCAGCTTTAAAAATATGCATAAATCCTATGAGCCTATAATCCATTCTGGTTCACAATTTTCCATTTCTCCAGAAGAGTAAAAACAGCGAGTGCCTTACCTTTATTGTTGACCCTTCTCTCGGGCTCCCAGTAACACAGGGCCTACCTTTTTGCTGTATGTCTGATCTTGGGCTTACTTTCCCTATGCACTGAAATGCAATATGCTCCATCTTCTGACAGTGACAGCACTACACTGATTTCTTCATTTTGTTTCATGTGTTAAGTGCAGATGCTGAAGCCTTTTTCAATGTTCAACAGCTTAAAACACTCTGTTAATCCTGTACAATCTTTACATTAACACTGTCACCCATAATTTGTATACTTGAACTGTCAAGTCCCATAATCATGGGTTGTAGTGTAACAAGTTGCACTGCAAACCTATGACCCGACGTAAGAATGTCAAATATATTTATTTAGGAGATGTTATTCATCAGATATTTCTTTCTGGTCTTTTTTTCTACTTTTCAGATAAATAGTGGATGATTTCCACTTGCTTTAGTGAATTGGAAGTTCCATGGACTGAGAAAGACAGAACAGAAACTGTTATTCCGTGATGGAGTATATAAGTACTGTTATTGTTATATATTATGTGAAGATTGTCTCTTTAGTAGATGAATACTACTAGTGTAATTTGCTGCAGTAAAAAGTATGGAAGTGCCTCTTTTTAGTTAAAGGAGAGAATAAAAGACTTATTAAAGATTGAAAGTCAAGTTCAATTATTTATAATAATTTTGTTTCTCACTATTTCTCACGCTGAAACAATCTTCAGAGAAGAAATTCTAATGTCTTCATTAGGTGAAAAACTAAAGGTATATGCTTGAAGTACAGACTAGCTGGACCTCTTATGTCACAATCCTATATAGGGAAGAAAGAAGAAAAGAAGACGGCTAAATTTTAATCCAAAATAGTGACGTAGTATTGATCTTCATGGTCATCAACCAAGAATCATTCCCAAATAGTTCACAATTCTCCCAGTTACACTACAAGAGGAGATGGTGACTGAAGAAACAGGATGCGAATAGAAAGGAGAGAGAAACGAAAAAAGTTATTAAAAAACGAAAGAACTCAAGATATACGACACATTACGGATTTGGCTGGTAGTCATATGTAGTAACCAGTCAATACTGACCTACAGATACAAAAAGGAAAGTGAATATAGCAGTAACATAACCAAATCTTGGTGTTGTTGCATTTTGAAAATTATGCCACAAGTTGAGACGAGTTGTTCGAGCATCGTGGGTTTCCGGCTGGCTTGTTTGAACACCTTTCCTGATCCAGATCTGAAGTTCTTGCGCCACAGGTACTACATGTCACAACGCCAGCATCTCGCCGCACGTCACAACGCCAGCATCTCGCTGTAGCTCGCCACACAGTCCCAGGGTGAGTGTACCCAATTGAAACTTTTTGTGTTTTTGTGAGTAGAGAGTAGGAACAGAAGTATGCCAGAAACAAGAGGTATGACACAATCAGAACAAAGTTGTAATCTAGAGTTATTCATGAAAAGACTTGAATCTCGGTTAGATAAGATAGAAAAGAAAATTGAAGCCAGTTTCATTGAAACAGATGAAGACCTAAAGAATTTATCGAAACAAATAGAGACAAAACAGAAAATTTTAGAGACTCATGTGAAGGAGTGTAGGGAGAAATTTGATTTATTTGATAACGGATTTAATGCATGGTCCCAAAATTTAGTAACAAAAGAACAGGCTAAAGAACTTGCAGAACAGGTATTTGAACAAAACAATACAATAAACAAACAATCTATACTAAAAGCTGTTTCAAATATGTTAGAGGAAAAGGACAAGGTTGTATTAGACAAAGTCAGATCTGTGGAAGATGGATTAGCCACCATGAATTTAAAGTTAGAGGCTTTAGCTAATAATTCAGAAAACCAATTAAAAGTTAGTAAACGAAAACATTACTAAAACAATATGTACAGTTGATAATCTTGAACGTAATCAGAGTAATCAAAATTTTACCTTGCTTACTGAATAACCAAGTAAATGGGAAAATAAGATAGAAGAACTTTTAGATAAAAAGCTCAGAGATAGGACAGAAGTAACCACACATTGAAGATATAAATGTCAGATAGTCAATTCAATAAATTGTGGCAGGAAATAGAAAAGATAAGATCAGAACTAAGAGAGAAAATTCAAGATCAAAGTAATAATTTAAGAATAATAACTAGCGGGGATGAAGTAATTATGTCACCTGGGATAAATATCACTAAACAGTTTCCCACATTTAAGTATGACAGGGCAATATACCCGAATCATTTTCTTAAGATATTATGTAGAATCTTGCAGTGTAAGTGGGAAGATTTTAAGGAACAGTTATTATTTAACTTTAAAAAGAGAAAAAAAGAATCCCTTCCCCTCAGGCTGATTAACATTCTTTGTTAATTAAGAGATTGACGACCTCTAGGTAAGCCAGTTATCTGTACTTTTACTTCCATTTTCGTTTTCCAACGAACAGCTATATATTCCCATACAAACATTCCTTTAACTATCCTTCTTAGTCACTATGAATAAGCAGTAAAAAAAAAAAAAAAAAAAAAAAAAAAAAAAAAAAAAAAAAAAAAAAAAAAAAAAAAAAAACGAAAGAAAGAAAAGAAAAGAAAAGAAAACCTCAAAATATAGTACAGTACATCAAGCACCATAGAACGGTAGTGTTGCCAACTGTAACATGCTGAAGAGTAAGTAAAATTTTACGCTTGGAAAATATGTAAGAAATAATATGTCTATAACACCTTAGATGTATTAATTACTATTATTGGATTATTTGATTGCCATAGTAATTAATGTGAAAATACAATATTTGTGTGTAGAAAGTTATTTGTGATACCAACTGTTACAAATAGTCATGCAAGTAAAATTTTACTCAGGAAAAACAGTGGAACATAAGTGATATAGTACTGGCTGTGAGTACATTAATAGTAATCCAAAGTAAATAAAAAGAATTCTACGTATTTTATACTGCAAACAAATAGTATGAAACCATAATAAGTCAATTTTACTATGTGTAGAAATATGACTTTAATTTAGACGAAAGTCCATAGTTTGTCTTGACATTTACACTGATGGTGACAAATACTGATTTTGACATTATGTGATCAATGAGGTTACATACCTATACTGGGAAGTGAAAATAATTCATACTGGAGTGATGGTGAATAACAAACAAAAATATGTCTAATAAAATGATAGGCTACAATTTACTTCTATTATAGCCTACGAGTAGTAATGATGGTATATTGTACCATTAAGTTTGTACAGTATTTATATGGTTTGGAGAATTTTGCATTATGAAGGATAAAAACCAAAGGGGTGGGTTTGTATACATTTGATATGGTTCAATCATTAGGCACACTTCTACAAACACACAGTTACACATACATGTTTTACACACACGCACACTACACAAACACGCAATACTGAAGACTCATTATGCAGTACAATAGTAGGGATTGGAGTTTATCTTCGGGGGGGGGGGGGGGGGGGGGTCTGGACGTGAAGCTCTGTATTGGGGTGGCTCTTGCCTGCCATCTTTTGCCCTCTGGTGCCGCAGTGACATATGGAAAGAACCACGGGTTCCTGGGGAGGGGGGAGGGAAGGGTTTCCTGTCTTTTGGGCTATCTTCTTTCTTTCTTCAGCTAGTCTTTTTCTTCTTTTCTTACTACTCTTTTATAGAGCACCTGCTTTTTAGTGCCCTTTCCACTTTTCATATGTCTTTATTGCTATGACCCTTCTTTCGGTGTCAACTTTTTTTTCTTGTCGACTACAACCCTCAGTGTTTACACCTGAGACGATTTGCCTGAGATTCAGATTGCAATCAATACAGATACACACATTTACACATACACAAGTGTTTCTTATTTACACCTTTCTAATTTACACTTAATAACAACAATACAATTAATACACACACATACAAATTAGTATTAGGTAAAGTGGGGAATGGAATTAGAGTAGAGTTATTCTACTTAGTAGATAGATCGTTCGAAAAGTGGCTTTGGAGGAAGAATGTGGGTATTTATGTTTAGCATGAAAAAGTGCTGTACTTGAGAGTACACTTACTTGGTACGAGGGATAGAAGCATGACAAGTTAGGGTGATAATGTATGGATACCAATGGGAAAGGTGATAGTTAAAAAAAGAGTATTCTGGGACCAGAGTAATCCTGAAGAAGAATGAGAAGGATGATACCTAAGTTATTTGACATTTTATGTCTAAGGGGAGAGGTATGTAGTGTAACGAGTTACACTTCATACCTGTGACCCAACATAAGAAAGTAAAATATATTTATTTAGGAGATGTTAGTCATCAGATATTTCTTTCCGATCTTTTTTTCTACTTTTCAGATAAATAGTGGATGATTTCCACTTGCTTAAATAGTGAATTGGAACTTTCATGGACTGAGAAAGACGGAACAGAAACTGTTATTCTGTGATGGAGTATATAAGTTCTGTGTATTGACATTGTTATTCTTATATATTATGTGGAGATTGTCTCATTAGTAGATGAACACTACTAGTGTAATTTGCTTCTGTAAAAAGTACGGAAGTGCCTCTTTGTAGTTAAAGGAGGGAATAAAAGACTTGTTAAAGATTAAAAGTCGAGTTCAAGACAAGTTGTTTATAATAATTTTGTTCCTCTCTATTTCTCACGCTGAAACAATCTTCAGAGAAGAAATTCTGATGTCTTCAGTGAAAAACTAAAGGTATATGCTTGAGGTATAGACTAGCTGGACCTCTTATGGCATAATCATATAGAGGAAAGAAAGAAGAAAAGAAGAAGACTGACTTTTAATCCAAAATAGTGACATAGTATTGATCTTCACGGTCATCAACCAAGAAATATTCCCAAATAGTTCACAATTCTCCCAGTTACACTACAGGGTGCATACCAAGGAGGTTAGAATGTAACTTTCTTGGTGCATACATCTAAAGCAGTCCTGTCAACAATATTGTTCCAATCCATTCATTGGTAATCGCAAACCCAGTGTTTCTGAGACCATTTAACATGGCTATTATTTTATTGATATATTCATCAAGGGTCTTACATTTATTCAATGAAGTGGTTATTAACTCAAGCAGTAATCCCATTTTCATCATAAGACCACCATCCTTAAAAGCACTTCTTAATTTGTCCTAGATTTCTTTTGCTGTTGCCGCTTTTTCAACTTGGATTTGGACATAATTCAATGGGTCAATCAATAGTATTAATTTTGATTTTGTTTTTATATCCTTATAATCCTGATGCATGGGTTTCCTTGTACCAACCACCACTTCCCAAAGGTTATCCAAACATAAATACAGTATGCACCTACTGCAAACTTCCACGTAGCCTAACATAGTATTCATAACCTATAAGTCTTTCAATTTTCAGAATTTGTGCTACACTAATTTTTGACAGTCACTATACTCTTTATCATCTTTGCTCCATGGCTTATATCCCTGCAATAGACCTAGATGCAAAATCTGTCCTATCCACCATCCCACCACTGCCTATTCCAGTCCTGTCACAGGCACTTTGTATCTAATAAAAGGCAGGGCAACCTGTGAAATCAGTCATTTTATCCACAAACTTATCTGCAACCACTGTGCAGCTTTCTATGTGGGCATGACAAGCACCAAGCTGTCTATCTGGATGAATGGCCCTCATCAAACTGTGGCCAGGAGACAAATAGGCCACCCTGTTGCACAATGTGGTTCACTTCAATGACTGCTACACAGTCTGTGCCATATGGATCCTTCCCACAAACACCAGCTTTTCTGAAATGCATAGGTAGGTACTCTCCCCACAATATATCATACACTCCTGCAATCTCCCAGTCCTAAATCTTTGCTAGTTCCTGCCTTCACTACTCTTCCCTGCCTACACTCTATCCTTACATTTGTCTCCCAGCCTGCCACACATTTCAGTTCTTTTCCTTCCTTCCCCACTATCTGTCAGACAGCACTGACATATTCCCCCACCCATGCAGTTCCTCCCCCCCTCACCCCTCCTGCCCGCGTCTCTTTGTCACTTCCTACCCCCCCCCCCCCCTGGTTGCTCTCGCCTCAGCCAAGCTGAGTAGCACAGACTGGCCACAGCAGCCAGAGATGGTGGTCAAATCTGTGTGAGTGTTGTGACGATACTGCCGGCCCTCTCATCTCAATGTTATTGTGCGATACCGTCTGCCTGGTCCTCCCATCTCAATGTTACTGTACGATACCGTCTGCGTCTGAGCCGGAATCGTGTGGTTTAATAGTGATTCATGCTGCGTGTGAAGTTAGTTAAAAACGAAATAGCCAGCCTAGGAGTCAGTGTAGGACAGTGTCTCGGCGATACTGTGATTAAAACAAGTGATAGATTTCATTAATTAAGAGATTTGTTTAGAGGCTTTCTAGACAGTTCTATAAACAATAGTTTCGTCATTGTATGTTATTTAAAGACTTAAACGGACAAATTGTATAAACTTTTGTGAAAAAAAAAAGAAATGGAAAATAAATAGCATTGTATATATGTCAGGCTCATAAACATGTTGTGTTGACCAACTAATTGTGTTAATTAATGTAAGTCAAAATTTGAATATCGTAATTCTTTGTATATATTGACTGACGTGAGATTTTGAACTTATTTTGAGAATTGACAAGATATTGTATAGTTCAATATATATTAGGAACATGTATGATGTACTCTTTAACAATTTAATTGACATTTAACATTTTGGTTTGTTGTCAAACAAAAAGTAGCGCGATTAAAACTTAAAAAGAAACGTGTCATCTGAAATTATTGTATGTATTGTTTTCATTTTATATTGTGATTATTTTTGTGTACATGAAACGTTTTACTTGTGTGTTTGTTAATTGTAAATTAGTATATTCAATTGTTATGAACAATGCGTAATGTAATATCATTATTGCCGATGTTATATATTTGCCTCACCACCTTGCGTGGGGGAGTTCCAATTTTGGCTTTTCTGAAGTGCAATGGAAGCTATGTCAGTCTGTTGTTTTGACATGGAAGTACTACCATTCTAATGCTTTGTATATGTTCTGAATTTGTAATGTTTTGGTGGAGACATAGTTTGATTTCAAATTAAAGAAGAAGTGAAAAATTGTATATATCGAGTATTTATTTCTACCACAACGCCCCAGGAGAATAATGTTGCAGCAAGCAGAACCCCCATACATCGAAATGTTGAAAAGATGAGTATAGTTTGGAAGTGGTAGAATGAAATGTAATTACTTATATAGCATGTAAATGTTATAGTGTGTATGTATGTTTGTGTCCCTCTAACCAATGAAGGTCTTAATGGCCAACATCTCTAACGTTGAATTTGTTGTGGCATAGCTATTTGCCACAATGCCAGTGATCTACACAAGTTACCATGCAACTAGAGGAAAAGGTCATAAGTTGCTCCATAGTACTGCAGCTGCCGGGGCCACCCGCAGTCTCTGTACCTCTTTGCTTACTTCGCACGCCAGAAGGGGGCTTGCCTACATAGGCTGGAGCACCACAGCAATGACAGGTACAGTATGAGGCAGTTCCAGGAATACTACAGTTTCGATCCAGAAGCAACAGAAGAGGTCCATCCACGAGAGCAGCGGTCCATGTTAGCACAAGTCAGAACACTTTACTATTGCCTAGCTGAACTGTTTAATACTTCGGAAGACCTTTGTACAACCACAAACACATCAAAGTTGAGTATTACATTCATCTTATCAATAAATATTATGTGACCTAATCAATTCTATTAGTTACAGACCCATGTCCACATCCTTGCTCATCACGGTCCACCTCCTCCCACACTGAAAGGTCATTCCATGGAAAATCACAGATATTTTGGTGAATGATAAGGTTACCATTTCAGAATTTGCTCATATTTCGCACATGGGTACTTACAAGTCTTAATAGAAAAACTACCAAATATCACTGTCTTATCTCCTACCATTTTTTGAGAAAATTATGTTTGAAGGCTGAAAAGTGTGTATGCGATCAACAGACGGGCACCAATATCCCCCATCTTCAGAGGGCTACTGCTTAGTGATGAGTTGATCTACAGACATCAAATTTTTATGTATCACATATGTGGAGCACTAAGTTGATATATGATATAAAAGTGAGAAACAACATTTAGATTATTTATGAAATGTGTAGAAAAATACACCTTTTTCATGCTGCGGTTTAAATTCACGATTTTTAAAAAATTTATAACGCTGCATATGAAAACAGTACAGCCCAAAATTTTGGTACTGTAGCTCTTCAGTCCTAGTATTAATTATCAAAAATAATGTAAAGCATAATTCATTGCATTTAATAGTTCTTACTTCTACTCAAAGTGGACTCCATCAGAAAAAATCCTCGAATTTGATGAAAAGTCCTGGACTGGTACGCAGACAGTTAAATCTGAACTTGCTTTTTTGCTGATATGTTTACAAATTTAGTAGCAATCTTAGCTGCAAAGGAGAATATCATAACTCACTTACTTCAATAACATGATAATGCCATATAGGCATATCAATTTTCAGCACTACTAGGTATTAAGAAATTAAAACCATGGGTATTTCTTGAAAGAGTGTCCTCAAACTGTATATGGTTGCCCATCAACAATATATAGGGTACCCTTACTCTGAAACAGTATATTAAAATGACAAAATCGTGAAATAAGATTGAGAATTAAAGTAATAATAAAATTCATAAAGAAATATGCATACATATATGTAACCTATACCTCCATATAATATGCAAATACTTTGCTAACACCACTCACACAAGCAAATTTGAAGACACAAAAAGAAACACAGACAAGATCTTTTCATAACCCTTATCATCTAGCTTATATAACTGGGCACTGTGGATTTGTAATGATGTGACATTGATCTTGCATAGAAAATGTACTTAAGTGATGGTGCTGCTTCGCATTATAAAAATTACAAGAACCTTGCAAACCTGACTTACCATCAAGAAGATTTTGGTATTGAAGGAGAATGGCACTTTTTTGCTATGTGCCATGGGAAGAGCCCTTGTGATTGGAGGGACTGGCTAGAAGAGCCAGCTTGTAGGCTACATTTCCAACCAATTATATCTTGACATCAAAAAACCTGTATACCTAGTCACTCAACAAAATCCAGGGCATTAATATGTCCTTTGAGTCTTCACAGGTAATCAAGTCTATGAAGGTTTTCTAGAAGGCAGGTACAGTGCAGTAAAGACTTTTTCCAGGAACATGGTCGTACCATACATTTGTTACTAACTCCATTATACTGAAGAGGCTTTCAACAGATGCAATTGGGACCACTGTTGCTATGGGAATTCCTGAAAATTCTTCATTTGAACAGCTGCAAGTGGTGCAATATGTGGCTTTCAAAAATGATGAAAAGTGGTACATAGGTCACATTTCCCACATATCCCATAAATTTAGAGATGTTGAAATTATCTGCATGTCTCCTGTGCTAAGTTACAATTATTAAATTTGGCCCAGTAGGAAAGACAAAGTTTGGGTCCCCTTCTACAGTGTTATATGCAAGGTCAATGTCCCATCATTACAAAGCTGGTTGTATAAGCTAGATGATAAGTATCATGAAAAGATCTTGTCTCTCACCTTTAGGTAAGCTTTTTGTGTTTTGAGACCAGTATATTAGAAAACACAAGCTTATATCAAAGATGTGAGTGTTTATTTTTGTAACTTCAAATTTGCTTGCCTGGTTGTTATTTGCATATATGTTACTATAGTGTAAAAATATTTCTTTATGAATTTCATTATTGCTTTAATTCTCAGTTTTATTTCATGGTCTTGTCATTTTAAAATAGTTATAGAGTAAGAATACCCTAATATTGTTGCATTTGTGCACCCAACCTGATGAAAGTTAAATGTAAAATATCTATTAAATATATGTTTGATAACTGTTTTCAGCTATCACTTGTATACAGTTCTGTCCTTCACATTAACCATATACCGTTTGAGAACATTGTTTCAAGGAGTACCCATGGTTTTAATTTTTTAATACCCAGTCTACATACCCATCCAGGACTTTGAAGTTCATCAAATTCGAGTTTTTTTTTTTTTTTTTTTTTTTTTTTTTTTGATGGAGTCCACTTTGAGTAGAAGTAAGGACTATTATACGCAACATGCTTTCCATTATGTTTTATAATTAATACTAGGACTGAAGAGCTACAGTATCAAAATTGAGAGCACTACTGTTTTCATAGGCAGAGTTATAAATTATTTTTAATCGTGAATTGAAACTGCAGCATGAAAAAAGTGTATTTTTCAACATTTTTCATAAATAATTTAAATGATATTTCTTACTTTTTATATCATATATCAACTTAGTGCTCTACATATGTGATGCATAAAAATTGAGGTCTACAGGTCAACTCATCACTAAGCAGCCCTCTGAAGATGGAGTTATTGGTGCCCGACTGCTGATCACATACATGCCTTTCAGCCTTCTATCATAACTTTCTCAGAAATGGTTAGCGATAGGAGGATTATAAATGGTAGTTTTTCTATTAAGACATGTAGGTACCCACAAAGCAAATATGATCAAATTCTGAAATGGTCACCTTATCATCCTCTGGAAGTTTCCATGTAATGACCCAACAGCATCCCGAAGCCACAAAAGAATTCTATTATTTGTGCTTTTCTGTGGGTTATTGGACATCTCTGAGGTGAGTAAGCAACCTATCCTTCTGGTTCTGGACAGAACTGACATTCACCAAAGTGCAAGCAGGTAATTATGGGTTATACACAATTCTTGAAATGCAGTCTTGTAGGTAGGTCTTTCATTGTCAGCCAAGGAATGTTACACCCAGTCAGCAAAAGATTGAAGTTCTGGTGAGTAGAACACAACCCAAACAATCACTGTATACCACTGTTTACTGCTAAAATAGATACGATGTACCAGTCACTCTGCAGGCTTAGAAAGGCCAATGCGTAACCCAGGATAGCTGTCTTTGAACTGTCCATAAATGTCTTCCACATTACTTAAAACTAAACATTTTTGCACTTGATTTTTACCAACATCAACTCTTAGAATGTACCTTAGAAAGACATACTTTGGACTTTTCCAATCCCACATATCATATGGCCTTATTATATGGAGACATTCTTCTCCACTGATAAATACCTAAAATACAAAAGAAAGTTTTACATTTAATTTGTTAGACAGATCATTTGGAACACTTTCGTCAACTCTTCATCAGCCTATCATCACTATAGTAAATTTAAATATATACAGTAAGGCGCTCTATATAAAAGATAATATGTCAGAACTTGTATGAGGGGAAAGTTAATGACCACAACACAGGGCTAAGCCTAAGTTAGATATGCCTGGGCATAGGATAACAATGACTGGGAGCTCTCACAAAGTGAATACTATCAGAATCTTCAATTCTTTGACCATGGATCTAAATACTTTTAAAAATAAATTGTACAACTGGTTAATAAATCATCCTTTTTATAATATTACAGAACATGTGGCATCTGTTCCGAAAGAACAGATGTTATTTCTGATCCTGCAGTTGTTATTCTTTCATATTCACAGAATATATGACATCAACTGCGAATGGGAAAAGCTGAAAATGTGCACCTATCCAGGATTCGAATCCGGGTCTCCTGCTTTCTGGACAGTTGCGCTGACCACTACACCACTGGGGGCACAGTGATCACAGCATCTGCAAGGACTATTTAAGCATGTCTCCCGTCAGATACAAAGAATATTTGGTACAATTTGTATCACTTTAGGCAGGGGGTTATCTTTATAATCTTGGATATTGCTTAATTTAGCGTATGTTTACATTCAGGACTAAGTAAGAGACCTCAACTTTTTGTTTTCTCAAAAAAAAAAAAAAAAAAAAAAAAAAAAAAAAAAAAAAAAAAAAAAAAAAAAAAATCCTGTCCCAAGATACAAACCTCCAAAGATGTCACTGCAAGCACAGTTTTGAAGATGCAAATTTTGGAGAAAATTTTAAAGCACTATCTCTGGAACAATTGCAGATATGTAGATATTGAGTTTGGGTATTTTTTATTTGAAAGATAATGGTTTTATGATTACAGTGGTATGCTCAGATTGGCCAAACCTGCCAAATTTATTTTATTGTAATCATTTTAATTATTTTTGTAATTTCAGAAAAAAAATTTATTCAAAAATGCCAATCCAAAAATTTCGATTTTTTTTCCTGTTTATTGTTAGCATATAGTACTACATTCTCTGAAAAGGAGAGCTTCCACTTTTGAGTTGGACAGTATTTTGTTGTAGTAAAAGTTTCTAATATAACTGTTGCTGTTATTTCTTGTCGCTCTTATTACTGCTGTAGGTTCTTATATTGTTGCTGCTTCTTGTTGGTTTCTTCGTTGTGGTGTTTCATTGGAAGTTTCAGTATTGCAGTTGTTCTGTGCTAATTTCTTTATTGAAAAATCTTCTAAGAAAACTCAGACCATCCAGTAAGACTCTGTGTTTTTGTGAGGAATTTATCAATTGACAAAACTGTACTGTAAAAAGGTCTGTTTGGAATGTCTTAGGACTGGGGCCACAGGAGAGCAAAATGTGCTGACTATTTACATATCCATAAAAGAGTTATATATAAGACAAGGGAAAAAACAGACTTTGTTCAGGTTGGGAATATGTGTGTTGATTTCAAGACTCTGTTTCAAAGTGAATATGTTTCCAGTGATGATTTTCTGTGTTCAAGTGACAGAATATCAACTATGGTAGTACATGAACAAGGTGAAGTCTTCCATGGTGCAGATGAAGCAGATTTTGCTTATGTAGAGGAAAAATTACATTGCTTTTATCAGTCAGCTACAGAAATGGGTGTTAGTCCTGTTAAGAAACCATGGTCAGTAAGTCGAAGCAAAAGCTCTATGCATCAATAAAGCACAAAGAAATTACTAAAGCTGTGTACCAGAGCAAAACTTACAACTCTCTTCAATGTAGCAATTCAGAAGAAAGTGAACCAAAGGGCTCTTTCACATATTGCCAGGAATTTCTCACAAATATCAAATCAGCTGTTAAATATTGTGCACCCTACAGTGAAAAGCTGCAAGTTTTAACTATTATTCTGATACTTTCAAAGAAAACAATTTTGAACTTCATTCTATCAGCATCAAAATGTATATTAGACAAATCAAGAAATGTTAGCTCTTTAAAAGGAGTCTTTGGAAGATTTGTTCCCTGTTACAGTCACCCTATAGAATCAACACATGTTCAAATTCTACAGTCATTTCATCTAGTTAGATGGGACTGTTCTTGCCAGAGTATTTACCAACAAAATAGACACTATATCTGTAACAGCTGAAGGACAAAAAGTTTTGAAAGTGAAGAGGTATGACTCGTAGTATTAAAGAAATATTTGCTATTTATAAGAACAACTATATAACTCTACACACTGGAAGATCAAAATGTTATGCACTGTGACCAAAGTGGGTAGTTCCACACTCACCTAGAGATGTCTGTGTATGTGTATATTAGGCAAATTTTAAAGTTTGTGTGGTAACTTGTAGTGTTACTGGGAGAATTGTGAACTATATGGGAATGATTCTTGGTTGATAACCTTGAAGATCAATACTATGTCACTATTTTGGATTAAAATTCAGTCTTCTTCTTTTCTTTCTTCCCTATATAGGATTATGCCACAAGAGGTCCAGTTAGTCTGTATCCCAAACATATAGGCTACCTTTAATTTTCACCTAATGAAGACATCAGAATTTCTTCTCTGAAAATTGTTTCAGCACGAGAAAGTAGAGAGAGACAAAAGGTATTATAAATAACTTGCCTTAAACTCGACTTTTAATCTTTAACAAGTCTTTCATTCTTTTTTTTAACTACAAAGAGGCACTTCCATACTTTTTACAGAAGCAAATTACATGTGCAGTGTTCGTCTACTAATGAGACAATCTTCACAGTGAGGTAATGATGAGACAAATATTAAATCTTTTGCTATAGATTTTTACATAATGAATTATAATTTCTGAAAAATGCATTATTGTCACACAGAATGCTGTACCTTTTCAATGTCAACATCATTTTCAGTGAGAATTTAAGGAGAAAAGCATGAAAAATTGAAATAGGTGTCTCACAGTTACCCGGCATATGGGGAACTGATGAGACAGCCATGGGGTAATTACAAGACAGGCCTTTATCTCTGGTAGTGTATTGTGGCCCTAGGTACAAAGCCAAAGAAAATTAAATGAGGTAGTCCATATATTTCACAGTAATTCTCCCAATATTGTTTAAGATAACATTGTTTGGTTTATAGATGTAAACAAGTTTAAATCACAAAAACTGAGATACTTGTTGTTGTTGTTGTTGTTGTGGTCTTCAGTCCGGAGACTGGTTTGATGCAGCTCTCCACAATACCCTATCCTGAGCAAGCCTCTTCATCTCCACATAAGAACGGCAACCTACATCTGTCTGAATCTGCTTACTATATCAATCTCTTGGTCTTCCTCTGCGGTTTTTACCCCACATACTTACCTCCAACGCTAAAGTCACAATTCCTTGATGTCTAAGAATGTGTCCTACCAATCGATCCCTTCTTTTAGTCAAGGTATGCCAGAAATTTCTTTTCTTCCCAATTCTGTTCAGTACCTCTTCATTAGTTACGTGATCCACCCACCTAATCTTCAGCATTCTTCTGCAACACCACATTTCAAAAGCCTCAATCCTCTTCTTGTCTGCACTGTTTATCGTCCATGTTTTACTCCCATACAAGGCAACACTCCATACAAATGCCTTCAGAAAGGACTTCCTTAGGCTTAAATCAATATTCGATGTTAACAAATTTATCTTTTTCAAAAACGCTTTTCTACCCATTGCCATTCTGAATTTTATATCCTCTGTACTGCAACCATCATTTGTTATTTTACTGCCCAAATAACAAAACTCATCTACCTCCTTTATTGTTTCGTTACCTAATCTAATTCCTTCAGCTCACCTGATTTCCTTACACTGCACTCCATTACCCTAGTTTTGCTCTTGTTAATCTTCTTCTTATATGCATCTTTCAGCACACTGTCCATTCCATTCAATTGCTCTTCCAGGTCCTTTGCTGTCTCCGACAGTATCACTATGTCGTCAGCTTGTTCATTGTACAAATTGAATAACATTGGAGAAAGGCTACAACCCTGTCTTACTCCCTTTCCAACCACTGCATCCCTTTCATGCCCTTCAACTTTGACAACCGCTGTCTGGCTTTTGTACAAGTTGTAAATAACCTTACGCTCCCTATATTTTACTCCTGCTTTCTTCATAACTTGAAAGAGTTTATTCCAATCAACATTGTCAAAAGCCTTCTCCAAATCTACAAAAGCTAGAAATGTAGGTTTGCCTTTCCTTAATTTATCTTCTAGGATAAGCCGTAAAGTGAGTATTGCCTCCCGTGTTCCTACATTTCTCCTGAACCCAAACTGATCTTCCCCAAGGTTGGCCTCTACCAGCTTTTCCATCCTTCTGTAAATAATTTGTGTCAATATTTTGCAACCATGACTTATTAAACTGATGGTTCTGTAGTTTTCACACCTGTCGGCACCTGCTTTCTTTGGAATGGGGATTATAACATTTTTCTTAAAGTCTGAGGGTACATCGCCTGTCTCATACATCGTACACATCAGGTGAAACAATTTTGTCATGGCTGGTTCTCCCAAAGACTTCAATAGCTCTGAGGGAATATCATCTACTCCAGGGGCCTTGTTTCGACTTAGGTCCTTCAGTGCTCTGTCAAATTCATCTCTCAGTACTGAGATACTTATTTTCGCATATATAAGTACAGACATATAGGCCTATAAGGCTAGACTGTAAAACTTCTGTTAATTTGGATGAATGCTTGCAAGCAATATATATCAAAGTAGGAACAAATATCAATTTTCCTTTTTTTGAAAATGTGTGCCTCAGTTGCACAGTGGTAGAGTCTCAGACTACAAATCCAAAGGTCGCGGGTTCGATCCCCGCCAGGTCCTGGGATTTTTATCTGTCACTTTTCACCTCTGGCAGTATTGCTCATGTGAAAAATACCGAGTAGCACCGTGGTTCGGAACTCACGTTAAACTGTAGGTCCCCCTATAACTGGCTGGGTAAGTCAGTTCGAAGGGCGGAGGAAGACAACGGCATACCACCTCCAAACAGGACCATGCCTAGAAAAGCACTGTGGTGTTCAAACCAATCTTTGGATTGTTGACTGCTTTACCTTTTTTTTTATATTATGAGAATATAAAAAAAATAGTTGATATTTGTTCCTACTTTGATATATATAGCTTGCAAGCATTCATCCAAATTAACAGATGCCTAGTAAAGCACTGTGGTGTTCAAACCAATCTTCAGGTTGTTGACTGCTTTACCTTTTTAAAAAATAGTAAAGTATGTTTATCAGTCAGAAGAGACATCTACAGTCTAGCTTGTCAAAAGCACTTTCCTGTTTCCTATGAATATATGATAGATTACATTAGATTAGTTTTTCGTCCCATAGATCCATGTTGAGGAGATCCTCGTGGATGTGGCACATGTCAAGAAACAAAATTTACAAGTTGAATAATGGATAATACTAATAATATAAATACAGATACATACATTTTAAGGATTATTATTATTATTATTATTATTATTATTTAGGCCATAATGCATGATATTCCTTGTAGATGTCTATTCTGAATGACAAAAGTATTTTACTATTTTTACAAATGTGTCACAATTTTAAAGGATGTGGTTAGGCAGGAACCCAAGAGTACAGCTTAAACTGTTGTGAGTGATCAAGCAAAGATGGTACTGCAATGATCATGTGTTAAATTTATATTCATAGCATACTGCAACTGTGGCATGCAATGCTGCTTCCACATTACAAAACTTTTTATATATCTGCAGGTGCCACAAATCAAAGAGGGTAAGAAGAGGTAAAAACCTGACCCAGCTACAATCATGGAAACAGCAAAAGCAGTGCATATCAGGGCTGTAGTCAGAATTTTATTTATTTTGTTGTGGGGGGGGGGGGGGGGAGGGGGGATAATGAGACAGTAAAAATCGGAAGTTGTAAAGCATTACAACATAATTTCAAAAGGGGGAGAAGATTGATCCCCCTTCATTCCCCTCGTGGCTATGGCCCTGGAGCAGACTGGTGGATTATCTGACCGATAAGCTGCCAACCGATATCTAGTTTTTTACTCTTCGACAATACTTGGAATAACAAAAAATGAAACAGGAACCTGGGAGTTACTTTGAAAGATGTGCTGTATGGACTGTGTTCATGCAAGATGAGGAACTTCAACTTGAAAGTACCAGTATCTTTTGTTTGCCCAAAATTGGAGTTTGCTAAAAATGTAACTTTGTTACATTTTATGAAATGCCATTCCCTAAAGTAAAACTGAGTAGAGGTTTTAGTTACCTAAAGGCTGTGGCCCTAGGTACAAATATGTATGGCTCTTGGTACAAGGTGGCCTTGTACCTCGGGAGAAATGCAAGGAGAAAGAAAGTTTTCTAAATGTGCATTTACAGTCAAGCTAAAATCCTGAAATTAACACTGGAGTGTCCCTGCAGAGTGCTACATTGAGTAATAGTCTATTTTTAAATTTTCAAAATGTCAGGAATTTTATTTTTCATACCACATCATAAAAAAGCCCTAGGTACCCTGGTCTCCCCAAGTAATGTAAAAATGACGAAGCCAATATACATTGTAAACTGATTTACGGTGAATAAAGATTCTTGCCCAAACTATTTGTCCATATGGAACAAAGTTTTCCCACTTGTATTAAGATTTATATTTCAGGTACCGGTATGTAGACCTATAAACATTTATTAATTTTCTTAATTTCGCTAGTGCTAGGCTTAAAAACACAATTATTTGTAACAAAAGTACAATTTTGTAGTCCAATCAATAGTTGCATTTTACTTCCCGCCCCGGCGAGTTCGCGTGATAATGTTGCAGGTAAAAATCACTTGACGTTGACATTAGCTAATCGAGTGACAAGAAAATGTTTTGTAATGACATCTTAATTGTAGGTACTGTTCATTTACCTACTTTTGGTGAGCGGACAAGGATACATACAGGAACCTGTCAACCATAGATCAGGAACAGCATTATTTATTTACTTGATGGTTTTTGTACAAAAGTCGAAACTATACTGTTATTCTATGTGGTTAGGATTTCTAATTTTATCGTGGCAAAGACTTTCTACCGTGTTATTGATGTTGGCAACATTTCGCGAGGTTGCCGGAACGGAAAATAATATCATGACAAACATAAAAATACTGGAAAAAGTTGCGTATGAGACACACTTTTGATAGTGATCCCATGCTCATTCCAAGTTGAAACTTTCAGAAAATGTAGAGAAAAGCAGTATCGTTGACATATAATTTTTTCAAATATTTTAAAAATCAATTTTCCAAAAATCATAAATTCAAGATTGATCTATTTCTATTTTACAAACGTACATTTGTTTCTAACTAATTATATTTTACATTAGAAGCTCATTTAAAGTGCTTTCAAATGAACCTTATTTCATTGTTCTAGCTTAATTAGAACACAAGTTGTAGACAAATCAATAATGTTCAGCCAAACAAAATTTCGATTTTTTTTTTCTTTCTTTCAATATGGAGAACCCATTGCACAGTAACCTTCAATCATAAAAATGTAAAAAAAAAAAAAAAAAAAAGAAAAATGTGTTTTGTTACTGTTTATGAGTATTACATGCATAGGCTACCCAATTTCAAATAAATCCAATATAATTTGACAAGAACTTACTTGGTTACCTGGACGAAGTAGGTGATCACAACTAGCTGCAGCTGGCCACATGCATGCATATTGTTGCGGCAGGTCATTGTTTACGCCACCTATTTACCGAATCGCTCATTGGTCATGTTCTTGTTTCATTAGGTAATGGACATTGAGTACTTGCAATTTGACTACCTTCTAAACCTAATTCCGATTGAGACGAGAGATATTGACGGGCGAGTGACTTTTTTTTTTTCTTTTTTTTTTAAATATTCAAGTGCCAACTGTTGGGTAGTAAATAACTAATTAGTAATTAACAGCACTGCCTTTCGTTTAGTAAGGTACCGATGTGGGACGTAAATAGCTCAGGCGATAGGATGTAAGAAGGCTGTAAGTTTCATTTTAGTCTGCAGTTTTGATGCAATTGAATAGTGGGGCCTAATTCTAAAAATATCACTCTAACTGAAATTACGTACACAATTGCATTCTAAAAATTACTTCATAATAAGAAAGAATAATCCTTATAGAAGTCTAAGAGACGTATTCCGTTACAGTATTATCATATACTAATTAAATCGATAGTATTCACTATCACAACAGTGTGCACGAATGATTTCGCTTGTGATGAAAGGTACAACAGATTTAACATCTGGTCATGCATCGTAAGAAAGCGCACAATTTGCGATGTATGTCTGCCCACCCGTTTTATCACTACCAGTATGTTTATAATAGTCGTGAAGCTGCCTCCTGAAAACCCCTGATCGAGGCATTTGTAAAGCACTTCTCTTATAAACCGTAGTACCAATGAATCACTGTTCAAACTCATTATCACAGAGGCATGTGGTCACATTACATTCTTTACTTCTGTCATTTTCGCCCTGCCACGCAAAGAATTTTGATTCACAGTACATGATTTGATACAAGGAAAGTATCAAGGAGCTTACAATAACCACGCAAAGCATAAAGCTGAAAGTTAAGTAATTTGTTGCGTTGTTAAAAACATTCATTGTGTGAAAAAACATAATATATACATGCACGGTGAAGTAGTTTCCTTTCAGAAAACGTTCTTTTTCCCATGAAAGTAAAAAAAGAAGACATATTTTGGATTCGCGTATTTATTTGCTGTGCAGTTGTTAAAATATTGTAGGAAAACTTCTCGGTAACAATACAGTCATTACATTGATTAGTTTACATCTTAGTCTCATATCGTAGTCTGATGAAATAGTGGCTATGTTCCCATTATCTGATGATGTAATGGCTATGTTCCCATTAATGTCATATTTATTACTAGTCTTTGTAGTTAAGTAACTGACTTCCTATTGTCCAAAGAATACGCAGCGAATTGTGAGTACAAAGGGCAAATACTGACCCAAAAAAGACAAAATTGGAGGTCTGAAAATGTAGGGTTTTTTTCCATCCAAAATGTGTCTCCCATCATCTTTATAAGCAGTTAAGAGAATTTTATTAGTAATTTGCAAGTAATTTTATACCCTTATTCCATCCTCCAATGTTTAGGTATCTACCAGCATGTAGAAGGTTGATTAGATTAGATTAAAAGCCTGATGCAGAGTAAAGATATCCCTGGAACAATACTAAGGATATATAGGCCTATTGGGTGCACCATGTTCCAGTCCAGACTACAAATTTCTTCAGGGGAGCCTTTACTCCAATTCCTCTCCCATCACCATGGAATACGTAGTGAGTGGATACCTACACTGCTGGCCGTGCAAAATATAACACCAAGGAAGACCAGAGATATTGCAGCCAAATTTATTTGGAAAATAACTCGTACACAATCACAAAGATTTAGGAGGAAAACAGTGTCAACAGTTCAGTGTTTCTAATGACCACAGAGAATGGGATGTTAGACCCCCTAATTTTCCTTCCTTTCTTTTTCAATAATTCAGAGATGTAATACAGGCCATTTAGTGTACCAGCAATGCATAATAAGTGGGTGCAGGAGTGGAATTCGATACCACCTCAAATTAAAATACTGGGTGCAGAACCATTATGGTAATGCATAAAGCAGAATTTCAACAGTTACTCACCATGATATCTGGGGGCTCTAATCTGACTGTTGTTTGTGGTGAAGACAGAATCAGGATTGGAACAACTTTTTTTTCCTTCTTTTTCACCAATGAATCCACCATGATAATCAAATAAGAATCTGCAGACACTGTGCTGGCAGACTGTTTGACTGTTGCCATATGTGTCGCCATACTGGTCCTATACTGTTGGTCTTGGATTTTTATTTTACTCCTGTACCCCTTATAGTTCAACCCATAAATAACAGTGAGTCATACATGCTTAGACAAAGATGGGGAAACTTTTGCTGATTTAATGCGACAGTTGAAGGATGTGTATGTGTGTTCCCTGTACTTGAAGAATCTTTATAGCCTGCAAATATGCCTATACTTGCTTAGGTACAATTTGTCACACCATCAGTAATGAAATCCCATCTTGGAAATAGAGTCATCAGTGGCCTGTAGAACATGACCATACCATCAAAGATGGCTACACGCATCTTGTCTTGGATCAGTGCAACACCGAACTGTTTCCTGATGCTGTCATTGGAAACTTGATCTAACCTAGCGACAACTATTATCTGTCCACCTCAGCTTCTTCATTTCCATTACACTCAGGTGGCATTCTGTCTCAATTGTAGTCGGCCAGCACTCGCAGCCATACAAGGCGACTGGTTGGATGACAGTGCGGTAGATTTTTTATTTCAAGCTATCTTTCATCCTGTGGTTGCAAGTGACTCTAGTTGCTGTTCACCACTTCATCCAGGCTGCCTGAGTTCTGGAGTTGACCTCTATGATGAGTCGGATGTCAACAGTGATCGTGGGTAAAACTCACTATAATAAAGTTTAATTTTGGCAATGTCTATGACAGTTGCAGTGGTGTGTTCAGAACAATCCTGAACACCCACTGGCCATTGGACAATGCATGATGTAGATGTTCAGAACAAGACTGAACTCAACCGCAGTCATTCTTGGTTCCAACTGTAGTGTACATTGTCAGTCTGTTGTCTTCCCACTCCTCTCTCTGAAGCCACATTGCAACAGGATAATGTATGACCACACATGGCACAAATATTCAACACTTCTTTGTCACTCAATAGATTGCATTGCTGCCTTGACCTCCCTGTACTCCCAATATCCTGTAAAATGAGAAAGACTCATCTGGAATACATCACCTGCTAGTACACCAGATTAACTTTGGCTATATAAAGAAGTTTCATGGACAGCTATACCCAAATAACACATCCACAGCCTCTTTGTATCAATTCCACAGTAGTTGTAACCAACAATCACAACACTCGTTGTCACCTTTCTCACATCACAAGGGGCTGTATTTATAATCATACAATCTTTGTCCATGTTGATTTCCAAATAAATTTAGTTGTTACATCTACAGTCATTATTGATGTTTCATTTTGGATGAGATATAAGTAGTTTTTAATTTCACCCTAAAAATTTAATATATTGATGATTTCATGCAGAATTGTTGGCAGAGACCCCCACTGGAATCGTGTTAGGCCTGCTTGGTGCAGGTCTTTAAGTGATGCCACACTTGACTTGCACGTCAATGATGATGAGGACAACAGTCAGTCCCCAACTCAAGAAAAATCTCTAACCTGACTGGGAATTGAACCTGGGCCCCTTGTATGTCAATCTAGCACACTGTCCACTGGACTACAAAGGCAGACAAAATTTAGTTGTTGTGGCATGACTCATCTCTAAACTGAAGAGGTAAAAAAATTTCTTTCTATGCACATGATGCTGATGTATCTCACAGAAATCTGTGTGATGAAGTCTGACAGAGAAGCAAAATAAAAGCTGCCAGGGAATTATTATTATTATTATTATTATTATTATTATTATTATTATTATTATTATTATTATTATTTGGTAAATGGTGTTGGAGTTCCTAATTGCTGTAGCTTTTATCTGTCTTCAAATTTAAAGACCCCCCTTTCCCAGAAACTAACTGAACATTCTGTCACAAACCAGATCTTCACATTTAGTTTGTTTTGGATTTCTTCTGTAATTTTATTGGACATTAGGCAGAATTTAATGTTTTAAATGGATTATCTTGGAAATTATCTTCATCTGTGTGGGATAAATACAGTATTAAAGGGCATACACACATAACAGAAACATAACTTAATATCTTTTATTTACAAAGTTCAGTTTCAAAATATCAGATGAAACATCATTTTGTTAACAAAATTTTCATATAAATAATATTTTCATACATAAAATGAAACAAAATACAAAAAACAGAAAACTGAAGTAACTACATTTTCTGCACACAGCCATATCTTCATCATGCCAGAGCACTGTAATAGAAACCCTCTTCAATATTATCATAAACATTTCTTACCAACTTATTTCTTTGGTATTTCAGTAGATCTTTTCTTAGATACAAACTATAAAGATTCATGTAAGAAGTTGCTTTGGTTCTTTTCCGAAGACACAGTTTTATAGTGGTACAAATATTCTTATTTGAAGTGAACCAGTCTGTAAATATTTCAGGAAAAAGTGTGCCAAAGGATGATGACAGTATCTGTATTTTGTTCACAGCAGGAAGTTACTTAAATGAGATACTCTACTGGAAAACAGCTGCTAATTGCATACTGACCCAATTGTCTAAGAAACATATCATTTCTACCACAATCTATATGACAAAGCTATCTGGAGATTCTATTTTAAATTTGATTATTCTAATACTTTCTACATGACATTTTTCTGTCATTCTAGCAATGTAGGTATTGTGGTTTTGGTTAACAGACTTCTCCTATGTAAGATTTGACAGCTACTGTTTTCCTTTCCAATGTATATATCATTTTTCTTTTCATCCTAGATGAATATTATACATTCTAGGGATTACAAACATTCATGGAATACTTCTACAGCTTAATATAAGAAAAATAATGTATGTCACATGCCCAATTTGGTATATGCTGTTAGAAAATAAGACAATGGTTCTGAACTTACTGTTTGCATAACACAAATTTTACAATTTTCTTAAGCAGATTCTGGGGTAACTAATATATTTATCAGATTGTATACACAAATGTTTTGTCAAAACATCTTGAATGGGCAACACTATTTCTATTTCTACCTCATTATACATTATTGTGCACAACATCACTTGGAAACAATGCAATTTGTTAATATACTTCTTGTGAAATTCTACAGGAGGTTCACTGTGTTCTATAAAACTTCTATGCTTTTAGTGGAAACCACTTTATACTGAATAACAATTATAGAGTATACAGCCTCAGGAATATTGCATATTTACTGTGCTTAAGCACTGCCAACAGTCTCTCATATTTATTTATCAACTGCTTCTTTTGTGATATATATACATAAATACATTCTTTTACTCAACTGAACATTAATTATAGTCATTTGCATTGTCCATCTATATCAGTTACTCATTTTTTTTAAAAAAAGGAATATGCATAACTTCCAGAAGCTCATGACTTCATTTTATCGTGACACTTATGTATCAAAATAGAATTTCAAGACACTTTCTGTTGCTCCCACTGATCAAACATTATTTTTCAAATTCAAACTCAAATGGGGAGTTTTAGATAGCTTCTAATACATAAACCAGTTTATCAGTCTCATAAGAAGCCCTTCATAGGGTACTATATTGATACTTCACAGTGCTGCATTTGCACTTTTGTTCCTTAGTCAGTAGCATTACTCACTGACCATCCTCAATGCAGTCTGGTTCCTGCTGCAGGCCAATACTGCTGCTTGAGTGCCTCCTGTTACTTACAGGTACTTCAATATCTGGTTGATACGTTTCTTGAAGCTTAGCTGATTGGTCTTCCAGACTTTTCTTCAGGCCTTCAATAGTATGTACAAGCATCTGTCGCCGCAACAGAGAGAACTGCCTTTTGTCATCAAACCTTCTCCTTTCGTCTTCTTGTGCCTCTCGAACTTTGGCCTCAACTTCAAGCCTTTCTTTTCGCAATTGTTCCAACTTCTCTTTTAAGCTTTCACGTCCACTTTTCTCTCCTGTTAAGATTGAAAACAAATATTATAAAATTATAAGTACAAACAGGGTAGCTCATTATAAATAGTCTTAAATATTACACAGTGGGTAAGTAAATGGAAATGATACTACCTTGATAAAAAGAAGATTAAAACTATACTAAGGGCCACAAATTAAATTCTGGATGGAATATTTACAAGAATGATAGATTAGATATTAGTGATGTCAGTCTTCTAAACAATTTCATGATGTTTAATGAGATAAAGATTTTAAAAACAGTAAATAACTATAGTAAATATAAGGGTTGACATGTGAACTAAACTAGGTGCTGAAGGTTGCCATCTTTCACCTTAATCAGTGACTGAAGTGGTAGAGACCTCAGAAAATGCCTACCTGCTATCTGTGAAAAATTACATATACTTGCCAACATTCATGGCAAGTGATCAAATAGCGTTGAAACCTATTGCAAATTACCCTCTGCCAGGCACCATACAAAGACATAATGAGTTGCGCTTGAAAATGTCTCTCTCGATTTACATCCAAATTCTGTCTACGATCTTCGTCAGTCTCACTGACTCTACAATTATGTACTTGGATAGTGTTCCACATATACTGTCTGATATTATGATGTGTCAATGAATCACAATCTGTACACATTTTGTTCACAACGCACAAAAACACCACGAACTGAGATCAATTCTATTTTTGCAATGCTTCAAAAACATGATCACCACTGATAACATTGTTAACACATTGAAATGTCAATTTCAATTGTTTTCTTCTCTGATAAATATTCAATGCAGAATTTATTATTGTGTTGCTTGTATGCCGACAGATGTTTTGACACCTCTAAAAAAAAAAAAAATAAAAATAAAAAAAAAATAAAAATAAAAAAAAGCTAACTGAAATCAACTGAATGTTTGCAAATTATTGCAAAATCACATATTTTAATTGTTGCAACATCAAAGATATGATCATCTTCCTAAGAAACTGAACTATCACTTCCCGTTGTATTCTTGTTCTCAAAATATCAGTATTCAATGTGGATTGTGTTATTGTTATAAAAACGTGACAGAAGAACTGACAAACTAAACTTTACCTCTTTTTATGAAAGTAGCTGACTGTGGAACTGTCAGACTGATAGTCACATTTCTTTTATTGAGATTTTTGTACAAAAATACCACAAAAAATTTCCAACCTTTGTGGTGGATTTTCAAAAACTGTTTTATAGACAAACTGTTTCTTTGCACTTGTGGATAAAACAACAAAAAAAGTACAGAAATGTGTGAAATATGATGGTACTGATTAAACCAAATGTGTCCAACAGCTATGATGGAGAGTGCATAAAAATTAGGATTTTTGCACATTTTCTAATTTTCCAGTTTTCCTTTTAACTGTCCCAAATATTTTTTCTGAATATTTTATGCTAGCTATATTTCTTTTTTTCTGAAAACTTTTCCCGGACTTTAAAGAACAAAATAAAAAAAGAATTACCCCCTCCAACATCCAAATAGTGAGTATGGTATTGAAATCACTAAATCTTTCAATTTTTCTCAAATTTTCCAATTGTGTGGTTTATTTTCCAAAACTTTTCTGTTATATAAACCTTATCCTGAAAATTACAAACACATTGAAGAAAAGATTTGCGAACTGGTCAATCCATTCTCAAGTGGTGCACTTACATACATGTGGCAATTCATTTTTATTAATATAGATTCATTTGTGTTCCACTGATATGAAATGAGTCATGATTTTATATGAAAATGACACAAGAATTATGAAATTCAGTATATTATAGAAACAACAAATGCAAATAATGATAAGTTTATAGACGAGATTAAATCACTAGTGTCAGGTGGGTTTTTGTAACTAGGGGTAATTTAATCACATTTATGGTTTATTAAATCATTTTATTATTCCAAAATGAAATTGTTACAATTCCAAGCCAAAATCATACAGAACTGCTGCATGTTTGCAAGGTGGAGTAATTGGGCATAGGTACTTAGTGGAGAAAATGCCAATAACTGTTATGGCCTATCGGGCCATTCAGATCGCGTGCGCCCATAGTATGCTCCATGGCTTGCGCCCACCTGGCCGATACAGTTCGTGGCCTAGCCACGGGAGTGCACGGTCGTCTAAAGGCGACCACACACGTAACAGCATGCTTGACAAGCGCACTTGCGCAAGTGTACTTGCACAAGCATGCATGAGTGTGTGTAGGATAAATTTCATCAATCATCAGGCTTGTAGAAGCAGCTTGATGCTGGATCAAATTTCGATTATGCATGCTTGTGCAAGCATTCAAGCACATGCGTGCTTGAGTGTGTGTGGACGATAAAGATGCTTGTGCAAGCATTTGACAGTTTGAGTGAGGTTGCACCCTTTGTTTTTGATAAGTTTCAATTAGTGCTGTAATAGCAATGTCTGAATTAAGAAATATAAACCAAGACCTCTTAGAAGAATTTATTAGATTATATGAAATGCATCCCTGGTTGTGGAATTTTAAATGCAAGGACTATCATGATAAAAATAAGTGAGACACTGCATATGACATACTACTAGCGAAATATCTCTCCAAGTAATAATAGTAGTATATTTAAGGTCTTCATAACTTCTTCCTGTCGTGAGACGTCGCAATGCTGTTGTTAGTCTTTCATATGATGTTATAGCCTCCCTCATTATTGTATCCTGCTTCTTGATCAACTGCGCAATGCAAGACAGAAGATTAAAATACGTATCTTCATTCATCCTGAGATAGTGATACCAATCATGAGGATCTATCTTCAGTTCACTGAGTAAATTTGTATGTGAATGCGATTTTACATACAGTTTTACGTTTCTACTTTTCTTGTTTTCAACACAAGCATAAAAGCTGCCACAGCCAGCACATCGTCGTCTGAGCCAGAAATTTTCAGATGTAAATAAACCGTTGCTTGTATAAGCATGCTTGTGCCTTGTAGGTGCGTGAGCAATACGTGCATGCTTGTACAAATGTGCTTGTCAAGCATGCTGTTACATGTGTGGCCACCTTAAGACAGCTGACATGAGCTGCGCGCTATCTGCTGGCGGCGCGCTGTCAAATGGCCGGGAGGTCAGCCGGCTCATGCTCTGAGTAAACTCTGAATGTGCTAGATGCTGTTTTGCCATATGGTGTTTACTTCAGTGGCAATGAGGTTTATGCTAGCGTGGTCTTCCTGCTGCAGTCATGACAGAGGAACTTAGCGCATTGCTGACGAATCTTCAGTTGTTGCCGGAAGTTTTGGCTCAACAGAATGCTTCCGTCATGGCGTCTATTGACACCTTGACTAAGGCTGTGACACAACAGGTTGGATTGTGGTCTTTTGTGCATGTGCAGCAAGGCTGGTCGGAGCATCTTCCGTGTCAGGCATCGGATCCTCTCCGCAATTATTATGCAATTCGCCACCGCCTTAGCGCATATGAGGGCATTCTACTTCTGTCCACGGAAGACAGCTCTCACCAAGTGGTTGTTCTGGCATCATTATGCCGCTGGATTCTAGATCTTCTGCATCGGGACCATTGTGGCATCTCCCGCACAAAGATGCTTGCCCATCAACATGTATATTGGTCGGGCATAGATGGGGACATAACTCGCCTCATAGCAGGATGCTCTTCTTGTGCATCCCAACAAGTAGCTCTGCGCTAATCCCTCTCTCCATGACCCACTCCGTCCGCACCTTCGGGGCGACTCCATGTCGATTTTACGGGGCCCTTCTTAGACAGCTATTGGCTTTGCTTCGTTGATGCATACTCAAACTTCCCATTTGTGGTTCGCCTGGCCTGCACGTCCGCAGATGTTACTAAACGTTCCCAGTTACAGATATTTTCTATTGAAGGTCTCCCGGCCACATTGGTGACAGATAATGGGCCATAATTTACATCTCAACACTTTTGCGATTTTTGTTCTACTTATGGGGTTCGCCATGTCCTTGCCCCACCTTTACACCCACAGTCAGATGGGGTGGCAGAGAGATTTGTCCGAACTTTCAATATGCGAATGCACAAGTATGTGTCATGTCTTTCAGTGGAGGATGTGCTCCTTCGATTCCTCCCACATCCGTTCTGTGTCCTCCACTGCTCTTTGCTCCTGGTTTGGCTGTCTGGACTCGAGGCTATGGCTACCATCCTCATTGGATCCCAGCCGTGGTTGTTCAGGGGTTGGGCCATCGTCTCTGTGAGGTCGGTGCTCGCACTGGTATTCTCATCCCCCACCACGATTAGCTCTGGTTCCTCCATCCTCCTCCCACACCTACGATCCCTCCCCCCTTTTCCAGGTCATGTCCCCCTCTGTCTGCAGCGCTGTCAGGGGACTGTTCTCTACCAACTTCAGTTCTGCTGACGTCTGCCAGTTGGCAGGGGGAGGTCCCGTCGCCATCGGTTTCCGGGGCCCACTGCCCTGCCACAGCCCCAGCCCCAGTGGCCTGTTCCAAGGAGTAGACAGCTCTGGTCTCCAGCAGTAAGGGGGGGGGGGGGAGCTTGTTGCCAGCCCACAGGGGCTCCAAGTTGCTGATGTATATCCGACAGCAGGAGGGATGGAGGACCCACCACCGTCGTTAGTACTGGGAGCGGCAGGGCATTGCTCACGAGGGCGAACCCCTCATCGCGCAAAGGGGTTTTGTCCATACGAGGTAATTCCATCTAGAGAATGGATGGAGCTGCCTGATGTTTGGATAGAGGTGGAGGAGTCCCAGCAGGAGTCTTCACCACTGTTCCGGATTCTGCCCCCTCACCCCAAGGGGGGAGGTATGTTATGGCCTAGTGGGCCATTCAGATTGCACGCACCCATAGTATGCTCCTTGGCTTGTGCTGGCCCGGCCGATATACTTTGGGGCCTAGCCACGGAAGGGCACCATCGTCTAAGGCAGCTGACATGAGCTGCGTGCCATCTGATGGCGACGTGCTGTCAAACGGCTGGGAAGTCAGCCGGCTCATTCTCTGAGTAAACTCGGAACATGCTAGATGCCATACAGTGTTTACTTCAATAACTTACATTAAAAATTGTCCACACTGCAGTTACACTGTAAATGATGTCACGGGCTGTCTGTGATGTTATAGATAAACTTAAGTCATTTTGGGTATAAGACTTTAAATGTTTTTCTGTAGATTACTTTTACACTAATGACTTGCAATGATACAGTCATTCTTTTCATAATGTACAGGATGTTAACTCTCCCTGCACTTCATCTACCATTTTGTTGGGAACTCCTGGCCAAACCCCTTCTGGCTCCTTCGCCCATTTATAATGTAGGGTGTGCCATGTAATAATTCTGTCCACAAAGTAAGATGATGTCTTGGATTTAAGAACAAAAGCAACCTGTCAAATGCAAGCATATTTTCTCTCCTAAAAGACTTGTAAATTTGTTCTGAAACACTAACCAAAGTGGCATAAAGGTAACATCCATTCCTCTTGTGAAGAAAGTCGTTCCTCATTTGCGACAGATGCTGTATGGAGAAGTATTAATAAGTGAAATGGTTTTTATGTCAGTTAAAGGAAGCCAAAGAAGGAAGATCAGGGGGGAAAAGAATGATACAACCAAAAAAGAAAAGAAAAACAGAGTATAATGATAATTCTAAAGAGGAGGTGCAGCTGTTACTGACATGATGATGTTGTTGATATATTTGGTGAAGATCTACATCAGGTTGATTATGTTGATCGACTCAATCTACAACTGAAACAGGAGCATATGTCCTTGTCATAATTCTTTCTGGTAAAAGAAAAATCTGTCAACTACACATATGCAGCTGTGGTGCAAGAGACAAAGAACAAGGAAATATAAGGCATTTCAAATGTGTTTATTTCCATCAACAATTGCAATATATTTGTTTAATTACATATTTTGATCACTTTGATCATCTTCAGATCTATAAAAAGAAAAAGTAAAATAAGAATGTACAATTTCATAAACTTACTAAAGGTTAATTGAACAATTGTTAATTTATACATAAATGGAGAGAGTTTTCTTTACCTTATAGTTGTGTACGCAACTTGTTTGACTGAGTACTAATTGGTACTGAGTTTTACAATTTGGTGTAAGAACTTAAAATTTCGTTCCAGGTGGTGGTGGGGAGGGAAAGAACAGTTGGGGGGGGGGGGGGGGGGGAATTGGTGGGTATAGTTTGAGCCCTAATAAGCTAGGGTCTTATGCTGAAGAATTGTTTATTACATAAATATTTTGCTAAAAGTGGGGTTCTTGAATATATCCAAACATAAAAATTATAAAACTGTAGATGGTATAAGTATAACAATATGGTAAGATAATTGCTTCTACTTTCGAAGTGTGGCAGTCGGAGGTGATGGTTGTATGACTGTGTTGTGTGCCTGTGTGATTGCGTGAGTGCTCTATTTCTGAAGAAGGCCATGGCCGATAGCTGAATGTGTTGTATGTGTGTGTCTTTTGTATGTGCCTGTCGCAGCTCGTCGCCACGTCTTTGCGGTGAGGTTTTACATTACATCCTTTTTCTGCATCTTTTGGCCCAATGACAGTTAAAAACCATTTTTCACATCAGATGTGGTACTACCTTGCCATGATGGATGGGCTTTCCATCACGATTTGAGGGAAAATTTATAAAATTGGGAATTATTTTATTTTTGTGTACGTTATTCCATTTCCCTTTTTGTCAATTATGATCAGTTCAAATCTGCAGTCATTCTGCCCCATGATTCTTTCTGTATAGCATTTTAAAATTGGGTCTTTAATTACGAACACTTCAGGAAGATTGTAATAATTGTAATTCCAAAGAAAACAGAGGCTTACAGGTGTAAAAATTATGTATCTGTCAGTTTGGTGAGTCCTATATGCAAAAGACTAACACAAATGTTTACAGAACATCGTAAAATATGCTAGATGCTGACCTCAGGGAAGATTTGTTTGGCACAAAGGACTGTAGGAATACAGGAGGAAACAGCGAAAACTTCTCTTACAAAATATAGTAAGAAAAGGTAAACTGGAATGTGCAGAATTGGCCATTTTAGACTTGGATAGAGCTTCTTACTATATTGACTGTAATAGACACTTCAAAATTCTGATGGTAAAATACAGGAATCAAAAGGCTACTGACAACTTCTACAGAAACCAGACATCAGTCATAAAAGTTTGATGACATGAAACTAAAGTCAGCAAAAGTCTTAGTGTGTCCCCAATGTTATTCTTCTTCTGCACTGAGCAATCAAAAAAAGAAAATAATAATAATAATGGAGAAATTTGGAAAGGGATAAAAAACAATAATTTTGAAGTTTGCCGATGACATTGTAATTCTAGAAGTCTGCAAAGGACAGAATATGTATAATATCTGTTACAAAAAAATTACTGTAATACAAGTGTCTAACTAATAAGAGAATCATATGTCTTTCACAGAGCCAAGTCCATATCCTCTAACCACTGGAGAGCTTCCTGACTGACTAGATGCAGAAAAAGGCAACACCTAAATCTTTTTGTTTCAGACCTGATTTATTTTATTATGGTGATCATGTCTCCCTATATAGGAGGGTGCTAACAATATATGTTTGCATTCAGAAGAGAAAGATGGTGAAAGAAATTTTGCAAATAGATCTCGCTGCAACAAATAATGCCTTTCTTTTAATGATTTCCACTCAAACTCATGCATTATTTTCATTGCCCTCTCTCTCCTACATCACGATAATACAAAAAGAGCTGCCCTTCTCTGAATTTTCTCTGAATCTTCTGCCAGTTCCACCTAATGTGGATCCCACAATGTGCAGCAATACACCAAAATAGGATGCACAATTGTAGTGTATGCAGTTTCTTTAGTAGAACTGTTGCATGTTCTAAGTGTTCTGCCAATGAAATTTAGTCTGTGGTTCACCTTCCCTACAATATTTTCTATGTGTTCTTTCCAATTTAAATTGTTTGTATTTGTTACTCCTAGGTATTTAGTTGAATTTATGGCCTCTAGGTTTGACTGATTTTTCATGTAAGTGAAGTTTAACATATTTCTTTTAGAGGTCAATGGATGATCTCACACTTCTCATTATTAAGGGTCAGTTGCCAGTTTTTGCACCATGCAGATATCTAAATCATTTTCCAGTTGCTTTTGATCTTCTGGTGACTTAACTAACTGATAAATGACAACATCATCTATGAACAGTCTAAGAGAGGTACTCAGATTGTCTCGTAAATAATTTATAAATAAGAACATTAGGGGCCCTATAACACTTCACTGTCTGTCTGTCGCCATTTGAATTTCCAATAGTTGCACCGACAAACATCAGTATAGAATTGGTCGGTCAGAGACCATTCCCTTCTGGGAAGGTTCATTTCTTGAAGCTCCTTCGAGAGATGATGTATACGGATGTTGCTTTGTGCATTCAACAAATTCCAAGGTCTTGCCCAGTTGGAATTAAGTAAGAATTTACTCTCATATAGTTGGACTGCTGTTTTAAGAGGTGGTGTACATGATTTCAATGAGCTGACCTTTGGTGGAAGATCTTACAAAATAGGAAGCTTAGGAGTGGATAATATCTTTTAATATTCTCTCATTAAGGATTCTTTCCCTCTGATCAGGAGGAGGCGATATTGCATAATACTGGGAGCCATTGAAGGGGTGTAGCCATCAGAGTGCCACTTACCAACCTCAATGCTCTGTTTAATATCATGTCAGTGTCCCTCACTTCAACACTGTTGAGCCAGGCAGGAGCACAGTATGCAGCTGCACAGTAAACTAGGGACAAAGCTGTTGTACAAAAAAAATTCTTAGCACCAGCTCACCAAGTTGCTACCAGTGAGTGTTGCAATATGTTATTCCCAGTTCTAACTTTGTCTGCTGTATTTTGAAGGTGGTACTTAAAAATGAAAGAGCTGTCCAAGATAATGCATAGGTACTTTGTGTGTTCATTGTGTTTCAGTTGAATGCCATGAACTAAGACATTGAATTTTGTAGCCAGCCATCTTATTGTTGATCTACTTCTGTTTTATATGGGTTAGGCTTTATATTCCACATTGTAAAGTAAGTTCTGAAGAGAGTTAGGTCAGATGTTTCCATCACGTGAATGTGTCTGTGTTGTGAGGCAATGGCAATATCATCAACATAAATGAACTTTCTAGACTGCATAGTTGGAATATCAGTGGTGTAAACATTGAAAAGAATGGGAGCAAGAACCGAACCCTGAGTGAGGCCACCGTGTAGCCGTCTAAACTATTACCAAGGTAGATCTTGATTAGTAGGCCATGTAACATTGGGTTTAGAAGTTGTAATAAAATAGGACAAGGAAGTAAGATTGTAAAGCGTCACTATTAGAAACTTGATCCAAATGATATCATAAGGGCCTGAGAGATCAAGAAAAACAATGAAAGTAGTGAACTTCTTTTCATAACCAGTCTCAATGAAAATTTCAGTGCTATGACCTACCTGGTAACAGCAATTACAACCTTATCTGAATACAGCTTGTTCAACAGAAATACTAGCAGTAAGAATGTAATGTAATTGTAGATAAGTCTCTTGAGCAGCTTGTAATATACACTGTGAAGGGAACTGGGAGATAGCTATCTATATGAACAGCTCGTTAACCAGGTTTCAAAACAGCTATTACTTTAGAGCTCTTAAAAGTTTTTGGTAGTGAACTCTTGTTAAGAATGTTTTTGGATAAATTTAGATGCCACAGTCGGGTTCTAGACCCACTATGTTTGATAAATTCTGGGAAAATATCATGTAGACTCGCAGCTTTCCTAGTCTTTATGTCAGATAACCACCTCCAGTTCATCTGAGCAAATATGTTTTGATACTTCCAGGGAAGCCTGCAGGCATTTCTTAAGTCCAATTAGTTTATATGATATTAATCTGTCAGGCTGTTGACGTTCTGACTTGGATAATGCTACGATTTGTTTTGCTATTCGGCAGGATCAGGGTGCATGGGGGGGGGGGGGCAGTTTTCTCTCGGACACACTGGAAGACAATTTCCTCAGCAGTGACTAGGCCATTCTACTGCAGCGGCCTGCGAGTGAAATCTAAACTCTAGATGCTTGTGGCGATGGAGTGGTCGGACGTGATGGTTGTGTGTGTATAGTTGTCTGAGTGACTGTGTGAATGTATGTTTCCTTTTCTTACGAAGGCCATGGCCGAAAATCTAGTTGTGTGAATGTGATTATGAATTTTCGTGAATGTGATTATCAATTTTCGTGTCTGTCAGCAGCTCAGCGAGCATCTTTACCGTGAGTAAATCATTGAAATATAAACTCTTTACCTTTTATCCCCACTTCCCTCTCCTGGCCTTATGAAGCGATTTCAGTAGGAAGTCGGTAGTATTTGAATCTTCAGTGCTGATAAATTCAATATACAGGTCATCACATTTTGGAATCCAGCCCGGAGTATGTCTAGGTATACAGGCTTTAACTGAAGCGTTAAGGAGTACAGCGAATTAGTCATAATTATTTATTGTAGGAGGGATGAATGTAATGTTGTCCTCTAATTTGAAAGTAAATGTCTCCCAGTTTGATCAATTGAAATCCCATCTGGGCCTCGGAAAAGATCATATTAGGGGAATCTGAATCCCAACTGATACCAACACTGGTGTATGTTGCGACCGTGAAATTGTGCCAAGTGCCTTCCTCTTCTCTGATAACGATCTTAATGTCTGGTCACAGGAGAAAAAGCATAGATAAGATGACTATCCACACTGCCAACGGGTTGTAGTGATGTGCTGGAGTCTTTTGCGTCAAAAACCAAAGAAAACTTATTATTTTCAACCCATTCAGCGGAGGCTATACCATTTTCATTGTCGGATAAGTACCACCATTGGCTACTGTGGCTGTTAAAATCGCCAACATATGCGGAAGGATGTTCGAAAAGTGTGAGAACCTTATCTTGCCACTGGATATTAGGAGACTTGTAAACATTAACAACGGTAGTTCCAGATACCTTCACTGCAAATACGAATATATCATTGTCGCAGCTTTCATGGATTACAGATACATCCTTCAATGAAGTCCCGTCTAGCGTATGTAGCCACGCCAGTGGCTCTACAGCCTACTATATCTCCCAGGACTCTGTAGCCATGATTATTGTCTCTTGCACAATTTTTGAGGTGTTCTGTGCGGGTTTCTTGTAGAAGAAGAACGTCAATATTGTTACTTAGAAGATGTATACTGAGAAAGCCACATTTTGACCTACTTATCCCTCCAATATTCCAATGGAAAACGTTAAGGACTGGATCTCTTGTACTGTTCAGATTGTTTCGTTTACTTTTTTTCGGCCCTGACAAGAGCCATTCAGCATTGTCCTATTAGCTGATATAGCTGGTAGAGCGTTGTGGTGACAGAATCAGCTACCAGAGACTTTTGTTGACTTTTGTTCTGTTGTTTGGGGGTGATAACGTGCAGCGAACAACCTCACGTGAAATGTGGATAATAACCAGTTCAGAGTGGAACAGGATAGAAACTTTGAAATGTGGTGCTGTGGAAGAATGCTGAAGATTAGAGGGGTCGATCATGAGGTACCGTATTGAATTGGGAAGGAAAGAAATCTTTGAAACAACTAGACTAAAAGAAGGGATCAATTGTTAGGACTCGTTTTGAGTCATCGAGAATTACTAATGTAGGCCTAGTATTGGAGGGACGTTTAGAGAGAATAAGATAGAAGGTAAAAGAGGCGAAACCAAGATGTGAATAAAGTAAGTAGGTTCAAAAGGAAAGTACACTTCAGAGATGAAAAAAGAAGATCAGTATCAGTATTGAAGACCACAGCAACAGAAATGTGAGTCTGTGAGTGCTATGACTCCCTGCTATTTTGATAAAGAGTTGAAGAACTTTGTATCAAATCCACTTATGAATGAGATTGCTGATACAGCAACAAACTGAGTCAATCGTTGATGGCATACTGATAAAATAAAATTCATTTATAGACTTCATTGGAAAACTGTAAGTTAGGAATGAGTCAAGTAGGCATTCACTGAAAGCACACACACAAGAACATTTATAAATGAGATGGTACTTCTACGTTATCAGTTTCATTCCATTAGGTTTCTTTCAAAACTTATTTACTGTGAACAAGTAATACTTAAACTAAATTAAGATAGCATATATTGTAATTTTTCTATAGACTATACATTTTAAACAAAGTAAAATACTTGCCTTCATTAGTTGTGTTTTTGGCTGAACCACTTTTTTGTCTGAAAGATGTATGTTGACTTTTTTCTAAAGACTTCTGTAGTCTGTCAAATGTTGCACTGCATGTGTATACCTTCCTTTTGACAGGTTCACTTTGTGGGCAATATCTAGACCCATCAGCAGCATTACCAATATCAATAGAGCGAAAAGTCGTCAGAGCAGGTCTCTGAAAATTGTTAGTGCTGGCAGAAACAGGTATCTTTGGTGAGAATGTTACATCTTCCTGGTGTGGTGTTGAGGAGCCATCAGATTCAGAGGAACTGGATCCTTGCATTGGCATACTTCTGATGTTTCTGTTTTGTCTCTTTCGTGGACTTGACATGATTTTATCAGACTCTTTATGTCGCTTGAACGAGTCTTCTTCCGTGATCGAAAATGTGTTACCGTTCTGCAAGTCTTGATCTTCATTGCGATTCTCTGCAATCCGTTTTGGCGAGGTTGTGCGCGACCTTATAATTTCTGGCGGTGACCTCAGTTCATTTCTGGGGCCAGAATTTAAGGCCGTCGTTTCCTCATTTGCAGAATTTTTAAGCTTTGCTGGTGGTTTGGTTCTCGGACAGTTGTCATTGAGATAATTTGAGTTCAAGAAATACGGTTTAGGTTTTGGTAGCATGAAATTTGTAGTTTTATCCGTTATTCCTCCTTTCATGCTGACCAGAATATTCTCCGCTTCAAGTATTAATTCCCTATATTTACGGTCCGCTTCTTTGTCTGCTTCCACGAGCGCCATCTCAGATGAAAACGTCGCCAAGTAATTTGCATTACCCCGTGCACCACTGCGCATCAGGCCATTTCCTCCGCCGTAGATACCACCGCAGCCAGTGTCGCTCCGTCTGGCCGTGGAGCTCACGGAATTGGAACGCTGTTTTTGAGGGGAACAGTATACATCTGTGATCATCTTGGGCGACACATCTTGGTTCCAGTTGCCGTTGACACCAGTGTTGCAGTTCATGGGATGAAGTGGTCTGATGTTTTTGTTTATCAGCTTGGATGGCGAAAGTGGTACACCTTCACCTTCAAGAATTCGCCTGCGCAGGCTTATTGGGGTGTTCCCGGCGCTCCTCGTTCCAGTGACACCAGTACGCTCCAGCATCTTCTGCATGAGGACTTTGTTGAGATTCATGACACTGGGGCCCAGTTGCACCTCAGTCGATCTGTCGGAGTACTGCTGCGGATGCACCTGTTGCTGATGGTGGAGACCATTGTGTTTGGGCAGTGGTGACCCGGCAGCAGCCGTTCTGGATCCAGCGCTGGGCCGCTCTCTGTCGCGGTCGTGATCGGATTCGTGCTGCCTCTCTCGAATGCTGCTGTTGGCGGAACGGCGCACAGAGCACCGAGATGGCCTCTTCTTTTCGCTCGAATTGCGAGAGCCCGGCTGACCGTGTGCCTGCTGCATGTGATGGTGATGGTGGTGTCGACTGGAGCTTCTACGTCCCACTGGGAAACCGTCTTCCGCCGATCTGTAAAGATACAAGACAAGCTGTTAGACCTATAAAGGGCATTTCCACTTGAAATTAGAAATTTCTTTTGAAATATTTGATGAGAACAACAGGAATCATTCGACAGTGGGCAAAGGAGATATATACTTTACTTTCTAATATAAAAACTGTCTAGAGCTAAAGCGTCTTTTACCCACGCAGGGCCTTGTCTGATAAGTATGATATATCTGTACGCGATTGGCATACGAGCTTTAGGCGAACAGAACACAATTGTGGGATAAAATAGTTTCTAGCTCAGTCGTTAGTCACTATACCCTGTGACTGATGTTAGAAGAGGGACATTTCAACAGTAGAAGGGCTTGTTTGAATGTTAGCCTACAAGTATACCGGTAGTCGTATACCGTATTTACTCTGCTATAGTACCCACCATTTCTCCATTTTTTTTTTACTTCTGAAATTCGGGAGGGTTTTGTAGGCGCAAACTTCATAAATTTAATTGCGCATTAGGTTGGTTCAGGATGTACTACATTTATTAATCTTTTTCATCACGTTATACATGAAATGACTATTTTATTAAAACTTCATTTTTTTTACATACACGCAACTAACATGTAATTGAATTCTGTATTCAACTCTAAATGCGGGAAAATGGAAGCCTGGCGATACTGAACGGAGAGTGCGGATGGGGTAGTTAGCTATTGTTACCGTTATGTTGTAAGAATGCCATTGTTCCAGAAGTCAGTGGCAGGCAATATTGCTGCCGAACTTCTCGTAACTAAATATTTCAAGTTTTTTTTAGTTAAAAAAGAATTGTATTTTGACATCAGAAATTTACCGGAGGGGGGGGGGGGGAGATGATATAGGCGGTGGGGTACAAGCCGAGTAAATACGGTACTTAATTTATTCAAAAATTAGATATTAATGCAATTGTTATTTACACATTAACATATATTTTGAAACATTGACAGCTTTTTCTTCTTAATATCGACATAATTATAATATAATAATGTGATTATTTTCACATATCTTTTCATGTAAGGAAACGCTGCAGAAGACTTTACCACTGTATATAAGGAACTCTTACGTACTAAAAATATTACAGTTAAGGTATATTGGGGAGTCTTCCACAAGCCGCATGCAAATAGATAACGTTGCCAGTCACCTAAAGAAACTCTTAGACAATAACACTGAGCAATAATATTGTCAGTATATCCACGGTCGACTCCAGACAGGGAAGTTATTCAAGCAAACTTCTAGTCAAATTTCAGAGATACAAACTTGGCGGATATGGGTAACAGCTCTTTCCCGCCCTTGGATTGGCTGTACGTACCATAAGATGAGGAAATACTGGACGCAGTGGTAATTTCGAACGGGAACAGTGTATTTCTGCTCTTACGTTGATATCACTGAATGCAAGCTTTTATTTGCGCGGATTTTTCTGTTTACACCTTACGTGTTGTCAAGCATATACGGAGAAACATTGTTGCAGTTGGAAGTTGAAACGCCGGCCGCGATGGTCGAGCGGTGAGACGTTACTGTCATACCGCCTCATTGCTCCACCTAATCGATTTTGCCAATTTCTCCTACCTTGCTCATGTTTTTCTCACTTGTAATAGTAATGTTTGCTATTTTCAATATAAATTGATTTGACTTGAGCATTATCATGTGGTTTCATGGCCGACTGGCAAGGGCAAAGAAGTAGAAGCATATTATTCCCTTTTCTTTTTATTCATGTCACACTCCCATGCTTCCCATCACAGTGTGAGCGAAGGGGTGGTTGAGCATAGTTGAACCAGTAGGGGTACTTTAGCATGATGGTGGTGGTAGTTTGTGAGTTTTTAGCTTTTTGTGTAGGCAGCTAGTGGTGCAAAGAGGTTAGCAAGCTTTGCTGCTGGTCGATGGTAGGAGGTGGATTCGCGAACAAGTAAAAGGAAGGTGCCCAGTCGGCTGCACGTGGTTCGAATTGGCGGACGCAGGTGCAGCCGACTGGGCACCTTCCTTTTACTTGTTCGCGAATCCACCTCCTACCATCGACCAGCAGCAAAGCTTGCTAACCTCTTTGCACCACTAGCTGCCTACACAAAAAGCTAAAAACTCACAAACTACCACCACCATCATGCTAAAGTACCCCTACTGGTTCAACAATGCTCAACCACTCCTTCGCTCACACTTTGATGGGAAGCATGGGAGTGTGACATGAATAAAAAGAAAAGGGAATAAAATATATATATGTAAAAAACACACACAAACTCGCCATCTCTGCTTCTACTTCTTTGCCCTTGCCAGTCGGCCATGAAACCACATGATAATGCTCAAGTCAAATCAATTTATATTGAAAATAGCAAACATTACTATTACAAGTGAGAAAAAGATCAGCAAGGTAGGAGAAATTGGCAAAATCGATTAGGTGGAGCAATGAGGCGGTATGACAGTAACGTCTCAGCGGTCTGCGGCGCGCCAGTCAGTCTGCACGGCCACTGCGGTCGGGGGTTCGAATCCCCCCTCGGGCATGGATATTTGTGCCGTCCTTAGTGTTAGCTAGTTCATAAGTAGTTTGTAAGTTTAGGGACTGATGACCCCGCTGTTAAGTCCCATAAGCTCTACAAACATTTGAACATTTTTGAAGTTGAAACAGTGCTGGGTAGTGGGTTACAGTGCAGTGTGCAACTGTTGCTAGTTAGCTTTATGCGGACACTTTCGTCGTTGTACAGAAAGAAATTATAGATCAATTGTACGAGTACTCAAACAGTTTGTCCTGCCAGTGCTGCATGCTGATGATAATTTTCTGCATAGGGTCGTCTTCAGCAATGAATCGAGATTTCACTTAAGTGGACCTGTAAATCCTCCATGTGCATATCTGGGGTCATAAAATCCCCACTATATGGTACATTTTCAACGATACTACTCTAAATTAACTGTTTTATAAGGACCACATAATTGGGGCGATCTAGAATTATTTAATAAGAGGTTTTCAGCCAAGATCGCTTTCTTCTTTTAATTTCATGACCAGTTTCGGCGTGCTAGACGCCATCTTCAGACCTGTCATAATCATTTACATCAGTGCTATTGCAACAATATTTTTAACATAGCAACTTTGTATACATCCACTCTCTGCACATCTCTGTATATGATTTCCCGCCTAATAGTCAATATTGTGCTTCACTTCACTCAGTATTGAGCTTGATTCTGAAGCGCCTCTGACTTAGACCTTGAGAAAGATGGATTCGGTCATCTTATTATTGTCGATGTGTAAATTTTATTTGGATGACATATCAATGTGGATATATACCAAGTTGCTATTTTAAAAATATTGTTGCAATAGCAATGAGGTAAAAAATTACGACAGGTCTGAAGATGGTGTCTAGCACGCCGAAACCGGTCATGTAATTAAAAGAAGAAAGCGATATTGGCGGAAAACCTCTTATTAACTGTTTTATGTGCCTTTCTTTTAAGCTGATCAGTTAAAGGACGTTGTTTATGACTGCAAGGGGTCGGAGGACAGATCTTGGCCGGCCGCGGTGACCGAAGAGACTGAGGCGTGTCAGTCACGGTCTGCACGGCCACTACGGTCTGGGGATCGAATCACCCCTCGGGCATGGATATTTGTGCTGTCCTTAGAATTAGTTAGTTCATAAGTAGTTTGTAAATTTAGGAAGTGATGACCCCGTAGTTAAGTCCCATATTAAAAAAAAAAAACATATCTTGTTTCATATGACCTCCATGTTCAAGATCTTCGAGGGGCTTGTGCCACTACTACTAGCTGCACTGAACGAACTAAGACACAAGACTGAGTTACATCAGTTACTTCAGACACATTCAGCAAGGTTTGGGAGGAATTCAGCTAACGACTCAGTGTGTGCCATGTGACGAAGGGTGCCCACATTGAACTCTTGTAGGACAAACTGTTTTAGTTTCTCGTTGATCTGATACATAATTTTTAATGGTAAGGACAGTCTAATAAATTCTACATTGCTTTAAAACCACCGTTTTTTATTTTATTTTATTTACTTTTTTTTGGTACACCCGGTAACTGACAGGTTGGAACTGCTATATCAAGATGCAGTTTGGATATGATGGATGGATGGTTTGATTTTTTAAAGGGACTAAACGACTGTGGTTATCAGTCCCTTGTTCCAACCTTAGAGAAAGCAATAAAAATCACTACAATGTCGTATGAAACTATGTGTTAAAATTCAACAAGCAAAGTGTTTAACATGTCAAGAAATAAAGGAATCAAAGTAAAAACTTGTAAAAGAAGAGAAAGAAGATACTAGCTTGTCCTGGCAAGGTGACCACAGACAAGGAAGTAGGGCATCCGGCCGTTGTTGCACATTAAAACCACCTGCCTAAATAGGTAGGCAAGTGGAGAACAAATAGATAATGAACACAGCTCTAAAACTCAAACAGATCGATACAACTCACTCACACGAATAAAATTTAAAACAGCGTCAGCCATAGAGGCATTGTCAGCTAAAACAAGATTTAAATCTTCAGAGAAAATATGACATCAACTGCGATTGGGCAAAGCTGAAAATGTGTACCCAGCCGGTATTCGAACCTGGGTCTCCTGCTTTCTAGGCAGTTGCGCTGACCCCTACACCACTGGTGACACAGTGATCACCGCACCTGCAGGGACTACCTAAGTACGCCTCCCGTCAGATACAAATTCCCAGCTTCACCCTGCCCACACTACTCAAACTCGTAGTTATGAAACTAATTCCCGTAAGAGTACGGGCTTCAAACTTGCCCACCCCTCCCCACTAACGATAGGATCATTGCCCGTCACCGGCATATTATATATATATACATGTGTCCGGAAGAACAGACGTCACTTCTGATCCTGCAGTTGTTATTCTGTAATATTCAGAGAATATATGAAATCAACTGCGATTGGACAAAGCTGAAAATGTGTACCCAGCCGGGATTCGAGGGGTTGGGCAAGTTTGAAGCCCTTACTCTTACGGGAATTAGTTTCATAACTACGAGTTTGAGTAGTGTGGGCAGAGAGAAGCTGGGGATTTGTATCTGACGGGAGGCGTGCTTAGGTAGTCCTTGCAGGTGCGGTGATCACTGTGTCCCCAGTGGTGTAGGGGTCAGCGCAACTGCCTAGAAAGCAGGAGACCCGAGTTCGAATCCCGGCTGCCCAATCGCAGTTGATGTCATATATTCTCTGAATATTAAGGAATAACAACTGAAGGATCAGAATTGACGTCTGTTCTTCCGGAACAGACGCCACATGTATAGGATTTAAAACGTCAGGGAGATTAAAATTCCTCCTCTGAGTGGTTAAATCCGGACATTCCAAGAAGATGTGGACGACTGTCAAACCTGCACCGCATCGACACTCAGTAGGATCCTCGCGACAGAGCAGGTGACCGTGCGTAAGCCATGTACGGCACTTGTAAGGTGCGCCATTCAGTACTCCACAAACCGAGTTCTTTACGGCGTAATATGGAACGGAGATCAGCAGTTTGGATATGACGACCACATGTAGGTAGAGTCCGCGCAGGATAAGGTGGACGATGCACAGAGAAGAGTTTTCGTTCGAAGCGCTGGGCGACTTCATTCCTTTGTTTGGAAGGGGAGGTCACATCAGTCCATTTCCGCCTGCCGGCCAGTGAGCTGGGCACTTCCCCTCCACTGCTCCAGCCGCTAACCCCACCACTACTGCTCTTCCCACGCTTCTCCAGCAGTCTGCGCATCTATCGGCCAATTTATTCTGCGCGCACTCTAGGTATAACGTGAGGTGAGCTTACCGCCTGGAGCTATGCTGGCGTGCGACGGGCAGCGGACTGCCGGTGGCCTCCCTGGTAGCGGAGGCGGCGTCAGCTGCAGCAGCCGGCGTCTGCTCCGAGGCGGCGTGCAGCGCGGAGCGGGCGGCAGAGTGTCGTCGCGCGCTGGACCGCCGCAGGAACGACTCGCGGTAGCGGCCGGAGGGCTTGCGCGCCGGCTGGGTCTGCGTCTGCGCCACGGCCACCGCCTGCTGCTGCTGCTGCTGGGGCGGCGACTGCGGCTGCGGCAGCAGGTCCGCCGGGATGTGGTAGGTGCAGTGGCCGCGGTTGCGCGGCGGCCGCCGCCGCTCGTCGGCCGCGTCCACGTCCACGCACGACCCGTTGTCGATGAAGTCCAGCTCCTCCTCGTCGGCCAGGTCGCCGCCGCCGTCCGCCTCGCCGCTGCCCGCCTCGCCTTCGTCCTCGTCGTCGCCGTCCACGTCGCCGTCGTCGTCGCCGCACTCCTGGCCCGTGTCGAAGTCCGTGTCTTCGTCACAGTCCGTCGGGTCGCTGTCGCTTAGGATATCCGTTTCCTGGGTGCAACAAACAACTCATTTTTCTTCGCGTAATACGATACTCGAGGACTTCATTACCCTTACAAATCTGAATATAATACCCTACCCTCCATTAAAGTAAAAAAAAAAAAAAAATCACACTCTAATTAAAACACAAACATATGAAAATTCATCGTGAAGATGGGGCAGGATCAGCAACTGGATATGTACTGAAAACCATTTATTTTTCTTTTCTCGTCACAGTTGCACTATTTAGAAGTGAAGATGGGGCAGGATCAGCAACTGGATATGTACTGAAAACCATTTATTTTTCTTTTCTCGTCACAGTTGAACTATTTAGAAGTTGATTACATTGAAATTTAAAATAGGTTAAAATAGATGTTGCGTTCAAGGTGTGTGTGTGTGTGTGTGTGTGTGTGTGTGTGTGTGTGTTCCTTAGCTTAAGTTAAAGTTGATTTGATGGCAACTAGAACACCGACAGTTACCAATGACTGTTCCCGGATACCCGTCAGAGGCCGCCCAAGAAGATTATCACGTGTGTCAACTCTGACTGGCTAAACTGTAGTTAAATAGCTACACATACGTATTGTGGGACAATGAACATAAATTCAGGACAATACGGACTGATTCAGCAAATCGCTCGAGGACAGATTACATCGCTTCGCCTCGCCTTGATACAGTTCCAGCGTGTCTCAAAATTCCTTTGTACAGAGACAGTGATGACGTATCTTGTTTATGGGTCAGCACATAAATATCGCCGACGGAAGAGACTTTTGAGTGTTCACTCAGATGTCTGAACTTCAGTTTGAAATAGTAGTGCTTAAAGTGTACGTGCGTCGCCTTACCAACCCCCCCCCCCCCTCCCTTCCCTCTCCCTTTCGCCCCACAACACATTCACCTATAATTTTAGCAGTGCGGACCAAGACGACTCGACAGTAAAACAACAAACCCGTACTACTAACGGATTTTGTGGTTCAGCAGTTTCATTACAATATACTGAAATGACGAAACTTACTGCATACCTTCTAATATCGTATGAGACCTCTTTTTATCCGGCGAAGTACAGACCCTGGACGTGCCATGGACTCAACAAGCGGTTGAAGGTCTCCTGCGGATGCCTCTATAGCCATCCATAAGTGCCTAAATATTACGCGTGCAGAATTTTCTCCACGAAATGGCTCTCGATTTATGTACCATAAAAGTTCGATGCCATTCATTTCTGGCGTTTCCAATGTTTATAAATTTGTGGAACTTAACTACTGTGGTTATCAATCCCAAAGTTTACAAACTAACTTAAACTAACTTAAGGACAACACACACACACACACACACCCACACACACACACACACACACACACACACACACACACACACACACATCTGCTAACAAATGTGGCACTACAACATGACGTATTGTGATACATAAAAAAATCTATGGTTGTTTAGAAATATAAAGTCCATGACTGGCTGCAAATGGTCTCCAAATAGCCGAACACAACCATTTCCTGTATTGTACGATTCAGCTGGACCAGATGACACAGTCCATTCCATGTAAAAAACAGCTTTCACCAAGTTCATTTAATCTTTTAAAGTTATGATTTTAAACACAGCTTGTCTTGAAGCAGCAGCTGTAACAGATATTTACTGTAAATGCAAATTAGCAGCGTGGTAAACTGAACACACTTTACCAGGCTTCGACGCCAGCTAAGGGTATTTTCATGATAAGTACTGATAAAATTATAACATGAGACGTGCAAAATTAGAGCACGCTGTGCTCATGTCGCTTAAAATAACATGTCATTTGTCAAGAATAAAAAAAAGTCATGCTAGGCAATACTAGCAGGTTTGTGTGTAGTTATTTTTATGCGACTTGAACACTGCATGCTCCAAGTCTTATGAAATGAATCTTTTTTACTAATGTGTCAGCCGGGACACTCTTTCCTTTGCGTCTTGTTGGGACATGAAAATCTATTTGAACAAGTAGTTACTTTAAAGTACTACGAATGCACTGTAAAATACATTGTATGACAACAGCAGTCAATTGAAACAATAGGTAATGGATAATGATTCAGAATTTATCTCGTACTAAGTGAAAAGTCGGCGTTGCTCTGGTATTGACTAAATACAATCTTAGCCTATCTCCTCACCACCACTACCACCACCACAACCACCACCATCACCACTGCCCCCCTGTACCCATCCCTCAGTCTGTCCATTTCTTTGTTTACTCCCATTAGTCCACCTCTTTCTTTTCCCTTACTCCGTTCACCTTGTCCTCCCCTCTCTCTGCTCATCTGCTCCTCTCACTTCCCATTATTTTCTCCGTGTGCTTTGTGTCAATCTGCTCCTCTCCCTGTTATTCTCCTCTCTTCCTCTGTCCGTCTCCTTCTTCTCTCTCGGTTCATCTCGTTTTCCGTCTAATAAAAGATTCATACATCTGGCAACCAATATCTGATCGGTGAAAGGATATTGAAGTCTGTTGTGAAGTACCATCTACCGGTCAAAATTTAATGTAGGCAGTGTCCTCCTCCTTATTTTGAAGGTGAAGTTTGCAAAATTGCAGGAAGATTTAGAAAGAACTATAGATTTGTATGCAACACACACACACACACACACCCCGACACTCTAAATCTCCTTCTTATTCTCTATGAATAAAGTGTCGATGTGTTTGTGTACATACAAGTTTTCAGTTTCTCCCGATATTGATGAAATTTTGCACACTTCAACCTAAAAATTAGAATCAAATAAAAATTTTTAAAAATGAAGATCAGTGGTCTAAACAGTTCGACTGGTGCGCGGCGAGAGTGCTTTACAACGGTGTACTGTTTTACTTCCATCTTGATGAAATTTTACCCACTTGATCTTAAAAACAAGAGCAACATCACTGTCAGATATCGTAAGGTGCATGTCGAAGTGTATCTTAAAAAGATGTTGGCACCATCGATCTATAGTTTTATTGCAATAATGATATAATGTTGCGCGCTACAGCTTCCAAACAAGAAGAACGTCGCTCAGTTTTTTACGGTGCACGGCGGAGGATACCTTTAATAATTTTCGACACCGTTTCACCGATCTCCATGAAAATTGTAGATACATTGAAACGTATCCATAGAAAATGTATATTGCTGAATTTGTAAGAAAATGTCTAATATTGTGCATCCTGTTTTGTGTCGAATAACTGTGTATAATATTGCATTTACTGTGTGTATCGATATGTGTACATAAATCTGTGAAGTTGTGAAGTTTCATCTTCGGCAAAGATTATGTATCGCATAGCATTGTAGCTCGTGCGGAGAGACAGAGAGTAAGACTTGTGGTTCAGCTCGCTTAGAGAACAGTTGTGGCTCCGATGTAGAGCAGACGCTCCAGTGCTAGCAAGCTGGTTTGATTGTATTTGGAATATATTGCATTTCATATAATTGTGAAAAAGGTTGTAGCACCTCTGGAATGAAGGTAATAGCATTTCATGTAATTATAAAAAGGTTGTTTCATTTAGGTAATGTAATGGTGATTATTAATAATAAGTAACAAAGTTGACCTTTCTTTCCTGTTTCATTTACGTAGTTAGAAGATTAACCTACTTCCTTTATTTGATAATTAGTTACTTGTGGATTTAAAGTGCAGTATTGAGTTTGGTAATCTTGTTGAACAGATTTCTTTATGGGTATCATAGTAAATGATTGTTATGCAACACTGCAGTTAATTGAGTATGATACTGAATTTTAATAATCAGGTACTGATCTGCATAAAATTCTCGTAGTCGAACATTAAGAAAGCGGTTTGTGATTTTAATATCTTTCTCGCAGTCAAATGTTTTGAGTGTAGTCAGTATGTATTTCATGCAGGTTACTTGTCACAGTTGCTTTGTTAAACGATACGTTGCGCAGATATTCAGTTTAATGTACTGTTTCTTATTTAACAGTATATACATCAATATCAGTGGCATAATTAAACCAAATTTCTGTGTTAATGAAGAATGTACGTGTTCAGTTAAATTTTGATGGAGTTATTTGATGACTTGGTGATCTTAACTGTTAAACATCAATATATGACAACTATTTGGACTGCAACTAATATCAGATCAGGTTCTGAATGAGTAACTTTAAAATAAACTACTTTTGTTGTCTGATTAAACGATAGATCTACTTTAAACATCACGTCCACCTTTCAACATGTCATTTTTCATAGATAGGGGGAGGAGAGATGAACTGAGAGAGGAAGAGGAGGAGATGAACAGAGAAAGGTGGTGGTGGACAGACAGAGGAAGAAAGAGGAAGATTTAAATAAATATTTCACTGTAATGTTTTTAAAGTAAACGCCTTTTGCTGCTGCGAATGAAGGGTTTTATTTTTATATTTATTAGTCACCCATACGCGTTTCGCCTTTGTCTCAAGGCATCATCACTGGGTGTCCTGAAATATTTACATGTTTTTGTTTACACATAAAGGTTAGGTTTCTTACATATGTACAAAACATTTCATTTCTGATTTAAAACAGTTCGTTGTTTGCTATAAAATGGTGTACTTACAGCACTTGCTACTCCACGTCAGTGCTGTAAGTACACCATTTTATAGCTAACAACGAACTGTTTTAAATCAGAAATGAAATGTTTTGGCCACGGTGGAGTAGCCGAGCGGACTAAAGCGTCTCGCTGCGGCGTGCGCGGTTGCTCGCCGTGGAGGTTCGAGTCCTCCCTGGGGCATGGGTGTGTGTGTTGTCCTTAGGTTAGTTTACCTAGGTTTAAGTAGTTTGTAAGCTACGGACTGATGACCACGCAGTTTGGTCCGATAGATTTACAAACATTTGAAATGTTTTGTACATATGTAAGAAACCTAACCATTATGTGTAAAACAAAAACATGTAAATATTTCAGGACACCCACTGATGATGCCTTGAGACAAAGGTGAAACTCGTATGGGTGAGTTTTCGCAGCAGCAAAAGGCGTTTACTTTAAAAACATTACAGTGAAATACAATTCAGCTGCTGCTCAAAATGGCCACTTGAAGCAACGTATTAAATAAATATACGTGCAACGCTGTGTTTTCAGCTAGTATGAAGATGAGGAGGTTGGGTATTATATCTGGGACAGAGATTCGAGTACAGAAACAGAGCCGGAGTACCTTCTCGTAGACGTAGCTCTCGTCGAACTTGCCGAGCATCTCGTTGAGCGTAAGGTCGTCCTCGTCGTCGAGCGCGTCCAGCTCGAGCTCGTCGTGCTCGTCGGCGGACAGGGAGAGGTGCGCGGACAGCGTGGTGCGGCCGACGGGCGCCGAGACGCAGGCGCGCGCGCCGCAGCCGCTGCTGGCCGCCGACGAGCCGCCGCCGCCGCCTGCGCCGGGGCCGCCGCCGCCCGCGCCGCACGACGACGCCGACGACACCGTCGACGAGGACGTCGACGAGCAGAGGCTGGCGCGCCGCGGCGACGTCACGGCCGAGCCGGGGCCGTGCGCGCCGGCCAGTGCGGCGCCCGCGGGGGCGGGGGAGGCGGAGGCGGAGGCGCTGCCGCGGCTGCCCGGCGGCGGCGTGGGCGTCGCGGTCTGCCGGCCCCACGCGCGGCCCGCCCTGAAACACGTCGTTCCGTGTTTACATCGGCCGTGTACTACGCTGCAAGCGCTACTGACGACACACAGAGACATATTACGAAACGGACAAAGAAGCGCACCCGTGAGACCAGTGGCGTAACTAGGACTTGGCTTGGGGGGGGGGGGGGGGGGGGGAGGAGGATAGATCGGCTTGACGAGCAAAATTTTAGTCAGTTTCCAGACAGACTACCATCTACCACTCCCGTTGAAGAAACTAATTCACTCCCTTCCAATGAAAGCTTATGGTAAAACACCCCAAGTTTACAGTCTTTACCTTTACCAGATTGCTGTTATTTCTATATTTCTCTTTTTTTTTTCTTTTCGGGTTCTGCACGTGGCGTGCGTGCCTGGACGCAAGGACGTAGCCAAAAGGGGGGAGGTGGTCTTGGGGGTCCGGACCACTAAACGATAAAATACTACTCAAACTTATGCTTAAGAACAACACACACACACACACACCCATGCTCGATGGTGGACTCGAACCTCCAAAGGGACTAAATGGAATAAGACACGACCTAGCTACCGTGTAGTGAAACTGAATGATATTGTTATCAGTCATACGCCGAAAAAGGGATACCCACTAACGACAGTGAACAAAGCCATCTAAAAAGCAGTCAACAATCCGAAGATTGGTTTGAACACCAGCGTGCCTTACTAGGCATGGTCCTGTTTGGAGGTGGTATGCCGTTGCCTTCCTCCGACCTGACTTACCCAGCCAGTTATAGGGGGACCTACAGCTTAACGTGGGTTCCGAACCACGGTGCTACTCGGTATTTTTCACATGAGGAATTTGCGATGTTATGGCTTCACTGTATAAGGTTTAGATGGAATACCAAACTGTAGCGAATGAAAACTTATACCGGCCGGGACTCGAATCCGGGATCTCTTGCTTACTAGGCAGACGCGTGACCACTCCGTGCAAGGAAGAGTCCTCTGCAGTGGGGCTGGTCAGTGTGTCCTCGGTGGCGGAGTGGTCAACGCGTCTGCCTAGTAAGCAGGCAGATTGGTTTGAACACCACAGTGCTTTACCAGGCATGGTCCTGTTTGGAGGTGGTATGCCGTTGCCTTCGTCCGACCTTCGAACTGACTTACCCAGCCAGTTATAGGGGGACCTACAGCTTAACGTGGGTTCCGAACCACGGTGCTACTCGGTATTTTTCACATGAGCAGTATTGCCAGAGGTGAAACAAGTGGAAAGTGACAGATAAAAACCCTAGGACCTGGCCGGGATCGAACCCGCGACCTTTGGATTTGTAGTCTGGCACTCTACCACTGTGCAACCGAGGGTTTTAATTATAGATACATCGATAACAGCATCGGCTATTGCCCAGTCGCCGCGGCGGAGCGGCCGAGCACGTTGAAACGCTATGCTATGATGCGCGAGGCCGTTCCCTGACGGGGGTTCGAATCCCCCCCCCTAGGGTATGGTTGTTTGTGCTGTCTTTAGTATAATGTTGTTCATAAGTAGTTTGTAAGTTTAGGGACTGATGACCTCCCTTAAGCTTTACAAACATTTGAACATTTTATTGCCCAGTCCTCCTTTATCCGATGTCCATTGTTGGCCTTGCTCCATTACTGCTATGTTAAGCACTACATTGGAATGCTGCCACTGCCTTTTACTTCTTTTGTGTTGTTAACATAAGTTTCCAATTACGAATAAGTTCATAACAAGAAAAAGAAACAGAAAAACAGACTTTCATTTGTCCACTAGCATTATTGTAATTTAAAATACGTACTACTGTAATAGCTTATTCATCTATTTACAGCAGTGGAGTCGTTATTTTGTGTAGCAATATTCCAGTATATCATAAGGCACCTCACTCAGTATGTGTAATACTTTTTAAAGTTAGGTTTAAGAGTAATATTTTATCTACAGGATGGAAACGTTGCAATGCCAACAAGGGTAAAAGAACCAATAATCTTGGAAATAAAATTATAGACTTACGCTTCCTAAATCAGTATGCAAGGTATTTATACTGATGAAAAAATTAATGCAGATTTTGCGAAACACAAAGGCACAGTCGTGCCTGACAGGCAGCGAGCTTGGTGACAAGCAACCGTGTCGTTGCCAGTGTTCAAATACAAAGAAACATTTCCCATCTGATAATCTGTTAGTTCTTCCACAACAGCACGCGCAGAATGGGTTGGGTGAACATTGTGCTGCATCTACATATGGACTCGCATTGTAGACACACATGTTCAAGGAGACCACCCAAACTGTCGTCTATAAAAGCGCGATATAACTCACCTGTCAGTGTACCTGGGAAGTAGTGTGGACCGATGATTTCATTCCCAAGGATTCCACACCACACGTTAATAGACCACCTAAGTTGACAGTCGACAGGTCGTACCCACCGAGGATTGTCTGCGGCCCAGTAGTGCATGTTATGGCGATTCACTGCAGCATAATTTGTGAACGTGGACTCATCAGAGAACATAACACTTTGTAAGGACTCCAGCGTGAAATTACGCATGGCCCACTCACAGAATGTCACTCTTGCACGGAAATCGTTCCCATGCAGCTCCTGCGTCAGTGACAGGCGGTACGGATGAAACCTGTGGCCGTGTACTGTACGCCACACAGATATGAGACTGACACCAGCGACTGCAGCAACGGCTCGTAAGCTGACATGAGGATCGTGGTGTAGTGCAGCTAAAACAAACACCTCCGTCTCCTCACTTCTTGCAGGTCTTCGTCTGTTACTGCGGCGCATCACCAAGCTGCCTGTTTCCCGAAGTCGTTGTTCGGCATGCCGGCGCGGTGGCCGCAGGGACTGAGGCGCTCCAGTCACGGTCTGCACGGCCACTACGGTCGGGGGTTCTAATCCCCCCTCGGGCATGGATATTTGTGCCGTCCTTAGTATAAGGTAGTTCATAAGTAGTTTGTAAGTTTAGGGACTGATGACCCCGTACTTAAGTCCCATAAGCTTAACAAACATTTGAACATTTTGTTCGGCATGTAAGAACGTAATGGCTGCCGGGGCTCTTCGCCTAGGATATCTCACGGCATACGCCGTGGCTGCTTCAGTGGCATTGTGTCGGCACTCGCCGAGCATCAGCAACATGTCAACGTACTCGTTGATCGTGTATGCCATCGTCACCCGATGTCAGTAACTGTGGTGTATTGAGCCCCGGTTGTTTGTGTGGCTCCAACTGTCGGGTATACGGCCGTGTGTGGCGACAGTCAGCAGTCTAACAGCGCATCGAAGAAACTTCTCGCTCTGTGACACCGGCGACGTTACAACTCGGCTGCACCACATTTAGAAGATGCATTGCATTATGTGCAGCGTTTGTGGTATCTGCCCCTGAAACTTTGAAGGGTTGTAGCTCCCAAACAAACAGTGATAGGAATATAGTTTAAATTGATTTGGACGCAGCTGGTGTTCAACAAATCCAATGCACGATAGAAAAAACTATTGTTCCATTTATAAAATTACATCTTTGTGCTGTAACTCTTTGGAAAATGATACAATAAACTGTGTTCATAGCTAAGCATAAAGTGTAACATTTCTTGTGTTGACCTACCACATTAAAATTTCCCCTCACTTATGATTTTATAAGTTAAAGAGGCAAACACACTTAGTGAAACACCCTGTATGTTGAGGCTTTAATCAAGTCTCATCAGTTTTAAAGAAATTGTCGTAATAAACTGTTTATATTTAATGGCAGTTTAATGAAGGCTCAGTAACTGACCACTTCCTTAAAAAGCTCTGCCATCCCATCATCCATATGGTACTTTTTGTAATAATCAGCAGAAATATAGGGGTTTCTTCTATTTTTATTCTTTTTTTCCATCATTACTGTGACGAGCTTAAGCAGACAGTCTGGATTATTTGTGCAGACGCGCTTATTATAAAGCTTCGTCACACTGTCGCGAGAAGAGGTCGAGCGGAGTGCACTCGAGCGGGGAATGCAAAGGGAGAAAGTGCGAGCGCGTGTTTGCGTGGATTGGCGCGGCGCTGCAAAGTAGCCCCTCGAGGTCCCTCTAATTATGGCCGGCCGCCCCTCGTTATCGGCGACAAGCGTCTCCTCGATCAGGCGCTGGGGTGGGGTGGGGTGGCGAGCTCAGCCGCACAGGCGCTGGCAGAGGCGGAGCAGGGCCGGCCGCCGCCGCCGCCGCCAGCCTTGTTTATGCCTGGGCACGGCGCCGCGGCTCCTCTGCTCTTCACTCTGGCGGCCCTCGCGCTTCTCCACCGCGAGCCGCGCCTCGGTGCGCCTGGAGGGCCCTGCTCCCACCTGCAGGATGCAGCCCGCCAACACCCGACGCTGCCGTAGCTTGCGCCGCCAACCGTGCGGGACATACGACCTGCTGGAGTATTCTTGACTAGTGTCAAATAATTAAGCCTAATCGAGAAAGACAATGGGCGTGCAAGTGCACAGTGCTTGCTTCGCAGGTGTCTTTTTTTAATTTTTTTCCTTTGTGTTTTAAAACCCCCAGAAGAGGCAGGCTGGCGGCAGCGAACATGCTGCTCTTCAGCCGAGAGCATACAAATATGGCAACAGAAGATTTTAAAAAAAAAAAAAAAAAAAAAAAAAAAAAAAAAAAAAAAAAAAAAAGGCCACAGTGAATAAAACTTCCATATTGAATTGAAGAAACGGAGCGATGACGACGACGAAAAGAAAAGAGATACATTTAAAACACATGACAAAACTATGTTATGCCTGTGCGGCGGTTGCTGAGATTTTAAAGACACGTAAACTCGAATCACTAAGTCACTGCACATTTAAAATCACCGACGCATGATTAAAATCACTGAGCAGTTCAAATGTTTGTAAAGTCTATGGGAGTTAACTACGGGATCATCAGTCCCTAAACTCACAAACTACTTATGAACTAACTAATACTAAGGACGGCACAAATATCCATGCCCAAGGGGGAATTCGAACCCCCCGACCGTAGTGGCCGTGCAGACCGTGACTGGAGCGCCTCAGTCCCCTCGGCCCAAGCGGCCGGCTCACTGAGCAGGCCCCGCAGTGGAGAAGGGAGAGGAAGGGAAGAGCGGTGAGTAAAAAAGGAGGGAGGGGGAGAGGGGATGGGATGGGATGGAAGGACTACATGGCAGTGGGGGGGGGGGGGATCCAAGCGGAGGAAGGGAAAAGGTGGAGGGGGACGTGGCACTAATTTACAAGGAAAGCTAAGGTTGATATGAGGGGGGCGTCATCCGGGAGAGGAAGTCGATGGAAGTTACCCTCGGATAGGATGTGGAGAGTATGGAGGTGGAGACAGGGAGGAACATGCTGGTAGAGGCGTGGTAGAGGCCCGGCATTCAGTAGAGTAGACGAGTGGGCGATGCAATTCTATTTTGCGGAAACGTTCAAGGAATTTTAGATGGTGGGGGAAAGGGATAAAATCATATAGGATTCGCGTGGGGGAAGGGAGGCGGATACGGTGGGCGAGGCGGAGGGCGTGGCGTTCTAGGATCTGGAGGGATTTATAGTAGGAGGGCGGAGCGGATATCCAGGCGGGATGAAAGCTACACAAGACGGGACGCATTAGGAAACGGTAGGTGTAGAGGACGGTGGAGGGGTTCAATCCCCATGTCCGGCTGGAAAGGAGCCTGAGAACATTAAGTCGGACAGTGTTAAGGTGAGGATTCCAGGAAAGGGAATGATCAAGGGTGAGGCCTAGGTATCTAAGGGTGGTGGTTTGCGGGATGGGGCGGTAATGGAAAGTAAGGTAGAGGTCGTGGTGGCGGAAGGAGCAGGTGGTACGACCTATGACGATTGCCTGGGATTTGGTAGGGTTGACAGGAGCCACTGGTTACACCAGGAGGAAAATTGTGAGTCTGGATTAGGTGTTGGGAGCGAGCGAGGGAGGGGGCGAGAGCTAGGAATGCGGTGTCGTCAGCGTACCGGAGGAGATGGACGGAAGGCTGGGGTTGGAGCATAACTGCGGTATATAGCAGACAGAGGAAGGGGGAGAGGAGGGACCCCTGGGGTACCCCAGCGGAGAGGTAGAACAAACGGGAGTTCGAGTTGTTGATAGTGACGTAGGATGGTTACTTGGAGAGAAAGGACGCAATGAGGTGGACATAATTAATGGGAAGCGCGTAGGTCTGGAGTATGAATAGGAGACCGAATGCCATACACGATCGTAGGCCTTCTCTATGCCGATGCTTCGTAGGCTGTAGGCCTCCCTAAATGCAACATCTATAGGAAACATCCGTATGAGTTATAATTTGCAGCGTGCGTTTGCGGCAACGAGACTTGATTATTAGCATATCACGGGCGCCAGTAAAGCCATCTGCAAACACTATATAAAGGCTGAAAAGACCCTTGTGCACTTGAGGGGGTATCATACGACGATCCGTCGCGAAAGTTATTGGTCTAGCGCGACAGCCATGTAGCGGCAGATCACATGGAACTACCACGGAACCGTGATTATTAACAGACACTTTATCCGCGCTTCGGAATAGAGACCGGTTCTAAACTCCCATGAATGTGCGCATGCGCAGAGTTAGCGGCAGTAAGCTTTCTGTTTGTTATTTGTGTACGACAGTGCTTAGGATAGATATCAGACTTCCGTGTTACGGATATAGCCCGTTTTTTTCAGTTAGTAGGATTTCATAAATGCACTAATTAAAAAATAAAGTATTTGTTTGTCAGCAGGCTTTTATACTAGATGTTTACGAAAATAAATCCTTGTGTGGGTTGCTTCATACTTTACAAATGAAATACAAAGCCGCTGAGTCATAATTTAGGCGTACAAGGAGGTAAGTTGTGTGTATAACCCACACGATCCCTCTATCATAATAAGTTACGTCAGCAATCGTTTAGTCCTCAATGATATGCCTACAACTTAGAGACAGAAGCTCTTCAAAACAGGTCACGCCCATCCTCAGGAAGTTCCAAAATTGTGCTTACCCCTGGGACTCAATTCTTTCATTAGCTGTGAGTGTATTCCCGTGCCTTCCTTCTTTCTGGCCGCAGTCGAACCCAACATCTGGTTTTCGTCGTCGTCATGCCTAATCTGAACTTTTACTATCACAGCTCCAAAAAATTTAGATAGACAAATTTAGATAGAAAATTTAAATAGACAAATACTTTTGTAACCAACTGCCGTGCGTTCTGAGGCTGCATGTCACGGATTGTGCAGCCGCTCCCGCCGGAAGTGAAGAGGCCTCCCTAGGACATTTGTGTGCATGCTGTTATTGCCATAAGTTAAGCAGTGTTTAAGTCTAGAGACCGAGAACCAAAGCATTTTGGCCTTTAGTTACACAAACATTAAACTTTTATATAAAACGAAACTGTTAAGTCTGTAATTCAAAGCAGTAGTGATTCAGTTCAGAGGTAACAACATAAGAGAAAAAGAAATATTAAATTAAAAAAAAAGGCAACTTTACATTAAATAGGAGCTTGCTCCGCGGCGGAGCAACCGCTGTGATTTTGCGGAGGCTCCGCTCGTCACTCACACAGCAGGTGTTTCAGCCGCAGTGACCTTGAGCACCCTGTTCCCACCTCATGGCCAGACATATGGAGCACCGAACAGCCTCACTTAGCTGCCATGTAAACGTTTTGACGCTGCAGCTGAAGAGCGGATGGGCCGCCGCCGCAACCGCGCCTACAGACAGGCCCCACGCTGCCTTATGAGAAACAGCGCACTGACAAACCGCCGCGATTCCTCCGCCGCGGAGCAATCGTGGGCTATAAACACGGCATTAGTAGGTTTACTTGAAGCAGTACGTAGTTCCAGATATTCACGCCAGCTGCGTTGATGCATAGGTGTACGCCTCAGGTGCATTGTGTAATGCGACCTTTACTGGAGCTGTTTTTTCGTGAGGTGGTTTTCCTGCCGTATGACTCATACAAGACAATACTCTTTCGAACACTTTTTGGAGTTCGTCCAGGTAATAATAGTTGCCTACCGGGAATGCAGATTATCCTTCAGAAGAAAATGGCGATTGTGTCTGACATAACCGAGCTACTGGATACAGGACGGACCGACGGCACCAACTGCACACACCTCGTTGCCTGCTACACATGATGACAGGCATATTGTCCGTGTAGTGATCGTTCTGACACATCAGAAACCTTACCACTACTATTCTGAGCTGTTGCACAGTGAGCAGTGTCCGCGTGTAACACTCGATGTCGTTTGTGCAGAAGGGCCTGTCTGAAGGCATGCATTGCGGCATTTACTACCGAGTCAGTGCCACAGGCGTTTGTGCAGAGGCCTACAAGAAAGACAGGCTTCACGTCACATTAGCCTTCGCGATCGCCAGCTGACTGGCTGACCGCTACGACACATGCCCCTGACTCATAGCGACCAGCGTCTTGGCTAGCGATCGTGCTGGCTCACGCTCATCTTTATCACGTGAAGCAACGTGTGACCAGCGGCCTGTCTTTCTCGTTGGAGAAGGTTTGCGCAATCGGTAGTGTGGTAATGCTCTGCTCCTGCATCAGGTTACATCTCTGAAGCTTTGGAGCCGCTTGCTCTCCCATAATTTCAGAGTTTCCGACGGCAATATTACAACACGTGGTACACAATTTTCAAAACTGCCACAATGCCCATCTGATTCCATTGCTGCTTTGGCCTCCCTGTTCCCCGACCTTTTACCTATCGCAAAAGTTCGGTGACTGCAGAACGACACCAATCGCTGCTCAACGAGATCAACTTTGACAAAATGTGGAAACAGCATGGACTGTTGAGCAACAACAACACATCACGAACCTTTTTGATTCACTGCGGAAGCATGTAGCAGCCGTTATAGCCAGTAATATCGATACCAGTACCAATTTCATTATGTTCCTCATTTCATATGGAGCTTCATATTCGATAGTGTGTATCGTGTTAGCTACCAAATTAGGTTGGCTATGATATCTCCGGTTCTTCTTGTGTACCTTTTCTAGATTGCCAACAGTGTACTATTACATGTTTTTATTACTTTCATCCCTTGTCTTTTCGGCACAAATTTGGAAACTGATTGACTTATATTCCTCTGAGGCAAACACCTGAACCTTTCAACATAGCTCAAAAGTTATTGACAATATTTAAGGTTAAGTCACTTTCGTGTCTGCTATGTGCGGGAGAGCACGTACTTTTCCCCACTATGTGTCTCTTTGGTGCAAATTTTGCTGTTGATTTTGAACTAAATTTCGCGTCTGTAGCACGTCAGCTTCGTGGTATAGCAATACACTCGCCGTTGAGAGCAACGTAGTGCATTCTGTTACTCAGGAAGTCTTCCAGCCAGTCACAAATCTTTGAACCTGTTACTAAGCTCTCCGTCATACCTATTTATGTGCATATATAAGAATGTAGCGAGGTGCGAGCGACTCACGTGGCAGCGGCGGCGGCGGCGTCTGCGCGCCTGGGCAGCGTGGCGTCGCTGCCGCTGGAGGACTCTGGAGGGCGCTGCGCCCGCGGCTGCGCGGCCGCGCCCTGCGGCTGGCCCTGCGCCTGCGGCTGGTGGGCGCCGGCCAGGCTGCCGCGGCCCGCCGACGACGAGGAGGCGCTCGAGCTGAGCGAGCTGCCCGCCAGCCAGGGGTTGGTGCGGATGCGGTTGCGCTGCCGCGGCGACGGCGCCGCGCTCGTCGCGGGCGGCGACGAGTACTCGTCGGGCAGCGCGTAGCTGGCGCGCGGCAGCGGCGGCCCGCCGCCTGGGGGCACCGGCACCGGCACCGGCAGCGGCGCGCGCCGGCACTCGTCGTACGACTCGGTGCGCCGGTGGCTGGGCACCACGCCCGCGCCCTCCGACACCTGCGCACCACAGCCAGTACACAACACTGTGCCCAGGCAGCCGCTGACCAATTCATCTGCTTTGGTCACTAAGTTAAAATAGGGAAGAAGAAACATCAGAAACTCCTCTCAGAATAGGACTCATCTACATCTACATCTGATACTCTGCAGCCGGTCGCGGTGGCCGAGAGTTCTGCGGCGCGTCAGTCACTGTCTGCACGGCCACTACGGTCGGGGGTTCGAATCTCCCCCCCTCGGGCATGTATATTTGTGCCGTCCTTAGTATTAGCTAGTTCATAACTGCCGGCCGCGGTGGCCGAGGGGACTGAAGCGCTTCAGTCATGGTCTGCACGGCCACTACGGTCGGGGATTCGAATCCCCCCTCGGGCATGGATATTTGTGCCGACCTTAGTCTAAGATAGTTCATAAGTAGTTTGTAACCTTAGGGACTGATGACCCCGTAGTTAAGTCCCATAAGATCTACAAACATTTGAACATTTTGATACTCTTCAAATCACATTTAATTACCTGGCAGAGGGTTCATCGAACCACCATTATACTATTTATCTCCCATTCCAATATCGAATAGCGCGCGGTAATAAAGAACACCTGAATCTCTCCGTTCGAGCTCTGATTTCTCGTACTTTGTTCTGATGATCATTTCTACCTATGTAAGTGGGAGTCAACAATATGTTTTCGCATTCGGAGGAGTATGTTGGCGATTGGAGTTTCTTAAGTAGCCCAAGCCGCAGCGAAAAGCGCCGTTGTTGTAATGATTCCCATCCCAGATCCTGTATCATTTCCGTAACGCTGTCTCCCCTGTTTCGTGACAATACAAAACGAGCTGCCCTTCTTTGGGCTCTTCCGATGTTCTCCGTCAAACCACCTGATAAGGATCCCACACTGGGCAGCAATACTCAAAAAAAGTACGGACACGCTTAGTGTATACAGTTTCTGTAGTCGTTCTGTTTATCTTTTCAGGGTTCTACCAATAAAACGCCTTTGGCTCGCCTTTGCCACGACATTATCTACGTGTTCTTTCCAATTTAAGTCTGAAGTAACAGTAATTCCTAGGTATTTTATTTAATTATCTTGTAAACAACGTTTAACGGATTTCTTTTCGTACTCATGTGAACGACTTCACACTTCTCATTATTTACAATCAATTGCCAATTTTTATACCATACTGATATCTTATTCAGATCGTTCTGCAGTTGATTTTGATCTTTAGATGATTTTACCAGACGGTAAATAACGGCGTCATCTGCAAACAACCTAAAAGAGCTACTTAGATTTTTCCCTAAATCGTTTAGGACTTGTAAGGTTGGGTACTTCAGTCTACCAACTTCCATTGCTGATTGGCAATATGTGTTCGTGTTGTTGCCAAGACCTACTTTAGTTACTGTTGTCTAATTCTTTTGTCAGGGCGCTAAAAACCTTCCTATTGTGCGCCCAAAACATCCTATCCTATCCCTAAATCGTTTTTGTAAATAAAGAACAACAGAGGACCAATAACACTACCCTGTGGAAAGCCCGATACCAGTTCTGTTTTAGTCGATGCCTTACCATCGATTGCTACGAACTGTGACCTCTCTCCGACAGGAAATCCCCTATCAAATCGCAAATTTGGGTCGATATACCATAACCACGCAATTTGATTAAAAGCCGTTTGTGAGGTACGGTGTCAAAAGCCTTCTGGAAATCAAGAAATATGGAATTTATTTGCGAACCCTTGTCGATAGCACCCATCACTTCGTATGAATAAAGAGCTAGTTGTGTTTCGCATGAATGATATTTTCTAAATCCGTGTTGACCTTGGGTCAATAGCTCGTTCTGTTCGAGGTAATTCATAATGGGCAGTATGTGAGAAACTAATATTTATGCTGACCGAGAAGTTCAAAATAATTTGAAGGCTAAGGTCAATAATACATGCATATTGTTACAACCTATGGTCTGGAAACTATGACTGACGAAGGCAAGTGCTCTCAAATTAGAGCACACACAATGAACCATGGAGAGGCGGGTGGTAGGAGTCAGTCTGCGGGACTAGGTCCGATCCGAGAAAATTAGGAGGAGAACAAGAGTAACAGACGTCCCAGAAAGAATTGCAAGACTGAAGTGGCAACGGGTTGGACGTGTAGCTCGACAAGATCATACTAGATGGACACACACAATTGTGCGAATGAAATTGGAAGACCCCAAAAAAGATGACTTAATGACGTGAATTTGGTGGCGCGAACACAAAAGGGACAAAGTGGCGCCAAATCGAAACAAGGGAAACAAAGGGAAGAGGCCTATATCCAGCAGTCGATTGAGACAGGCTGAAGAAGAAGTAAATAGAAGTGCAAGACCTGCACACGGTACGCTGTGCGGAGCCGCTATCGGGGAGCAGCACACAAAACGACGCTACACTACAACAACACTTCTAGCCTTAACACCGCATTGCATTGCTGTGGATTCAGCTTAAATAAAAAAAGTAATTCTAATATATGTAATATCATAATACTTTGTGAATGGAAACTGGATAAATGGACACACATGCTACACTCTCTTCTCCCCTTCTCTCTGACCCCCCTCTCTCTTCTCTCTCTCTCTCTCTCTCTGCCTCTTTCCCCTCTCTTTTTCTGCCTTCTCCTCCTCCCTTACTCCCCTCTCATAGTCTCCATCTACTCCCTCCCCCCTCACTTTGTCCGTTTCTTCCTCCACCAGATCAAGCTCGCCTTCGGCCATCTGCGGTGGAGTAGTCGAGCGCTCAAAGGTGCCTTTCAGGGGAGCTCGCGGGTCGTCGAAGGTTCCAGTCCTCCCTGGAGTTTAAGCAAGTTTAAGTAGTTTTTAAGTCTACAGACTGATAACATTAGCCGGCCGGGTGGCCGAGGTGACTGAGGCGCTCCAGTCACAGTCAGCACGGCCACTACGGTCGGGGGTTCGAATCCCCCCCAGGCATGGATATTTGTGTCGTCCTAGTTCGTAAATAGTTCATAAGTAGTTTTTAAGTTTAGGGACTGATGACCCCGTAGTTAAGTCCCATAAACTTAACAAACATCTGAACATCTGATAACATTAGTAGTTCAGTCCCATAGATTTACATACATTCCAACATCCTGATTGATTTTCCGTGATTTTCCTAAATGACTCCATGAAAATGTCGGGATCTTTTCAAAGGACATGGTCTATTTCCTTTCCCAACCCTGACAGAAACTATCTGAGCGTGTGCTCCGTCGCTAATGACTGCGCAGTGGACGAGGCAATAAATCCTAATCATATATCCTTCCTCCTACGCCCCCCTCAATTTGTGCATATCTACCTCCACCCTTTCCTCAACCATCTCCTCGCCACCATCTCCATCTCCTCCCTCCTCTATCTGTCAGTTCAGATGTTTGTAAACCTACTGGACTAAACTGCTATCGTCTTTAGCCCTAGGCTTAAAGTAACTTACACTAAGAACAACACACGCACACACACACACACACACACACACACACACACACACACACACACACACCTGAGGGGAAACTCGAACTTCCGGCGAAAGCTGCCGTCCAGTCCTTAGCATGATGTCTTAGACCACGCGGCCACTCCAGTGGGGCTGGTCCAAAAGGTAGTTTCTACCCATAATCCTCGGTCGTTGGTTGTACTACAGAATTGAACGATCCCTAGTTTGGAAGTATTTACGAAGTGCAGGAGCAATGATATATATATATATATATATATATATATATATATATATATATATATATATGAATGACGCACTGACTAAACACGAAATCTCGAAAACTACTTCACTTCTGAAGCTGAAATTTGGCAAGAATGTAGTTTATAGTAGAATAAGGCAGCTAAGAAAGTATTTTGTGATAGGTGCATGGCGAAGCACACTTCTTTTACAGACTAAAGAAATCTACGGTTTCATTCCGATCTTCGCGAAATTTCGCAGAGGAAGTCACCGTCTACCTTAAGTTTCATACGGTGCATGGGGGAAGGTACTTTGCAACATAAGAATGGATCCCTAAATACCTTGGTCGCGCCATAATTTGAGAACGGCTCGACTGATTTCACAGATCTTTTTTTTTTTTTTTTTTTTTTTTTTTTTTTTTGTATTTTTGTTATTCTCAGAACAAGGGTTATATGAAATGGGATATTTGAGAATAATAAAGTGCGTTATTCAATGTGACCCTGCGTTTTCTACTGCATTAAAATCTACAGTTTTGTTCCGGTATTGATGAAATTTTGCACACTCTATGTTAAAAAACAAGAGTAATGTCACTGTCTGTATAACATTTCGTTCGCTGCATGGTGGATGGTTTTTAACTTACTGAATTTTACAAAATGCATAGCTTCGCTCCAATATCTATGAATTTTTGTACACATGACCTTTAAACCAAGAGGAAGATCACTGGGTACATAAATGTTTGTATGGTACATGACAGAGGGTACCTTGCAGAAAACTTTGCCGAGAGAGGGAAAGGTGGAAACGAACAGAGAGATGGGAGAGAAAGAGGTGGATGCAGAGAGAGGGGACAAGGGGATGTGGACTACGTTAGTGTAGCATAAATAAACACCCGGGAAATGCCGGGTTTACAGCTAGTATTATATATATATATATATATATATATATATATATATATATATATATATATATATATATATATATATGTGTGTGTGTGTGTGTGTGTGTGTGTGTGTGTGTGTTCCTTCAGCTAATAACTGAATCCTTAATTTTCTGATTCCTGCAGGGTGAAAACTTGATACTATCAAAAAGTGAGGCTTCAACTAAGTCGTCAACATGTGATCTCAGTCCCCACCATGCTGCGCCTGCCTCCTTTACCTTCCATATCTTCCCTTAAGACAGCGAGAGCAATTTATACAACATTCTCAACCCCGTGGCGTTCTTCTACTACTTTACTCTCATTTAAGTTTTAATTCTTTGCTCCAAGTTTACATTTGAAAAAATAGCTGAGAAAAACTTATATGTCACTCAAATAGTCTATGTGAAATGTTTTGTGAGGGTTTTGTTTCGAAATTTGATCAGGAGAGGAATAATATAAATAAGGACCGCAAACTATCTGGGGTTTTTGTAACGTTGGTAGAGTTTCTGCTGCAGAGTGCTCATTCAAGAACTTTAAATAACTATAACCAGACAATGTTGTTTCTCTGGCTAGGGCTCTTTCATCTAAACGTACAAACACTCAGTCAATAAAGTCAATAGTTTTTTAGTTGAACAAGTGTGGAGTTTCAATTATCTAGGGAGTGTGACAAAGGCAAGGTGCGTAAACAAAATATTGTATAGAGAAACAAATTTATGTTAACTGAAATATATATATATATAAACATATAAAATAAGGGAGTGTCTTTCATCTTACTACACATTCAATCTTACTACACATTCAGAAAATAGAGGGGAAAAAACTGTAGGGCAAGTGAAATCATGTGCGAGAGGAGAACAAAAATATCTTTCCTATTATCTTCTAACAACTTTGAATTCGAAGGGAACACGCGACATCTACTGCAATATGTCGATAACTAGGACACTACACACAGGAAGTACAAGTAATGTAATGCCCATTTCCATAATAAGAAGTCGTCATCGCCAGTTCGCCTTACGCAACGCTTTTACCCTGGTAATGATTTTAAAATTGCCGTAGCCTTGTTACTTGTTCGATGAAGAACTATGTTACCACAGCATTCTTCAAAGAGTACGTACTTTAACGTTGCCTGATATTTTAACTTCGTGACACTTTGGTGCGCTAGAAAACTGAAATACCTGTTCCGTAAACGCGAACTGTTACACAACGCTCTCAATTGCACGCATGAAGCTTTTCAGCAAAGACAGAGCAAGGGCTGCTTTAGCATACGGCAAGATCGTGCAACACGCGAGATCAACATTGAACTGCCTGTTGGCACGACAGGAATGACTACATTGTTTTGCCCTAGAAACGACCGTTTTCACCTGAGGTACGTGTGAAAAAAGGTGAAAAATCAGAAGGATTAGCGAGGAGATGGATATATCAGTACCTTATTCATAAAAGTTATTTGTCCATAGCATTGTATATGAGAGAGTCACTTTATTTGATGCATGGAACAAGTCTATACTACGATGGCGATCTGATGACGTAGACTAGCATAGCCATTTGGTGGAAGTGTGATGCTCTGCGTCATTCGAAACTGTTTGAAGGTTTAAGAACAAAATGTTCAGAGTTTTTTTTCTTTCATGCCCTGGTTCCATTGTTGATTTGTTTTAATAGATGATGTTGTTTGTCGAAATAGCTCTCATTTGGTAGAGTCATGCCACTATTCTTCACTCGAGATGGGCATAAAAATTGTGCTGTAAGTGAGGTGAATTTTTTAATTTTTTTCAGCAGCAGTCTGATAATGTAACAAACAATCTTGAATATAAGCATCCTGTCTCATAGATGTTATTGATTCTTCAAATGTTTGTATAGCTTATGGGACTTAACTACGGGGCCATCAGTCCCTAAACTTACAAACTACTTATGAACTAACTAACACTAAGGACGGCACAAATATCCATGTCCGAGGTGGGATTCGAACCCCCGACCGTAGTGGCCGTGTAGACCGTACTGGAGCGCCTCAGTCCCCTCGGCTACCGCGGCCGGCTATTGATTCTTAATGAAACTACACCATTTCTGAACATAAATGGGGGCTTATATATAAAGAACAGTCTACAGAGCAAAAAAAAAATTTTTTTTTCGACTAGTTTCGGTCTTATTTTAGACCATCTTCAGGAAATTAAGCTCCATTGATGTTGTGGAGCTGGCAGGAAACTTGGAGTCTTCTACATGCCTCTGTCATAGCATTCGCATGCATGTACCAGTTTTCTCGTATCTTCATTGTACAATGTGTATAGATTACACATTTGCTGTGACACGAAAGGCTTCCTTCTTAGAACGTCTTCTAGCTTCCGAGATTATCTTGGAACGGATATTTTAAGAACGAAACCTTTCTTAGCGCAATGTTATTACACCGCTGAGATGGTTTTCATTCAGCATTAAAAGTAGTGTGAACTGTGGTGCTCAACATGTTCTAGGTTATAGCACCCGTTTGTGTTGTGGTATTATCGGCAGTCTACTCATGGAACATGAAGTTCCTAGAGCCACCGCTCCTAGTCTCCCTCCCGTGGTAAGATATGCCACGGAATGTTGCATGAGCTCCGTTACTTCGCGCTTGCTAGGCGCAGGTGTAAAGAGGTTACGATGTGCTTGGTGCACAATCAGCTGTCTTGTATTGTTATGGTCACATGTGGTCGAGTGCAAACCTGTCGACGAGTGCTCCTTCCGTCACGCTTTCGCACACTCTAACACAGGACCGCTGTTTCATCTGAAATCCCAGAAATATGAACACTGCGCGCGATTCGAATAGCCAGCCAAACGCATGCCAACAGCGAGGGCCCTTTTATACACTGTCACTGGCTGACAACGTAGCACCGGAGCGCGCGTCATTTCTGTGACTTTCACAGTCATCACTCAACATCTGACGCTGCTCACGCACTTCTACCAGGTAGTGATAATGAAAGGGCAACTGCTCACAGTGGTCCAGCGTAGGCTGTAATTATGGGAGCGAAACTTGATGGATATGCTAATTCGTCAACGCGGAATTCTGTCATGCTGGGAGAACGATTAGTCCCAATTTCGGCAATTAAGTACAATTCCTGCGTTGTACACCTCTTCAACGTCACGGGTGCTCGTTCTGAACGAGCTATGTAAGTTGTGGTTAATAATAAAATCATACTTATGCGTTTCCAACTTGTTTGACCTTTCCTTCCCACGTCTGGTTCCAAAACGATTACATATGGCAATATTTCTATACGCCTTTCTTGCTTTTACAGCGCTATGTTTGTACCTGGTGCTCAGAATTGTTAACTTTTTTTTAGCCTTAAGCATAAGCAAGTATCGCTGCCGTACGATAGTTACGTCCCCATTGGACCTCTGTGAGTAGGCATCAGGTATACATTCTACCAGGCCCGCGAACAGCATCAGTATACTGCAATAGCCGCTACTATTTGTAATAAATACCTTTATCCAGATTTCGAGACCATCTAAGGGTGTCTTCATCAGAAGCATAAAATTACGACATGAGTCGTAAATAATAATAAAAAAAGATAGATGTGTTCAAGTCGTGTAAAATAAACTCTGCCAAATAATTTTCATTATGAACAAACTTTTTCTTGTGTAATACTATATGAGCACAACATACTCCAATTTTTACGTCTGTTGTCATAATTTTATACTTGTGATGAAGACATCTTTAGACGGTGTCGAAATATGGATAAAGTGTATGTATTACAAGGCAACTTGTGGGGATGATATCACCAACAGCCATTCTATGCATCCCTCAAAAATTCTCGAGAAAATCTACTTTCAAGTTTTTTGAAATCCTGTAATGACATGTAACACCTGCAGGGTTCTTGATCGTCACTATGGCCATCGGTAGCATTTTAGGTTGATAATCAAGAAATCGCGAGTTCAACGGTTCGAATAGTTCTTTTCTCTTTTTTCCCCCGTTGTGCTCAAGTATCTACACCATGTGAATATCAAAGCAATAAAAATGTTCAAAATGTTCTAAAAAAATGTTCAAATGTTTGTTAAGCTTATGGCACTTAATTGCGGGGTCATCAGCCTCTAAACTTACAAACTACTAATGAACTAACTTATACTAAAGACTACACAAACATCCGTGCCCGAGGGAAGATTCAAACCTCCGACGCAAAAGGCCGCGAGATCCATAACGTGGCGCTTTAGACCGCTCGGCTACTCCCACGCGGCAAAGTAATAAAACATACGGTAATTAACACATCTACTTTTTTCAATATAAGTCTATAGTTTAAATTTATTTTTCAATATTTGTGAAAGGCTGTCAATCAAATAAACATCACAAATTACATTTGGGGCAAAGCTGGAAAAACTTGACTGTGGGAACAAGCAAAGGCAACTGCCATCAATTAACAGTGAAGAGCATACCTAAAAACTGCAATTTCCGATGATTTTAATTGATACCGTCATTATGAACAACCTTTCATAAATGATGAAAATTAAAAATAAAGACATACATTTTGCGTCGGTAAATGTATTTGATGAGTTTCAAATTTACATATTGTAGGTATTTTAACACAACATAAAAACAAATAAAAGTGATGAACTATAGAACTGGGACTAGCCACGTTCGCCGGCCGCAGTGGCCGAGGAGACTGAGGCGCTTCAGTCACGGTCTGCACGGCCACTACGGTCGGGGGTTCGAATCCCCCCTCGGGCATGGATATTTGTGCCGTCCTAGTTCGTAAGTAGTTCATAAGTAGTTTGTAACTTTAGGGACTGATGACCCCGTAGCTAAGTCCCATACGCTTTACAAACATTAAACATTAACTAGCCACGTTCGAGCCATGAGCAGTACATTTTTCTTGATCACCAACGTAAAACCGCCACCGATGAGCCACGGCGACTGTCGCAATTTTTGTCTTTTATATGTAACCGAATTAAAGACCCTCGAAAAATTTCAAAGTCGATTTTCTAGTGAATTTTAGAGGTACATCGAATGGCTTTGGCTGATAGCTATTTGAGTTCTGAACTTGACATACCGTATATAAAAACTTGCAAAAATCTGATACCCATGTTATACTCCTTGTGAGGTGTTACCAGTCATCAGAAATTGGTAAGTACATGTAAATAGGGCGGTAGTATCACGTAAACAGAGTATGAAAGGTCGGTGCTTTGCAGAACTGACGTTTGAACCCCTTTGATACACGTGAAAAAGTGATTGACGTGATTGTAACCGCCCGACGGGAATTATCCGACTTTGAAGTCGAAATGGTAGTTACAGCTAGACGCATGGGACACTCCACTTCAGAAGTCGTTAGGACATTCAATATTTCGAGATGTAAAATGTCAATAGTGTGCCGAGTTCCACAGTGTTTCCAGAATACCACATTTCAAGCATTATCTCTCGCTATGGACATTACCGTAGCAACAGGCTCGTGACCATACCGGTTAGATCCTGCACGACTGGAAAACTAAGGACCATGGTGGTGTGGCCGAGCGTTCTAAGGCGTCTCGCTTCGGAGCACGCGGTTGCTCGCCGTCGAAAGTTCGAGCCCTCCCTGGTGTGTGTGTGTGTGTGTGTGTGTGTGTGTGTGTGTGTGTGTGTGTGTGTGTTTTGTCCTTAGGTTAGTTTAAATCTAATTTGTTTGGATGTCTAGGAACTAATGACCATAGCAGTTTGGTGCAATAGGTTTACAAACATTTGAACATTTTTTGAAAACCGAGGAATAGATGAGTATTTAGTTGGAAAGAACTGATGGCATGTGACGCAGACCTCACGAAGTTATGTCTCTAATTGTCAACAAGGTAACCTGGTGGTGATTGTTTTGCCGTGGGCATGGATCTGGCAGGCTTCAAATGTTTGTAATCCTACGGGAACAAACTGCTGAGGTTATCGGTTCCTAAAGTTACAAATTATTTTAACTAACTTATGCTGTGACGACAACACATACATCCAAGAGTGTGGGAGGATTCGTACTTCCGGTGGGGTTCTCTGGTACAAGGGAACCTATTATTCACTGGAAATAATTATCAGTCATTCATGGACTTCCATTTGCCAAACAAGACGAAAGGAAGGAAGAATAGGGTTTCACGCTCCATCGACAGCGTCGTCATTAGGGGTGGAGCTCATGCTCGGAATGAGTATCGATGTGGAAGGAAATCGGCCGTGCCCCTTCAAAGGAACTATCCCGACATTCATAGAGTGGTTTAGGGTAATCAGGAAAAACGTGCATTTTAACTGCCGTTGTTCCGAATACAAGTTTAATGTGCTACCACTGCGCCACCTCATTCGGTGATTCGAAACAGCGATGGAATGTTTGTGTTTAAGAATATGCAGTGTGAATGGGTTGGTTTGAAGAACATTCTGAACAGTTCCAGTGAACGCTGTGGTCTCCCAGATCACCCGACATGAATCACAGCTAACATTTATGATTTACATAACTTACCCTGTCTGTTGGGGCGATCTGATGTCAGTTGTTACGTTAACTGCCAAGACCGCTTATGTTGAAACTATTTCACTACCAGCTCCAGTAGAACTAGATGCCACCCTCGGGGGTTGTCACGTCATAAAACTAAGTGTGTCGTCGTCGTCGAAATGGGAATGTGCTCAAATTATGAAATGTGTGACTACCCAGTATGGTGATATACACTATGTGATCAAAAGTATCCTTACACCCACAAAACATACGTTTTTTTTTATATATTCGGTGAGTTGTGCTGCCACCTACTGCCAGGTACTCCATATCAGCGACCTGAGTACTCATTACACATCGTGAGAGAGTAGAATGGGCGCTCCGAGGCGTTCACGGACTTTAAACTTCCTTAGATGTTGGTGTCACTGGTGTCAGAATTCTGGGCCCGAGATTTCCACACTCCTAAACGTCCCTGTGTTCATTGTGAAGTGGAAACGTGAAAGGACACGTGCAGCACGAAGGCGTACAGGCCGACTTCTTATATTGACTAACAGAGACCGCCGACAGTTGAAGAGAGTCGTACAATGTAATAGGCAGGCATCTATCCAGACCATCAAACAGGATGTCCAAACTGCATCAGTACCCATTCTAAGTACTATGACAGGCTGGAGGTGAGAAAACTTAGATCAAGGTCGAGCGGCTGCCGATAAACCACACATCACGCAGGTCAATGCCAAGCGACACGTCGCTTGGTGTAATGAGCATAAACAGTGGACGATAGAACAGTGAAAAAAACTTTGTGTGGAGTGACGAATCACGGTACATAATGTGGTGAGCCGATGGCAGGGTATGACGAATACCCGGCGAACATGTGCCAACGTGAAATGGAGGGGGCTTTGCACCCCCAGGTGGTTTTGCGGGGCACTATCATAGCACAGACCTACATTGATGTTTTAAGCACTTTCATTTTCCAACTGCTGAAGAACAATTCTGGGAAGGCGATTGCGGCTTTCAACACTATCAAGCACATGCTCATAATGCACCACCCGTAGCGGAGTAGTTACACGAGAATAACCGCTGCAATGGACTAGCTTGCACAGAGTCCTGATTTGAATCCTATGGAACGCTTTTGGGATGTTTGCGAGCTGCGACTTCTCGCCAGGCCTCAACGGTCTACATCGATACCTCTACTCAGTGCAGCACTCCGCGAAGCATGGGCTACCATTTCCCAAAATAACTTCCAGCACCTGACAGAACGTATGCCTGCGAAAGTTGCAGCTGTCATCAAGGCTGTTGTTGTGGTCTTCAGCCCAGAGACTGGTTTGATGCAGCTCTCCACAATACGCTATCCTGAGCAAGCCTCGCCGGCCGCGGTGGCCGAGGTGACTGAGGCGCTCCAGTCACGGTCAGCACGGCCACTACGGTCGGGGGTTCGAATCCCCCCTCGGGCATGGATATTTGTGCCGTCCTAGTTCGTAAGTAGCTCATAAGTAGTTTGTAAGTTTAGGGACTGATGACCCCGTAGTTAAGTCCCATAGACTATACAAACATTTGAACATTTTTTTGAGCAAGCCTCTTCAACTCCACATAAGAACGGCAACCTACATCTGTTTGAATCTGCTGACTATATCCATCTCTTGGTCTTCCTCTGCGGTTTATCAAAAATGTTCAAATGTTTGTTAAGCTTATGGGACTTAACTGCGGGGTCATCAGTCCCTAAACTTACAAACTACTTATCTACTACCTTATACTAAGGACGGAACAAATATCCATGCCCGAGGGGGGATTCGAACCCCCGACCGTAGTGGCCGTGCAGACCGTGACTGAAGCGCCTCAGTTCCCTCGGTCACCGCGGTCGGCTCTGCGGTTTTTACCCCACACACTTCCCTCCAGCGCTAAATTCACAATTCCTTGATTTCTAAGAATTTGTCCTACCAATCGATCCCTTCTTTTAGTCAAGGTATGCCAGAAATTCCTTTTCTCCCCAATTCTGTTCAGCACCTCCTCATTAGTTACGCGATCCACCCACCTAATCTTCAGCATTCTTCTGTAGCACCACATTTCAAAATCCTCTATCCTCTTCCTTTCCACACTGTTTATCGTCCACGTTTCACTCCCATACAAGGCAACACTCCACAATTCTGCATTTTATATACTCTGTACTGCGACCATCGTTTGTTATTTTACTGCCCAAGTAACAAAACTCATCCACCTCCTATATTGTTTAGTTGCCTAATCTAATTCCTTCAGCATCACCTGAATTTCTTAGACTGCATTCCATTACCCTTTGCTCTTGTTAATCTTCATCTTATATGCACCTTTCAGCCCACTGTCCATTCCGTTCAACTGCTCTTTCAGGTCCTTTGCTGTCTCTGACATCAAGGCTAAGGGTGAGCAAACACCATATTGAATTCCAATATTTCCGATGGAAGGCGCCACGAACTTTCAAGTAATTTTCAACTAGGTGTTCCGCTACGTTTGGTCAAATAGTGTCTTTTATAACTTGAGCACATTCCCAAAGATGGCGATGACTCCTAATTTTATAACGTGAGACCATCAGTCGATGGCAACTAATTCGGCTGAAACTTGTAATGAATTGTTTCAACATAAGCGGTCTTGGCTGCTGATATAAAAGTTTATGATTTATGGAACTCGAAAAGATGAGTTCGCGTAAAAAATCCTGCAGCGTCAACACTTTCGCCATTATGGACCTGTAGAGAGAGCTGTATTTAACTATTCCTGCTGGGGACTTGTGGAGTCTTCGCAGCCAGGAGGAAGTCCGTCATGATATTAGGAAGTACTAGCTTAAACCCGCGGCTCCGCTCGCGTGTTGGTTGATTGTGATAGATAAGCTATCTTTCAGTAGTGTGCTATGAGGCTCGTTTAAAAGGAACTGAAAAATATTCCTATCAGATTGCAGAAGTCTATGCACTTACTGTTTATCAGGAAAGTAAGTAGTGTAGATAAAATCACACGTAAAAAGGCACTCGTTTCGAAGAATCCAATCACGAAATTCAACAATAATGATTGTAATAATATCACAGAGCGATCACTTGATGTAATGCGCGAAGAGTCAAATCGATCTTTTTAAAGAGATGTATCAAAAGAAATTTCTTTTCTACTGCTTTATTTATTTATTCATTCTTATATTTCCTTATTAGTATGCTTATCCTTATAGAGAAAGAGCTGAAGACATTGTAGCACGCATAGACCCAAATTATGGTCTGTGGCATCACGTTTCGCTGTATGTAACCTCCTTGCTATAGAGTCGCAGACGTCGTTATAATTTGACGACTTTCAACCACCATATCTTCCACAGCTATCGGCATGGAACTGTTATGGTGTACAACGGGAGACTTCGGACAACAATTACACACAGACCATTCGTTTGCATTCTGTAGTTTTCTCTGCAGAGCGAAATATCAACACAAACACACACGCAGAATTTTATATACACCGATAACTTTCCATCCCAATATACTCCACCCTTCTATCATCATCAATCCTCAAGCAACAATGCAACCAATAAAACCATTTTCAAAGAGTAAATATAATTTTCAAAGAGTAATTATTGTTCCGCATTTCGCGTTGTATTCTTCAAATTACTAAATATCTATCAGATCGCTATAAAATCTTACCTAAAACCTTCCTCAGGTATAAATAGTAACTGTACAAATATTTAAGTCTCTGCCTCTTGTCGTTAGGACGTGATAAGCGTACACCGAACAGACATCCACATTAATATATAGATAGACAAATAGCTATCCGATCGCCTTAAAACCGTGCCTAAAGTCTTCCCCGAGTAGACATTCGTAACTATACAAATTTTTAGCTCTTTATGTCTTGTGGTTCAGACGTGATGAACGTACACCGAACAGACATTCACATTTATAGATATAGATTACGCCAACTTTGGCAGCACAGTGCAACGCGCGAGAGTAACGGCGCTCCAAGAATGGAACTGTTGCCTAAAAGCTCGTGTGGGTGAACTGCAGCCTTCCTGCAGCGCTGCGTCGCGTGTTCCGCTCGCAGCAGTTCGCGTGTTGCGGCTGCGGGCGCTCCGCCCCGCCCCGCCCACCGCCTGCGCTTTACGTAACTCGATTAGAAAACAGATTGCTCGTAATTGCCGCAATATATTCATGCTGTCCGGGAATGACGGCTATCGGTTCGCCGTCATTCGTTGTAGCGGTCCGACACTGAAGGATGCCCGAACCGCCTAAAAGCTTTGTCCGCCCGAACATTCAACAGCCAGAAATAGAGCAAAGTAGTTGCGAAACGCAGCCTTCACTCCGACCGTTACGGACGGATCTGACAGTATCTTACGTCACAATACAGAGGCATCAGCCTGCAGCTGACTGTCAGCTCGATCCGGACTGGCCCAATGCGTAGCATGGAGCTTTTAGTGATTTCCTTTTTTGATGATGCTGTGTAAATTTACAGTTTGGTGTTGTGGCTATGTTCCGCGTAACAATAGGTATAGTAGTGTAAGAATAGCGAGAGGAGTAATCGTAGCATTCGTTGTATGGCGGAGGAAAGAATAATGCATAGTTTTGAACGAGATCATTGGAAACTATTTGATGTAACATCATTAAAGAAGTTGTCATTTTGAAGTATCTCAGTAATAACCGCTATGCTCACCTTACACTATTGTAAATTAGAATCTTGATGAGAATGTAAATGTTAATTTGTATACAATGGAAAAAGAGAGAACCAGCTGTTTCCACAACACTCTGCCGGCCTCGGTGGCCGAGGGGACTGAGGCGCTTCAGTCACGGTCTGCACGGCCACTACGGTCGGGGATTCGAATCCCCCCTCGGGATGGATATTTGTGCCGTTATTAGTTGTAGGTACTTCATAAGTAGTTTGTAAGTTTAGGGACTGATGACCCCTTAAGTTTAACAAACATTTGAACATTTTGAACACAACACTCTGATGAGGATCGTAGCTTTGACATCAAAAGCCTCAATATTGGTTATGTTTGTTGTTGTGGATTCTGATGCCACTTTTCTTGCAATTGTCCGTCATGATGGACTTCCAACAGTAGGTTTAACAAGGAAGGATGATTAGGATTAACGCCCAGTCGACAACATGTTCATTAAAAGCGGAGTTCACTCACAAAAAAGTTCAAATATTTGTAAATCTATGGTATAAAACTACTGTGATCATTAGTCCTTAGACTTCCAGACTACTTAAACTAACCTAAGGACATCATACACACAACTACCCGAGGGAGGACTCGAAAACCGGCGGGAGCGGCATCGCAGTCCCCACCTAGAACCGCTCGGCGACTCCAATTCTTTCGGTAAAGATGGGGAAGGAAATCGGCCGCGCCATTTAAAGGAACCATCCCGCCATTTACCTGAGTGATTTAAAGAAATCACGGGAAACCTAAATCTATATGGCCGGAAGTGGACTTTAACTACCGTTCTCCCAAATGCCATTCCAGCAGGATTAAGCCGCTGCTAAGGGATTACATTAAACTACCCCACTCAACCTCATAAATCCAGAATCTTCTTCCAACTCTCACTGCATCTGAGGCATCTGAGTAATAAGAAAAACTGTGAACTGCTCCGTATTAACAAACAAAAGTCTGTAAATTACCGCGTACCCGACGTCTTAAAAACCACACATTCAAGTTGAGCGGAGGACGAATGACTTTCTGAAATATTGGAAATACAGTCCAAGATACAAACGAATTTACATTACATACTTTTGGAAACATTTTCGTTTCACTATTTTTGGGTCAGCAGCACTCTTATTTAAATGTATTAATAAAGAGCAGTCTAGAATGCAATAATTTATTTCATTCAACTAGTTTCAGTCTTATTTAGACCATCTTCAGGAATTTTGACCCCATCGACGTTGTGGAGCTGGCAGGTAGCTGGGAGCCTTCCAGTGACGCACTGTAAGACTCCCAGCTACCTGCCAGCTCCACAACGTCGATGGGGTCAAAATTCCTGAAGATGGTCTAAATAAGACTGAAACTAGTTGAATGAAATAAATTAATACATTCTAGACTGTTCTTTATTAATGAATTTACATTAGCTGGCAGCTGGCACTGAATTAAATTAATTGGGAAATTTGTGCCCAGCCAGGATTCGAGCCCGAGTCGTCCTGCTTACTGTGCAGTTGCATTGACCACTACACCACTGGGACAAAGTGATCACTACTACGCAGGGTACCCGAATCTTCCTCCCATCAGACACCAGTTTTCCATTTATCCATCCACTACTGTCGTAGCGCCTGTGGTAGTTTTCACACATTACATGTGGAATTTCGCTGATTCCCGTCATAATTCAGACGTAGTGTGCATCTGCATTGAAAAATGGATCATTGGCCATCTTAGACTTTCGCTTGTGTGTGTGTGTGTGTGTGTGTCTGTGTGTGAGTGTGTGTGTGTAAATATATTTACCGAGGAAAGCGGGATTGCAGCAAGTGTCCTTTTCGAGAGCAGAGATAATCAAACCCTCATCATATTTTCCAGGTTTAGAGTTTCTATCCTTCCCCAAAATCAACTGAAATGAATCTCCATCTGTCCACGCGAATCAGCTTATGTACACGCTACGGGACAATAAACCCCAAAAATCTTCCCAATTCCATTACATTCGTAGCCACCCTTAATATAGAACTACATATAAAATTTGGTAGAACTCGACACTTAAGGCGCAAGGAAGAAATAAAGCTGTCATGAGAAATACTTCAACTATTAGTTTGGATTTGCAGATATTACTGTAATCATATCGAGACTGCATTACAGTGAAAAGGTGTTCTGTGATCAGAGCACCGGGTGGGTCGAGTTAGAATTATGAGGAAACCAATCGCTTAAGACAAATGAGAAGTGATGTAGGTGAGTTCCAAGACGGAAGACAGACTTTTTGAAACAAATAGGTCGTGAATTTCAAAACAACAAATGAAATTAAAGGAGAAACTTTATTATGGTGAAACGCAAAAAAATAATAATAAATTACCATCATCTGAATGAAAAATCATCAGACAGTTTGACGGGAAGATGGCGAGAGTAATAGTGAAGCAAAACTAGTTCCAGAAATAGGGATACACAACAGAGCACGTAACGGACTGCACTCCTTGAATTCAGCAAGGCGAATGAAAGCTGTGCAATAAGAAACCAAATTTTAGTCATTGCAATATTGAAACTAACAAAAATTAATCCTTTCACTAATCAATTACCATCTTTCTATTACATTTCATGTATATTATTTGATAAAAGTATTTCGAAATGATTCACACTAATAACGGGTTTGAAGATTAACATACCATTATACTATGAGTGAAAAATAATTTTGTAAATCAAATACTTGGGTCTTTAAAGATGCTTTTGAAGAGTGGACAACAGGCTCAAACCATACAGAGGGATCCACTTCAAACCTAATCCGCCTACGTAGGGGATAATTACACCTAAGTAGAGGGATAAGAAATAGCAAAGTCTATTCAGAAAAGATACGGTGAATCTCTGGCACTGTTTTGCGCGGGACTGCTCTTTAATGGTCAGCAAGTTTACCCGACGCTGCTCTGGAAGTGTGATATGCATACATAATCGACCTCAGTAGGGCACCTTCCGCATTATACCCTTCTTTAGTGCACTATGTCGGCAGTATTTGTCGCAGAGGAACGCTTATATAACCATAAACATAAAACATTAAAGTGGAAAGAAACTAGATACGTTGACAAACTTAATGTAAAATTAAGAATGTAAATGAGTACACACGTAAAAGACAAATACTTTCAGCTAAGAGACTATCACTTCGATTTGGACCTTCACCTGCCAGACGTAATTTAAACACAATTACGTTACAGTCGAAATATATACGTTCAACAATAATGGGAAGTAGCAAGGTACAGTTTCTCTGATCAATATCCGAGAGCCGCGCGGGAATCGCGGTGTGGTTCCAGGCCGTTCCCGCCGGAGTTTCGAGTCTTTCCTCGGGCACGGGTGTGTGTGTGTGTGTGTGTGTGTGTGTGTGTGTGTGTGTGTGTGTGTGTGTGTGTTGTCCTTAGCGTAAGTTTAAGTGGTCTGTAAGTCTAGGGTCCGATGACCACAGCAGTTTGGTCACTTAGGGTTGTAAACATTTGAACATTTGATATGAATATCCAAGAATGGTTATAAGTGTGAGCCCTCGTTCGACGTATGTAAGTGGTACAGGAGAAATCATCTAGGGAAAAAAAGATTTGATCTGGATAACAGAAAGTGTGTATGTGTGTGTGTGAGAGAGAGAGAGAGAGAGAGAGAGAGAGAGAGAGAGAGAGAGAGAGAGAGAGAGAGAGACAGAGAGATTTCTGTGGACAGTAAAAGTATTTTATAGCTGTGAAGTATCGTTCCCTATTAATCAAATTTATATTTACTAGAATCCAGTGCTAGTTCCTTGTTTTAGAACCTAATTATACTGTTCATAACAATTTTAAGGAGCGTATCAATTTTCTGTGAGGCTGCAGTTATTATTTATTAGTTATGAGAACTCAACACACAAATCTGATTACATTTCTTTTGCACTTACAAGGCGTTTGCTTGACTGAGGAGTTACTCAAAAGTGTTACTGTATAGGATATTTGGGATTGAAGAGGAGAAGAGGAGTTTTAAGTAATACAGTTGGTTCAAATGTTCTAATGCTTGTGAAGCTTAAGGGACTTAACTGCGGGGCGGGGTCGTCAGTCCCTCAACTTATAAACTGCTTATGCACTACCTTATACAAAAGACACAAAGAACCATGCTCGAGGGAGGATTAGAACCCCCGACGGGGAACGGCCTCGCGCATCGTAGCATAGCGCCTCAATACGCTTATGGAGTTGGTAATTCTCCTCATGGTGACCCTACTGTTTTAACAGTTCCATTATGTGACGTTTGCAGTTTACATTTTTCGCGTTTGTAAATTAGGCTTTTAGGGTACCGGCAATAGTAATATTACAATGTATCACTATCTTTTCTCTAAAGCGAAGCTCAGTGTTTTATACAGGGTTGAAGAAATAAAAGTGGCCCGGAGAATAGATTTCCAGCGTACAAGGAAACACTGGGGAAAGAAAATTGAGTGCTAACCTGATTGTAGCAGGTGTTGAAACTGTGCCACCTGTACCTCTTGACACTTTTGGGTCCAGTTCAGAAAGTTGTTGAAGGGGAGATCAAAGTTGGACTGTTGCAATTGCATCCATCTTATCCGAAATACAGGGTGTTCCATTCAAACCTCCCTGATTTTCAAGTCCCAAGCAAGGGAAACCACTGTAGATACGACAATGAGGGATGCACCACATTGTATAGAGCGTCTCAAAGAATTTATATACCCGCGACAGAGTGCATTGTGGTCGTATGGAGTGAAAATGGCGACTTCACAACAGCGCGCGAAGCAGAACTGTGGTTTGCAGAAACAAAATCGAAGATGTGAAAATAATTAAGGAATCTTATAGGATGTTTCTGGTAACAGGAAGTGTTCTGAAACATTCTGGCGGTGCACGTTACGGAGTTTCATAAGAGACAGTGGACAGTGGAGGACATCAGACAAACGTTTCTCAGAAGCCCGCGATGTACCTCGAACAACATTGCATCGTGTAGTCATCAGCGTCTTCGTATGTGTACTTACAAAGTGCAAATTCCGCAAACGACAAACCACGCCGGCGACAATGTGCCCCGGATAAGCTGCAGCGTATTGATATGGATGGCAGCTTTCTGGAAAGATCTTAATTCTCAGATAAGGCAACCTTTCGTCTATGAGGAAGGGTAAATAGGCATAAAGTTCGGATTTGGGGTTCGCAAAATCCGCACGTTGTCATTGTTCGTGTTGCCCTAAGCTAAACATCTGGTGTGGGCTAATGCACGACAAGATTGTTGAGCCGTTCTTTTGAGGAACAAACAGTGACTGGATCAGTGTGGACATATTGGAGCAGTTTGTGTAGCGATACAAGACTTACAATCCAGCATCAGTTTTCAACAAGATGGAACTCCGCCGCTTTGGTCGACATCTTTTCGCAAGTTCCTGGATAGGCAATTTCGTAATCGTTGGCTCGGAGGAACCTTTGCATGGCTACCACGTTTTCCCGACATTACGCCGCTTGATTTCTTCATGTGGGGATTAGTGAAGGACCTACCACGTGTATGCGACCGAAGTGGACGATATTCCTACGTTGCGACATCGTATCACTAATGCGTTTGCAACAACAACAGTGGAAATGTTACAAAGAGCTTGGTAAGAAATTGAATATAGACTCGATATTCGTTGTGCCATAAATGGTTCACATTTAGAGGTGTATTGATGATAAGTTCTGTGAGATGCTCTAGAATGTGGTGCATTTTTCACTGTCGTATCTACTGTGGTTTCCCTTTCCCGGGTCTTTGAAATCAGGGAGGTTTTAATGTGACACCGTGTATTCTGCTACACTTCCTAGAGATTACGATGGCTGTTGCTACACATTTTAGGACTCGCACACTGATAGATCAGGTGACCTGGATGGCCAGTTAGTGCCGTGACTATCCTGTTGGAAGTAACTGTAGGACTTTTGGGTTAATGTTGCCATAAATGGTTACAAAAATGTACCGGTACTCTGTGTAGCACGTTCACTGCTCTCCTCTAGAGTTCCAGTCGGGAATGATGTGCGGGAAGAAGAATTGTTGGTAAACCTCCGTGATTCTTCGAATCTTACTAATTTTACATTTATTGTTGCGAAATTTGCGCGGATGGTTCCCACATATTTAGCTGACACTTCTAGGATCATACTATTTCGAAATTCTCTCAGTGAACCACAATATATTGCAAAAGCCTCTCAGTGGCCCTTTTGCGGTTAAAAAAAAAAGTTCAAATGTTTGTGCAGCTTATGGGACTTAACTACGGGGCCATCAGTCCCTAAACTTACAAACTACTTACTAACTAGCTAACACTAAGGACGGCATAAATATCCATGCCCGAAGGAGGATTCGAACCCCCGACCGTAGTGGCCGTGCAGACCGTGACTGGAGGGCCTCAGTCCCCTCGGCCACCGCGGCCGGCTTTTGCGGTTCCTAAATGAACCTGTGATGAAACGCGGCGATCTTCTTTGGATCTTCATTTCCTCTGGCAATCCCATCTCATGAATTGTACAGATTAGTGTGTGAGTACATTCTGCTTCTAATCTAAATTCATTGGTACCATGATCTGCTACAGACCGAAACAAGTTTTGTTGAAAGTATCCTCTGTAAAGTTATCCATAGTACAGTTCCAATGTAAATAGTCTCTGGAGAGCTATATGAGTCTTGAATCACACAGCGACATACATAGTAACCTACTAAAACTTTTCACCCCAAATATATTCGGAAAACAACTAGATACTGAAAATCTACTTTCACGGACATGAACGCACGGCAGGGACGTATGAAAGTAAGTACTATGAGACATTCCAAAACGTAAACAAATGTTTTCGACAGTAACTTGTGCTTTTTAAATGGACACTCCAGATTATTTTTTATGCTTGGAATAACTTGAAAAATCACAATAAGAATGGCATTGGTAACATCGCAATACGTCAATTACTTCCTAAGAAATTGCGAAGCGGAGATGACGCTTCAAATAAACGCAACGCGTAGCCAGCGGTTGCCCGGAAACTCGAGAATAAGCCTCATGTTCGCCGTAATGACGAGCTGTCTACACGCTTCATTTACTTGAAGCATAAATATCGTTTCGCAATTTCTCGGGATGTAATTGACGTTTTGCGAAGCTACCAACGTCATTATTTTTATAGTTTTTCATCTTATTGTTTACATACAAATAATGTGGTGTGTCCATTTAAACAAGAAACGTTTGTATTACAAATAATATTTGTTTACGTTACAGAATGTCTCGTAGTATTTACTTTCATAAGCCCTTGCCATACATTCATATTTGGAGTGAAAAATTCAAGTGGGACAACCTGTATTAAGAACTGTAATAGAATGTACTTGGTACAAATTTATGTATGTTTTATGACTGGTTGCACTATAAAATTGCAAGTTTTAATACGCTTATCATATTAAATTTCTTGTTTGAATAAATATGTTACATGTAAAGAAAGTGTCTTACCGATTTTCTTTTCTGCTTGGTGTGCAACGTAGAATACGTCATGAGATTTTATATTTGCAGTATGACATAAGTAGTCTAATTAGTTAACAGATGACAGTTTTATCACTGTTGAAATATGGGCGTCTGTTCCAAATAGACGTAAGTAAATATGTAAACTGACATTTAGGTACAATTTTATTAAACTTAAGTAGATCACTAAGGCTACAAGTTTACTCGAGAATGATGCTATAGCCGAAACAACTTCATAGTAAAGAAGAAATATTGCTAATTAAACTGTAATCACGATGTGTGCTAGTGTTCGATCGGATCCTTGTGTCAAACTGGTAGACTATTTTGGCAAGCCATCATCAAGTGCACAGATGAAATAAATCCCTATTGTTAGTGCGCAATCTCGTATGCATTTATTTCATCAGTGCAACAGACGTGGTAGCTTGCTGAAATGTTTTCAATTGCGAACTTTTTCGTAAAGAATTTCGCCGGTATAAATTAAAGAGTCTGAATTTAAACAGCTTACCTGAAATGATTCTTTATAAAAGGCATTTAACTTACGCCCGGATCACTGCTACGTCGTTTATGGATAATAAATCATCTATATTGGTTTGATATTTTGTAGTTATTTTGTGGTTAAAATTTACACTTAGTTATTTTTTTCTTTTACTTTTTAATTAAATAGCTATAGCAGCGTACTCGTATTGGAGAGGACGTGATCGATTCCCCGTTCGACTATTCAATTGAGGTTTTCCAGATTATCTAATTAATTCCTCGCAGGCCGCGGTGGAGTAGCCGAGCGGTCTAAAGCGTCTCGCTGCGGAGCGGGCGGTTGCTCGCCGTGGAGGTTCGAGTCCTCCCTGGGGCATGGGTGTGTGTGTAGTCCTTAGGTTAGTTTACCTAGGTTTAAGTAGTTTGTAAGCTACGGACTGATGACCACGCAGTTTGGTCCGATAGATTTACAAACATTTGATTTGAACAATTCCTCACAGCCTGAATGGTAAGCCATAATCTTCGTTTCGCTAAAGTCACGATAACCTTGATTCAAAAAATATGGATAAGACCCGGTTAAAACGAGCATCGATTGGGTGGTTGGTTGACTGATTTGAATTGTACAATCAAAAGTTTTCGATTAACAACAGTTTGCACCTTTGCGGAATATTTTGTTTCGGAATATTTCATTCTGAATGCTTTTCTGCTTATGTTGTTGATTCATATTCGTGGCAATTTAACTTGATCTGCTTCCGGAATGTTTATTGGCCATTTAAATAGTATGTGCACAAGCAGCACTGATATTATTCCTAAATGACGCCTCCATTACTTTAAATATATCTGTTATATTTTTGCTTCTTACTTTATACACGAAATGCCCATATCGTAGCTACACATATGAACTTCATATACTGAAAAATTCGAAAGGAATTTCGTACGAGGGATAATCCTAGTCTCTGACACTGTTTCTCCAACAGCACGTGTTCTCTAAGAAAATACCTATTTGGAATATACCTGACTTATGTCCGGGTCACTGCTACGACGTTTAAGGATAATATATCATCTACATCTTTCATTGGTTTGATATTTTTTAGTTATTTTGTGGTTTATTGTTGACTAAATAGCTATAACAGCGTACTCGTATTGGAGAGGACGTGTTCGATTCCCCGTTCGACTAATCGATTGAGGTTTTACTGATTCTCTAATTAATTCCTCGCAGCCTGAATGGTAAGCTGTAATCTATACTTCTTTAGTATAACAGACTCCAGCACTCAAACCATCATAAGGCATCTCGGCACATTTAAGGCAGATTACATGGCGTCAAATAGCACAATTGCACCTCAACGGTGTTCCGTACATCCTATTATTGAGGATGCAATATGATTTACTACAAGCATGGTGTTAAAAATACTTCAGTGAAAAGTTCTATGGTTTTTAATGTGCGTTACAACAGTTATCTTTGATGTGTCGAGAAAGTAATTGTTTTTCGACAATTCAGTAACGGATATTTGGCAATAGCAAACAAGCTAGGTGTAAGGGTTAGAATAGCGGTCCGGCACAAATGTTCACCTAGTCCCGTTGATGCAATTCAATGCCTACTGGCAGCTGGTGCCTCGTCACACAGTACAGCAGCAGCTAGATATAATGAAGGAGCGCGCTGGCAGTGGTTACCTGCACGAGCCTCGGGTGCTGCGGCGGGAACGGCTGGTTGTGGTGGTGGTGGTGGAGGTGGTGGTGGTAGGCGGCGTGCGGCTGGTGGCCCTGCGCGCCCGCGGCCGCTGCTGCCGCCCCCGCGCCGGCCGCCGCTGCTCCGCCGCCGCCGGCGCCGCTGCTGTGGAAGTAGTGGGTGCCGGTGCGCAGGTTGATGTAGTACTCCGGCGGGAAGGAGGCGCCCGGAGACGTGCCGTCGGTCGAGTAGCCGGTCGAGTACGCCGACTCGGGCGACGACAGGCTGTGCGCCGTGCCGCGCTGGTGCGCATGCGCCAGCAGCGAGATGCCGCCGCCGCCCCCCGCCGCCGACGCCGCCGACGCCGACGCCGACGCCGCAGCCTACCGCAAAAGGCGCCGCGCGGCGCGGTCACAGCCCGCGGCCACAACTTCCTACGCTGCGCGCGTCGCCTGATTATTATGTACCGTGGTCCGGCATGCGGAAGACATAACAGCCTCACATCTCACCATACTCGGCATATATTCTAGACTAGCTGAAAACCCGGCGTTGCCCGGGTATTTATTTATTCCTGCCTTGAGTTAGTACTGCTCCTATCCCTTATCTTTCTGTCCATCGCCTTTTTTTCCTAATAAATGTAAGAAATAAGGCGGTCTTGCGTAATGTAGAAAATTATAAGTGCAGTGTCGAAACACAGACAGTAATCAAAATAGAAATGACATATAGAATTCGTAGGATCGCATATTTATTGAGTTATGTGTTGTACAGTTGTATAATTTTTCAGATATATATTCATTTGTATAAGTGCAGTATGTCGGTAAAATCTTTTTGTGAATACAATTAGTAGTAAAGAAATAATAGATTAAAACTTGGTGATGGGGCGGTTTTCCATTAACGTTACTGTTTATGTGCACATATCTCATGAACTATGTGTCGTACTGTGATAGAATGTTTTTTTTTTTTTTTTTTTTTTTTTTTTTTTTTTTTTATTGGGACTTACCTACGGGGTCATCAGTCCCTAAACTTAATGAGCAGCCGGCCGCGGTGGCCGAGGAGACTGAGGCGCTCCAGTCACGGTCTGCACGGCCACTACGGTCGGGGGTTCGAATTCCCCATCGGGCATGGATATTTGTGCCGTCCTTAGTATTAGGTAGTTGATAAGTAGTTTGTAAGTTTAGGGACTGATGACCCCGTAGTTAAGTCCCATAAGCTTAACAAACATAACAAACTTATGAACTAGCTAATCCTAAGGACGGCACAAATATCCATGCCCGAGGGGGTATTCGAACCCCCGACCGTAGTGGCAGTGCAGACTGTGACTGAAGCGCCTCAGTCTCCTCGGCCACCGCGGCCGGCCATAGAATTTGGATGGTACATTCAACAATATGTGTGTATACTGACTGTAACATTTCCTGCGGCTACAATTTGTAGTGTAGAAGTTATAAATTGTAACGTCATACCGAATGCCGTAGTTTTGGTCCATGCACAGCGGAACGTTACTATTCATCTGTTCATATCTCATGAACTACGTGTCGCAATGTGATACAATTTAGAAGTTACATTCAACTATATATGTGTATACTGTCTGTAAAGTTTCCTGTCGCTATAATTTGTGATGTTCAAATTATAAATTGTAACGTCATATCTAGAGCCGTAGTTTTACTCCATAAACAGCGTAAAAGTAGTAAGCGAGAATCTTTTTTCCTTTCATCATTTTACTATGGTTGCCAGCGAGAAAAAGTCTAATAAAGGTTTGAAATTATGTTTAAAGTTTGTTGCAAGTCGCCAAGTACTCTCATTCTCATACAGTGTATTTCGAAAGTCTTGGCGCATTATACGGCATTTTTTTTCGATTTCTACTGGTCATGACGTAATACCTTTTGAACCATGAGCCGTAAGTGATTCTTAATCATGCAGCAATTGTTACTTCACGGTAAGTAATGTGTGTACCAAACTTGGTTGAAATCGGTTCAATGGTTTAGGAGAAAATGAGCAACATTGTCGCAAAATGCAGCAGTTTTCGCGCATCTCATTGTTTATGACGTCATATCTCGTGAACTATATATCGTACGTGATTCTTACACTTATGGTGACCGTCCTCATGGATTGAAGCTTACGTGTACAAAATTTCATAAAGATTTGAACAAAACTGTAGATTTGTATGCAACACGTACAATCATACTGACGCTCTGCTTTATATATTAGACTAGCTTAAAACCCGGCGTTGCCCTGCCATTTTCAGGTATATATTCATTTGTATAAGGTCTGTATGTAAAATCTCTTGGAAATACAATTAGTAGTAAAGAAGTAATACATTAAATCTTGGTGCATGATGGGGCGGTTTTCCATGAACATTATTGTTTATGTGCTCATATCTCGTGAACTACGTCTCGTACTGTCATACAATTTAGAAGGTACACTCAACTATATGCGTGTATACTGTCTGTAAAATTTCATGCGGATAAAATTTGTAGTGTAGAAATTATAAATTGTAACGTCATACCGCATGTCGTATATCTCATGAACTACGTGTCGTACTGTGATACAATTTAGAAGTTACATTCAACTACGTATGTGTATACTGTCGGTAAAATTTCCTGACGCTACAATTTGTAGTGTTCCAATTATAAATTGTAACGTCATACCGAGAGGCGTAGTTTTACTCCATAAACAGCGGAAAAGTAGTAAGCGAGAAACTTTTTTCTTTCCATCATTTTGCTATGCTTGTCAGCGAGAAAAAGTTTATTAAAGGTTTGAAATTATGTTTAAAGTTTGTTGCAAGTCGCTAAGTACTGTCATTCTCATACAGTGTATTAAGAAACTCTCACCGTATTGTATGGCATTTTTTGCGCTTCCTATTGGTTATGATGTAATATCTTTTGAACCATGTGCCGTATGTGATTCTTAACCATGCAGCAATTGTTATCTCACGGTAAGGAATGTGTGTACTAAACTTGGTTGAAATCGGTCCAATGGTTTAGGAGAAAATGAGCAGCATTGTCTCGTGAACTACGTCTCGTACTGTCATACAATTTAGAAGGTACACTCAACTATATACGTGTATACTGTCTGTAAAATTTCATGCGGATAAAATTTGTAGTGTAGAAATTATAAATTGTAACGTCATACCGCATGTCGTATATCTCATGAACTACGTGTCGTACTGTGATACAATTTAGAAGTTACATTCAACTACGTATGTGTATACTGTCTGTAAAATTTCCTGACGCTACAATTTGTAGTGTTCCAATTATAAATTGTAACGTCATACCGAGAGGCGTAGTTTTACGCCATAAACAGCGGAAAAGTAGTAAGCGAGAAACTTTTTTCTTTCCATCATTTTGCTATGCTTGTCAGCGAGAAAACGTTTATTAAAGGTTTGAAATTATGTTTAAAGTTTGTTGCAAGTCGCTAAGTACTGTCATTCTCATACAGTGTATTAAGAAACTCTCACCGTATTGTATGGCATTTTTTGCGATTCCTATTGGTTATGATGTAATATCTTTTGAACCATGTGCCGTATGTGATTCTTAACCATGCAGCAATTGTTATCTCACGGTAAGGAATGTGTGTACTAAACTTGGTTGAAATCGGTCCAATGGTTTAGGAGAAAATGAGCAGCATTGTCGCAAAATGCAGCAGTTTTTCGCGCATCTCATTGTTTATGACGTCGTATCTCGTGAACTATATATAGTATGTGATTCTTACACTTACGGCGACCGTCCTCATGGATTGAGCTTACGTGTATAAAATTTCATAAAGATTGGAACAAAACTGTAGATTTGTATGCAACACGTACATACGGACACTCTGCTTTATATATTAGTAGTTTCGATAAGCGCATTTACCATCAGACGATCTGTTTTTTTTTTTTTCTTTCTTGTTTTTTTTTCTCCTAAAAAATCGACGAGGACCTGTGCAAGGTGTTTTTTTCCCCATAAAAATGGGACATGACCGATGATTCTACATCTACATCCATACTCCGCAAGCCACCCGATGGTGTGTGTGGCGGAGGGTACCTTCAGTACCACTATCGGTTCTCCCTCCTATTCCAGTCACGTATTGTTCGCGGAAATGATCCTGTAAGGAAGCTCGCTGCTCTCCATTGGTTTTCAACTTCCACTATCAACCCCACCTGGTACGGATCCCACACCGGTGAGCAGTATTCAAGCTGTGGGCGAACAAGTGTACTGTAACTTGCTTCCTTTGTTTTCGGACTACATTTCCTAATGCCTACTCCCAGATAATTTGTGGAATTAACTGCTTCCAGTTGCTGACCTGCTATAATGTAGCTAAATGATACAGGATCTTTCTTTCTATGTATTCGCAGCACATTACACTTGTCTACATTGAGATTCAATTGCCATTCCCTGCACCATGCCTCAATTCGATGCAGATCCTCCTGCATTTCACAATTATCCATCGTTACAACCTCTCTATATACTACAGAATCATCCGCAAAAAGCCTTAGTGAACTTCCGATTTTATCGGCAAGGTTATTTATATATATCGTGAACAGCAACGGACCCACGACACTCCCCTATGGCATATCTGACATCACTCTTACTTCGGAAGACTTCTCTTCATTGAGAATGACATGCTGCATTCTGTTATCTAGGAACTCTTCAATCCAATCACACAATTGGTCTGATAGACCGCATGCTCTTACTTTGTTCATTAAACGTCTGTACGGAACTGTATCAAACGCCTTGCGGAAGTCAAGAAACACAGCATCTACCTGAGAATCCGTGTCTATGGTGCTCTGAGTCTAGTAGACCAATAGCGCGAGGATTGTAGTGTTGTCACTCATATACACGAGGGGTCGGACTTAGTGGCTATTTATTCACAACTGATACAAAAGCGCCACGTGTTTCCATTTGTTATTGTCCTTCAAAGTAGTCACGAGCGTCGTGTAGATCCCGTTGCCAGCTGTGTGGAAGGCGTATTTACCGTTAGCAGAGCCTGGTGGTGCGAATGGAACCTCTACTGCCTATCCAATCTCTGGAACACTTCAGAAGCGAATGCCACGAAGTGGTTCCTTCATCTTCGGAATCAAATCAAAGTCACAAGGACTTCGGGGAGTACGGTGGATGGTACAGTACTTCCCAGTCCCATAGACCGAACACAGCAGCCGCAGCTTGCGTTGTATGCGCCCTCACATTGTTGCGCAAAATGATGGGTGGGTTGCGCAGAAAGTGTTGCCGCTTCATTCGCAAAGCTGTTCGCAAGTGATACTCCGAAAACGAACAATAATACGGTGCATTAACGGTCTCCGTTGTTCCTGTTTCGAAAACATAATGACACCAATACGTTAGATTGCTCGCTCACAAATGACTGTTTCCCGCGATAGTGCACACGCCAGTGACGTGGGACGAGCGACTCCATTTGCTCGGAGGTAAGTTAGGTATCTCAACAACGTGCGCTATCAGCGACAATAGCAGATTCCATTGCATAGTGTCTCCACAGAAGTGTTGCCACTATTTAAGTTCCAACCCTCGAATATTTCTGGGCATTTTAGTAGTCCATACACACCTATCCATACAAATAATCACAATGAGGTACATTGGCATAATTGTAAAAGCAAATTAGCTAAATAAAACACACAAACATTAAATATAATTACAGAAAATCAACACAAGGGCAATCATATTTAACATAGTGAGATTACACATAGTTTTATCTTCTTCATAAGACTGTTAATAACTCTCTCTTCGCCGCCGTAATGGGAGAACCAGAGATACATTTTACTAACTTTTATATGTAATATTCTGTTTTTTAGCCAAGTGGCGCATTTCACTCTAAAAGTAACTTTATGAATTACAGTATTCCATGAACTCTGTAATGTACACACACCGCCATTCTTATCTGGACTGACTTGGCTTTTGTTGTTGGATGTGAACAGGTGTCTATGTAAAGTTATTTTTCAGTAATTATTCCATTAACTGTGAAAGGTGTTCATTCATTCAGCTAACCGACCCGGTCGACTACTATTCTTTTACAGTAAACATTGTTTATGTGTAAATGCTGTGCATCGATGTTGGTCGCTATACAGTTGATCAGCATAATCGATAGATCATTGTTAATACCCACTGTTGAGAATCTGCATATTTTTACATTTTAGATTAACAGTCCGATGCTTCTCATGCTAATTTTACTTCCATTTTAACACGGTCAAGACAATAGTATGATTCCGATAGTATCGAAAATTACGAAAGCCATATCAATACAGAAAATTATTTCAGCTCTGGTTTTCCGTGATACTGCAGAAGTTCATCAACAGGTACAATGATCTATAAAATGTTATTTCTTAGCAACACAGTGTAAATGTTCATAATTTTATTGCAAAAACGTTCTCCGTTTCACAGATTCTTACTGATGTCGCAGGAAATGGCGGTGAATTTAAAACAGCCTGCTTATTTATTTAGTTAAAGACTATTAAGGAGTTATTTACATTCATTTTATTGTAAGAAACATTACGTATGACTTTATTTAACAGACTTTCATGAACTTTTGCCAACTTCCATTTGATACGTGGACGGGAGTTAAACTGTAAATGTAACTTCGATAGGGCAAATCAAAAGCAAAGTTTAGTCACTTCGTTCACAAAACACAATTTCAACTTTCGTTCAACAATAGTAATTAAACAATAATTAAATACGTAATAAGTTCTTTGTGTACTGCAGAGTCTGTGGTTGCCAATAATGTTGACACACAGGTTGATAACTGGTAGCTCCTGCTCACAACATACTTATGCAACTTTGATGTGAGATCCCACCTGCTGATGCATAAAAAAGTGATTTGTGTCTTCCACATCTTCCCAGTCACAATGTGCAGATGTCATTATGCCGATGCGACATAGGTGCTTCGCAGATCGACAGTGGTTGAACTTGGTCGCGCTATGCTGACTGCAAACTTCCGTGAACTGCTATGTCCATTGTGCAGAGACCTGGTTGGTAGCACTGGTGTTATTTGTGCATAATATTTTCCTGTAGTTGTCCTGAAAGCTTGTTATTCTTCGTGCCATTCAGTCCGAATTCTATGTCTGTAAACTGGAAAAAGTCCTCTGTAACGTGCGCATATTCTTCCGTACCACAGATAACCGATTCTTTAGAACGTTGTTGTGAACTTTAATCAAACACCTGAGCTCACCGTGTCAATTCCTTTACAGGTGGTTTATGTGAGCCATTAACTCTTAGGTTACCGGGTGGTTTTTATGCTGTCGACGAAAATATTTTAAGGAGTAGGCTATGAGCGCAGATTTGGAGTCCGAGAAGATGACAATATGTTCCTCTGGAACTGTATGGCAGTACTTCGAGACTTTGAAGATAGTCATGAGTCCAGCCGTCATTATTATTTATTTTGGTAGTTTGTGTGTACATCCTGTTTCGTCATTGGTATCCTAAAAGCGCATAACGTTCTGTCCTCCTTTTTGAGTCATCTGTGTAAAGGGGCCTTACTTGTGAATGTTTGTCTCGGAACTCCAGCAAGGCATGATTTGTCAGAGTTAACGAAGCTGGGAGATCACATCCCACCTTAAGTTCAACGACATTACAAATGTAACTTCGTTCAAATACGAGCAGTTGTCGATTTGTGATGGCTGATCGGATGTTCGGAGCTACCTCTATATACTCCCTTGCAAGTGGAGGAGCGTACGTTCTTTCAGTGAAGCTAGTGGTGAAATATCTTGCCCCTCTACAACATCATGAGTAAAGAAAGCGCCAGCGAATACCCCAAGTCATTAGTAAGAGTACCATAACGACGCCGAGAGAGCGCTTTTAATAATGATTCTATTGAGAGTGACAAACCTCGGCCGTGCATCCTTTTTAAGAAGAAATTCCCTTGTACATAATCTAGTCTACTTTTATAGAATGTAAAAAAGAAATCACGTGATGGAAAGTGGTTACCGAAATCGGTAATCTTAAATGAATGACCAGTATAGCGATCCTCTTCTACTGAAATTCGTTCCTCGTTCGAATATGAGGACATTATAATTAGCCGGCCGTGGTGGCCGAGGGTACTGAGGCGCTCCAGTCACGGTCTGCACGGCCACTACGGTCGGAAGTTCGAATCCCCCCTCGGGCATGGATATTTGTGCCGTCCTTAGTCATAGGTAGTTCATAAGTAGTTTGTAAGCTTAGGGACTGATGACCCCGTAGTTAAGTCCCATAAGTTGTACAAACATTTGATTTTTGAACATTATAATTATACATCTCACCATAATTTCTATCAATATTTTAATTGACTTTAGATATTTTGTAGTATAGAGGGAACGATGAAAAAATAAGCAGCTATCAGTCCGGCGATTGTTTTTTACTAGCCTTCGTATTGTTTCGAGTTGGTATACCGTTACCTTCCTCAGACATTTTAAGTGACTTACCCAGCCTATTTATAGACAAGGGGAGGGGGCGCTACAGTTCAAGTGGAGTTCCAACGACGGCGAAAATCGGCATTTTCACATCAATAACAAGGCCAGAGGTGAACGAAGTGAGAAATGACAAATATTGCAGAACTGAATGGGGATCAAAACCACAACATTCGTATTCGCAGACCCAATCTGCCACGGAACCATTAGAGCAAACGAAGAAACGTATCTCTCATACGTGCCCATAAGAAGGTGAAACACTCACTTGAAAGAAAAAAAAAAAAAAAAAAAAAAAAAAACTGAATTTAATACTTCTGAATAAATATCGTTGAAATGGTAACGGGTGTTATAATGCTTCAGCGAAAAGTTCTAGGTTTTTAATATGCGTTACAACAGCGATCCCGGATGTGTCGAGAAGGTCTTTCGACATTTCACTAACAGATATTTGACTAATAGGAAACAAGCTAGAAATAACTTTATACCAACGTTCCTATAAGGCGAGCATATATCGATGTAAAGTTGTTTCCGGCTTACTTTTGACAAATGCGTCTATATAACTTCATTATATACAACAGAATTTGGTATTAACTATGCTACACGTTTTCGGATTTGGTCAAATGTTGAATCGAAAAACATAATGGGAGGGAGGAGATTTTCAAAATAATGACGTTTTCTGTATATCTGGGTGCACGGTTGAACTTGAAATGAAATATTTTTTTCTATATCTATTGCCGTTTCAACGTAGTCACTCAGAAATAATTTAATTCGTAAGGACGTATTTTAGCTAATTATTGGTCTTATGGGCACATGAATATGTCTCATTTTGGTTTACATAACAATGTATTCAAAATCGAGGTATATTACGAGAAATTTTATTTGAATAATTGCTAGTCGTAAAAGCGTGAAGTACTTCTTTGTGTTGATGGCTGGTTTTTCATATTCTTTATCGCAAAGTAACTGGTCTCGGGCAATTTCGCCCATCTTCAGAGCGTATATCGTAGTTCCAATAGGAGCAGGCAGAACATTATGACCGCCTACCTACTATCGATATAAGTTGCGAGACGTAGACATGTTAGATTGAATATCTCCGACTCATATCTTTGGCTCCACGAGGGCAGTCTTTGTTTACCGCTGTTACACGTTTGAGCGGTTGTAGTTGTGGCCTGGACTCAGACGAGTAAAAAGGGAGATTGTTATACAAGAAGTAATGGAATGAAGTTAAAAATTTGTTGGACGAGCTTATCTCTTTGCCTTGTGTGTTTTCTTTTTACGTAAAGAAAATAATTGAACTGATCTGTTTTTGAAACATGATGAAAATTAGAGGTATAATTTCATTAATGTATGTGTTGCATAGTTGTGATTAATGTTTGTCGTTAAACTCAGCAAGAGTGTAATGCAGGAATTTTAATATCCCCCTTGAAAGCCCAGAAAGTTAGGATCGTTTTGTTTTAGAATTATGATTTTAATGAAAAGATGAAATGAACAGACTTGTAAGAAATTAATTGCCAAAATTGTAACGTTTTGTCTAACTTACGTTTGCCTTATGTGATAATGGATTTCAGTTAAAGTATTATAATTCAAACTTACTTCATATTTATGTCGATTTGGTCATTCACCTTAAAAAAGTATATTAATTTATTTTTATTTTGACGATAAAAAACATGGACTATGTCTGTGTGGTAGTTAGTGAATTCGCATGGCATCTCCTTGAATTCCGTAATTAGTGTCATCTTACAGTAGTTTGGAGATAAGATGCACAGGCAGCTTACCATTGCGCACAGGTAGGCCATAAAAAAGGACATTGTTAACAGTTGAAAGAAAAAGTTCAGGAATTATTGTCGTACCACCATATTCTTGTCAACATGTTATTTCTGAACCTTTTATCATATTGTCAAGTTGCATATTTCATGAACAGAGTTACATGATCTGAACTTGTTTTATTGCGGACTTGTGTTCTTTGTTGGATTTACAAAGTATAATTTAACCAACTTCATAACAGTCAGATTAAAGAGTTGTAGCTGAAGTCCAGAATTACTCTCAGACCTACACACACACACACACACACACACACACACACACACACACACACACACACACACACAACAAACAAACATGTTTCACAGCACACGTGGAAAATAGATTGTGAAGTTGCCAAAGCCGACTCATACATATTATTAATAAGCTGCAATTGAACACTAATCATTTGATAATTTTGTTAACAACTTTCATTATTATTGAACAAGTTCCTGCAACATAGCAAAGCTTTTAAGATTATTTAACTGGGGGCTCTCACTTAGGAAATGCAATACAATTACTATAGTTTCTATTATGAACTTCGACTCAGCAGAAGCATAATTATTATCATTGTTACTATCATTCATGACTATGCATTAACAAGTTTCACTCGGTCCAGGCGATAGTGTAGTTACCAGATGAGGAATGACTGCTAGTTAAGACACATGCACGTCGAATGTGGTACCAGTGAGCGCTCTCTCTCTGAATTTGACCGACGGCAAATTGTGACGACCTGACAGCGTTGCAGGAGTGCTTTGGTGAGTGTCTTCAACAAATGACGAAACCAATGTGTGACGACGTCCAAACGTCGAGACGATGGGCTACCCCCTGAGTAGAGCGGGACAGCAGCTAGTTGGAGAGGGTAGAAGTGTGTGTGGACTCACAGAGCACCGAACACTACCAACGACGGGCCTCCGCAGTCGACGACGACCACGGCAACTACGACTGAGTTGTCACATGACAGTCGTGAATGCGCATTAGCGCAGTGGCAGGGCGTCGCACGATCTGATGAATTCCGACACCTTATTTATCCTGCCGATAGAAGGGTGTGAATCCACCTTCTTCCAGCGGAACATCTCCTGGAAACCAGTACTGCGGGAAGGAGACAAGCTGGAGTGAGCTCAGTTACGTTCTGGGAACATTCACGCGGCCATCCACATGTCCACTGGAGCTCGTGCAAGGCACCACGACGGCCTAGAAGTATCGTAAAATGGCGGCACACTACTTACATCCCTTCAAGGCGATCGTGTTTCCCAAATGAAGTGGCAGTTTTCATTAAGATTATGTGCCGTGCCAGAAGTGTGATGGAGAGGTTCGACGAACACAGTGACGATTTTCAATTAATGTGCTGACCTCTCGACTTGCCAGATCCGAATCCGAACGATCTGGGATGTGATAGCACAGCTCATAACGCTCCCCCTTCTCCGCTCCTGGAATTTTGGGAAATAGGTGACTTTTGTGCGCAGGTTTGATGCCAACAACTCTCTCCAGTGACCTATCAAGGCTTCATTGCTTCAATGTCAAGACACGTCGCCGCTTTCATTCTTGCCAAATTGGGTCATACCGGCTACAAGTTAGATGGTAATAATGTTCTAGCTGTCAGTGTATTGTGCCATAACACGTCGGAGAACAAAGGTAATATTGAAAAAAAAAAAAAAAAAAAGCCAGAGAAATTTTTTTCTTCCTATTTCTGTAGAGACAAACGGAATATTTACAGGAATCGTTCGTTGTGTGTCAGCTGTCCGACTGTTAAAATTCCTATTGCCGGACGCAGTGGCCGAGCGGTCTGCGGCGCGTCAGTCACGGTCTGCACGGCCGCCGCGGTCGGGGGTTCGAATACCCCCTCGGGCATGGACGTTTGTGCCGACTGTAGTATAAGCTAGTTCATAAGTAGTTTGTAAGTTTAGGGACTGATGACTTCGAAGTTAAGTCCCATAAGTGATACAGAAATTTGAACTTTTTTTTTTAATTCCTATTTTTCAGGAACGAGTAGCAGTATGAAGCAGAAATTTATGGCATATACATCGATCAATGGTTCCTTGAGAGTACAAAAAATTAAGGTTCTACCTTAAAACAGTTCAAAGATAAGACAAACTTTTGATACTCATAAACTCATTCATCAAAATCTATCTTCCCCAGACCTGAAATGTGAAATTCGAGAAGAAGCATAGTTTCACTGTACACGAATCGTAAAATATTCTGAAATTGTGTATTTTTAATTATATCACGTAAAAATACTTTTGCCATAACTTTATGGCTTTGTTACTGTAGTGATTTAAGTAATATATACACTGATTCACTAGGAAAGTTTTTAATTTACAAATGTCTTGTACTCATTGGATGACCTACAGTGAAGTCCTGTGCCTTTGTTAGAAACGATGCCTTTGCCATCTTGAAGTGTTGCGCCTAAGGCCGCCCCCGGCTTACAGGATCAGTCAGTCAGTCTCTCTCTCTCTCTCTCTCTCTCTCTCTCTCTCTCTCTCTCTCTCTCTCTCTGTGTGTGAGTGTGTGTGTGTGTGTGTGTGTGTGTGTGTGTGTGAGAGAGAGAGAGAGAGTATGTGTGTGTCGTCTGTGTGTCCGTCTTTTGAGGTCCCTTTTCTCTCAAGAACATATAGAGGTATCGAGAGGAAATGTATGTTAAATACTGAGGTCCATAGTAAACTGTTTATGCTACATATGTCGATACAAACTCACTCATCAGCATACGTAATTCAAGTTGTGCGAAAACGTTATACTGCGCAATTTATACGCACTTGCCCCGTTTTTAAAAGTAAGGGCTGCCTGTGACAAATATGTCCAGTTTTGAACAAATAATTCTGTTCCTGCAATAGATATTTTCCACAACCACCTGAACAACAAACTGACCAAGTTTGCCCTGAGGTTAGCAAATTTGGGTCACAACTAGATGGAGGACGTTTTATGCAGGTTAAGTTTTTCCACGATGTTTCTAAATCGCTCCAAGCAAATTCCGCGGTCTTACCTTTGGAAAGGACACCACCGATTTCCTTCCTTTGCAAAAACAAGTACAAGCTCTCCACGCATACAGTACTGTCTGTTACGAACAGAATGAAAACAATATTTCAGCAGAATACAACGGATACCGTTTTGAATATTGAAAAAAAGAAAGAAGAGGGAGGGAAACGTTAGTTAAGGTCTCGACTTTTGTAGTTCGTACGGAGTACAGTTTCGGGCCAGACAATGGTGGGGATATTGGGCGTGTCCTTTTCGCAGGAAGGAAACTTAGAGTTTAACATCTTGTCGAAAAGGGGGTCATTGGGGACGGAAGTCACTGTTGGATATTTGGGCAAGAATGAGGAAGGAAATCGGCCGTGCTCTTCGAAAGGAACCATCCTGACATTTTCCTAGAGTAATTTAGGAAAACCAGGGAAAACCTAAATCTGGATGGACGAAGGTGGATTTGAACCACAGTCCTCCCGAATGCGACTCCAGTGTGTTACCACAGCGTCACCTCTCTCAAGTTTTGGAAGGAAACATGCATATCTATTCATAATGTCGTATTGTCGTATGGGTTGTCAATTTCTGTTTTCATGAGCAGAAAAGGAAACTGAAACGTTTTTGTATCTCGCTATTCCATTTTTAGGTAAAGTGTCATGAAGCCTTAGAATCGTGGTGACGAAACATATTTTGTCATTTGTGTAGTTAAACTGGCCCTGTAACATTGATGCCACTGCCTGTGGTAGCAGTCTATGTCCAACGCTCTACTGAGTCGGTGTCATCGAAAGCTTCCGCAGTGGCGTTAGGTACGGGAATAGAAAACAAAACAAATATTTGCATAATTTTAGCAGTTGACATTGTCCTTCAAACATTACGAACTTGCACTCGTTGGCTTTTGTACACTTGCAACACTTTCAGAAGGAGATTTGCAACGGAATGTTATCTGCTCTTGTACCTAAACACCCGCCAGTTACTTCAACGACGTTGGAACTGAAAATTTGGCCCTCACTCTCTCCTCCAAAACTCCCCATAATGGACCTATATGACTGTGTGTGTGTGTGTGTGTGTGTGTGTGTGTGGCGGGGTGGGGGGTGAGGGTTTGTCGGTTTGAATTATGGCAGCGTAGTTATCAATATGTTAGTATTAGTAAGGAATTCCCGTTCGAGGATGGTGAGATATCATTCACAGTTATCCGATCAGCGAGGGTAGTGACAGTTGAATACCACGACTAGATGCCCAAATTTCTGCGCGGCATAGATGTCCAATCATGACGGAAGTTAAAAAAAATGTAAATTATCGGACCAAATTGCGTGGTCATCAGTCCGTAGATTACAAAATACTTAAACTAAGGTTACTAAACCAAGGATAAAACACACACACACACACACACACACACACACACACGTCTCAGGGAGGACTCGAACCTCCGACGGCGAACAACCGCGCTCTCCGCAGCGAGGCGCCTTAGACGGCTCGGCTACTCCACCGCGGCAACGGACCTTCCCCCAGGCTTTACTGAAGAAAGCGGGTATGCCATATCGCAAGCTCCTATTGGTGTATTCCATACATAAACACGGTTGTTTGTATTTATAAACGTAAATATGATTCAACGAAGCACCTTCAATCACCAAATGTCCAGTTGTTACGATCATGGCATCACTACCTTCGCAGATTTGCATTGACCCTTGTTTGGCAGCTGCAGTCCTTCCGTGATGTTGAGCACCTGCCCTATCGTTTTCATCGAAACAGTGAGTACTGAGTGTGGCAAGCGCTGTCATTACCGAGGAGACTGTCGCTAGTGAAGCGTTAAACAGTGCAGCCGTTTTCGTCACAGATGCTCCCACTAAGTGCGCATCATTGAGATGACCTCTTAGGTGAAACGTGTGATCTCCCAAACTTCCAATCATTTGCGTTGACCGTCGCAGTACAAAACGTGTGATATACTGCAAGGTATAAACCAAAGATAACATTGCACGTGTTCCTGTCTCTGAGAAGTGGCAGTTTGAAACATGTTTGAAACCAACATCTAACGGCTCTGCTCCGAGTCACGTGACTGAGTTTTTAACTTTTCGACATTTTGAAAAGAAGAAAAACAAGCACTAAGATTAAGAATGAAGGGACTACTCGTATTACTAATACACATGTTGCAGTAGAGGCAACATTTGTTTCTCGTAAATCACTAATAATGCAATGATTATAGTATTTATGTGTGACCAGGTGAAAAGTATGAGATTTCTTCTTATAAGAAGCTGAATTACAGGTTTTTTAGTGTTTTTGTTACACTATGGATGTTTTAATTTTTTTCAATAGATGAATGTGATTATTACCAGTACGAATTCAGAGAGTCTTGAGTCAGTTTATATCTCAGAAAATATGTCACATCTGTTTGTAATAACGTTATACGTAACTGATAATAAATATGTATTATTCATTATAACAATAAAACCAATTATACTTGTCGAGAGCATCGTTAATTTTTCTCCAACACATTAATAAAAAAATATCCAATATTTTGCTTGTTGTACTTATCGGAAGAGTATCTAATAAATAATATACTTAATTATTTCTTTCACTGCTATATGATGAGTATCACGTTCTCACTATAAATTCCTTTCGGTCCTTGAATCATCAACTGATTTTGTAATATCGTTGTTGTGCTAATTTGGAAGATGTTTCTTTATTATTATCCTTAGGTATGCTTTATATTATTTATTTGTATTTTTATTATTTATTGATTTTTAATTATTAGACAGCCTGCAGCAGCACTTCAAAGATAGCACGAGTTTACATAGTTCATAGATATACAAGGAGCCAAGCAATAATCTTGATCATGTAGTGGTTAATATTAATGTTTAGAGATCATTTATTATTTTAAGTGCTTTTATTAATCCACGGCTGATTTAATTCTATACGAAGGTCCGCAGGTGACATGCACCTCAGCAAGGCACAGACTAAAACCTAATACAACTTGCACATATGATTTATATCACTTACTCTGATTGGTCACTGTCTTCGAAAATAATTCTCATAAAGTGGTGACGTGTAAAATACGTAACAGCAAATTATATGTTGAAAGATATCAGAATACGATAAGTACAAACATTGTTTCACTTCGTTGACCGTGCTTGTTAACTGATGAGCACGCTACTCGGTCAATTTGGATTTCTCATGGTTTGCAAAACAAACTAACTTTTTGATAAGTTTACGTGATTCTATCAGCTTCATTTTTAAGTAGCAGTAGTGATCATGAACTCTCCATTGATTTCGTTGAATCAGTAAATGTTGATGGTTTCCAGACACATAAAATGACAGAACACTTTTCTTTAATCGATCATGTGCGTTGCTGAGTGATATGAATCAACCCGAAGAAGTCTTCAACCACAAAATTTTTGTTATTGAATGTACCTATTCAGAAAAAAAAGCTTAGCTTTAAGTCCAAGCGTTGCGTAGAGACGATATTAGCGTCAACGACATAGTCTCGCCTACGGTCGACATGGCTTCACAGTCGAATTCTAGGTTCACAACTACGAACGAGAAGGTTTCACAGTCGAATGCTGGGTGCGCGACCAATTTACCACTCCCTCCTTTCCTACATCAGCTACTAACAATAGTGACATACCGGCTGGTGCGGCAGTAAGATACTAAACGAGTACTCGGAAGGACTACGGGGCAAATTCGGCTTTCGTGTCCTTTCTCAACAAGCGGCAAACGCCGAGATTGTCGCTCTGAAAGTGCAACGTCGATTGCGTTTCCCCAGTCCAAGGTTGTACAAACGGATGAACTCCTGCTCGCTAGAATCCAAGATGCCTGTCTCCTGGTACTACAAACACCAGGAATATTTGAGAGAGTGCGGCAAACTAAATACGTCGTTGCCTTGCTTGCATTGAGACTGGTGGTCGTCACTTGGAACAACTACTGTGAGCTATGTTGTTGTTACGCGGTGAAAGAGTTGTGTGTCTACAAAACAATAGGCTAACTACGTGTTTCCGACCACTGGAAGGGAGACCCATGACCCATGACCCTTGACGTTTGGTACCTTTATTTACAAACAAACTAATCGACCACTGGTTCCATGTCTCAATTTAATCGCTTGTGGGCTCACTATCATCCGTTTCGGTTCAACCAAAAACGTCTGAGTCACCTTACTTGCCTCTGTTTTCAAATGTGAAGAAAAAGAGACTATTTCCGCACACGTTAAAATTACATTTGGAGCTAACAGCACGTTCTTTTCAGAAATAATGTAACAGCTGTAATAGTATGTAAAATATTCATCAGGTAGCATCATCCGTATTTGTTACAGCTAAATTAAAAATTAAGGTGACTCGTGAGTGAATTAAAGTCTAGCATTGAATTTATTTTGTTCATCATTCGCCATGAAAATGAAATGACGTTTTACAGTGAACGAATCGGTGCATGTTAGTTTCAGTCCGAAGGCTTGTATGACACAGCTCTCTATAGTACTATGTCTTGTGCATACCTATTCATTTCTGAAAAACTACTGTAATGTACGCCCTTTGAACCTGCTTACCGTTCTCGACTTTTGGTCTCCCTGTTTCAGAACGTGTTCCATCGTCGGAAACCTTCTTTTATTAAAGTTACGTCACAGTTTTCGTCTCTCTCTAATTATATTCGGCACTCCTCACTGCTTACTGATTTACGCGTGTAATATGAAGCATTTGTAATATCATGTTTCAAAAGCTTCCTTCCTCTAATCGTCGTCTAACTTCCATACAACGCTACACTCCAAATATATTAAGTGGTTAGCACCTGTGGAACTAACAACACTGTTTTTTGAGAGACCGATAGAAAAAACAAAATAAATTCAGTATATACCCATTTACGTCTATGTAGCACACATTCTTCCTTGCAGTCTCTTCTTCTGTTTTTCGGTTCGATGTAACACGTCCAGAGCGCACGAACTAAGTAACCCGCAGATTCCCCATGGTAAGTTGCTAGCACTAGCGTATAATCCGTCGGCGCACTTTGTTTCTAGAAGAAAAAGAGAAGAGTGCGAAGCGGGCGGCGGCCGTCGTTTCCGCAAAGTTGCCAGCAGCGGCGGGTAAAAGTTGCGGCCCTGCGGCCCCTCCGGCGACGCGGCAGCGGCAGCGGCGATTCCGCCAGCGATGGACCCGGCTCAACTTCCCTCACAGAGCACTCGCTCAGCAAATGCAGTTAGTCGCATAAAGGAGGCCGCGCCTCATAACGGCTTTAGTTTTTTTTATATATATTCCCTCCGACGAATGGGACCTTCCACTTCATTTACTTTTGTTGTGAACTTTATTTCGTTGCAAATGACGTCCGGACTTGATGCGCCAATCGATTTTCTGTGTGGCAGTTACAGTGGACTGCTCGTGAAGGTAGGGCGCAGATGGGAAAGGCCGAAACCTGCCAAACACCATACATATGGCATGCCGAGCCCCTCCCGATAGGATAGCTCTTACTCTACACTTGTTTACAGAGGTCTGCAATCACGGTAAAATGTTTGCTCGGCTCTCCTGCCCAGGGAAAGCAAGGGTGACAAGCGTATCACTCTCTGTCCAGGACAGGGGACTAAATGAATCACCATCATGCCAGTCTGGAAGCCATATATCAATCATTTCTCCACGTATGTGTACTTTTAAGCCGCGCGGGAATGCGCGTGCGTTCTAAGATGCCTTGTTGTGGAGTTCGACGCTGCTCCTAGTCGGAGGTTAGAGTCCTCTCCTTCCGTGTCTTCGTTAAAAAATCTTACATGAACACTGCTTACACTGAATCGCAACGACACTAATCATGTAAGATGATTTTTAGATTTCTACCACTTTATAATTGCTACAAGGGCAAAATTACTATTGTGGGGTATACAAATAGCCGCGGTGGAGTAGCCGAGCGGTCTAAAGTGTCTCTCTGCGGAACGTGCGATTGCTCGCCGTGGAGGTTCGAGCCCTCCCTGGGCATGAGGGTGTGTGTTTGTCCTTAGGTTAGTTTACCTAGGTTTAAGTAGTTTGTAAGCTACGGACTGATGACCACGCAGTTTGGTCCGATAGATTTACAGACATTTTGTATACAAATAAACAGTTGTACAATTAATTGGAACCATGTTATCATTTACAAAATAAATAAATAAATTCAGTATATACCCATCTACGTCTATGTAACACACAATCCTTTTTTCAGTGTCTTCTTCTGTCTTTCGGTTGGATGTAACACGTCCAGAGCGCACGAACTAAGTGACCCGCAGATTCCCCATGGTAAGTTGCTAGCACTAGCGTGTAATCCGTCGGCGCACTTCACATTTCACAAGCAACAAGAATGTACTGAAGACACTTTCCATCCCCTACAGCTGATTAAGTTCTTTGTCCATAATGGCCTCTTCGTCGACGGGATAGGTCTCAACTGGATCTAAGAAAGCCCGCTCTAATTCTTCAACAGAAGAGTAGGAGGTAAGAAAAGATTATACATAGTCTATTAACTTTAACCAATGTACACGTTTATGTCCTTTACGTTCATCACTATCACATCTTGTAAAGTATTTTCATGCACTTAGTAAAGACGTCCCAATCTATCTTCGGCGTACTCAATAGTTGGTATTACGAGGTTCGGACCAAAGTGATAAAATAATGCAAGGAGATGAAATTTAATTTGGTGACCGTGATAGGATACCATACATAGATGTGAGATTCTTACACCATAAATACACAGCCTTCATTTATATTCAAATAATTCCCTACGTGGCTTCTAGAGAATAATAATTTGCAGGGTAGCACATCGCTCCGGAGACAGCTACGTACCTAGTACCACGTAAACATGGAATAGTCTGAACCATATTCGAAATCCAATCACCTAGTTCTGTAAACAGTATGCCGAAGTTGCGGCGGCGCGCGTGTGTCTGTCGGAACGAATCATTTCAGCGCATTCAGTCTATTCAGGTGTCATATCAAATTCAAGGGAAGTAAACACCACGATCTGATATGAATGCAGACGTGGAGTGGCGCGTTGCATTCGCTGCGCGTCACGTGTCCGCTTTTCAGCTCGCGGAGGCGCAGCATCGCCCCTTTCAAATCCGCCAAATATCGATTTGTCTGCCAACCAGGATCAGCTTCAAACGTCATTTGTGCGTCACCTACGCTGACTGTACATCTGATGCACGTTTCTTCACCCAGATGCTAACATCATCGGTGTTATATTACATTTCAGCACTTTTACAACCGTGTTTTGCCTAGAAGATAACTTGCGGCATAAATGAATTTAAGAAATCTATAGTATAAAGAGTGAAAGAGTGTCTTTCGTGGAGCGTTGTTGTGGGCTTGTATCTTACTTTTTTTTTTTTTTTTTTTTTTTTTTTTTTTTTTTTTTTTTTTTTTGCCTGAGGTTATCTACGAAAATAAATCGAGAAATCTGACATAAATAAATAAGTCCCGTGTTGCTAGGTTTATAACATTGTGTGAATCATACAGAATTATCAAACGTAAATACTTATATTTCACGGATATTATGATGAACTAGTGAAATAATTTACCGTGCAATTTTAGATAATAAAAATGCCATTCTCTGTTTCTGCACGTGTAACTGACATAAGTAAAATCTGACAATTTTATGTAACTATATTTCATTACAGATTTTTAAAGACCACCAACCCCGTCTCTCAAGTATTACTACGTTCGTAATGAATCATTATCATATTTCTTCAAACAACAAGAAGAAATGTACCACCGGAAAATTTTGAAGTTTGGATCGCAACCCTGTTTTCATTTAAATATATTAATGTGAACATTTTTCGCTTCAAAAATATTCAAATGTTTGTATAGTCTATGGGACTTAACTACGGGGTCATCAGTCCCTAAACTTACAAACTACTTATGAACTACTTACGAACTAGGACGGCACAAATATCCATGCCCGAGGGGGGATTCGAACCCCCGACCGTAGTGGCCGTGCAGACCGTGACTGAAGCGCCTTAGTCCCCTCAGCCACCGCGGCCGGCTTTTTCGCTTCATTTTCAAATCATAATTCTACAATCAAAGTCAGTTTACGGATATGTTAAAAGTCACCATCAAAGGTTATTTTCATATTCATGCAGTTCTTTTTAACAACGTTGTGGTCCCTGCTTACAACAAAGAAATCGAAGTGGTTACTACTATGATGAAAGTTGGGAGCTCCTGCTGTAGCAGAACAAAATAATATGTGTAGTAAAATAGTTTTTGTGTAGTTGATAAAAAATATCGTTTATTGGCAACAGGCACAGAAATTTAAGAAAGTTTTTCAGGTTACTATGTTGTCTCTTTGTTTTGAAATATAGGGAAACTTACTATCTGGATGTGTGTCTTACAAACCATACAATATCCGTCTGGTTCAGTAATATCCGTTTGGTGCGGTGCGGGTTGCGCTGGGGTAGGGGACTATCACCGAGTTGTCGTTTGTTACCTGTCATGCAAGGACGAAGAGTTTACGGTTACCGGTGTCAACGGCCATCCTTTTTAAATGTCCTATTACTTGGGATAGTTACGCAACTGGGGCCTCAAGATGGCGAGTATATAACACAACCGTTTGCTTAATTGATTAAAAAATCTAAACACAGCTGCTGGTACTTTCCTTAACTCTACCCAATTACCTCAATTGCAAAACGACATATTGACCATAGCCGTTTATTTTTTTTCTCAGTGCTGCCGGTTTCGGTCATTTACCATTATCAAGCGTTAGCATAGATTAGCTAATAGCTTAACATGTCGTTATACAAGAATTCAAAATTATAAGAATTTGCTGTCATTGTTCTAGTCATTGATAGTATAACAGTGCCTGACTGTTACAGATATTAGCTAATCTCTTCTGACGCTTGATAATGGTAAATAATCGAAACCGGTAGCACTGAGAAAAAAATACAGCTATGGTCAATATGTCGTTCTGCAATTATCTAAAAGCTGTTATGCTCCATCTGTTCAACATTCTCAACAATTACCTCAGCTGCAGACCCAGTCCATAATTTATGGAGAGAATTAATATTACTGACTACTCATCTTGAGGTTTGAAAAGCTCTTCAATCTCCGTGTTTGCTTACAAAATAAATTTGCTTTTTTATAAGGTCCGCCTTGAGCAAACACAAATGTTTTTTTTATTTCTCCCATACATGTTTCGCTGGCGTTGCAGCATCATCAGTGGGATGTTTTAATTCGTATTGTCTGTCAAATTAACAATGGAATGATTGTAACTTTTGTACATTAACAGTGAAAACTACAGATAATTGTGAGACTACTATAAATCGTTTCTTATTTTTATGCTAGGCCTACCTTAATACCACATGTAGTTATGTTTGTGGTTGTTCGACTCACAAAAGGTCACTGATATTTTTGACAGTTTGTCATCTGCAAACCAAAACGTGTGTATTTAATGTGGTGAATAGTTAGCTTGTAAATATCGGGATTTTTATGAAAATACAGGACATAGTTTTTGTGTTTTGGTTTGATTTTATTGTAGCTACTGCTTCTATAACAACGAAACCACATTCTCTGCCCTCAAAGAACTTACAGAAAACCCATAAACACACCCACCCACCCACACACACACACACACACACACACACACACACTAAAACGAAAACAACATGATTCAAAACTCCCGCCCCCGCCACAGTCAGCTGTTCCTAACACTACTCCCAGAATTCAACTGCCCACCATCTTGTTTTCATAACATAAACATTGAGTGAAAGTGACACAGTGCCTGTCCACAACACGAAAAACAGCACATATCCACCAAAGTAAGTGACAAAAAATTGCTATAAACACTTAGACATTTTGTTATAGCAGCAGTAGCTACAATAAAATCAAACCAAAACACAAAAACTACGTCCTGTATTTTCATGAAAATCCCGATATTTACAAGCTAACTATTCACCACATTAAATACACACTTTTGGTTTGCAGATGACAAACTGTCAAAAATATCAGTGACGTTTTGTGAGTGGAAGAACCACAAACATAACTACATGTGGTATTAAGGTAGGCCTAGCATAAAAATAAGAAACGATGTATAGTAGTCTCACAATTATCTGTAGTTTTCACTGTTAATGTTCAAAAGTAACAATCATTCCATTGTTAATTTGACAGACAATACGAATTAAAACATCCCACTGATGATGCTGCAACGCCAGCGAAACAAGTATGGGAGAAATCAAAAAACATTTGTGATTGCTCAAGGCGGACCTTACATATAAAGCAAAATTACTGACTACGGTTGGGTTGAAGACGGCTGCTGGCCGCAGTGGACCGACGTCTCGCGCTGTTTTAGGTTACCCTGGACAATTTCAGGGAATCGAACCTGGGACCTTTGCCTTCCGGGAAGTTTCATATCAGCGCACACTCCGCTGCAGAGTGAAAGTTTCATTCTGGAAACATCCCTTAGGCTGTGGCTAAGCCAAGTCTCCACCATATCCTTTCTAGTAGTGCTAGTCTTGCATGTTTCGTAGGAGAGTTTCTGTGAAGTATGGAAAGTAGGAGGCGATGTACTGGCGGAAGTAAAGTTGTGAGGCGACATCGTGAGTCGTGTCGGGATAGCTCAGTCGATAGTGCGCTTGCCCGCGAAAGGCAAAGGTCCCAGATTCGAGTCCCAGTTCCGGCACACAATTTTAATCTGCCAGGAAGTTTCATATCAGCGCACACTCCGCTGAAGAGTGAAAGTTTCATTCTGGAAACATCCCTTAGGCTGTGGATAAGACAGGTCTCCACCATATCCTTTCTTTCAGGAGTGCTAGTCTTGCATGTTTCTTAGGAGAGCTTCAAAGGTTTCAAATGTTTGTTAAGCTTATGGGACTTAACTACGGGGTCATCAGTCCCTAAACTTACAAACTACTTACGAACTACCTTATACTAGGGACGGCACAAATATCCATGCCCGAGGGGGGATTCGAACCCTCGACCGTAGTGGCCGTACAGACCGTGACTGGAGCGTCTCAGTCCTCGTGGCCACCGCGGCCGGCAGGAGAGCTTCTGTGAAGTTTGGAAAGTAGGAGGCGAGGTACTGGCGGAAGGAAAGTTGTGAGGCGGCATCGTAAATCGTGTCGGGATAGCTCAGTCGGTAGAGGGCTTGCCCGTGAAAGGCAATGGTCCCGGGTCGAGTCCCGGTTCCGGCACACAATTTTAATCTGCCAGGAAGTTTCATATCAGCGCTCACTCCGCAGCAGAGTGAAAGTTTCATTCTGGAATATCAGTTCAGTTTGTCTAAAATTTACGCCGTTTGATATTGCGTAAAAACATAAATGCGGAATCGTATTTTGTGGGGAGCGCGCTGCGTTAGTCGAAGGCTGGCAATCGGAGCGATGAATCACCTGTGACCTCCGCTGGCGGCCTCTGCTCGGCTCCTCCGAGACCCCTCGTTAGCTAAGAAGACAGCAACCAGCCCAGAGAGGTTGTCGCTCGATTGAATCACGGGATCTCCTCTCTGCTGCGATGGGGGAGGGGGGTTAGCCCGAGAGCGCAGCCCCGAGCACGCGCCGCGGGGACGCCGTGGCTGGCGTGCAGTGGGGGTGGCAGGCAGGCGGAAAGCGCGCGGCGCCTCCGCAGGGGGCGGAATTGGCGCAGCTTATCTGCGCAGTGATGTATGCGCGGTCGCCGGCCGGGCCATCAGCTGCGCGCTTAATAAATAAAACATGGCGACACGCGCCGCCGCCGGCGTCCGAATTACGACGCGCGAGCTGCGGGCGCGCCGATAACGCCGCAGCGCAGACACAGGCGACAGTCGTTTGTCTCGCGGCGCCAGCGCGCCTGCTGGCCGCTCCGTCCGCGCGAATGACAGCGCTGGCTTATCCGTGTGGAAGCACTGGCAACGGATGGTATCCCAGCTCGGACGGCTAAAACCTACTGGAAATGTCTGTGATATATATTGTTGTAACGGTTCGAAAAGCCATCAACGCCATTCAGCTACAAAAACTACGTACACGGCCACTAACGCCATATGGAGGTCAACTTAACATACCCAGTGCGCTTCAGTTGTAAAGTGCGTGCAGAATAAATTGGCCGGTAGATGCGCAGATGGCTGGCAACTGTGGGAATAGCAGTAGTGGTGGGGGTAGCGGCCGGAGCAGTGAGGGGAATGACCAGCGCTGGAGGGGAAGTATGTGTCTAAACTAAAGCCTACGCTACCAGAAAAAAGCTTGGGTAATAGAAGAGCAATTGATCGATGGAAGGAAGAAGTGCAATATGTTCAGGAATGTAGCAACACAGATCCACTGGCACTGAAATAAATAAGAAGTTCAAAGAGTCCAAGGCGAAAGGGCTGCAGAAAAATGTGAAGAAATCGAAATGTTCGTCAGAATGATTGACTTGGCATTCAGAAGAACGTTCGGTGGAAATAAGAGATCAGAAAAGGCAGAGAGAGATTATAAAATTCCATGGAAATATCTAAAATAATTGGAGCAAGTGGCAACCAAACGACTATTCCCTGCAGAAGAATTTTACACCAATTTCTACCAACCAAGGCGATGTTGTTCAGTGAACAAAAGAACTCTGATATCTGCTGCCATGGCGTTAAATATCGGCACACTCTCCTAGCCATAAAGTTTGTCGTACGTCCAAAATTCATTTCATTTGATTTATTAGAACATATTTACCTGTTGATTTCATTCAACTTTGTGTTTATGTTTCTTTGTTTGCTTTTTATCTGTAATGTTTTCAAATAATGAAACTTTTAAAATGAGTAATACATGGAATTTTTCGTATTTGAAGAAGATCCCATCTCATTTATTTTATATATAAATTAAAAGCTCAGTTTTCTGTTTTATGTAATGATTTATTTCTTTAATCAATATAAAATTTTGTTGTTGATTTTATTTTATTTTGTATTTGTGTTGTTATATAATATAAATTACTTATATCAATATATCATATATAATTAAATATGTCATTATAAGTTATATTTAATATTAATTTTTTTCAAATTTAATCATTTATCAAAAATTGTAGCTACTTATTTTTAAGGCAAAAGAAATGTATAAAAAAGATGGTAGAATAGAAGTAAGAATGGTTAGTACGGCCACCAATTGTAACTGGTAGTGAATACCTCGGAATGGTTGTCTTGGAGCCTTTGGCCGCGTCACATTAAAGTGATTCATAGTTAGTAATAAGTACATAAACGATTTTCTAAATTCTGTAAAGAAAGTGCATGTCTCGTGTCAGATTAGGTTCTGGTTAAGTTATATTCTAGCACGTGATATTATATAGTACTTACTATTATTCGCTTTCCTTAGCTAATATATGATGTAATTGGTGTATTTTGGCATGTTAAGCGTGCACTATTAGTTATAAGCAATTTGTAGCTACTTCTCGTCATATTATTCCTCCTCCTCCACACCCTCTTCACTGCCACTATTTCTGTGTCACTATGGCTGTCACTGTCCCACATTGCCTGCTGCGGTTATTTCACTCAATGTTGGTTGTCTGATAGCACACAAAACTCTACGTAAACGCCGCTGCAAGTGCAAGCCACCGGTCTTTCCATTGTCCGTGGTGAAGGTAATGCTTGAAATTTAGTTATCTCGAAACATTCTTGACACACTGGATCTCAGAATGTCGAGTTTTCAAACAGATTCTGAAATGCGAGGTCCAGTACGTCAAGCTACAAATACCAATCCGCGTTCAAAGTCTCTTAATTCCCATCTGTAGTCATAATCACGTCGGAAACCTACTACCCACATGATTCACCTGAGTACAAATAACAACTGCCGGCCGCGGTGTCCGAGTGGTCTGCGGCTCGCCAGTCACGTTCTGCACGGCCACTACGGTCGGGGGTTCGAACCCCCCCTCGGGCATGGATAAAAATGTTCAAATGTTTGTACAGCTTATTGGACTTAACTACGAGGTCATCAGTCCCTAAACTTACAAACTACTTATGAAGTACCTACTACTAAGGACGGCACAAATATCCATGCCCGAGGGGGGATTCGAACCCCCGACCGTAGTGGCCGTGCAGACCGTGACTGGAGCGCCTCAGTCCCCTCGGCCACCGCGGCCGCCGGGCATGGATATTTGTGTCGTCTTTAGTATTAGCTAGTCCGTAAGTAGTTTAGGGTCTGATGACTCCGTAGTTAAGTCCCATAAGCTATACAAACATTTGATTTGAAATAACAACTGCCCTCCGTTCCATGCTTTGTATACGCGAGACTGCCGCCATCTCTAACGGTTTATATCCCTGTACCGTGTCTTTTGTCACCTGTGTTGTTTATGAGAGAGTCGATGTATTGCGTTTGGGACAACTATCGGGAATCATTTATTTTGGACTAGACAGTTGGTAACATATGGCAAGTGACGAGTGCGTGCGTGCAGCAGAGTGCCGGTTAAGGAAGAGCAGGCGCCCCTGTCGTCACCGCAGAGTGGAGGTGGAGGAGACGGAGTGGCGGGTGCTGGGGAGGCGAAGGATGCCCCGCGGGGGCGGCAGATTGCCACTAAAAGCGTTTAGCGGCGGGCAGCGGGGGCGGAGGCGGGCGGGGGCGGTAGGCGGAAGCGCCGCGACGCTGTTTTATGGCGGGGGCCCGCAGACCGCGCCGCCTGGGAAATGAACACAGTTCCTCATTGTTTCGCGGGATAATCAATCTCGCCGCGAAAATTAGTTGCAACGGAGATGAGGATTCTAGCCAGAGAAAGAATTTTCATAAGCAACGTAACTCATGATCTTAAATCTGTTTCATTTTGATGGCTACTTCTCAGTGTACTACATGGCGCAAGCGCGAGAGCGCGCACTCACGCGCGCACACACACACACACACACACACACACACACACACACACGCACACACGCACACGCACACAGACACACACACACACACACACACACACACACGCACACGCACACAGACACACACACACACGCACACGTACACAGACACACACGCACTTACACACACACACACACACGGTACTTCTTTATATACGAGACTCGGAACTTAAATAGTGGCAACACTACTGTGGAGACACTATGCAATGGAATCTACTATTGTCGCTGATACTACACGTTGTTGACACTCCTAACTTACCTCCGAGCAAATGGACTCGCCCGTCCCACGTCAGCAGTGTGCGCACAATCGAGGGCATCACAGTCACTTGTGAACGAGGGGATATTCAAATGTTTGTAAATTTATCGGACCAAACTGCGTGGTCATCAGTCCGTAGCTTATAAACTACTTAAACTAAGGTAAACTAACCTAAGGACAACACACACACATACACACACACACACACACACACACACACACACACACACACACACACACACACACATATGCCCCAGGGAGGACTCGAAACTCCGACGGCGATCAACCGCGCGCTCCGCAGCGAGGCGCCTTAGACCGCTCGGCTACTCCACCGCGGCACTATGTTTTCGAAACAGGAACAACGGAGAAACGCCAATCCAACTAATGGCGTCATTATGGGTCGCCGAGAAAGTCGAAATTGCGTCAGAGCACCAGTACAGTGAAAGTTATGGTGATTCTCGTGTACGACTTTGATGGTGTTATTCTAACGCATTACGTTCTTTCGCGGTAGACTGGCAATGTACAGTATTACTGTTCGTTTTTGGAGAAACACCTGCGACCAGCTTTGCGAAAGAAGCGGAAACACTTTCAGCGCAACCCATCCATCATTTTTCCCGAGAATGCGTGGGTGCATACAGCGCAAGCTGTGATTGCTCTGTTCTGTCGATGGAATTGGGAAAGTACTGTACCATCCACTGCACTCCCCGACATAAGACCTTGTGACTTTGATTTGATTCCGAAGGTGAAGGACCCACTCCGTGGCATTCGCTTCAGAACTGTTCCAGAGTATCGACAGGCAGTAGACTGCTCCATACGCACCATCAACAAACAGGCTCTGCTAACGGTATACTACGCCTTGCACATTGCTGGTAACGGGTTCTACACAACGCTGGTGACTACTTTGAAGGACTGTATCAGGTGAAAATATGTAACGCTTTTTATCGATTGTGAATAAATAGTTGCTACCATTTAAGTTCCAATCCTCGTATATAGTATATTACCTGACATGATCAGGATGAAATATGCGACCAGTTGTTATTTTTAACAAAGTACCTTCGATTAGATAGGTTTTAAGACAGTTCATCGCTGTTTACATTTTCTAATTATTTATTGCTAATGTATTGAAATGTAAACTATAAATTAATTCCGTGTATTTACCTACTATAGCGAGTGGCCATAATAATGCGAAAAGTTTCATTTGTTTTTGCATGTACCTTATCATTTGAAGATGGTGTCTCAGACATCGAAACCAGTTTGGTTTGCCAATCATCGACAGAAATAATATATTTTATGAGACACATGACACTTGGCTGTCTGTATAATTTTATACTGTGACCATATTCGACTTTAAACCATCACCTTCGCAGCTATACAACATACAAGAAGTTATAAATGAAATGAGACAATGAAACATAAACTAAAGAGCCCGGCAACATCTTTGGGTTGACTGTTTGCCTGGGTGTCTCGAAGGGTCTTTGACTTCTTGTGATGTCAATTAGTAATCGTCTTCTGTTATGTTGTGGATTGATTTAAGTTGTCTTGTTACAATTTTCACATTATGATTAATGCTTTCATAACGCAAAAGGAGCACTATTATATGTCACACATTTGATACTAACGGTTGAGATGTGTAAGATGTGATTCTCGTAAAAAATCTTAGCTAAGCATTATCACTACGTATATTCAGCTCATTTTTGGTGTCACATTTCGTTTATACCTTCTTTTTTGTTGTATACCAATCTTGATGAGGGTTTAAAACCTAGACTGGTCGCAAAATAAAAGCATCTCGATAGCCCAGTGTCATGCATTTAATAAAGTACAGATTTAATACATAACCAATACAAAGTTTTGAAATGTAAATGGCAATCAGTAAGCTTAAAACCTTCATAACCGAAGATACTTTGTTATTGTACCTACGTCTGTCAAAGGGCTCCTCGAACCACTTTCAGACTATTTCTTTAACGTTCCACCTTCGTGGAGTACGCGGAGCCTGCCGCGGTGGCCGAGGGGATTGCGGCGCAGCAGTCACGGTCTGCACGGCCACTGCGGTCGGGGGTTCGAATCCTCCCTCGGGCATGGATATTTGTGCCGTCCTTAGGATTAGCTAGTTCATAAGTAGTTTGTAAGTTTAGGGACTGATGACCCCGTAGTTAAGTCCCATATGCTCTACAAACATTTGAACATTTGAAGTACGCGGTAAAAAAGAACAAGTAAATGTTTCCGTCTAGGTATGAATATTCTTATTATCATCTCTCGCTATATAGGCGATGATTCACAAGGGAATAACTGGTGACTGAAATATTGTAAATAGATTTCGCCGCAAAACAACAACAAAAAAAAGTTCAAATGTTTGTTAAGCTTATGGTACTTAATTGCTTGGTCATCAGTCCCTAAACTTGAAAGCTATTTATAAACTGACTTATATTTGTAGAATGTCATGTTGACCACAGCTGCTTAATTTATCAGCTCAAAGCTACCGGTTTCTGTTAGTACACCATTATCAGGCGCCAGCAGAACTTAGCCAGTTGCTTAACATGACATGTCGAAAAACATGTCATGTTAAGCTACTGGCTAAGCTCTGTTGGCGCTTGATAATGGTCTATTAACCGAAACCGGTAGCTTTGAGTTAATAAATTAAGCAGCTGTGGTCAACATGACATTCTGCAAATATTTAAAAGCTGTTGAACACCACATTTTCACTTTCCTTAACTTATACTAAAGACAACACAAACATCCATGCCAGAGGGAGGATTAGAACCTCCGACGGCGAACGGCCTTGCCCATCGGAGTATAGCGCCTCAATGCGCTCGGCCACTCTGCCGCGCCACCGCAAAACAGCGAGACTTTATCTTAATGATTACCATCCCAGATCGCGTTATTTAGTGTTAATACAAAAGGTGCTGCCCTTCTTTGTACTGTTTCGATGTTCTCTGTTAGGCGCATCTCAAAAGCATTCCATACAGATTAGCAATATGTCGTCAGAGGACAGTCAAGTGTAGTGCATACTGTCTCTTTAAGTGGATTTATTGCGCTTTCTAAGTGTTCTGCCAACAAAGCGCCGTCATTGTTTCGCCTCCCGAAACTTTACAAGTAAAGTTATTCGTCATCGTAATTCCTAGGTATTTAGTTGAATTAATGCCGCGCGTGAGTAGCCGAGCGGTCTGGAGCGCCACGTTTCGGATCGCGCGGCCTCCCGCGTCGGAGGTTCGATTCCCCCCAAGGGCATGGATGTTTCTGTTGTCCTTAGATTAGTTTGACTTAGTTTCAGTAGTTTTTATGTCTAGGGACTGATGACCAAGATAGTTTGGTCCCATAAGCATTACAAACATTTGAATATTTGAATTAATGGTCTTGATATTTCTGTGATTTACCGTTTAACAAACAGTTAACGGCTTTCTTTAAGTACTCATGTTGTTAGCATCACAGTTTATTTACGGTCAACTGCCACTTCTTGCACCATATGGATATCTTGTTTATGTGCCATCTGTATTGACTTTCTGATGTCTTTCCTAGACGGCAAATGACAGCATCATCTAAGAACGGCTTAACTTATCATACGCCAACTGGTGTACCTTCTAACATTTCTTCGGATATGTGTCTTTCCGGCGGCTGGTGCACCGTCCTGAATAGCTGACAATGCTTGCAGTAGCTAGCGAGATGAATAAGTAGTAGTTTTAGCACTACAAGTCGGAGGAGTTGACATTCCGCCAAAAAGTCGCGGGATATTGTCACGGGAAACATAAGATGAGAAATTTAAGCAAATATGTCTATGCTTACGTAATAAGGGGTATTTATAGTTGATGAGAAGATGTGTCAGAAGCGTCGGAATCTTTACTGGACCTGATATCAACTTACCAGATTCAGATTAACAGCCTTTTTTAAGAACGCAGGCGTCCGGCATAATTAAGAGCTAGCTTTACTTTATCAGTAGGTACGTTATGAACCAACTTGAATAAACTGTAAGGCTCCTCGGAATAAAGGAATTTTGACTCGTGGATTATGTGTCAAGGAAAGGAACATAGACTGGTGTGTGACTCGTTGAAGGTTAACAAATTCAGTCGACATCGATTTTTACTGTAGATCATCATTGTCATTTCCTAATTAGTAATTTTAAGTCACAGATAATTACACCTTCTGTTGAGTGGATCTACACTTAAATTTCAACATTTGAAATGAAATAGTCCACGCTGGCTGCAAAATGCTTTTGTGTTAAAATTCACTACCGGGTTTGCGTCAATCAAAGACGCATCATCAGCTACTCTGTACACAATTAATGAAGAAAAGTGTTTTGAAATCATTTATAATTTTAAAGATGAACTGAGGATGTTTTTGAAAAAGGAGCGGGACATTGAATTACACACACATTGGAAATTTTAATGTCGGTAATTACCTAATCAAACCCTCACGTTCACATAAAACATTCCTTGATATTATGTAAGCTATCTAGCTTGTGGGAATCGTAAGCACATAGAGGCATAATTCCTCTGTTTGGTGAAATATACACAACGGTCTATGTTTAATGGTTTGCAGACTGAAATCATTCAGTATGTAAAGGGCCTTCCAGAAGCAGACCGATTTGAATAGTGTATGTTGTAGCTTCTTGTTACCTTCTGGCACTTACCTAGACTATAGTTCGTTAGTGACATCTCTAACAGTGTTCCTATTTCACAAACGACAGCTATTTAAGGTGCGAGCTGTACACATAAATGGAATTTTTTGTGCTATAATTTAAGATGAAGTGAGAGAGTAAGAGAAATGACACGTGTTTGACACTGTTATCACAGCTGGTGTGAGGAGAGGTAATCTCTGGCCTTTACTCGCCCTCTTGACCAGCTTGGCTCAAGGGCTCGAGGTGCTGAGAATAGAGAGAGATCAAAGGGCCCGCCGGCAACCCAGCGATAACATCGTACCCACACAGGTCGCCGGAAAACAGCTGCGAATCGCCATACGTTGCCAGTAGGCTCTGCAGAGGTCACAACAGAACAGTGTTACCTCAGTTTGTGCTGAATCTGAAGATACTAGCAATACACATAACATAAATAGTTATTGTTTCTGGTTGCGTTATCCCTTATTTTTATCTTGTGCTATTCTCTTAATCTCTGCAGACGTATTGCACCCATTTTTCTGATAATCTTACATAAATTTAATATTTGTATATTGAGAAGTAGTTCCCATGTGTCGCTCCTTCCATTACCAACTTAATCATTCCTTTAATTCATAAGAATGTCAGTGATGTGCTGCTATTTTCTCCCATATTTTTAACAGCACTTCTCTCTTTTTTTAACCCACTGGCTGATTCGATTTACAGCGTATTTATGTAATACACCATTTGAAATACCTGTAGCTTCTTCTTTTCCGGAATTTCTCGCATAATTTAATTTGTTTCATGCAGTGTTTTTCACACTTTGTAGAACTACTTCGTCAATTGTCAGTATTTGGTACTAGTAAAGTAACTTTTCCATCCGTTTGAGATCATATAGGATAAGTACATTTTTAGAGCGATATTAATGTTAAGAAAACAATTTTTTATTTGTTATGAGTTTTAGCATGCATGAAATGAGCTATGTAAGGAAGTATTTGAATATTCTTGAAAAGTCTTAGCAGTTTTGCCAACTGAAGTACCACGTGAGTGACCAGATGCCACAGGGAATTTGATGTGTCATTGCTTGAAGATTGGGAAGTGAATTCATTTTTGGAAAAGAACAAACTATGTTAGCCACAGATCTTCACGATAAGCCTGTAAGGATAACGTAAAAGTACAATTGGTAATGTTATAGCTTTCATATGGGCGCAAATTTTGAATTAAAAATATTGTAATGATGATGAGGAAACTCGAAGCGACTGTTCATACAGCACAAGCTCTTACTAGAATAGAAAAGTGATATAAATTGATAAAACAGTATCTCTAGCAGCGTACAAATATTAGTTGACTACTAAAAACTTTTGCCAAATAATCCTAATTATATATATGCATCCAATGTAGTGGACGGCTGTTGCTGGTCGCATTTTCTGTGCAGCTGCTTTCATTTATTAGCTCTAAACATAGACTCTAGGGGACCTTCGCGATAGATGTTGCACTGTAAGTGCCACGGCTGAACTGAAAAACGTCAATTTTTCAAAAATGTTTGTTAAAATTACGGGAATTAACTGCGGGGTTATCAGTCGCTAAACTTACAAACTAGGGGAGACCGGGGCACGTTTTCCACCATTTTACATTTTTATTTTTGTACTTCTTATTTTTATCTATTTTGCGGTAAACAGCGGATCATTATATTTCCTATGCCTTTATTTACAGTCTTGTACAGATGTTTTTGAAAATAGTAAATATCATTCTTGGTAGGAAATGGTTTTGTCTGACCATGTTGCGTTGGAAAATTTGCCCCATACGCGGGGCAAGTTTTCCAGTTTACTTAAAATGTACAGAGGCAAATATTCCAATTATACTTTCAATGTTAAAACAGAGATAATTATCTTGATTCCACTGAATACGTATTTTTATCATGAATTTACAATACATTACAAAAGAGGATAGTAAAAATAGCCACATTAAATAAAAACAAATGCTATTTAATGGTTTTACAAAATATGTGACTTAAATATTTTACAAATACAGACATTTTTAACAAATTGTCTGAATCACAATGTAAGAAAACAAAAAATGGAACATTTCCTTTCGTACAGTATCCATGCGCCCATTTCGTGCATGCACTGTACACACTTTTCATTTGCTTTAGACTTGGCGTAAGACTCAAAGCAATAAGGAATATGTGCCCCATATGCACTCGGAAAACGTGCCCCGTCGCCATATTCGGAACTATAACACTACGTCCATGAGTAACAGTGTAAGCTATTTACAAAACAAATGCACAGTTACGTGAAGAAAGAAACCCACTTTTAGTGTGTGCAATCTCAAAATAATAAGTTTAACGCCAGAATGTTTATTTTAAGTTTCAATAAAAACGTGAAAGTTTACTCACATTAGCAAAAATGACGAAAACAGCCCTGCCGACGTTGTGACTGCTGGTAAAACACTGAAACTTTCGTAAATGAAGCGTGCTTTGTTGCTACTTCCTACAGTATCGCCGGTGGTAACATCTAGCGGTTTGTTTCGAAAATAAACGGATTTGTAAAACTTGCCCCTATGGAAAATGTGCCCCGGTCTCCCCTACTTATAAACTATCTTATACTAAATACAACACAAACATCCATGCCCGAGGGGGGATTCGAACCCCCGACGGGGAACGGCCTCGCGCATCGGTCAATTTTTCACGCAAACTAATTAGCATGTCAAGATGGCGAGCGTGAAACGTAGCGAACGTTCTCGAAACAGTATTCCATTAGTTTAATAAAGTAAGTGATGAAGTACATTTTCGCTAAATACAAGAAGCCTCTGTATCCAAATTGCTTGGAAAGTTTCTGTACAAAAAAGAAAATCTAACAGGAGGGATTCTGGAGGTCTAAAGTCTCAACGTGTAATGACTTTTTTCTCTAGTAGTAAATTTGAAAAAAAAAAGTATTTTATGAAAATAGACATTGTTCTTTAGTATAAGAACCCCATTTCAACTTTCCTTTCCTCTTTTTAATAATTTGTGCATCAGAGGATTTAAAATAATGAAATAAAATAAGTTGGAATCCAACTGTCGTGGGTTCGATCCCTGATCTACATCTACATCGGATACTCTGCAAATCACATTTAAGTCCCTATGTCTTATCTATTGCAGATTACTTCTTTCCCCTCTTTCAGTGTTGTTGATTTCGAAAATGTCGAGTTGCATTGCGTTTGAAAACCCACTTTAACTTTAAATTTTCCCAGAACTGGATGCATAATTCAGTTGAAATATCGGAAGAAGGCATGGGCTCAACATTTGCAACATGACCTTGATTAGTAAAGCACTGTGGTGTTGAACAAATCTTATGGTTAATGAATGCTTTGCATTCGTCGTCTGTCTACCCGCTGCGTCTGGGTGCCTGCCTGCTCTCGATAAACCAGAAAACTACTTTACAGTTTTTCATACGCTTTTCACAGTGGATATGTGATTGATCGAGAAGATTTAATAATACGATTCATTAAGGTGCGTGGGAGTGGATGACTATGACGAGCAAAAATCCGCGAAAAGGACCAATAAACTCTCAGGAAAAGCTATATATATTCTGTGACTTACGAATTTATAAGTATCGTATGTTTACTGTTTAATAATATAACGCTTGCGTGGTTTCGTCATTAGCACTGTAAAGATGCCGAAGACTTAAAGTCGTGCAATATTGACATTAAATACATCAGTTTTCAATCTCTCAACGCATTTCCTTTAATCGCCCTTTACTGATATTCAACAAAGACACGAAAATTTTTTTTTTAATACAGATTATGCTCAGCTATCGCGCGAAGACGAGGGGGACTGCTAATACATAAAGAAAGAGCGTCTATCCATTTTTCGTTTGTAATGAACTCTGTACACCAGCAGTGAAACTGACAAATTTTAATTTTAAATTTTTATCGTGCCGTCCCCTAGGCTTCCGCCAAGATAGCCCTGCATAAATATATGAGAAGGAATGCATCAATACGAAATTTCTTTGCTCGGATCGAAGCCTGGCGCTTGCACTGCAGTCTGAAGCTGAAGAGCAAGCAGAAGCAGCTGACTCAGGCCTTCGAGGACCTCGAGGTGGCGTCCGGAAGTGGTCTCGTGGTCCGTGACTCACCCCAGGAGCTAGCGGCGACGCGCCTCCTGTACAAAGGATGCTGCGGCCCACGTAACGCCTCACCCCGCCACCCGGAAGTAGCGTACCGGGTGTCACACTGTGCGAGGGGAACCACGAGAGGTGCTGTCTCCCCGTCAAGCGTGGTGCAACACACAGTAGCCTAGCTTAACTAACGTCAGTCTCGTGACCGCTGCTAAAACTGCAGGTGGTATTTCTCCAACTGTTCTACAAACGCTGCACGACTGAACTGTCAAAATCAGAAATAATTCACCTTCCTCTCCCCGGGTTGAAGAAATTAAATATTATTAAGATGGGTACACATTTTCAGCTTTGCCCATTGGCCGTTGATGTCATATGTTCTGTGAATATGAAAGAATATCAACTGCAGGATCAGCCGTGACGTCTGTTTCTTCGGAACTGACTCCACATATATATTGCCGGTGACGGGCAATGATCCTTTCTTTAGTGGGGAGGGGTGGGCAAGTTTGAAGCCCTTACTCTTGCGGAATTAGTTTCATAACTACGAGTTTGAGTACTGTGGGCAGAGACAAGCTGGGAATTTGACGGGAGGCGTTCTTAGGTAGACCTTGCAGACGCGGTGATCACTGTGTCCCCAGTGGTGTAGTAGTCAGTGCAACTGCCTAGAAAGCAGAAGACCCAGGTTCGAGTCCCAGCTTGCCCATTGGCAGTTCATGTCATATATTCTGTGAATATGAAAGAATAACAACTGCAGGATCAGAAGCGACGTCTGTTCTTTCGGAACTGACGCCACATCTATATATATTATGGAGATGTTAACCTAGGGGATGGACGCTATTTTATGTTTCATTTTTCGTGTAGTTCGACACTGATCGAACTTATTGGAGTTGCAAACTCAGCACACTGTCCCTCAGGAAATTATTAACAGTTTTCAAAACAAGATAATAATTCCGTGTGGCTCATTGGCCTGGTGCAAGTCTTTCAATTGGACGCCACTTCGGCGACTTACATGTCCCTAGTTATCCAACAGGGGAAAGGGAACCTACACCTCAACGTGGAATCCGAATCACGTGTCGTATCTGGCGACTCCTCAAATTGTTGAGAGGTGAAGGATGGGTTAAAACGTAGACTGAAAAAAATCCGATGTCTGACCCGGTTTCGAAACCGCGACCCTTCGGTTTCCAGTCGAGCGCATTACGCCAGGACCACCGGTCCCCGACTTCACAACAAGAATAAATAATATCAGGAAAGGGTCTGTGTAGTGTGGTACAAAGTAGTGAAGACTACAATTATTAAAAGCGCAGATACAAGTTAAAAAGAATGTATCGACTTACTAAGCCGTTGACGGGTGTACAATTCCCTTTCTCTGCTACTCTCAGAGAGAACGAAGGTAAAACGAATGCTTGTTTTCCTCTAATTTGTCTCATATTTACGGTCTTTAGGCGTAGTTGGCGGCAGTAGAATCGTTCTGCAGTCAGCTTCAAATACCGGCTCTCTAAATTCCCGCAGTAGTGCCTCTCGAAAACAACGTCGCATTCGCTGCAGCAATACACATTACAGATCCCGAAGCATCGCTGTAATGCGCATTGATAGAACTGCCAGAAACTTAGTTGCCTGCTATGAATTGCTTCCTTGTACTTCTTTTAACAGATCTGGTAGAGATCCCAAACACGAGCAATATTCAAAAGGGGGTCGCACAACCGCTTTATACGCGGTCTCCATTAGAGATGAACCACAACTCCCCAAAATTCTCCCAATAAACGAAGGCCACAATACGCTTTCCCCAAGAAACATTCCATTTCCTATCACTCTGCAGCGTTACGCCTACATATTTAATCGACGCGACTGTGTCAAGTAGAACACCGCTAATGCGTATTAGAACACTATGGGGTTGTATCGTCTACTCATCTGTATCACCTAACACTTTCAACATTTAGAGCTAGCTGCTTTTACTCAGACTAACCTGAAATTTTGTCTAATAAGGAGACCACATCGGTAACCTATTTTTTATATTAATGTACGTGAAGTTCAGAATCAAATAGCATACAGTCTAAGCCATTCAAAGCAACTCTAAAAAATTATTGATTTAAGATTAGTTTGTAAGTCAATGGACCGATAACCACCGCAGTTTAGCCGCATAGCTTAAACAAATTTTAACATTTGACTTGGTACCTTGCAATAAACTTCGACACACTGAACATAGTGAAAGTTAACAGTTATATAATTTTTCACAGACGGAGGAGGAAATGAGAAATACTAAGGTGATGGGCAAAGAGGACAGGTGGATAACGAAAGCAGAGGGGCGGAAGATGGAGAACAGAGAGAGAGAGAGAGAGAGAGAGAGAGAGAGAGAGAGAGAGAGAGAGAGAGAGAGGAGGGGGGGGGGGGTGGGGAGGAGGAGATGGATAGAGAAAGAAGGAAAGATAAGGTGGACTGAGACAGAAGACTTAAGGAGAGATGGACTAACTTGAGACTGTAGTAAATAAGTACGCGGGTGACGCCGACTTTTCAGCTAGTTGAAAATAATAATAAAAATAATAATTCGTCGTGTTGACGATTCAAATCCCGATATATCTTTTTCTTTTATCGTATTGTTCCAATATCCACAACATTTATAAATAAAATTCATTAAATATGTGGTAATTAACACATACCTAATGGTAATTTTAAGAAAAATGTAGGTCTTTTACTTATCCTTAATTTGCAGTATTTTATAAAAGGTTATTTTATGTAGACAGAAAGCAATAAGGGCCCTATCACACTTCCCTGAAGCACTCTTGAGTATATCCTTTATCACTGATGAACACTCACCGAGGACAACGAAGTGGTTTCTATTAATTAACAAGACTTTGAGCTACTCACATATCTAGAATCTGTTCCATTCTTCGTACCGCAGATAGTCAGCAAAATGATATTAGTTTTTTTGGTCTGCAATACTGTGCATCCGTTATTTTAACTTTCTTATCAACGGGAACAACCAGCGCTTTTGCCGCATTTACTTGGGACTTGCGCTCGACTAAACATTCATTATAAATATAAGCCAAGTATAAGGGCAATGCCGTTGAGCCGGCCGCGGTGGCCGAGGGGACTAAGGCGCTCCAGTCACGGTCTGCACGTCCACTACGGTCGGGGGTTCGAATCCCCCCTCGGGCCTGGATATTTGTGCCGTCCTAGTTCATAAGTAGTTTGTAAGTTTAGGGACTGATGACCCCGTAGTTATGTCACATAGACTACAAAAACAATGCCGTTGAATATTGTTTGTAAAACTGAAATGAGATTACATATGGACCTGACGACTGTTTCTTTTCAGCTGCTGTACTTTTGTACTGCCATTCCAGAATAATCAGTAGAGTGACCCCTGACAGAAACTGTGCCTCTCACACAGGCGTGTCGATGGGGTCAGAGAAACCGGTTGGAGTAACCTGGGAATTTCACAACTATTCGACGATGCTGGCGGAGTGGTGAAACACAGCATCATGACCTAACGACTGGACGTGAGGATCGTACAGTCGTCAGAGAGGCACTCAAGAGCCGCTGATTCATCATTATCATCTCTTCGAAGTAAAGCTGGTGCTTCAGTAGCCAAATTGACCATATCAGGCGACCTACAGAACGGGGTCTGACCTCACCCCTTGCGCTGACTACCATTGACCACTGTAACCCAACAAGACAGTTTCCAGTGGTATTGGGACCATATGACTATGAATCTCAAAAGTTTTCAGTGACGAGTTATAACTGAATCACGGTGACGTGTAAGAAGAAACCCCCTCCCCCTCCTGGGTGGGAGACCAACCTGTCACTCCGCCACTCCGTATGGCCGGAGTCTTAAGTATCATTTCACTTAATTATCATCCGTGGCTTAGCTGTACATCGACAATATTGTACATCCCGCTTTGTTGCTATTCATAGAAAGTACTCCTCGACCTATAGTTCAGTAGGGTAACGCCAGATCGTACACGCCGAGAGTTCCTACTGCTATTCTTCCTGATTGCCAAACCTTGCCTTGGATGCACCTGTGTCCAGTTGAGGATAGTACTATCAGTTCGTACTGTTAACGATGTAGAGGCAACTAAGCAACGTTGGTTCGATATACATCAGGAGGACATCTAAGAACTCTATCGAACAACGCCAAGTCGAATAACTGCTAGCATAAGGGTCAGAGATAGACTAATGCGTTCTCAAGTTCCTCAGTTTGTGAAACAATTTCTATTGACTAAATCATCCAGTTTTTTCTTAAACTAACCAAAAACTTTTTCTTGTCTAAAATTATCCATTTACTTGACACTAACCAAATATCCAGCGTCGTGCTATCATCTGTTCCACGTCCTCCTCCCTCCTCTCTCTGTCCACCTTCACATTACCCACCTACCTTTCTCTGCTCACATCCTCCACCCTCTCTATCTACCTCTGCTAATTTTTCCGCCTCCTCCTTCTCTTCCTTCTTAGTCCATCTTCCCTATACCTTTGATACCCTCCTTCCGTCGTTCTATTATTAAAAATGGCATGTGTAATTCACAGTAATAGTTCCTACTCTATTTACTTATGACAGTCTTCCGTTAATCCACCTTATTTGTTCGTCTGCTCCTACACCCTCTCCCTCTCATCCTCCCGATCTGTTTATCTATTCTTCACACCTGTCGATCATCCTCCTGTACTGTCACGCCATCTCCCCCTTCTCCACCTCTGTGTTTACTTGCTTCTCTTCGTTTATCTACTTGCTCTCTCTCTCTCTCTGTCTGTCTATCCCTTTATTCCTCCTTTCTTTCCATTTCTTCCACTCTGTCCACTTACTGCCCTATATGTATCATTCTCCTTCTACCTTGTTTTACCTCATCAACCACCCATCCTTTGGATGTCCACTTCCTAATCCTCTAGGCCCATCTCCTCTCGCCCCCTCTCTGTATATCAACCCTCTCCCTCCCCCTCCTCTGTTCATCTCCTCATTCCGCCCTCTCCGTCCATTTCACAGTGAATGATAAATTACAAATATCCAGTCATGGCGATCGGTGAGGTGGTGTCAAAGTCCATTATAAGGTTCCCTCTAACATGCACGATACGATGACTTTTTGAGTATACAAACCATGTCCACGAACATTACACAGCTGTGGCAACTTTAACGGCCTTCGATCAAAAGTATCAAAGCCTAGTGTAAGTTAACGTCCACCATGCACCACATCTTATTATGAAAAAAACATCTTCATGAGAAAAGAAAAAAAAAAGGATATACTTTCCAAATCGTATGGCAAAGTGTTAAATACGTCACTGTTATCGTCAGTTACGATTGAGAGTCAATTCAAAGCATATGATTTTTGCAGTTTCACCGTATTTTCTTACTTTCATTTGTAATGGCTCGAATTTTTGCTTCCCTGAAAAACTCAGTGAACGAACTCAAAAAAGAATTAATTAAACCGCATCGTCATCGTGTAAAACCAATCGACGTTTCGGCCACTATTGCAAGTCGCCTTCTTCAGGGTATTCGTCTGACGAATGGCCTCGGAAGCCTACTCTTACATTAAAACATTTTAGGTTTTACCGAGTTTTCTTCCGAATAATTTTGCCAACTCTTTCAAACCTTATCCTAAAAATTAAGAACACAATAAAAACAGATCAGTCATAATGTTCCAGCCGTTATGAAGTGACGATCTTTCATATTCTTGTATATATACAGGGTGTCCCACTTAATCTTTTCCTATGGATATCTATGGGAGAAAAATAGATATTAAAAACGATTTTCACGGACATGAACGGAAGGCAGGGCTTATGAAAATAAGCACTGTGAGACATTCTAAAACATTAACGTTTTTTTCATCACAAACTTATGTTTTTAGTGAACATTTTTAATCACAGAATGGCGATGGTAGCATTACAGTACGTCAGTTACAACCCGAAAAATAGCCAAGCTAAGTCGACGCATGAAATGAATGCTAGCACAACTACCGAGAGTCCGACATGAATCTCAAGCCGGCCATAATCGTGCGCTATCTACACGCTTCATTTATTTCAAGCGTCAAATTCGCTTCGCATTTTCTCGGGATCTAATGCTGACGTATTGCGATGCTACAAACGCAGTTCTTTTTGTGATATTTCATGCCCTGATTGCATAAAAATAATATGGAGCGTGTATTACCAAAACTAAATAAATTTTTTTAAATTTATTTTATGGCCTTCAACGGACCACTTTAGTCAATATTACAAAGGTTATTACAATTTGTTGTTATGCATTCACACAATTTAGTTAAAAGATAAACATGACAATTTAATAATACAGTGGTTATTTATTTATTACTTTTTTTAATTATTACTTTTATGGCCAACATAAATATTATGAATTAGGTTATTCTGTTATTTTTTATTTTTATTTATTTCTTTTTTTGGTGGCCCAATACTTTTTCATTCTTTCAGATCGTGTCCTCTCCTCATCCGAAATCACCCTTCCCAGTCTCTGTTTGTTAATTTTTATTGGTAGTGTGACGTGTTTGTCCTGAAGTAAGTAAAATAATTTTTTATTTATTTATTTTATTTTAAAGATTTTGTGTTGAAAATAATCACGTTTTAGAATGACTTGTAGTACTTACTTTTAATAAGCCCCTGCCATGTCCGTGACAATGCTTTTTCCCAGTATCTGCAGTTGCTCCAGAGATATTAGCGGTGTTCAGTGTGACACCCTGTGTACAGGTCGCAGCGACCTGTTAGTACGCACCCTGCCCTTACTGACCTGTGCCGCGGCGTCGCGGTCCCTGCGCGCGCGTCCCGGGCTGCCGGGGGACCCCCCTAGGGGCCGGCCGCCCCTGCCGCCCCCCGCCGCCGCCCCCGCAGCCTTCCCGCCGCCGCCGCCGAACGCCTTGGCGCCGCGGCCGGCAGCCGCCGCTCCCGCCTGTTGTTGCTGTTGCTGCTGCTGTTGCTGTTGTTGCTGCTGCTGTTGTTTCTTGCGCGGTCGCACGATGTGCGACTCCATCCACGACCGGAACTTGAGCCCGAACATTTGGGCGGGCTGTCTGCGGCCTGGCGGACTGCCTCGCTCCCTGGCTGCCGTCTACCTGGGCTCGCCGAAGGACGGCCGCGCCGTCTGCACAGGCCAGCGCGACCAACCGCCTGCCGAACACAGACAGCGAGGCGTCAGCCCAGGTGGAACATGAGTAAAGGCAGGGTACTGATCAGGGGGGAGGAAGAGGTAGATGAGGCAATGCTGCAGACTTTTCTTCAGTTTATACAGAGTGCATCATCTACACTCCTGGAAAATGAAAAAAGTACACCATGAATTCGTCGAGCCAGGAAGCGAAATTTTATTGACATGTTCTTGAGGATGTATAAAACACACATTCACAGAGAGAGCCATACGTACATGAGTACAGTCACCAGAACGTGCGAAATGTCACCGCTAGTACCATGTATACCCTCTTTTTATAGCAATCCATGCTGCAATTCTCCCATTGAGGTACCGAATTTAGTCTTGCACAATGGCCTTCCGTCAAATTTCCATCTGGTGCCTCAGTTGGAACAGATTTCGTAATGGTCGTACTTACCGCTCCGAGATGACGCTTCAAATGTTCAAATTTTTGTAAATCTATCGGACCATACAGTCATCAGTCCGTAGCTTACAAACTACTTAAACTAAGGTAAACTAACCTAAGGACAAACACACACACACACACACACACACACACACACACACACACACACACACACACACCCAAGCCCCTGGGAGGACTCGAACCTCCGACTGCGAGCAACCGCGCGCTCCGCAGAGAGGCGCCTTAGACCGCTCGGCTACTCCACCGCGGCGATGGCACTTCATCCGGTCCCAATCATGCTCAGTGGGGGAAAGATCTAGAGATCGTGCTGGCCAGGGTAGTTGACGTACACCTTCATGAGCACTTTGGGTAGTCCGGGATACATGTGAACGTAAATTGTCCTGTTGGAAAAGCTTATCGCCTCGGGTTGAATGGTGGTTTCAATGTACAGTGCACTGTTCAGTTTTCCCTCTACGATCACCAGAGAAGAATTGCCAGTGCAGAATATGGCGTGATACACTATGATACCGGATGTCGGCACCGGTGCCTCTCTCGTATACACTCGTCATTTTGGCACTCCCCTGCATGGCGCCACACACGCCTATGACTGTCATCGCCACCGAGGCAGAAACGGCACGTGTCACTGAAGACGACACGAATCCATTCGTCTGTCCATAGTTGCCTGTGGTGACACCAGTGGAAGCGGGGTGAATGATATTAGGGAGCGAACAGAAGTCGTCCTATCATCACGCATGATCGTACAGCATGGTGTGGGGAGCCAAATTCACACCCTGACCATTCTTCTGTGGTGATCGTCGAGGGAACATTATGCATTGCACGATACATTGAAACCGTCATTCAACTCGTCTTGCTACTGTTCATGCACCAGCAAGTGGAGAGACGTTTCCAACCGGACAATGCACGTCCACATGTATCCCGTACGACCCAACGTGCTCTTCAAGGTGTACGTTAACTACCATGGCCAGCACGATCCCCAGATCTGTCCCCAAATCATGTTTGGGACTGGAACGAAATCTGATCCAACTGAGGCACCAGTTGGAAATTGCATGGCAGGCCATTCTGCAAGACTACATTTGGCACCTGTACGATTGTCTCCATGGGAGAATTGCAGCGTGCATTGCTGCAAAAGGAGGGTATATACGGGGTTAGCGTCGACTTTGTGCACGCTCTGGTGACTGTACTCACGTGCGTGATCGTGTGTTGTATGCATCCTCAAGAATGTTTTAGTAAAATTTCACTGTGCTGGGTTGACGAATTCGTGGTGTTGGTTTTTCATTTTCCATGTGTTTATATTACTAAAACAACAAAGTCTGGGTACATAGGGAATGAAAAACACATGAGGCGCGGTGCTAGTGCGTGTCCGAGGCTCAAGCGTGACTCACGGTGTTTCAAACGTCAACCTCGCTTCGTAGTTTCTCCGGATGTAATTGACTCATTGCGGTGCAACGAACGCCATTCTTTTTGTGATTTTTCATTCTATCGATTGGTTAAGAAATAATATGGGGTATCCATAGAAAAAACAGAAGTTTGTGTTGAAAATAATATTTCTTCACGTTTTAGAGTGTCTCGTAGTACCTACTTTCATAAGCCCCTGCCGTACGTTAATGACCGTGAAAGTGGTTTTTCAATATCTCTTGTAGTTTCAGAGATATCTGGGGTGAAACAGTCGCGTGGGACACCGTGTATATATATAATATATATAACTTGTGTAATTTCTTACATCTGTCATGTAATGCCATACTATCTAATAAATAAAGCAGAGTGTCCGTATGTTTGTACGTGTTGCACACAAATCTACAGTTTTGTTCCAATCTTTATGAAATTTTGTACACGTAAGCTTCAATCCACGAGGACGGTCGCTGTAAGTGTAAGAATCACATACGACATATAGTTGAGATATGACGTCATAAACAATGAGATGTGCGAGAAACTGCTGCATTTAGTGACAATGATGCTCATTTTCACCTAAACCACTGGACCGATTTCAAGCAAATTTGGTACACACATTCCTTATTATGAGGTAATAATTGCTACCGGGATAAGAATCAAATACGATTCATGGTTCAGAAGATATAACGTAATAAACAATAGAAATCGCAAGAAACTGCCACATAATTCGGCGAGATTTCAAAAATACGCTGTATGAGAATGAGAGTACTTAGTGACTTGGAACAAACTTTAAACATAACTTCAAACCTTTATTAAACTTTTCTCGCTGACAACCATACGAAAGTGCTGAAAGGAAAAAAGTTTCTCGCTTACTACCTTTCCGCTGTTCATGGAGTAAAACTACGGCATTCGGTATGACGTTAAAATTTATTATTTGTACACCACAAATTTTAGTCGCAGGAAATGTTACATGCAGTATATACACATGTACTTGAATGTACCTTCTAAATTGTATCACATTCTGACACGTAGTTTATGAGATATGAGCACGTAAACAGTAACGTTCCGCTGATCATGGACTGAAAGTACGGCTTTCGGTATGACGTTACGATTTATAATTTCTACACTACAAATGGTAACCGTAGTAAATTTTACTGACAGTACACACGTATATAGTTGAGTGTACCTTCTAAATTGTGTCACAGTACGACACATAGTTCATGAGATATGAGCACATAAACAATAACGTTCATGGAAAAGCGCCCCTTCCCGCACCAAGTTATAATCTATTACTTCTTTACTACTAACTGATTTCCCAAGCATTTTATAGACATACAGCCCTTATAGAAATGAATATATACCTGAAAAATGGCAGGAATGAATAAATAATTACCGGGCAACGCCGGGTTTTCAGCTAGCAAATAAATAAAATAACGAGATTTTAATGCATAGATGCATACATATGTCCATATTTTTCAGTGCATATTAATCCGAGATCTACTTAGAACAAATTTTTGAATCTGAATTGAAATTCCGTTGAAAAGTTTATCGCAGAAAGCGAATTAGTATGAATGCTTCACCGGTTAGGAAGACTATCGATCGCACGTCGCCAGTAGTGCCACCGAGAGGCCCTCGTGCAGTGACACCTGCCCAGAGGACACTTTTCGTCCATCCGGCAGAATACAAATCCAGTGAAAACATCGTGCAGACTCGTTTGCGACGAGCTGGGGGAATAATCGCCTCGGCTGCAGTGCGACAGGCGAGCGGCGATCGACGTAGCGAACCAGTCAGCGCAGCTCTGGCAGTGGCAGGAGCACGTGAGCTTCATTACGCGAGCGACAGGTGAAAAGGGAGGGGGGGGGCGGGCACGCCGGCCAGGTGGGCGGCGGACAGGCGGCCGGCGGATCACAAAGAGGCAGATGACAATGCGCGCGCAGGACGCCGATAATGGGAAGCGGCCGGCAGCAGGCTCCTAATACCGCCAGAGCGGCCACTAATAACGTGGCGCTGCGCGGGACCCGATAATATTAATACCGCCGCGCCGGCGACGGCCGCTCTACCCAATGAGCTGCGAGCGTGGCCCGTCTCGGGTATTCTGCACAGTTTCAGATTACAAATTCCGCGAAAGTGAATCGAGCTTTATTTCCATACAGCGCTATCGTCTCCAATATACGGCACGACAACCGAGAAAGCGAAATTACAGCGTGAACAGTAAACAGAGTGATCAACGGAATAGCTTAGCTTCCTCGAATCCTTTTGACTGAGTTTTCCCATTTGGCCTTGTCGCTTGCTCATTTCCTACTACACTGCTGAAAAGAATTAGGGGATCAGGTGAGATATACAAAATCAACATGTGGTAACATATTTATCCATATTCCTTCAAACCGTCTTGATTGCAAAATTTTTTATTACTTAATGACGCGTTTCGTCCTTTAGCAGGGCATCTTCAGATTATCTGCGTGACAGCATTTACACAAAATTACAAGGCGGAATTACAAACGGTTATAATGGTACATGGGCTTATTTACATACTCGGTAAAGATGTGAATACCGAGTATGTTACAACTGTAATTCGTTGTTACCCGAACATTTGTAGGGCCACAAGGAAATCCAAAAAACATTCCAGGAAAATAGAAACACCGCAATAACAACTAACGGTGTCACACCACGGAGAGCGCATTGTAAGCTTTGTTTACCATTTATACTGTCTTCTTAACACAAAATAAGCCCATGTACCATTATAACCGTTTGTAATTTTGTGTAAATTCTGTCACGCAGATAATCTGAAGATGCCCTGCTAAAGGGCGAAACGCGTCATTAAGTAATAAAAAAATTGCAATCAAGACGGTTTGAAGGAATATTTATTCTAACTGATTGCTGTTGTACACCATGGATTGGAAATCATTTTATTCATCCATATGTTTGTTACTATCATAATTTGTGTGTGATACAGAGCGATAATTTGCTGTCTCAACTCTTTCCTTGAGGCTTACATGGCGTTTACGTTGAATTACGTACCATATTTTCGCTGCCATAACATGCAGGCTTTCACGGCTGGCGTTGTCGTCAAAACTTCCGGGCTAAGTTGCCGTGGTCGATTGGTAAAACTTTTTCCCCCCCTGACGTTTCGTTGCCAACTGCAGACATCATCTTCCGAGGTGCGTCGAAGACTGGCTTCTAGGCGGTGGAGCTGCTGCTTATATAGAGCGGACAGAGGGCGCCACCACACGTCACGTGCTGTTGACTATGCAACTATCTGTGATTACCTGTAATCGAGAGCAGTTACGATAATCGATTGTCAAGTGATTGGTGCGAAGTCGACCGCCATATATTGTCCAATTTTAAACCTTCTTCTATTCTATTAAAATTGTTTTGATGTTTATGGTTTTCAATAGCCTCTCTGTACATACGTGTATAACAGTGCGAAGTCCTTGCTAGCACGCTCGTATTACCAAATTTTATTTCATGTTCTCCGTTTTGAAATACATGTTCTGCTACTGCTGATTTGTCGATATGTCCAAACGACAGTTCCTTTTTATATGGCGGTCGACTTCGCACCAATCACTTGACAATCGATTATCGTCACTGCTCTCGATTACATGTAATCACAGATAGTTGCATAGTCAGCAGCACGTGACGTGTAGTGGCGATCTCTGTCCGCTCTATATAAGCAGCAGCTCCACTGCCTACAAGCCAGTCGTCGACTCACGTCTGAAGAAGTTGTCCACAGTAAGCAAGTTCCACGTTCTCCAGTCATGGACTGAACAATTTCGACAAAACTGCCCCGCACAGTGTCTAAGCCTGCCCTGCATCGAGGAGAAGCCACCAGGCCTCCATCAGCCCCGCGCTGTGTGCACAATCCTCACCCGAATATGCACCGGGCATGGGATATGTGCAGAAGCGCTCCAAAAACGGGGAAAAATCACCTCCTCAGAATGTGACTGTGGCGCGGAGAGGCAAACTGTGCGACATATTGTGAAGGACTGCAGAAACCGCGCATTCAGTGACTTTCTATTTGGGACTACTCAATCTATAAAACATATAAAATATCTGGACTTTTTTTTTTATAAATCAATAATGTCAAAAATTGTTAAACGTTTGTAATTTGCAGTCTGCAACAAATGTGACGTTTCGAGCTGTCATACGCTAAATAAATAAATGCTGATAAAAATATTGTGAGTATGTTATGTGTCCATATTATTTTGTCCATGGGCGTATCTTTCGAACTGCCCACATACCTCGCAGTGCAGGCGCCAGCTTTCACTGTATCCGGACAAGTGGTCTACCTGCAATGCAGACCGCTTTTGCGGGTTGCCTGACCTCAGGCCAGTAGGCGCTGACTATGGAAAAAAGGCACGCAGCTGACTCAGATGAAACAGCGCAACGCGTGCCTCCCAGCACAGCGTCATCGAGACCTGTACACAGCGGTGGAGTGCAACGACAGTAGCAAATAATAGCAAAGTGTGGCAACAGCCGCTGCCACCAGCCAGATGCGTAGCCCTAATAGGCTCAATTTTAATCAAGAGCAGAAACTCGGTTTCCATCAACCACGTCATTTGCCCAGAATGTGTCTCTCAAGCACTGCAGTATTTATGACGATGGTTTGCTAGAGCAAGCTTCGCCATCGAATCAGCGGTGGTTGCTGGGGTTCGGTGTCAGCGAGCAAATTCAGCAGCAATTCCATCATGGTGTGGCCACTGACTGTCTACATGCCAGCCCGCCGATCCAGAACCTCTGCCGGCTTCCAGAGAAACAGTCTTCGGAGAGGACTGCAGCACTCCGAAATTTAGGACCCGTCAGGAAATCATTCTTCTTGTGTTGCGTATTTATATATAGTTACTGTTCCCAGGAATTAGTTAGTTTTAAAGAATAGTAGTCATTGTATTTTATTTACGACAGCAGCGGCACAGAACGGTTTAGATGAACCAACCACCTAAGACAGGAAAAACGTTTGAGGTACAATAAGCAAACAGTTAAGTAAAAAATGTAAAGACATTCTAATAGGCATAAATATACATACGTTTATGAATACGAAGTCTCTGCAGTTTCCAGATCTCATTAAATCCACTCCTACATGAAGAATACCCCCACGTTAATTCTTAAAATTTTTTGGTGTTACGTATTAAAGCATGGAAGGATGCACACATATTGCACATGATATCAATACAGCGGTCCATGAGCAAATAATATGAACAAAAAATGTTCAAATGTTTGTTAAGCTTATGGGACTTAACTACGGGGTCATCAGTCCCTAAACTTACGAAATACTTATGAACTACTTACGAACTAGGACGCCACAAATATCCATGCCCGAGGGGGGATTCGAACCCCCGACCGTAGTGGCCGTGCAGACCGTGACTTAAGCGCCTCAGTCCCCTCGGCCACCGCGGCCGGCTAATATGAACACCCCAAAAAATAAATAAATAAATAAATAAATAAGTAAATAAATAAAAATAAAAATATTTAGTCATTAGTAAGGAGTTGGCCCACTATTGGATTTGAGAACAGTTGCAACTCTCAACTCTTCGAACAGTAGAATAGTAATGTGTCATTACAGTTTCCAACGGAATTTTATTCATTCTTGTGCCAAATGATCCATCAATTACTTCATTGACTTTGGAGTTGTAAATGTGAATCCCAGTCTTCGTTCTAAAACACTCGATAACGATTATATTGACGGATGTCTCCCGCGGACTATTAGAGACTGGAACGGTAGAGAAATATTATGAAAGCGGTTCCATAAACCTTCTGCCAGGCGCTTAAATGTGACTTGCGGATTCAGATGTAGATGAAGTAGGCAACACCTCGGCTTTATTATCTGCGGACTGGCTGCTGATAAAAACATTCGATTTGTTTTAAAATGCGCGCGCACTCAGTCTGTATTCGTAGTATAGTTGTAGCACTGTACCGCATGTAGAAGTCTAGCGGCAGTCGACAGATTTAGGATTGTTATTGATACTCAACATGGTGACGTTCTCAGCACAAGAACAGCGTGTACTCATTCTGTTTCTCCATTTTACGGTTGTACCAGCAATTAAAATTAATTGCCAGCTGAGTGAGACATGCGGTGATGGTGTCACGGATGAATCGAATGCTCCTTCGTGGCTGCGACAGTTCAGAGAAGGCAGAACGTCGTCTGGCAACACACTAGGACAATCTCGACGTCAGTCTGACAAGGTCGAGAGCAGTATGTTTTGGAGGATCGCCGAAATACAGTGGAACACATTCCCTGCAAACATAGAGTTTCCTTGGGATCTGTGCACACGCCGGCCGCGGTGGCCGAGGGGACTGAGGCGCTCCAGTCACGGTCTGCACGACCACTACGGTCGGGGGTTAGAATCCCTCCTCGGGCATGGATATTTGTGCCGTCCTTAGTAGTAGTTAGTTCGTAAGTAGTTTGTAAGTTTAGGGACTCATGACCCCGTAGTTAAGTCCCATAAGCTATACAAACATTTGAACATTTTCTGTGCACACAAACGTGCCTGAGAGCCTGAAAACACGGAAACTATTCTCCAGGTCGGTCTCGCGAATGCTCACGGATGACCAGTAGGCTGCGCACTCGGCAGGTTGTTAGGCGATGCAGCGTCTCCGTGGTCTCGCATTCTGTAGCCGTGCTATAACTGCTTCAACAATTTTCCACTGCTCGAAGTAGGCACCTTAACAACCGTTCGCAGCGGAGATAGAAACTTGACGTCGTCGTCGTCGTCGTCACAAATATTTACAGCTGCAACGTGTTTACGTCGAGAAGTGATAGAAATTTCAGTTTGCCAGTGACAAGTTCGTGAGGGAAAAAATTAGGTGGTATAAGTAGTATGTATCTCGTGCAGTTCCAATCCTCTGTATGTAGACGATATTCGCCCAGTTTTCTCCTTATGGGGAATATATATATATATATATATATATATATATATATATATATATATATATATATATATGCGTAAATTCCCCTTAAGGAGAGCGCTAAAAACACAAAAATCTAGCTTTTATTCCCGTCTTCTTTCTTCTTTTTTTCTTCCCAAAAACCTTTCATTCTTTCACTTTGTGCCTTCTTTTGTTTATCTATCCATTTTCGTCTGTTGTTTTTGTGTTGTGACTCAAAGTCAACTTTTTGGTTTCTGATTTTTTCCCTACAGGTTTTGTATGTCTCCTATAGAGATGTTTAATGTTTTCAGGTCTTCTATGGTTTGTTTGTACCAAGATGTGCCCAGTTTCGATGTAGAAATTATGTTGAATATTCTTTTAGTTTGTCTGGTGTCATTCATTCTGGCGATATTCATGAAATATTTTTTCTCTGCGTTTTCTGATATGTGTCGTGATTGTTTCAGAGTGTCTGTATAGTTCTTCCGTGAGTCTTTTTTGCTGCATGCTTCTCTTGCTGTATAACCATTGTCTTGTATAGCATAGCGAAACGACGTTTGAATTTCTATATTAATCTGTACCAACATCACCTAGAGACCCCCCAAGAGGGCTCACGGTTCTTTCGTGAGTACGTGCGTGGCGAGTACGGAGCCCCAAGCTAATGCAGTCTTCCTTCTTTACTTCCCGGACTGCATTTCCTTTCCCCTCCCCTCCTTTCCTATTCTCAGTCCTTCCCGGGGGACTGATAACCTCAGTAGTTTAGTCCCCCTAACCCAACCAAACAACCCAACCCCACCCAACCCACCTAGAGAGAGGGCCACGGAGTTCTCGTGTGACGACACGCATTGTAGCCATCGTTCGCGTAGTTGACTGGGTGGCCGCTGGGGCACGGCCCTCTATGCCGTAGCGTGCAGCCAGTAAGCTACGCGAACGATGCCTAAACTGCGTGACGTCACACGAGAGCGCCGCGGTCTTCTCTCTAAGTGGTGTTATCTGAACTCGACCGTTGACGAGTGACGCTCTCGATTAGAGATGAGTTATTCGCGAACGAACGGTTCGAAAGAAACGGTTCACAAAAGCTAACTGAAGGACCGAAAAACTGCATACGGGGAATGGCAGTTCGCCGTTCATTTAGGTGCTCCTAGTCGGTCCCATCTGGCGTCCCCGGTCCGGAACTGCCGCGGCGAGTTCTAGTTGCAGGAAGTGGCGGTGCTGGTCCGGCACGCCGATTGCGGCGACTTTCGGTCCCGACTGTGTGACCGTTCCAGTTCCAGGCAGGCCGCACGGTCGGCCCCGTTCCGGTCACCCTAAACAGACTTCCAACTCACTCCTCACTATCGAGCTGTCGTCCGTTTTGTTCACTGCGCTCGCCCATTGTTACTGTGTTTCAGACTCTTTTGGAACTTTGGACTACTGGTTCTGTTTAGCGACCATCACGAGTAATTTACATATTACATTGTCACTTAAATCGCACAAAAATTGTGTAATAGAAACACGTTTTGCAGGCATCATAATGGCAAAAATGCTTTTATCTTCTTAATTTTTATCAACGGTAGAAGACATAATTCTCTTTAGTTTTTTTAAATTATTATTTGTAGATTTTTAGATTTCATCTGGGTAACGTTTAATTGGTAACCTAAAATTTGTGTAATTGCGTGAACGAAGGATCCGCGGCCGTTGTAGTTAATAACATTCGTCTGGGGATTGAAACTTATCGTCAATTTATTAAATGTCAACGACGTTCGGGGACTACTACGAGAGGTCTCCTCCTGATTATTACGTGACACCCAAAAGTAGGTCGCTAGCAACAGTCGCCGAAACGTCGTTGAAATTTGGCATACTGACGATAAATCCTATGGCCACAACAATTTTCTTAATAATAGTGTAAGAGTGTTCAAATAAATTGACTATCCCTTTCCTCCATAACCGATACGTGACACTAAGGTGGTTTCTTTGTGTTACCTAGTTGTTTGTTAGTTTGCGTAACAAAACGAAATAAAAAGTTGTGGGTGACATCGGCTGAGTAGGAAAAGGGATTTCCATTGTGAAAGACATAGACTGCAATAACATTGTATATTCTCCATATCTCAGAAATTATTCAACATGTTTGTAAACCTAAGGGACTTAATTGCTGCGGTTATCAGTCCCTAGGATTGGAAACTACTTAAACTAACTTATGCTTAGGACAACACACAGCCGCGGTGGAGTAGCCGAGCGGTCTAAAGCGTCTCGCTGCCGAGCGCGCGGTTGCTCGCCGTGGAGGTTAGAGTCCTCCCTGGGACATGGGTGTGTGTGTGTTTGTCCTTAGGTTAGGTTACATAGGTTTAAGTAGTTTGTAAGCTACGGACTGATGACCACGCAGTTTGGTCCGATAGATTTACAAACATTTGAATTTGAACAACACACACACACACACACACACACACACACACACACACACACACACACACACACGCCCGAGGGAGGACTCGAACCTCCGACGGCTAACAACCGCGCGCTCTGCAGTAAGATGCCTTAGAGCGCTAGGCCACTCCACGGCGGACAGAAATTAAGTTTTTATAAAGAACTACATAATTTCTAAAGTAAGGGTGAATGAATAGAAAGGAACCGTTCCCAAAAATGGGCTATCATCAGTGAACGAGTTTCGGAAAATGAACTGGTTTGCCCGTCTCTACTTCCGATGACGTTCATCGCGTCTTCGACTCTCGAGCTGTGCCACGCTACCTGCGCGGGTTGGGGACCGCTGCAACACAGCATCATCCGCCAAAAGTCTCACGCACCATCCAGCGTCGAAGCTCCGTCCCACCACCGTAACAACTGCGCCGCTGCCTCATTCGATAAAATACGAGCGGAGTTTGGTAATGGATGGAGTCCCTCCACAGAGCGCGGCGCCCGATATCCAGCTCTTGGTAATTGGCTCCCCTCGCAGCTCCTCCGCGCTTTGTACTCGCCAGCCTGTAAAGGGCTGCGCCACACGGTTTGCATATACTGCGGCGGGAGGAAATTTGGCGTGATGCAAATCCTCCCCCGCAGTCAGCGCGACGCCCGGGGAGCCCGTAAATGGCCTCTCCTGTGTCTCGCGTCTCTTTTTGATACGTAATCGGATTCATTTTTCCCCTAACCGCGCGCCCGCCGGCCCCTTTTTCTGCATTATTCAGGTACGCAGACGTGTGGGCACCTAGGCGGCGGCTTTGCAGTGCCCCCGGAACTCTTTCTCCCGCCGCGGCGCTGGCGTCGGCGGCGCCCAGGAGACCGGCCGGCTGATTTGCCTAATTGCGAGCGCCGGGGGCGGACGCGCGGCCTCTTCCGCGTGGCCGGCCGTCTGATCAATACCGCCCACCCCGTCACCAGCTGCCGCTCAAGCGACACTTGCTGCCCAAGGCAATGTGCCTTCTGGGGAAGCCCCAGCAGCAACCATTCCCGTAACTCAGTGGCCACAGAATCTTCTACTCCCAATCAAATTGCGTGGTTACGGTATACCGCCCCAATTTTGCGACTGGATAGGGGATTTCCTCTCATAGAGGACACAGTTCGTAGTAATCAATGGTAAGGCATCGACTGAAACAGAGGTGAATTCAAATTAAAATTCAAATGTTTGTAAATCTATCGGAGCAAACTGCGTGGTCATCAGTCCATAGCTTACAAACTACTTAAACCTAGGTAAACTAACCTAAGGACAAACACACACACCCATGCCCCAGGGAGGACTCGAACCTCCACGGCGAGCAACCGCGCGCTCCGCAGCGAGACGCTTTAGACCGCTCGGCTACTCCACCGCAGCAAACAGAGGTGATATCGGGCGTACCACAGGGTAGTGTTATTGGTCGTCTGCTGTTCCTATTTACATAAACGATTTGGGAGAAAATCTAAGTAGCTCTCTTAGGTTGTTTGCAGATGACGCCGTCATTTACCGTCTAGTAAAATCATCTGAAGATCAAAATCAGCTGCAGAACGATCTGAATAAGATGTCACTATGGAGTAAAAATTGGTAATTGATTCTAATGATGAGAAGTGTGAAGTCGTCAACATGAGTACGAAAAGAAATCCGTTAAACTTTGAAACTTCCTGGCAGATTAAAATTGTGTGCCGGAACCGGGACTCGAACCTGGGACCTTTGCCTTTCGCGGGCAAGCGCTCTACCGACTGAGCTACCCCGACACGACTCACGATGCCGCCTCACAACTTTACTTCCGCCAGTACCTCGCCTCCTACTTTCCAAACTTCACAGAAGCTCTCTTGCAAACACGCAAGACTAGCACTCCTGGAAGAAAGGATATGGTGGAGACATGGCTTAGCCACAGCCTAAGGGATGTTTCCAGAATGAAACTTTCACTCTGCAGCGGAGTGTGCGCTGATATGAAACTTCCTGGCAGATTAAAATTGTGTGCCGGAACCGGGACTCGAACCTGGGACCTTTGCCTTTCGCGGGCAAGCGCTCTACCGACTGAGCTACCCCGACACGACTCACGATGCCGCCTCACAACTTTACTTCCGCCAGTACCTCGCCTCCTACTTTCCAAACTTCTGGAAACATCCCTTAGGCTGTGGCTAAGCCATGTCTCCACCATATCCTTTCTTCCAGGAGTGCTAGTCTTGCGTGTTTGCAAGAGAGCTTCTGTGAAGTTTGGAAAGTAGGAGGCGAGGTACTGGCGGAAGTAAAGTTGTGAGGCGGCATCGTGAGTCGTGTCGGGGTAGCTCAGTCGGTAGAGCGCCTGCCCGCGAAAGGCAAAGGTCCCAGGTTCGAGTCCCGGTTCCGGCACACAATTTTAATCTGCCAGGAAGTTTCATATCAGCGCACACTCCGCTGCAGAGTGAAAGTTTCATTCCGTTAAACTTTGTTTACAAGATAAATCAATCAAAAGTCAAGACCGTAAACTCCACAAAATACCTAGGAATTACTATTACTTCTGACTTAAATTGGAAAGAGCACATAGATAATGTCGTGGGAAAGGCGAACCAGAGACTGCGTTTTATTGGCAGAACCCTTAAAAGATGCAACAGAACTACTAAAGAAATTGCGTACACTACTCTTGTCCGTCCTTTTATGGACTATTGGTGTCCATGTGGGATCCTTATCAGGTGGGTTTGACGGAGGACATCGAAAGATTCCAAAGAATGGAAGGTCGTTTCATATTGTCACGATACAGGGGAGACAGCGTTACGGAAATGATACAGGATCTGGGATGGGAATCATTACAAGAACGGCGCTTATTGCTGCGGCGTGGGCTACTTACGAAACTCCAGTCGCCAACATTCTCCTCCGAATGCAAAAATGTATTGTTGACTCCCACTTACATAGGTAGAAATGATCATCAGAATAAAATACGAGAAATCACAGCCCGAACGAAGAGATTCAGGTGTTCATTCTTACCGCGCGCTATTCTAGAATGGAATGGGAGATAAAATAGTATAACGGTGGTTCAATAAACCCTTTGCCAGGCACTTAAATGTTATTTACAGAGTATCCCAAGTAGCATGTAGATGTATTCACTTTATGCGACTTCAGTATCTCAGGTAGGTTCCGTTTGTGATACACCGATCAATAAAAGTGTTCCTGTACCCTGGTTTGAAAGTCTCCTGAACACTGACGTTGAATTGTATATTGCACCAAGAAGACAGTTCCTTAAATTGTCTACCACTCAACCCGCAAATACTAGGGTATCGTCAGGAGCCCACTAGGAAATTGTGATAGCATACCTATTGTTTTCTATGTACATAAATAATCTGACCGATAGAGTTAGTTGCATGCAATCTGCGGTTGTTTGCTAATGATGCTGTGGTGTACAGGAAGGTGTCGTTACTGAATGACTGTAGTAGGATGACTTCGATCAAATTTCTAGCAGTTCTGAGGAGTGGCAACTAGCTCTAAACGTAGACATATGTGAGGTGATGCAGATGAAAAACGCCCCGGCCTCCGAACCATTCAGCCACTCACCTTTCGGTTCTGGTACCTTCAACGATGTCACTGCTGGTTCAAACTTCCCCCTCCCCCTCTGGGCCAACCGAACACCATAAAACTTTGGAAATAATAAACCAACTTCAGTAGCAAACAAATTGACTTCTCATGTTAATGACCACAACCTGGCCTTGATTCGGTCGAATGCTGTTGCGGGCGCATTCAACATAGCAATAAAACCAATTCTTTTGTCTACATAGACAAATTATCCGCCGTATTCGATGAAAAGCAACTGGCTACTCGTTGCTGATGACCGTACTGTTTGCGACAGTGGAGGAGGTTACGGCACAGTCATGCCAATTCCTTGCGCGTAACATCACAAAGCGACTTGAAATGGGACATGGACGCAAGGACCGTTGTAGGAAAACTGAATTGACCACTTTTGCTGAGACAATTCTAGAAAAGTGTAACAAACATACACTAAGGTCATGGGACACTTCCTAAAATGTTGCCGGACTTTGTTTTGCCTGGCGAACTGCAGTAACTTAACGTGGCACTGACTCAACAAGCCCTTACAATTTCCCTGATTGAATAGTGAACTAAACTTCCTCTAGAGACGTCCATAGTTGCGGAGGTGCTACCGGTGAAGGATTTTGTGCAAGAACTGGCCTGTCGAATATGCCACAGAAATTTTTATGGCATTCAAAGTTCCATCACTGTTTGGATACACGAAGTCGACAAATGACTGCAGATGGTCCCGAAAAAGCCAAACATTACCATTCCTAGGCAATCACACGTCCAGTTCAACCAGAGAACCCACTACATTTCATCTAGAAACAGTTCATAGTTTCGGTGGGGTTTCCGCAACCCTGTAACCCCACCATCATCCCTTACTAGCTCTCTGACCAAGCAACGGTTCTTCTAGGATCCAGCCGAAATGGTCACGAAGGACGCTGCAAGCGATGTTATTCTGTTAACAAAGGCTGCCTATTGACGCCATATTGCGCCGCACTGTTCTAACGGACACATTCGACGTACGTCCCACATTGATTTATGAGATTATTTCACGCACTGTTGATGATCTGTTGGCACCGACAACTATACGCAAACACTGCTGCTCTGGAAGTGCTGGCCGTCGGTCAGTGCGTGATCCATGGTGAGTGGTAATACTCGAAATTTGTTGTCCACGGCACATTTTTCACACTGAGGACCTCACACTATCGATTTCCCTGAAGATTTCCTGAGTGTAATGTCGCATGGGCTTAGCTCCAACTACCACATCCAATCTGTTAGTTCCCGTTGTGCGGCCACAATCACGTCAAACCTTGTGTGCAGCGTGTATCTGTGCATAACGGTATAAAAACTTCAAATGTTTGTAGAACTTATGGGACTTAACTACGGGGTCATCAGTCCCTAACCTTACAAACTACTTATGAACTAGCCAAGACTAAGGACGACACAAATATCCATGCCCGAGGGGGGATTCGAACCCCCGACCGTAGTGGCCGTGCAGACCGTGACTGGAGCGCCTCAGTTCCCTCGGCCACCGCGGCCGGCATAACGGTATCCCGTAATATTTGTTACCTAAATGTAGATCTCCGATGCATTTCCTGTTTCCTTATTTTCGTTTATTTAAAAATGTAATTACCTAGAATCATTTCTAGAAACAGTATTTGAAAGATAGGTACACATTATACTAATGACCATTGTGAATTTTGTAACATTTCCAAGGTTAGCATTACTGTATAGTCTTATGTTAACTTTTAAGAATTTAAAAATAAACAACAACTGAAATGCTGCTAACAGTTTACCAAAAGTTGCATACCAAGACATTTTCAAATCACAGTGACAAAATATTCCGCTTTATATCATTACAAGAGCTGAAACACACACACTACACTCGTGATAGAGAGTATATTTGTATTCAAACTGCGGAAATGAAAGTCAGGTGTTTTAAACGAGGGGGAAGAGCTACATTATCGTCGTTTGATCATCGAACTTCACTCCTTGTTTAGCAATCAATTTTTCTTACACCAAAATATAATCTTATCTTTCAGTATGCATGGCGAATTGAAGATTTTGACGTAAACATTACCATATCGTTATCTGAAAATGTAAATAGTGTCGCTTTTGATGCTGGACTACTCGAATGCGAAACTAATTTTGAATATAAACGCAACTTCAGTGAAATGTGTTTATTTTTTGTTTTAACCATTTATTAAAAAAATCTTTGTAGAGCTTACGGGACTTAACTACAGGGTCTTCAGTCTCTAAAGCTACAAACTTATAAACTAGCTTATACTAAAGACGGCACCAACATCCATGCCCGAGGAGGGATTTGAACCCCCGACGGGGGTTTGAGGACAATATAACCAAAATCAGGATTGAAGAACATGTGTTCTCGCAATTACAGTAAGTTTAAGCAAAGAATTTTTCCCACTGTTGATTGAAATTGTATTGTTTCAGTGTCCCAGATAATTATGCAGAATTTCCCTCCTATGTCAAAGGTATCTAGTTACTTCGTTTCTGTTTATTAAAAACTCATGATTCTTACAGTACACGCAGGTTTGTGCTTAGATCGCAACCGTAGTCTGTAATGGAGTGTTAAATCATTACTCATACATAAAATAAATTTTTAATTAGTTTTCAATTTACATGTAGTGAAAGGTAAACTTATGATTCCTAATAGATTATGAACGCCTTTAAAGTTTCATTGCGAACATCTTTTCCTATCATTAATGGAATGTATTTACTTGGAAGATCCCAGCTCCATGACTCAACACTGAATGTGGTCTCTGGTGATAGCAAGAGAACTGATTCTGAATATTATTTACTTAATAATTAAAAGGAATGGTACGTTCATCAATCGTAGCAGAAGGTTTGCAGCACGAATTATATACGTGAAACACTGATGCTACAGTCATCCTCCCATCGGTAGCACCCTCTTCAGTAGGTAAAATTAATTGGTCGCATTGTTTTCTTTCTCGGTTACCGTTTTCGACTTCTTGTAAAATCATCTTCAGACCATGCTGCAGCAGGCAGAAATGAAAATGTGATGATCAGCTGCCTTCTAGACTGGTTTGAAATTAATTTTAATTATTCATAAAGATCGCTGACTACTCAGAAATGTTTTCGGAAACAACACTCACTAGGTGCTAGTGTCATCCACCTGGAAGCGAGCTCTGGCTACAGCCGTCTCTGTGTATGCCACGTGGGAAGCCTGCGCTATTCACTTGAACCCCGTTGCTACATTGTGTTGAACAGGGCATTCCGGTGTGGGTATCAGGCCACGTCCTTCGCTTCCATTGTCCTTTACTTCTGCCAATTTTTTTGCTGGCACAATGGGAATGGAGAGACACGACAAAGGCCTTTCAGACGGACGGTGACAAAAAAAAAAGGGAAAAATAAAAGAGATACCCTTCTGTTATCCAGCATGAGCTGTAAAACCATTATGAAAAATATTACTGTGAACGTTTCGAGTCGCATTTTACGAACGTAATGAGGAATGCCAGAACGAGAGAATTTAAGCTGCGTTTCTTTGTATTCTTTACTGCTGAATTTGATTTGAAATGTTATTCAGATAACAGGTCTGTAACAGCCACGTGTATGCAACATTTTTATGTTCCGTGAAATTTTTAACGTAGCGCATGGTTTGCTATATAAAAAAACTGTTTGTTCTCTTAAAAATGACCATTTTTGTGAACATATATCCTGAGAGTGTAATTAATTGTATCGTATTTTAATAAAATACGTAGTTCCAGTACAGGAAGAATAAAGAATTGTAATAAATATATTGAAGGCATTTCCACATTTTGCGTTAAGTTGATAGAGAGTGATTTTAGTAACTAATTTTTGAATGATCGCGTATCTAGCGGACCTAACTATCACGTCACTCAAATTTTCTTCGTTCTCACTTACGTAGCTAACTGCATATAGCAGCCTTTGAATCTTTACCAAACCACCTCATCTTTGAGGAAGAGAAATTACTCATCCTGGTCAGTGATATTACCTACAGGCTTTTTTTTTTTTTTTTTTTTTTTTTTCAAACGGCTACGGAAAGAAAAGTGAAAAGAAAGTATTTTTCGCGATTGAACTGATTAAAAAAGTGAGGTCTTTTCCGCATACGGTTCACGGCGATGCTAACATCACACCTTGTCTCAGAGCCAAAAACCAATCCTGACGCTGCGGAGATCTGGAATTACGGGAATTGAATTTCGTACTGGGGCGAGGAATTTCGTAGTCGGTTGATTAATCAGAGCCGGTAGCAGAAACACTTCGGTATATGACGGACGTGATTTCGGAGAAATGCGAAACGACTAATTAATGATCGTTAGACTGAACACGCCGAGGATTCCTGGAAATGCAGGACTGACACGTCGGTGCCTAAAAGCACTGAAAGGCATTACAGCAGAAAACGCTTGCGCCTGCTCCTTACAGTGAATCCGCAAATTAACAGCCACTTCCAAGCGTCAGCGACATTGTGTGGGAATTCCTGATACTCCTCCACGCCAAGGAAAGCGAGTGGAAATGCTTAGGCTATCGTCTCTTTTCAGAGTATAAAAAAATCTTTCGCGTAAGTACCTCAGCTGCTACTGTTTTGCCGCGGCGGAGCGGCCGAGCGCGTTGAAGCGCTATGCTACGATGGGCGAGGCCGTTCCCCGTCGGGGGTTCGAATCCCCCCTCGGGCATGGATATTTGTGTCGTCTTTAGCATAAGGTAGTTCATAAGTAGTTTGTAAGTTTAGCGACTGATAACCCCGCAGTGAAGTCCTTTAAGCTTAACAAACATTTGATTTTTGCTACTGTTTTTCCCCCTCCAGAGAACGTTACTGACATAAGTCTGAGTTATTAAGAACCTGTGAAGCAAACAGACGACATGTCACGGAGTCGCACTCGTGCTTCCTCTAGCCGAATGGGCCAATTTGAAAGGGATGGTCCTTTCGGAAAATTTCCACACAAGATACACATGTGGCGTCATTTGTGCAACGACATTGTCTGAAAACGTCCCTTGATCTTTCGCACACCCGTAGACGAGGTTTGGGCCTCAACGCAGCACATACGTCCGTCAGGATTGTCGTATTTTGAAGGTAGCAGAGGCATATCGAACAGCTACCTCAACACGGAAAACAACGTTTGTGATCCCAGAAGTGTCAACACTAACACACACCTCTAGCCCGTCTCCCAGTCAAGCCATAACATCGACGTTCACGGCTCGACTACTGCCGTCATCACTTGGAATGGCGTGTCGTGGTCTTCTGCGATGAAAGCGGATTGTGACAGAGCGCAAGTGATGGTCGTTTGCGCGTACGACGTCGACCTGACGAACGCCGAGGTGTACAGTGAATTTGTACAGGAAGAACAGCCAGTATAAAATAGTTCAGGGAAATTCTATTTCAGAACTTCGCCCAAGTTTTACAAGTGTTCTCCCACTGCAACATCCGCCGTGACAACGTGAGAAAACCTGTCAACTTTGCAGGACGAAGCCGGTCGGAATCATTATTGACTGCTGATTCTAAAATCACACCACCCTTCTGGCGTCCCTGCTTAAACTATTGACGTTTTGATGCCACCGTGGAGCCAGTCGCAGACACCCACGATTGATCACATTTGCTTCTTCTGGAGGACTCCAGTGTGCGAGAATGTTCCTTGACTCTCTTGCGTTCTAGCTCTCGTACACAACAGACGCACTCCGAAGGCCCAGTCTCAGTGCGAGGCGAACGGCCCCATGCCGTATGCTGTCGCCTAGTCAGTGTGCGGTATCAGCCACGAACTATGTGAATCGTAACCGTTATCTTTTCCGTTTTCTAATCCGCTAACTTAGACTGCTATTCATTGCATCCGACCTCAGGGCGTGTCCTGCTATATATATCCCGTACTCTCAGAATATAGACAATATTCTTGAATCCTATCTTTTATTTATCAATTAGTCACCCCTTCCCAGGACGCGCACAAGCCTTCACCGCTTTGCCTTTCATCCTGACAGCACCTCCAACTCATTTACACAGCAGTGGGATGGGTCATACAATTTTAGTACCATCCGTTCACACATGTTTGTAGAGCTTATGGGACTTAACTACGGGGTCATCAGTCCCTAAACTTACAAACTACTTATGAACTAGCTAACACAAAGGACGGCACAAATATCCATGCCCGAGGGGGCATTCGAACCCCCAACCGTAGTGGCCGTGCAGACCGTGACTGGAGCGCCTCAGTACCATCCGTGGGACAAAGATTAAGTGCTCTACACATTCGTCCAAGACACACTGGTACCACCTCAGGCCTTATGGTCTGGGGTCGATAAGCTGAAGCTCTCCTTCGTGTTTGTGGAAGAAATGCTGACCAACCTTGGAGCATGCAGAAATTTATAAGACCCGTTCAACTGTCATTCTTGCAACAGGAAGGTGATGTGTTGTTTTAACAGGGTGAGGCTCATTCACTCACTGCGCGTGAAACTCGGCGTGGTTTTGAAGACCTTCAGCAACTTCCCTGACCAGCACGATCACCGGACTTTTCTCCAATCGAGCACGTACGACATTCACTACTGACCATTAAAATTGCTACGCGAAGAAGAAATGCAGATTACATTTTCAAGCAATTTGGGTGCATAGCTCCTTAGAAATCAGTACCCAGAACAACAACCTCTGGCCGTAATAACGGCCTTGATACACCTGAGCATTGAGTCAAACAGAGCTTGGATGGCGTGTACTGGTACAGATGCCCATGCAGCTTCAACACGATACCACAGTTCATCAAGAGTAGCGTCTGGCGTATTGTGACGAGCCAGTTGCTCGACCACCATTGAGCAGACGTTTTCAATTGGTGAGAGATCTGGAGAATGTGCTGGCCAGGGCAGCAGTCGAACATTTTCCGTATCCTTACACTAGGCATCCCAACAACGTTTCACCAGGCAACGCCGGTCAACTGCTGTTTTTTTTTTTTAATGAGAAATCGGTTGGAAACTTTCCTTATGTCAGCACGTTGTAGGTGTCGCCACCGGCGCCAACCCTGTGTGAATGATCTGAAAAGCCAATCATTTGCATATCACAGCATCTTCTTCCTGTCGGTTAAATTTCGCGTCTTTAGCACGTCATCTTCATGGTGTAGCAATTTTAATGGCCAGGAGTGTATGACAGCTGGCACTTCCTCCTCTTCTACTCACACAAGTCTTGCAGAACTACGTGGACAGGTCGAGCACGCGTGGAGTAACGAATCACAAGGTAGTGTATGCTATCTGTATCATGGAGTGAACATCAGAATCAGCACCTGCATTGGCGCCCGTTTAGCCTACACCGTGTACTGATATGGGTGTTTTTATCGTGGATGGACACTTGGTATCTCAGTACCGCTTGATATACTGATGTGTCAATGCAATCATATCATCTACTGCAGTGGCGTAACTATGGGGGGGTGAGGGGGATAGAACCCCCCCAGAACCCGAAAAGAGAAGAGAGAGTAAAAAAGAGAGAGAGAGAGATAGAGAGGGGGGGGGGGAAGAAAAGAAATTGTATAACAGCAATCTGGTAAAGGTAAAGATTTGGAACTTGGGGTGTTTTACCATAAGCTTTCGTTGGAAGGGAGTGAATTACTTTCTTCAACGGGAGTGGTAGATGGTAGTCTGTCTAGAAACTGACTAAAATTTTGCTCATCAAGCATATCTATACCCCCCTCCCAAAAAAACCAAGTCCTAGTTACGCCACTGATCTACTCCATACGCACTGTTTCTACAATAAATGTGAAGTGAATTGAAAAGCTCTAAATGGGTGTACGAACTTTTATTTCGATGTACAGTATAATGATCTCGCTTGGCCAGGAACATCCTGTCTATGCAGCCATCCGCGTGTCTTCTGTAACTTGTCTCGTGCTTCTGGGAACCGGCAAGGTGCAAGGAGATCGCCTCCGGAAGGCTTAATGCTAATGTGCGAAATTCCATCTAATGCCTTGTCGATATTCAGCATCAGAAACGCCTCCGAAATCGAAGCCGGAATGCGAAAAGTAGACGCCGAGGGAATCGGGGGCGGGCGAAAGGGAGTGGGTGAGTGGGGTGGCCCTGGCTGGGTTCTCCGGCAAATGCGAGGCTGCGCGCAGCCGGCTGTGACACGGCTTATCCCGGGACTGCGCCGCCTCCACGCACGCTGTGCGCCACTCAGCGGGGGCGGGCGGCGAAATAAAAAGCGCAAAAGGGGGAAAGAGAGAGCGGCCGAAGACAGAGGCCGCCAGCCGGAGCGATGACAAGATTGGAGAGCAGGATAAACACGCAACTTCACAGAGAAATATACATGGGATAAAAGTCCGGGGGAAAAACAGTCGGCACCCACTCCTACCCTTGCTGCCCTCCTCCCCCCACCCCTGTCACTCGGCCAAGGATGGCCGTAGGCTCCTTCCAATCACCCCGCGCCTTGGGAGCTGACGAATTATGTTCCCAAAAGCGGGACTACATCTAGAATGTTGACTGCTCGCAACATGTCTGATGGTAGATTTCTTTTGGTTGGCAATGCCCTCTCTGACATCGCGCATTGGTTACTTATCTTCTAACAAGGAAAGTACTTGAGCTCTCCAGTCACGGTCCGCACGGCCACTACGGTCGGGGGTTCGAATCCCCCCTCGGGCATGGATATTTGTGCCGTCCTTAGTTGTAAGTAGTTTGTAAGTTTAGGGACTGATGACCCCGTAGTTAAGTCCCATAGACTCTACAGACATTTGAACATTTTGAACTTGAGCTCGAAGAAACACATATACACCAAAATCGTATGAGAGATAATGTAAAGATCCCTTATTGCACCAGTGATACTTTCGCATCTGCAAAACTCTGCAGTCGTCCGTTAGAGGCCTCTGCATGTGTCTTGCCACATTGCACTTTGACCTGTCGGTTCGCCAGTAGGAACGTTGCAGTGTGCCTCCGAAGTTGCGTTTTGTGACGTTATTTGTGTGCTGAAGCGTCAGATGGGGCGGCGATTGGTAATCAATCCTGCTAATGTATTGTGATTGGTTGAGATGAAGTTACGAAGCACCCTTCTTCGTGAAGATGTTATTGGTGCAGAAGATGAATCATTCGCATGTTACCTGGTTACTATTATAGTTTTTCTAATCTATGTCCATATTTCTGCACTATAATATATACCAGTGAATGATTCATCTTCTACACCAAGATCGTATTCACGAAGAACGGCTCTTAGGAATTTCATGAATTTCATCTCAACCAATCGCAATAAATTAGCAGGATTGATTACCAATCGGCGAACCATATGACGCTTCACTACACAAATAACGCCACAAAACGCAACTTTAGAGCCACACCGCACTGTCCCTACTGGTCCAGACTGGCGTACCGGCAGATCAAAGTGCAATGCGGCGTGGCACCAACACATAATGATGATAATAGGGATCATAATGACGAACAACTCATTGCAAGTGTTAGTGCTATGGTAAGTGCGGGAAGAGGCACTGGAAACAGTGGCAGTGAATACCAAGTCTTCCGAGAAGAAGGTTAAAGTTGCAACTATCATCACGGCTTTTGATTAAAATACGCAAGAGAACATGTTCGATGATTATTACGTAAGTTGTCACAATTACATCTACAGTGCCATCCAGCACATTGAGGTGTACGTAGAGATCCTGTAACCAAACGTTCATACAGATATGTTTGATCGAGTCCATGTACTTTCCTTGTAAGATAACAGAATTATTTTAGTTCGCTTACTTTCTGGCCTCTACTTTTGATATTACGTTTACCAGTAATCCCTTTTCTGATACTCCTCACTTCTGTCGTCTTCCTAACGTCTACTCTCAAGCCATTCATTACATTCAGTATGTAGTGCTATTATCCCTCGCTTTTACTTAGGCTAGTCATCGGTGAATAGTATCTCGGACGTTATTTCGCACGTAGTTCAGCTACAGATATCCAAAGCGAACATAAGAGATCGAAACTGTCCATTCAAGATTCTTGCAGGAGCTAAATACTTCAAGCGTTTAGCCAGGGTTGCGCACACCTTTGTGTTTGGTGCAACTAATTCATAAAAGACGCAACAAATGCAACACGTAATATAGTATAAGAACAGTGTCAAGAAGCGTATAATTTCTGTTCTTCCTTCGTTTACTGTTGACCTAGATGCAAACCAAATTGTGGAGACCAATATCTATTGCAGGCTATCTTTTATCCATTCCTCTAAAACTCGACTTTAAAATTAATGTTTCACTTAATGTGTATTTCAAAATACAGAAAAAGTGGTGGATTTCTTTTGATGCACACAGCGCGTGAAAACGGTCGTGTATCCCTATTCTTTTCTTCTATTTGACTTGAAAAGTATATCTTCCGTTTTCTGAATATATCGTGAATAACTACGCAAAATACACCATCTCGCTGAGTGTGGTCGTATGTGAAAGAGATGGTCGACAGCGGAAGAAGGAGAGATATGTGTTGCTATCCCCTGGTATTTTCAAAATATTGCCTTCCTTATTAAAACATGATAACACATACAAGGGTTTTAGCTAGCAAGAATTGCCATGGAAGTCATAAGTACAATCCGGAAAGAAACGAAACGCTGACAATTACGGGGAACAATTCTTGCAATCAGGGATCAATTCTCTGCTTCATTAAACTAATATCTGTCTTAACAATACGAATCATCTTTGTCCGAGAAAAACGCGGAGCATAGGTTTTCATGACGTCCAGTATCCTCCTCAATTGGAATTATTTCCTTACTAACTTCGATATGAGAACCAGTTCACCAGTACCATATATTACGAGAATATAAAGTAGAAAATGAGACTACCGCGGCGGAGCGACCGAGCGCATTGAGGCACGATGCTACGATGCGCGAGACCGTTCCCCGTCGGGGGTTCGAATCCCCCCTCGGGCATGGATATTCGAGATATTCCTGCTGTCTTTAGTATACGCTAGATCATAAGTAGTTTGTAAGTTTAGGGACTGATGACCCAGCAGATAAGCTTCACAAACATATGATTTTTTTTTAATTATTTTTTAATTTTTATTTACTATTATTTTTTAATGAGACTAACTACAGTGCAGCACGCCGCTTCACGTCGGAGGATACCTTCCGCAATTGAAGGCGAGACGTCAGGGGAAAGTTTTATATAGGGACCACGACATCTCAGCCCGGAAGTTTTAAGTAATAACAATACCTGCCGTGAAAGCCTTCAAAATGGTCAAATGTTTGTATAGCTTATGGGATTTAACTACGGGTCATCAGTCCCTAAACTTACAAACTACTTATCAAATAGCTTATCCTAAGGACGCCACAAATATCCACGCCCGAGGGGGGATTCGAACCCCCGACCGTAGAGGCCGTGCAGACCGTGACTGGAGCGCCTCAGTCCCCTCGGACACCGCGGCCGGCTGAAAGCCTTCATTATATGATACAGTCCAGCTTGATTTATTCTTACACAAAACCAAAGACATTTCAAGTTAAGAGAGGAGTAATACTATTACTACACGGAAATAAAATAATTTACATTTTGATCTGTAACCTGTTCTTATTCAACGCATCCGAGAAGGTGGCGTCATGGAAAAATCGTTTGCATACAATAAAATGAAAACATTAAAGATATTGTATTACTCGATATCAAATGACATTGTGTTGAAGAGACTAGGGGCGCGGTAAGGAACAACTTCAGAACGAACAATTTGCTATATTTCAGTCAGGAAACTGAGTAAAATGTATCCCTAAACTATGTGCGAGTCACCGAACAGGGCGAGTACAAGCCGTTGCTGCTTGTTGTCCTGGCTAGCTTACGATACCAGTGCGCAGTTTGGTGCGTTACAAATGCTTTCGTAACGTCCGGCACTAGCGCTACCGTGCGACCTTGGTAGAACTAACGGCAACTAGGAGTCCCTGAAACGAAAACACGGGAACTGCTAGTTGTCTCTAGATAAAGCGACATGCGCGGGTAGTGTGCATTACATAAACTCCAGGCTGAAAATAAACCGCCAAAACTCATTGTAGTGGTCTAATTGTGTGGCTAGATAACTGCCCGGTTAGGGTGTAAATATATTTATTTTTTATCCATACCTACTATTTAGTGAACGGCGCGTCGAAACATCACGAGTTGTGTTTATAAGCTCTATGTCTAACAACACTACTTTTTCGAAAAACTTACGGGTATGCAGCCTTGTATGAAATTTGACATAGGCCGATATTTCGGCAGGAGACCACCCTGCCATTTTCAAGGCGAAACTGCAGTGAGGAAGCAATGTGCAACGATCTTTAAGACATCGGTCGAATTTTGCTTAAAAACAATGTGAAATGTGCGTTTCGTCCACCATCTAAAATTAAGATACTGTTGGGATCCGTTAAGGATGATCTCGGTTTGCTCAAGGCGGGTGTCTACCGTATCCCTTGCAGCTATGGCATGTCATATGTTTGTCAAACTATTAGGATTGTTGAGGATCGTTCTATTGAGCATAAACGTCACACACGCTTACAACAGTGAAACAAATCTACTGTGGCCCAACACTTTCACTCTATGGAATACAACAAAAAGGAAATTTTGGCATGCTCTTCCAGTTACTGAGACTGTGTTATAGAGAAAGCCATTGAAAAAAAAAAAAAACTAGCTGATAACCTTATTGAATAGGGATGGAGGATTTTGCTGAAATTCCGCATGGGATCCTGCTCTCTCATTTGCCAAAAAACAGAGGTACAAAACTAATTTGTCCTCATCCGTTGAGAACTGATGTTCATTATCGATATTCTGACCGTTTTCATCTTTGGTCGTGTCGGCGCTGTGTGCTTTCTTGTTCGGTGTGTGTTGTCTTTCCAGTTAACTCATTGAAAATTGAGGGTTTAAAGATCGTTGCACATTGCTTCCTCACCGAAGTTTCGAATTTAAAATGACAGGGTGGTCTCTTACGGAAATATCGGCCGACGTCGAATTTCTTACCTGGCTGCATATCGTAAGTTTTTCGAAGTTGTTATTCTAAAGGAGAAGTGAAGGAATCACTATTATTTTTGTCCATTATTCGTCCATAATTGTGTTTATTGTATACAGCTATTACAAAAATTGTGAAACTAAATAGGAGAATCATCTTTTTCGTGTTTCGTTATCCTTAGTTACTTAGAAAATTTCCTTCTATTGCAACTAAATAAAAGACTTTTTTTGTTCCATACACATTTTGCATCTTTATTTGTTAATAATTATCAGCGGCCTGTTTGTTTATTCTGTAAATAATATTCATTGCAGAACAGTTATAAATATTTTGTTATGTCTGATAGGATAACATATATCTTTGTTACGTTACGGGTTTTAATTCTAATTCATAATTCTATCACTTACAACATAATCCATCCATATGGAGCATATACACACAGCTCCATAAGGACACATATGGAGGAACACCAAAATCGTAATTAATACTGAAAAATTAAATTAACTTCGAAAAAAAAAAACTTGTGCTACAGAAGTTGTTTCTAAACTAGTAGTTTAGAATGAGAAACTGTAGCACAGCAAAGATTCATGTTATCCTGTGAAACATAGCAAAATATTTATACCATTCTGCAATCAATAATATACACACAAAAAACAAGCATGCATAGCAGGCCGCTGATGATGCTTCACAAATAAAGAAGTGAAACGCGCATGGCACAAAAAACGCCTTTCATTTAGTTGCAATAGACGGAAATGGACTTCTACAAATAAAAAAATACTTTAATTAATAAATGTTCCAAATGTTTGTAAAGCTATGGAAGCAAACTGCAGAAGTTATCAGTCCCTACACTTACAAACTACTTAAATTACGATAAGGACAACACACACATACCCATGCCCGAGGGAGGTCTCAAACCTCCGACGGGAAGCAGCGGCGCATTCTACAACAAGGATACTTCAATTATTTACCAACATTAATTGTGTGGATACTGGATTACCTTCATGTGCGGCACCTTTTCTTGTTGTCGTGGTCTTCAGTCCGCAGACTGATTTGCTGCACTTCTCCACGCTACCCTGTCCTGTGCTAGCTTCTTCAGCTGAGAATACGATCGTCAATCTACATCCTTTTGTATCTACTTACTGTATTTATCCCTCGGTCTCCCTCTACGATTTTTACCCCCACACACTTCCTTCCAATGCTGAGTTAACGATTGCTTCATGTTTCAGAATATGTCCCTTCTCTTAGTCAGGATATGCCAGAAACTTCTTTTCTCGCTAATTCTGTTGAGCACCTTCTCATGAGTTACGTGAATTACCTATCTAATCATCATTCGTATGTAGCACTACATTTCGAAAGCTTCTATCATCTTTTTGTCTGAGCTCCTTATCCTCCACGTTTCATTCCCATACAATGCTACACTCTCAGCAAGGACTTCCTAACATTTAAACTAATACTGGATGTCAACAAATTTCGCTTCTTCAGAAACGCTTTTCTTACCATAGCCATTCTGCATTTTATATCTTCTTTACTTCGGCCATCTAAAATAATCTTGCTACCCAAATAAGAAAACTCATCCACCACTTTTATCGTGTCATTAACTAATTCCTTCAGCATCGCCTGATTTTCTGACACTAAATTCCATTACCATCGTTTTAGTCTTGCTAATGTTCATCTTATATCTTCCTTTCAAGTTACTGTCCATTCCATTCAATTGCTCTTCCAGGTCCTTTGCTGTCTCTGACAGGTTTACTTTGTCATCAGCATACCGCGAAGTTTTTGTTCTTTCTCCCTAGACTATAATTCCGCTTCAAAATTGCTCCTTTCATTGCTTCACTGCTTTCTCACTGTACAGTTAGAACAAGTTTTGGGAAAGGCTACAACACTGTCTTACTCCATTCCCAACCACTGCGAACCTTTCATGCTCCTCGAAGCTAATAAATGCTGTCTGATTTTTGTACAAGTTGAAAATAACTCTTCAATCCCTATATTTTACCCCTGATACCTTCAGAATTGGAAACAGTGTAATCAATATTGTCAAAAGATTTCTCCAGATCTGCAAATGCTAAAAACGCAGGTTTCCGTTTCCTTAACCTATCTTCTAAAATAAGTCGTAATCTATGTATTCCTACATTCTTCCTAAATCGAAACTGATCTTTCCAGAGGTCGAATTGCACCAGATTTTTCATTAGTTTGTAAATAATTCGTGTTTGTACACTATTTATTAACATCGCACCTTTTATTAGTATCGTTTAATAGGTGCAAGACTCGTCTTGTTTTTCCAAGTTTCGGACGAACACAATAACAGTCTAGCTGTTTTGCCGGCGTAAAGCTCCCGGTGTTACAACGTCCTCGACAACCGGAGCATAAATTATAACGGAGACAGGATTTTAATGAGGGTATTTTTAAAAAATGAGGTAGCTGCCTTCGTGTATATTTGGAGTAGCTACAAATAAACTCCCAGTCGCAGATAGGGTATCTACAATTCATGAATCACGCAGTCGAGAGGAAGAACGGCGAGAGGGGGAGGGAAAGGTAGGTCCTTCCGATCGACAAAGCAGTACGCGAAATTTCACTTTTAAGATGGCGGAAAGGGGAAAAGAGGCGGGTCGGCGTTAATGAACGAATTTAGAAGCAATTTTACACAAAGTCGACTGCAGTCGGCAGTGTTTCATCGCCAGCTATAGAGATGCTCTCGGGTGAAGAGCTTTCTAATGAACATTGGGCTGTAGCGGGGGAGTGGAGGGGGCGTGAGCGTCGAGTGGCGGACTGGGAAGCTTGGGTTGCGGGGGAGGGGGGTGGGGGGAGGGAGGGGGTGGTGGCTCGTTAGCGGCGGTCACTGGCCGGCGCCATAACGAGACAACTGCAGCCAGAGTGCGCGGACACTCGTGCCACACGTAGAGCGCCGCGACTCCCATGTCCGACAGCGGCGGACACGCACGACCTGACTGTTTCTCTTTGCTGCCTCCCACACTTCTCAACCCGTGCGACCCCCTAGTAAACGTAATGCATTACTCTCAAGAGGAGGAACTCACGGCCTCATCTGTGTCAGTCCTTAACTCTGTGCTCGGTGCTACCTCCCAAATTATCGTCTATCTATAGCAGTGCTTTCCAAACATTCCCCTCATGGCGATACCCTTTTACAGCTTACAGTTTTGCGCGACACCCTTTCACTAATAAAAATACATATGGTAGAATTTAGATGGTTGTAGCGGGGGAGGGGGGGGGGGGCGGAAAGGAAATTAAGGATCGCTTAAATGTAGTTTGTAAACGAAACTGAAATAACTCGTACGCATTGACATGTTTAATGTTGATCCTGACTGCAGCAATTACGCACGCTCATCGCAAGAAAAGGAAACATTAGGAACTACGGAGTTGTGCAACAGAGTAATCAAATGTTCAAATGTTCGTTAAGCTTATGGGACTTAACTACGGGGTCATCAGTCCCTAAACTTACAAACTACTTATGAACTACTTACGAACTAGGACGGCACAAATATCCATGCCCGAGGGGGGATTCGAACCCCCGACCGTAGTGGGCGTGCTGACCGTGACTGGAGCGCCTCAGTCACCTCGGCCACCGCGGCCGGCTGCATCAGAGTAACACCGCAGACAACAGTGCCTAACTCACACAGCAATACTTGCTCCTTTTTTTTCTTTTCTTTTACATTTATTTGGCCTTCCGAGTGTTAACTCAATGTGGCCATCTACAATACACAATGGAAATGTACATATATTTAAATAAACAGACAAAACAGAAGTACATTTTGTCAAAATGGAAAAGTGGAAACAAAGCGATAACTGCATTACATTACAATTTAAATAATGTTGGAATATTTTCACATATTCACAAGCAAAACCTTATATTACCAACACACTTGATGCTTAAAGATTGTGTACAGTGATCTTAATAAACTTAATTATGATTTTATATACACGAATGTCTTTCGTAAACAAAAGGGAAGAAGCTGACTGGGGAAGAGGATATCCCATCTTCACCAATGTCTGCAAGAAGTTCAAACGTTCTCGGTCAAATTTGGAGAACCTGAACAGGATGTGGATGACATCAGCTTCCGTTTCAGGATCACACTCGCATGCCGCCGAATCGTAGATGTTGATTCGATGTAGATGTTTTGGATAAGAGGCGTGATTGAAGCGAAGACGAATAATGGTAGAAATCGCGGATCGGTGCAGATGAGTCCTCATAAACCACGGCTGCGTAGAAATCCGAGGTTGCAGCACAGCGTAAGAAGCGCCTTTCGTTTCTTGGGAAACGTCTTCTACTCGCGACCCAACTTTCGAAACACGAAAACTGAATTTCGGAAACCGTTTTTCGCTATCGTGTGTACATGTCAGGGCCAGATACGGTTTTGCTGGATAGATTGAAAACGGCATCTGGAAATTAGCTGCTCGGATTTCTGATTTAGACAGCATAGTGCCTGTTCCCTTTCAGTTAAATATTATCACATTATTTTCAGAAATAAAGAGGATGTATTTATGACAAGTGATGAATTATTATTTACGTTCTGTTGTTAGGTTCTTGCTTCACCACGTCCTCGAAAGTTCTGACATATTCGGAAAAAATTGATAAATATTTGTGACAAGAATATGAATGTCATTTCTGGCTAGAGCGCGACATTATACCACAGAACAAGAGAGACATCTAGTGCCATTATTTAATATTGAATGAAACAAATACAATGAGACTTTATTAAGTGAACTTAGAAAACATTCGGATAATCGCAAATCTGGATAATTTAATCTATGCATAAAACCGTGATTTGTATTATTAACTCTAGATGCCTTTCTAGAATTAACACGTAATGTTAGGAATTCATTCAAAACAACGGAACGAAACAAGATAGTGCTTTGACATTTTTAATCACACGTGGCACACAACCTAGCGGCTTAGCTATTGGAAACGGCCTAGCTCAATTAACGATGAAACATTCGGTGTCTAAGCCTAATGATAAATAAATGCTCGCTGTCTAACACAAACTGTAACGAAACGCGTGCTACACATACGGTGTGGGATGCGGTGGGTAGTTCCACCGGGCAATGTTGTACATGCTCGGACCAGACAACAAAGATATTTACTCGCGGTTGACAATCCGGATTATCGCGAATCCCTGTAACTGAGGCCCGGATAATCGAGTGACCGATCATTCCTTTAATACGTGATCTGGAAAATATATTATGGAATACGTTAGATATGTATAATGCCAAAATTCATCGAACATCTTTTGTGAATTTCTGCATCTTCACTGAGGATCCTTACTAAGATAACTGAAATCGTTTTGCGACAATAAATGCAAAATATTTTTTGATGACCAATGCTGTTTCATGTAATGTTTCCAATATTATCAAACTCTTATTTCCAAAACTACCTCACGTATTTGCATTTTCACTGGTAATATGAGAGTATATTGGGTATCAGCATCAGATACTTTCACTACGAAGGCGTAGAATACAGATATGCAAGAGCTACTACAGTCACTGCAGCACCCTACAGGCCCAAAGCTGAGGAGCAACACAGTCCATGAATAAATGCATACTTTCGCGGCGATATTCACCGATAACTTTTCAAAAAAATGTTCAAATGTTTGTATAGTCTATGGGACTTAACTACGGGGTCATCAGTCCCTAAACTTACAAACTACTTATGAAATAGCTAATACTAAGGACGGCACAAATATCCATGCCCGAGGGGGGATTCGAACCCCCGACCGTAGTGGCGGTGCAGACCGTGACTGGAGCGCCTCAGTCCCCTCGGCCATCGCGGCCGGCGATAATTTTTCAAGTCGAGTCACTTGGTTTACTCCCACGAGCTTTCGGCAGAAATCTCCCCTGCCGTTGTTAAGTGGTTGACTGTTCTATGGCTATTTCTTTTTAACTCTTTCCATTCCCTTTCCAGATGGGTAAAGGGCGGGCTGTTACAGTGCTTCTTGCTGCACCGTTCAGCCTATCCTATCGAAATTTTTATTTTATTTTATTTATTTTTTAAAATCTTTTCATTCCCCTCCCTGACGGGGTAGACACGGGCCGCTAGAGAGCTTCTTATCTGCTCTATTCAGCCATTGGTGTTCTAAATTTATTTATTTACAATTTTCAGTTTATTCCTTAAAACGTAAAACATAATTTATATGGTATAGAAAGTTTAAAAAGTTATTTCTAGTGTTTACATATCACACTACTTTTGGCAGTGGCTGGTTACTACAATGTTATTTTTATTGCTGCTATGTACATATCCTTTTTAATGTAGAGCTTATGGGACTTAACTACGGGGTCATCAGCCCATAAACCTACAAACTACTTGTGAACTAGCTTATACTAAAGACGGCACAAACATCCATGCCCTAGGGGGGGGGGATTCTAACCTCCGACCGCAGCGGCCGTGCAGACCGTGACTGACACGCCGAAGACCATTCGGCCACTGCGGCCGGCTGTACATATCCCACTGCTTTATGCAGTGGCTGGGTATTACAATTTTTGTGATGTTGTTTGGTCTTGGTCTTGTTGTTCTTTCTCCGTGTGTTGTAGCGTCTTTCATTCAGGTTTGGTGGGGTTTCTTCGTTTTGTATTAATGGCAGCATTGTGAGTTCGCGATCTTGGTGTAACTTGGCGCTGTTTAGTGAAATGGTTCTGTTGGGATGTATGTACTTACATTTTGGTTTCCTGGTTCTGGTGGGACTTGTTGTGAGCATGTGTTCTGGGTTTATTCTGTGTTCGAGAATGCGCTTACCGTACTTGGCCCTAAGCTGTACTAATCTTGCTTGCAGTGGTGTAACTCTTGCGTTCTCATATACCTGATTGCTTGGTGTGATGTTGGGCAGTCTCATGAAGCTGCGTAGTAATCTACGTTGTGTGGAGTACTTTTTTTCAGCTATTGTGGCAGGCATTCCTGCTAGAGTAGGAGCCCCATACTCCAGGACCGGTCGTATACATGTTTTGTATGTGTGTACTGTTGTTCTTGTGCTGCAGCCTCCTAGTCGAACCTGTACCTTACTCACTAGTCCTTGTCTTTTCCTTATTTTCTTCAAGGTTTCTCTTTGGTGGTGTTTCCAATTTACATATTTGTCAAAGTGAATGCCTAGATATTTGGCGTTGTCACTGAGCTGAGCCAAGTCCCCCATAAAGTTATCTGTATAACCCGTTCCACTTGGTCATTGTTTTTCGTGAGGTCTCTGTGTCGGAACAATGCGGCTGCTTGCTTATAAAGCCGCGCTGCCGCTAGTGACGTCACCGGCGCTCAGTTCTTAACCGTATTTGATAACGTTTTCGTAGCGCGGTCGCCGCGCCTGCTTCATCTCCCCGATAACAAAGTCTCAGCCCGTACTGAGCTCCAATCTACCGTCTTTATTCAGAGTGTTGTCAGATTTTTCTATCTCCTTTGTCTCGTTTATGAAGCTGTCCTAGAACTCGTTCGTCCATTTAATAATAAACGTACCGTCGAATAGCATTCGACATCTGTTGTCCAAAGCATGTTACTCTACATCTGACTTTTCATGGTAACGTAATCGAAAACACCTTTCAGGCTCGATGTCGGTCAGGCTATTCGCACTATATAACAGCGCAGCAGAGAGCATGAAAGGTGCAATTATTAAGCGGTGGTATTATTATTAAAAGTACGAACTGGTTCTGCGACAGCTTAATAATAGAAATGAAAAAATCTGACAAGACTCTCAATGAAGTCGGTCGACAGCAGCTCAGTACGGCCTGGGAACCTGTTTTCAGGGAACTGATGCGGGTGCGGCCGCCGCTCTACCAAGACTTCATAAAGTATGGTCACCGGTGACGTCACTGGCGGCGGCGCGGCTATGTAAGACGGCAGCGGCACCGACAGGACAGTCAACCACTTCACAATGGCTGAAGAGGTCTCTGCCGAAAGCTCGTGAGCAGTAGACCACCTAAAGCGACTTGAAACCTGAAACGTTTTATTAACACCATCCATATATGAAAGAACTAGTTCAAGGATTGAAAGTTCCTGAGGACAGCACTAGGCTTCACGTTGCCCAAAATGTTGGACAGAAAAGGCGTTTCTATGAGGCCCGTCTGTTTCACATTCCAAATTCTTGATGCGTTCCACCACGCCGGTGCCAAAAACGCCATTCTGATAATGAGGTCCCTGTAGTGACAATTTCAGAGACTATTTTGCAATCTTTTGGAGACATGTGGATGATACATTGCCGCGGTGGAGTAGCCGAGCGGTCTAAAGCGCCTCGCTGCGGAGCGCGGTTGCTCGCCGTGGAGGTTCGAGTCCTCCCTGGGGCATGTGTGTGTGTGTGTGTTTGTCCTTAGGTTAGTTTACCTAGGTTTAAGTAGTTTGTAAGCTACGGGCTGATGACGACGCAGTTTGGTCCAATAGAATTACGAACATTTGACTTTTTTTTTCTTTTTTTTTTTTTTTTTTTTTTGATGATACATTTGTAGTATAGACTAATAGTAAAGAAAACGTTTTTGGACCATCTAAATTCTATTCATAAGAACATCCGATTTCTTATCGAGCTAGAAAGGGATGGTTGCCTGCCTTTCTAGAATATGTTGATTCATCGTAAAACTGAGGGTACTCTGGAACATGGTGTTTTTCGTAAGCCGACACGTATGGATCTGTATATGCGAGCAGACACACGTCATCATCCTGCGCAAAATAATGTTATCCCTAATACATTTGTACAAAGGGCACATATTTCTGACAATGACCATCTACAGCAATAACTTAAGCACATGGGGAAAGTATTTCAAGAAAATGCCTATCCACTGTGGGAGATTCACAAAACATTCAAATTCAAACTAAAATGAAATTTACACCGGAAGAACCAGAAGATAAAATGTTCGTCAGTGGGCTTCCTACTATGCATCGGTAACTTATGCTCAAAAATTGGTCTCATACACTCCAAATGCAAAGTCATTTTTTCTGCCATCAACAGAGATATCTGCGCTTGTTGGCTCCGTGAAGAAATTTAGTTTTGCGGAAGGTGGGTATGTTAGAAATTCCTTTTATTTATCATTATTTCGCATTGCACCACAAGAAAAAGGCCTTCGTCACATCTTCCAGAAGTGGCTACAGACGTTGGATAACTGCCACAACTTCGGTTAGTAAGGTCTGGTGTAAGGCATCCCCCATTTTCTGCGTGCCTTACAACGCTTAAATGGCGCTACGGGTCAATGGCATATCAAAAGGGAGTGGAAAAACAAGGTTTCCTTCTCCCCCCCCCCAAAAAAAAGTATTTTGATGGCAGCCAGGTTTGCTTTTGACTGAAGCAGCTGGTAATAACTACTACATTCTGTCCTCTCCTTTCGTGCTATTTTTCAGTCTGTGGCTGCTAATAGGGGACAAAATCTGTAGTATTGGGGCGCTCAAGGTCGCTATTACATATAAATGAGACGCAAGCGCAACTTGAAGAGTGATCCTATTTTTTTTTCTCTGAATGAAAGTTCCATGCCCTCATAACCTCGCCCTTTCTCCCTCTCCCCAGACCAAATACCTGGAATCGGCAAGACGAAGTCAGTAAATTGGTTTTCTTGCCTCCCCCTCTAAAGAAATAGTCAGTACGCCACTGATACGGGTTCATGCTGATGTTGTAAGTGGCTTATTAATGGCAAGTGCCCAAGTGTGCTTCACGATGTTTTCTCATTCACGCGCTAGAGGGCCTAGACTGAGGGGATCACTAGGTAGCCTGCATGTTTTAAGACTTCTTCAAAAAATCTGGTTCAAGGTCAAGAGATAATAAATGGGGGTTCCCTTGTGAGAAAATATGTTTGGAGTGACAAGGACACGGTCAGGGTCACACATGTATGTAAAATCTTTTTTTTTTCAAATCTGCAATTAAAAACGGGGAATCACATTTAAAGAAATGAATTTTACCTTGATATGGCCTTCAACGTCATGGTTAAGGTCAAATCACGGTGGCCACTGATTAGCCACGGTAAATTGCTATAACCTTTGTATTTACCATTTGTGAAAGAAAATCATTCTTGACGATTTATTCAGGGAGTTACATATTTTTGAGTCAACCTGTATATATTTAACGGTGGTAGTGGCGAGTCCATCAATGCCATCTGCAGTTCGGATGCACACTTACCCAAACTTTTATGGGAATCGGTGAAATGCCTCGAGTAATGACTAATAAAGAGCAGGAGGAGTGCGTCAGCAATGTGTGGAGAAGCTTAGAACTTTGACGAGAGGTGTGCAAGAATTGCCCGCGCCGCCGTAGTGGTCGCTGTGTCCCCAGTGGCGTAGTGTTCAAATGTTTGTAAATCTATCGGAACAAACTGCGTGGTCATCAGTCGGTAGCTTATAAACTACTTAAAATAATGTAAACTAACCTAAGGACAACACACACACACACACACACACACATGCCCCAGGCAGGACTCGAACCTCCGACGGCGAGCATCCGTGCGCTCCGCAGCGAAGTGGCGTAGTGGTCAGCCGGACAGTCTAGTAAGGAGTAGAACCAGGGTTAGAACTGATGGACACAAATTTTAGACATTTCCTATTTTTTCAGTGCTCAGTGAAAACTGGCGTCGTAAATTCTATTCTGTGACGATATTGTTATGGTATAAATAGACCTAAACGAGAAAGGATAATTGTAGATATCGGTGTTCAATGTACCCCGCCCCCCCCTTTGAAGTGACTTTGATTGACTTTATTAACGCGGGATTAAAGTAACAAAATTTTGAACAGAAAAGGTTGGAAGACGGACACCCCCAGCCCTCAGGCTGAGGGAAGAAACCTACCAAGACTCAAGCAATGTTTTAGGTTCTGACTGGGCCTAATTTCTTATATTTTTTGACGGACATCGTCTGTACAATGAAGTTTCATAAAAGATTGTAATTTAAGGAATCTGGTGATATTTTTAGGATCATAGTACCCCTATGTTTTAATAGTCTTAAACATGATGATGTGTCAACATGTTACGAAACTGGTAGTGATTTTTAGTAAAGTTCCAAAACCGCTGCAACGGACCTTTTTTAATCCGGATAGAAAAATTATGGATTTGTAACTTTCAATTTTTTAGAACTTGTGATGACATTCCAGAGATATACGGTAAAAAAATACTATTGTTTACGTAGAACATATTCTACGGCAGCTAAAACCGCTAAGAAGTATTCCGAGCCACAGTGTAGTACGATCCATTACTCTTGTTTTTCATAATCCTAAAACCTTTTAGCGTGCAAAGCAGCGCGACCGAAACGGAGCGCGGATGCCGGATGCCTTCGGTGCAGGGGGAGAAACTCGGCTGCAAAACGCGTTACGGCCTCCACCGGAATTGCTGGGGAGCCCGAGAGCTTGTCTCGCGCTGCATAATCCATTGCGGCTTGAACGGGCGACAAGATTTACGCGGCGCCTATAAGGTGGCGCCAGAAACCGAGGGCTGAATCACTGGGGGTGGGGAGGAGGGGAAGACGCAGGCGCCGAGATGCGACAGTCGGCAGTCGGCCCACCCCGACAGAGGCCGGGGCGCACCTCCCCAACCAGAGGACTCCGCGCGTATTTTTCTCGGCGGCCAGACTCGCCATTAGCGCCGCGACTGGCGCCATTTTCTGGCTGACAGACGCGCATTAATTGTCGCAATTACAACATCGACAAATCTCGCGGAGCACGGGGCACGCGGTCGCCGTGTGGGGGAGAGGCCGAGAGATGGCGTGAAATGACGTCACAGAATTTCGCAATTAATTTCGCACCCCGCCATCCCCCCTCCCTCCCCGTCTTTTCGCCCGGCACGAGAGTTGCCCCAGGGGCGAATAATGGGGAGCGACGAGAGTGTCGATACAGCGTAACGAGCAACACAAGTCGCGATGTCTGAGGCTGCTGCAGGTGACAATTTGACGTGTTTTGGAAGAGGCACAGTGACGAATTTCCTTCGCCTTAGGATGAACACAGTCTTGGTTGAAGGATGGAATTTTAATTATTTCTAGCTGTACCAGGCCATCCGTTTCTGTAGGTTATTACAGATTAAATAGAAGAGAAAGAAAATCTTTAACCCTTTAATGCATAGTGTAGCTGATCAGCTACATACCTTATTTTTCCCATTATCTCTCAAACTGATCAAAATTTTACCACAATTTCATTTGTAACTGTATACATATTATTACATATGCTAGTAGCTCGCCCTAGAAATTATAAATTGCAGGGTGCTACCGAATTACTTCGACAGCTCCATTGAGTTACTCCTAAGATGTGCGTTTGTTTACTTTACTCCTTTGTCCTGTAAATGTATTCAATCGCATACTACTGTTGCATTATGAGTTACTTTCTGGAAAGATGAGAAGCATAACAGTGACATTTACTGTATCGGGTACATCTTGGAAGCACTGACCACCTATGAAATTTTTGTTGCTAGTAATTAAACTGTAGGTGCCCCTATAACTGGCTGGGTAAGTCAGTTCGAAGGTCGGAGTAAGGCAACGGCATACCACCCACAAACAGGATCATGCCTGTTAAAGCTATTTTCGGATTGTTGACTGCTTTACGTCGAGCATAATAATATATTCTCGGTATATACGCACTATATATTAAGCGTGATATTTTTATAGCTTCAAATAAAAAGTCATGCATTAAAGAGTTAAGAGTGGGATACACATCCTACACTCCGTTTTCTTTTCTCGTCCCTCTCTATTCCTCCCCTCGCCCCTCGTTTCCTTCTCTTTGTCCCCCCCCCCCTTCCATCTCTTCTACATCCTCTCACTTTGCATCTGTTTTTTTATCACAAACTTATGTGTTTTTAAATGGACACACACAGTACTCCATAACATGATAAATCACATAAACAACGGCGTTGATTTTACATTTACATCCCGAGATATTGCGAAGCGAAAGTGGCGCTTGAAATACGCGAAACGCGCGGCTAGCGCACGTTCTGAGACTTTCCACCTTTTGAATTGCCTTTTGGTACATGTTGTAAAGCTCTGTTTGAATAAACTGTGTAATATTTGTTACCCGTGGCGGTAAACTAGCCGAAACTAGAACTTATTTGCTTCGCGGCAGTGTGCTTATGTTCTCAGAGCGTGTGCCAACATGTTTTTGCTATTACAGTAATATTTAAGAAGAGTTTGTGATTCAGTTTTAACTCTTAATTTCATCGCCCACTTGCAACCCTATGTTTTTGGTATTGTGGAGAATGTAATTCTAGATTTAAAATTTGGCCCAAGATGGTTTAATAGTAATGGTTTTAAGTCGGACCATTTTGTCTGGGACGCTTGCTTGATCAGTTATACAGACCGTTGAATTTTCTTCTGATCTCATAGATATTGTATTTTACTTAATATAAAGGCCTTAGAGCCTTCTTGTTATTTGTTATTTTGGGGTTTAAGGGTTTATCTTTTGTTGTTTAAGCATCATTTTAAATGCGTAGTCTCCTAAAGAAAAATTGTATGGAAATATTCAGAGACTATTTGTATTTTATTCTTGTTAAAGGTAGTCTGCCTGCCGTATCATAATCTGTACCTTAATAACATTAGTTATTGTAAACTAATTTGTTCATATGCGCTGCTAAGCCCTTCTGGTTTACGGTTTTTCTTATTTAATAGACCATTTGCTTTCCTTAACCGTTTAATCAGTATTAAAGGAATTATCTGCTTCAGCCACCCACTTTGAGACACGTGAAACTTCCTGGCAGATTAAAATTGTGTGCCGGAACCGGGACTCGAATCTGGGACCTTTGCCTTTCTCGGGCAAGCGCTCTACCACTGAGCTACCCCGACACGACTCACGATGCCGCCTCAGAACTTTACTTCCACCAGTTTCGCGGGCAAGCGCTCTACCACTGAGCTACCCCGACACCACTCACGATGCCGCCTCACAACTTTACTTCCGCCATACTTCCGCCAGTACCTCGCCTTCCACGGGTCGGTCCCGGTTCCGGCACACAATTTTAATCTGCCAGGAAGTTTCATACCTGCACACATTCCGCTGCAGAGTGAAAGTTTCATTTTTGAGACTTGCGTTTTGTTAATTTAAAATAAATTGCTATTTTCAAATGTTCAAATGTTTGTAAATCTATCGGACCAAACTGCGTGGTCATCAGTCCGTAACTTACAAACTACTTAAACCTAGGTAAACTAACCTAAGGACAAACACACACACCCATGCCCCAGGGAGGACTCGAACCTCCACGGCGAGCAACCGCGCGCTCCGCAGTGATACGCTTTAGACCGCTCGGGTACTCCACCGCGGCAATTGCTATTTTAGTGATTTTAAGTTATTGTCTGGAAAAATCTATTCCTTGATTCCATCTTCCACAAATTTGTCAGGGTAACCTAATAATAATAAAATTTCGACGTACCATGTGTATTATGCCAACGGCAGCAGTCTGCATCTTCCAGATTTCTCCTCTCTAGACGTTGGGACCTCCAGCTAGTTCGATGAACCCTGGCAGTGAGTGACCTTAGAGAGGGGAGGAAGTTGAGGCTTTGGAGCAGGAGACACTTTCCCTGCCTGCCGCGCACTGTGCAGGCCTTACCCTCGCCGCTCGTTCAAAGTGCGGCCGTTTCGTGTGGCGGGCGCGCGGCGCGCGTTTGCATATTGGGTCGGCTTGTTAGGCGAGTTGTCGCTGGCGCATTGTCTGCTCAAAGGCGGCCGCTCGTAATTAGCCCATACATTCCGCCGCCGCCTGTCAGATCCTGTGGGCTGGGCGCGCTGCACAAGTTGCAGACACGCTAATGAGGGCAGCCCGCAGAGATCTGCGGCAATCAACACCGGGGCGACGAAGTGGCGCCCCAGTCGCGTGGCATGGGCCGCGGGTATTCACCAGGGACTCTGCCAGACAGCGCCCGCTCCCAGCTGGCGGGGTTTGTGTGCTTTTAATATTGTCAGTGGCGGCGCGTCCTGTGTGTTCACTGGTTCAGTGAGCCCCCGGAGGAAAGCTCGTCGTGGGAAGAAGTAAATAAATAAATTAAATAAAAAGTGTACTTAAATTTTCTTCGTTTTGTTCTTCTATCAGATCATTTTATATGCACGTTCAAAGAATTTTTATCGCATGAGAAACGTTTTACGTCGAGGAGACAGCACGTATACTAGTTGTGGCGTGGCCTGTCTTAATATAGGCGGCAATGGCCACAGCGTTGCAATGCGCATGCGTGGCTGAGGTTCAAATTCTCTTCTGAGCCCCCTGGATGCAGCATATGGGCGCTCCTGCGGCAGGAAGGGGCGAGAGGAAACGCCGCTTTTAACATTGGCGTTGGACCTGGTAGACACACCAGCTCCTGGCTACTCGAGCTCTGGTGGTTACGCACAAATGGTTCCGAAGCAAAAACAACAGAACTACTGCGTGTGGGCTACTTACGAAACTCCAATCGCCAACATTCTCTTCCGATTGCGAACATATATTGTTGACTCCCACTTACATAGGTAGAAAGGATCATCAGAATAAAATACGAGAAATCAAAGCTCGAATGGAGAGATTCGGGTTTTCTTTCTTCCCGCGCGCTATTCGAGAACGGAATGGAAAATAAATAGTATACTGGTGGTTCGATGAACCCTCTGCCAGGCACTTAAATGTGATTTGCAGAGTATCCTATGTAGATGAAGATGTTCAGTAACAGTCCTTTTGTCCAGACCGTGTCATAAGCTCCGGTCTGTTAAGGATCTGGAACAGAATATAGTAAAGTTTGGTAACAATATTTGTAAATTAACGAAAGGGACCATGTATTACTAAAGCGTAGTCAACGTACTGACCGAGGTGTGCATGCAGATAATGCAGAGGGGAAGGGGGTTCGTTTTGTGCCTCGAATCGTCAACAGTGAGAGTGGCGGCAGGAGGGTTAGGGTGAAGTGGTGATGGGTGACGGGCTAGTGCGGAAGCCGCTACCTGTCTGGGCCGTGTTACGCGGCGGGAGAACCGGGCAGGACAGGACAGGAGAGGAGAGGAGAGGCTCGGCGAGGTGCGCTGCCGCTGCCGCTGACCGGTCCAATTAGCGGCGGCCGCGGGTGTCAGGCGCACGCCGCCCCCCGCCCCCCGATCACTTATTAAAGCGGGCGCCGCCTCCGCCCCCGCCCCCGCCTCTTACAACTAATTTGCGCGGCCCGTCCCCTGGCGGCGGCCGGCGGCCGCGTTAATAGGCGCCTCCTAATTCCATTACTCGCGCAGATTTAGCGGCCGGCCGCGCCTCAATTACTGCCGGGCCCGCAGCCTGCCGCGCTTCGTCTCGCTGTCGTCGCTCTCCTGCCCCCACTCCATATCATACACGTCTACGGTGCCTGCCACACCAGCACGTGTAGAAGCTAATGCCAGAGTCGCGTATTGTGAGACAACCGAAGACTACAACACCGACTTCCTACGGCCACGGGAACGCAGACAAGTCATAACTCGAGTTCCTATAATCCCGAAAGACGCCGCGCAATACGAATTCGGTTGCGCGTGTGAAATCTGATTGGACGAAGGACAAATAGAGCGCACGGCCTGTTAACGCAGTGTAAACACAGGCAGTGCATCGTGTGAATTGTGTCTTTCGAGTTAGCAGTGCTACGATCTAGCAGATTGTTCGTGGAATATTGCCTAGAGTCGTGCTCGCTGATTTACACTTAGAAATATTACTTACGATAAAGGAACGTTGATGTTTAACGCACACAGACTGGACTTCAAGTATATCCGTCCTTCGGCGTACTTCGACGACATTACGTTGAGTATTCATTTGTTTGTAAAATTTTGCACATGTGTTAGTAAAGTTGTATGATGTTTCTGTTAACACCACTCACTTGATAAGTTCCTTTAAGAGTGGGATACACATCTTACACTCCGTGTTCTTTTCTCGTCTCTCTGTCTCTACCTCTCCCCTCGTTTCCTTCTCTTTGTCACCCTCCCCGCACCCCCCATGCATCTCCTCCTACATTCTCCCACTGTGCATCTGTTTGTTTTTCTTTTTATCATAAACTTCAAATGTTGAAATGTTTGTAAAGCTTATGGGACTTAACTGCGGGGTCATCAGCCCCTAAACTTACAAACTACGTAAGAACTAGCTTATACATAAGGCGGCACAAATATCCATGCCCGAGGGTGGGATTCGAACCCCCGACGGGAAACGGCCTCGCGTATCGTAGCATAGCGCCTCAATGGGCTCGACCGATCCGCCGCGGTGCGGGAGTAGCCGAGCGGTCTGGAGAGCCACGTTGCGGATCGCGCGGCCCATCACGTCGAAGTTCGAATCCTCCCTCGGGCAAGGATGTTTGTGTCGTCTTCTCTATAAGTTAGTTCATACGTAGTTTGTAAGTTGAGGGACTGATGGCCCCGCATTTAAGTCCCATAAGCTTTACAAACATTTCAACATTTTTGGAAATTTCCTTCTCCAGATGTTATATGACTGCCCCTTTGCTAAATAGAGCATGTGTACCAGTTTTCGACATCTTTTGGGGAGTCAGATTAGGTATCATGTATAAATCCTATCTAATTCTATAAAATTCCTTTTATTGCGAAATGGCACATAAATCAATCTGGTTTCGAATGTATATGTGCAAGTCTCTTTAATAAAAGTCAGTTCAATTTGTAATAAATACGTTTATTAGATGCACCTTTCGTACTAGTGATCGGCAGGGCAAAATGTGCAGAGATCCTGTTATCGGTACTCAATGGTACTATTTATCTCCAGTAGGACGAAAATTTTTATTTATAGATGACGTATTTGTTTAGTGATGAAATGGGTATGTATAATTTAAGTTATGACTACTCGGACAGTGCCGTTTACTAGTACTCTTACCCTGACTGCTCTCTTAAATGCTTTGCAAGTTTCTCTTTTCATCTCTCAAAAGCAGTATATTCGTTAAAAAGAGTAACTATAATGGGTAATAAATTTCTGTTCTTGCATCTCCACGGCTTTAGGAAGCATCGATCATCGTGCGAAACTCAACTTGCCCTTTTCTATCATGACATCTTGCGAGCTATGCATGCACGACAACAGGCAGACTACATATTTCTCGATTTTCGAAAGACGTTTGACACGGTGCCGTACTTCAGACTGTTAAAGAAGATACGAGATTATGGAATAGGTGCAGTCATTGAATGAATGTACTTGGACGCAGGATGACTTTGTCCAAATACATAGGTGGTGTGACGAATGGCAGCTAGCTCTAAATGTAGAAAAAGGTAATTTGATGCACATGATTACGAGAAACAATCATGTAATGTTCGAATACAGCATTAGTAGTGTGCTATTTCACAGATCCGCGTCAATTAAATATCTAGGCGTAACGCTATGAAAGGGAACGAGGGTATGTCTTAGGGAAGGCGGTTACTAGTAGGTGCGATCAATGCGCGAGTCTTACTCAAATGCTTCGGGAATTCAAGTGGGAGTCGCTGGAAGGAAGGTGACGTTCTTTTCGAGAAGCGGACAAATTTGAAGGGCTGCTGAACTATTATACTGCCGCCAACTTACATTTCATGCGGCACTACCTAGTAAGGGTTGGGGGAGTGCATGCTAGAGAGGAAGCCAATGCCACCAAAAACCGTAGTATCCGGTATTCCTGCACCAACACCATGGATCGGAATATGGAGTCAGTGTGGTGAGAGACTTGATGACTTCCTCTTCAATGAAGGGCAGAACTGCGATGATCAGCGTTGAACTCAAGAGGTTTTCTTTTGTGTGGCCGAGACAACACGTCACTTGCCCTACCGCTTAAAATCGACGTGAAAACGTATTAGGGAGTGGTATAAAGGGCGGCTATGAAACCTGTGGTGTCGCACAAGTACAAAGTGCGCGCCACCTACTTTCGCCGCGCGCCGCCATGCACGCATGGCGCGGCGTTCTCACGACGACAGCCACGAGCGCCCCTGCTGCAACTCCGCTCGAGGCTTCCACTGAACGACATCGTTCACTTGGGACTGAGATAGCAACCAGTTAGGACCTTCGGAATCAGATAGGCACCAGTGAAGACTTGGCTATCAGTTAGGCACTAGGCAGGACTCTAGCTCAACTATGTATCAACATTCTGCAGTACTATGTAAAAGTTAAGTATTGTATAAATTCTGTGCAATATATATCTCGTTCTAATTTACTCTAGTGTTTCTAGTTTCTGGCTGCTCCTCTCCGTACCTGCACCAGCGTCCTATCTTTATTCCTGTGTCGGTCTCATTCCACTCGGCCACCGACACCTACAACGGAACGAGACACAAAAGCGGCGACGAGGCTGGGACTCAAAAAAACCACCTTTTCCCTTGGACCATTGTGGCCACACATTTCCCGTTGGGAAATGATAGTTCGCAGTGGAATGGTCAACGGGTCCGGTTCTTGATAACATCCGACATAGGCAATTCCACTCCTCTCGGAAAACCAATGACGTTATTTGACCTCTTTTCAGTGTAGTGAAAGCACAATGTTTGGTCTTTTATACACAGTGGCACCTGTAGAGACCGTCAGATGGAATTTGAACGTAATATAAAGTAGCGAAGTATTTATGCTTAGTTTCGCACCCTACTCTGGCGCTATCGCACGGGGCTGCAACATTGACATGTAAGTGGATAAAGCGGTAATGGATTCCTCGAAGCCGGCCGCGGTGGCCGAGGGGACTAAGGCGCTCTAGTCACGGTCTGCACGGCCACTACGGTCGGGGGTTCGAATCCCCCCTCGGGCATGGATATTTGTACCGTCCTAGTTCGTAAGTAGTTCATAAGTAGTTTGTAAGTTTAGGGCCTGATGACCCCGTAGTTAAGTCCCATAGACTATACCAACATTTGAACATTTTTTGATTTGATTCCGCGAAACCCTCCTCCTCTCCCCTAGTTCAGCAACACGTGAAAACTTTTGTTGAACACTTTGAACTCACAAGGGGAGGCCACGACATTTGCAACGCGGACTTACTGGAAACTTCGTACACTCGTAGTACTCCCTGAAGACAACAAAATGTGTAAGCAGTAGCGCGTACTTCTCAAGCGTTATTGCGAAAATCGCAAGATAATTTCCGTCGGTCGTCAAATATGTACTGGTCGTTTTTGTCACAAAGCGGTGGCAGCCGATTGGTTAGCGTCCGAACCCCGTACTAGTTGGTAGATGGAGCGAGTCCCGTTCGTAACTTTTTTTTTCAACGCAGTTATATTTGTTACTATTTATATTACAATTTATATAACGGGAAAAAGTTTGCAAATGAGAAAACGAAATTAACTTATCAAATTTCAATTATGAAAATACATTGGTATAATAGTGTGTTTATCTGCAAACGTTTTTATTGAATGAATATATTGCCGAGACTGAAAATTAGGCAATCCGTTATAAACGCAATGTTTAAAATTTAATGCTAGATATGTTGAATCGATTGTATTACATTTGAACCCGTACTTAGCTGTGCTATCTTCAGACTTACGAAGTGACACATACGGAAATACAAGTAATCTATAGTCGCGAGAGATGTACAAGCAGTTGTAAGTGTAGTTTATCTCTTACGCTCGATGTCAGTAAAACTCGTAGACAACTAGAAGGGGAATAAGAAAATCACTCTAGGAACAATTCAATATTCATGTATGCATTAATTTTCATTTCATATTCCATTTAATCATAATCTTGGAATACACTTATTCTTAATTTATAATGTACTACTGCATTAAAGAATGTAAGAACAGTGATATGCCGAGACTTTTTTTATGTTAAGGATATGTTGTACGGCCCGTTTCCGTACAAACGCGAACGTAAATTTTGACATTGCGATAAATATCTGTGTCCCCCTTTAGTTGTTCACGACTGTATTTTGATGACGAAATCTGAAATTCTCTTTCAGTTTGTGCCTTACTTCAGTTCTTATTCTGAAGCTTTCGTTTTCATGGATTATTTAATATTAATATATATTTAAAAATGGATATAACAAGGAGTTTCGCTAGTTTACATCCGTTTCAATAAACATACATTCTTTCCATTGATTTGTACACTCTGCTGTTACTTTTATGAATTTGTTACGTTTATTTACTAAATTTCTAATCTCTGAAGCTTTCCACGTATTCTAGTCAAATGGAACTGTTGAAATGTAATTACAGTTGAAATTCCGGAGTAGCGAAACTGTTGAAGTATGGCCTTTTGTAAGTGATATCATTTTTATCTCTTCGTGAAGCATGAACACTGAAAGGGCGTCATGGATTTCACTTTATAATGATCCATAAAATAAATCACTCACGTAAAGAGCTTAGATAATTATTACACACCAAACAGAACGTATTTTGGCTAGATAAAGAGAATAGTAAAGATAGGAGTCTGAATGGAACGAAATAGAGTTCCTATCGCATTGATTGACGCTATTCCTTTCTGCCTGCTCCACTCTTGTAACCTTTCTTATTGTATTACATTCTTTTCTTGTGTCAGCCGCTTATTCACAGATCTTCCCACAGAAAAAGTTTCAATGTTTCACGAGTTCCCACACTGGGCACTCCAGGTGATCGTCCTGTATTCTGTTTCATGTATTATTATGTTAACTTCAGAGAGTGGTTGGCTCCACGACCCTCGATGGACCTGGAGGCTGGGATATCGGGTTACCGTAAGGACATTAGCATGTTGCCGCAGCGGGCGTCGGCCTCCAGCAAGGCACTGCGAAAGCACCCTGTCCACAAGCACGGTACTGGGTTTGCTTTCTGTCCTCCGTGCCCTTCATGCATCACGTGAAAGTAGTAACAATCACGATTAGCTCCTGAGAAAAATAGGTGTAACAACAGTCCAATTAGCTATGGAACTTATAGGAAGAATAGATTTTAACTACCCGTTAGCAACAAGGACATTATGGACGGAGCATAACCTCGGAAGGGGGAAGGAATTGTTCCAACATTCGCCTTTAACGATTTGAGGCAGAACCACGAGAAACCAAACTATGGGTGGCTTCACGTATGTCTGGACCACAGTTCTCTCGAATACGAGTTTATTGTCTTGATATTACTTCAGCTCGCTTGATCTAGCAGATGAAAACTTGATTTCGTCAACACAGTGTTGTCAAAAATGTGTATAGCAAGGTCACTAATGAATGCGACTGCATTGGGGATCGATTTGTAAAAAATAAAATAAATAAATCTGCAAGCAGCTGACACTAATCTAAATAACAGAATAATTATAAATGATGTTTACACTGCATTCGAACTTTTATTATCTCACAATGCGCTTACTTCAGGTGTTCTGTAAATACAGCGAGTAATGTAGAGGGGTTGTTACATATATCCTTATAACATAATTACGTAAAATACATTTTATATTTTACTAACGGTAGTTATAATATGGTTGGCATTTATTTCCTGACCAATCGATTTTAAAAGCTGATGTTATGCTTATCTGTATATGTGCAGAAGCACTGGTTATATTAATCGATTTTTTATCTATTTTTGTAGTGGCAGCACAGTCTGACGTAGACTGTGGTAGCAGTATTTTAGCGATATGATAAGTTCACTTACCAGTAATTAATACGCTAATAACTTTGGTTTATTTATTGGATTTGTATATGGATTTTTAATAGGAATTTGGATGTTATGAATTTTTGGTGTTTATTCATTCTCTTGTCTGTTTATAATCTGAATAAAATTTTAGATGTATTTTTTATGTTTTAGTTCGGGTTGTTAATTTAGTATATCGTTCTGGTTGTTATGTATGCGCGAATATAGTTCGAATTCCTCGAGAATATTCATTTTTGATGTTGATACAATGTAGAGGGATTATTTTCGCTGTCTCTTGTGTGTTCTTTATATCTAGTGTGAAAATATCTGTCATTTCAGCGCATATATGATTTTTGCAAGTGTTACACGTAATTTTGTAGATACCCGGATTAATGTATTTTGTGGTTCATACAGTACTTGTTTTGGTAGGAAAATCTGACGTTTGTGTGTCTCAATATTTTATTAATTTCGTCTGATATGTTTCCTAGTTCTGTAGTAGGTATGTAAGTCGGTTTTTTCTTTGCTGGAGTCTTTTGTTAATGTTATCTCTCTGTGTATCTTTGATGTTTTTGGCTATGTTTTCTGCTGGTATAATTTTGGGGTCATTATTGTTTTGTTGGGCTATGTATTCTAAGGTGTGTATTTCTTTATGAATGGCTTCGAATTCTAGTGGTAAGCACTTATTATTCTGTTAAACATGGTCTGAAAGAAAGCCATTTTGTGGGATTTTGGATGACAGGAATGTCATGTTGTAATGGTTAGATCTAGGTAGTTAATTGATTTTTTAATTGCGTGCTCGACAGTAAATTTTATTTTGGGATGCATTTGGTTCAGAGTTGTATGTATTTCTTATTGTCTTTTTGGGTTCCATCTAAAAGTTTTAATGTATCGTGGACATATCTAAATAGTAGCTATATGATTTTTTGTCAGTGTATTATTATTTCTTCCAGATGATATAAAAATATATCAACTATTCTTCCTGCTATGCTACTACTCATTACAACTCCATCCTTCTGTATATAAATTTTGTTTTGGCGAATTTTTGTGATGTTGCAGAAGGTTGCATTCAATAATAACAATTGTTTCTTGTATTGGTGTATTTGTATACCATATCAAACGAGACGAATTTTGCATTTGTCGGAATGGTTATGTCTTTGATGCTATGTGGCAATTCCGGCAGAGGGTTCATATAACTTTATCTGATCAATTTGTGTACCGTTCCATTGTCGAACAGTGTACGGGAAGAAAGAACATCTCAATCCTTCTGCTCGAACTGTGGTTTCTCTTAATTGATGATTATGCTCATTTCTCCCTATGCGGAGGATCGCCATTCCGCGAGACAATTGGTAAATAAAAGTTTGTACATTTCGCCGCATCTAAAATGAGTGCCACCCTATCTTGCGTTTCATTTCAGTGTCACTCTCCTCCCTATTGCATGACAATACGAAATGAGTTGCCCTTCTTTGTACTTTGTCGGTGTTCTCTAGGTATCGGTAAAAATTAATACGAGAGAGGAGGAAGTACCATGTCTGTAATCAAAGTATTTTCGTCATTGTTTTAAGTTTATGGCAAACCGCTTTACTGCGTATCATATTGTGAGAGCAGTCTTCGGTGTACTTTGGCACGTGCGTAAGGTACGAGAGAGCAAAAATTGACGCGGAATTCAACGGAATAGAATTTGTAACAGAATGCGCATTCCATCGGTGGACATATTCCTTTTTTATGTGCTCCACTCTTTTAACCTTTCTTTCGTCGTTTGAGAACGTTAAGTTCAGTGGCTATCTTGCCAGTATTCGAGATGGGTGCACTGTTGCTGGAACTACGTTTTACCTTTCCTCCTTCTTGCTATCAACAATACTACACTATAGGGCCTACATACAATGAATTCAACGTAGCGCCATCAGACATGTGCATTATGTGATATATTAAAAAAAATGCTGTCAACAATGGATATAATCAGGGTTTGGTAGATCAAATCTTGAGTAAGAAAACCTCCCCAAAATGCTTCTCATTGTACAACTACATTTCTCCAAGTGACAGCAAAAATACTAAGAAATTCATATCCATTCCTTTCTTCGGAAATATTTACTACACAATTAAGCGTCTTATAATGAGAAGTTTCAACTATAATATCTCTTTCACCCTAAAGAGAAAATTGTTGCACACAGTGAAAAACACAGCTGATTGGTTTTCTAATTCAGTAATCTGTAACTTAATATGTAATTACTGTCCGTGTAATCGGTGAAGCAGGCAGAGCCGTGAAGACAAGATACAAAGAGCACTTACTGGGATAGAAAGGAGTGAATATACATAACTACGTTTGCAGATCAATCAATTTTTGCCAACGACACGCCGGAAAAGTTGGAAGACACAATTATTTTATACAGAGAAGTTAAAGGGCGAAAGCTTGATCTTTGGAAAGAAGATCGTTAACATGTAGAACTCAAGAGAATGGCAATTTACTAAATGACCAGTTAAATCTCGCCTGTGGCCAATATTTTGAAGGCTTCAAACACATACTGATCACGAAATTTTCCGACAGCTGCCAGTAGCCTTTGCGATTTGTTCATTTCCGCAGAAATATAAAAATCTGTTTACATTTGTAATTCTCAATTATAATCGACATGACAGTTATTATCAGTTTTGTCTGATTTGCGTCACCATACTATATATAAGCAATGTACTAATGCAGTTTACTTTTGTTCATTTGGGAGGTACGCTCTCATATTATTATTGTTCGTTTACACAATGTTTTCAACGATATGTTATTTAGCATATTTTTACAATTGACCAATGTAATATTTGTTTCCACAGCTTCCCTCAACCCTCCCACACTCTTTTTATCCAAATATTTCATTTATTAACATCTAAGTAAATTCAATGTACGTCTCCCAATGGCTACTTAACAGACTAGCAGAACGCGCTCCGTGGAAATGAGCGAGGCCTTTGGTTTGGTAGCCCTGCAGAAGGCAGGACGCAAATTGAATACGGGGCGTCGGCGGCCACAGCGATGGGAAGCACGCGATAACTAGCGCGCCCGCTAACTCAGTTAGCCAAGTCCCCGCCAGGGGCGCTCGGGGACTATTTCCGGCGGAGTTCTGACATCGACCGCCAGAGGGCTGGAGCCGCAGCGGCTCATCCCGAGGGAGGGCGCGCACACTCGGAGGCTGGGGCAGCGGCGGTGGGGGCAATTTCGCGGTCAGATTGGCTGGAGAACGGAGAGACACGCAATGGAGAAAGAAAAATATAAAGTGGATAATGCGGAGTCTGAGTCAACATCGCGGGGACCTGGGAGCGCCGACCTGGCTAGGGGGTGCCGAAATGCAGAGCACGGGAATGACTTTTGTAACGTCTTTAAGATATTCTGGAAAGAAAAGGCAGCTGTTCCTTTCTTTACAATACGCCATTTAGTCCTAGAAAAAATTTGTGAATGCAGGAGGCAATGCAGTAAGCCAATGTCCATTGTTATGGCTTTGTACCTTGCCATTTTTCAAGCTCATATTCCCCTCCCCCATTCCCTTGTTTCTTCCGTTTCACTCGCTTCCAAAATGTGATTTTCAGAAAGAAATTCTGATGTTAGTCCTCATCAAATGCTGTGTAGATTACGATTTCGTGGAAAATGTAATTTGCAGATATGACAAGATCAGGACATGTAAGTCATTTAATGTTTTGCGACAGCGTATTTTAAAATTTACTGGAAGCTTCTCTTTAAAAGTCTTATTTTCTATTTAAAATATTTTTACTAATTCTGGAGTAAATATATCAGGACGAGGGATTTACTTCTGTAATGTATAAATATAACAGTACTGTTTATGAATGGCATCTGAAGAAAACACGTTCTTGATATTTTAAAACAATTATGATCCATTCATTAAACGGCTCTTGGTTTCCTATTATTTGTGACAATAGATTCACGTAGTTGAAAATACCACAACATAACAGATGGGGTCAACACTCCCCTTCCACTTCTGCGGCCATATCCCACATACATATATATATTTTTAATTGCTAAATGCACCACCCGTGTTCCGCTGGTCCCCTGTTAGTGAGAAACACTTAAAGTGGTACAATGTATTGCCAAAAGACAAATTTATTTACTTGTAACGACATTTAATATTGACAAGCCAATCTTACAGATTTCGTACGTAATTAAATTGGTTCAATATAAAAACAATGAATACTCTCGTAATTAAGTGTTCCTCTCCTTAGAGAAGGTGGAAAACAGGAATGCTGTTTGATTGTTTACAATTAAGTTAGCAATCTCTGTCATGTGATACGCATTTGCGGTGAGTCGTCTTCCCGAATTTTTCACGTTATCATTAGTTAGTGCTTCAGAAAGCGAAGTTCGGTGGTTCGAATCTCATCTACGAAATACGTGGTTCTTTACTGTATCATTACTGTCGTTGCTTTAAAAATACGTGATTTACTGTGAGGACACTAAAAATATTTATGACTCGCACATCCTAAAGATCATAATAGCTTGCTACCAAATGCCAGTTCTATCGGAAAATTTTAGAACTGCTATTTTGTAAAAAAAAAACCATACAAGATGATTCTTACATTGAAGATAACAACAACCAACCACATTTAATTATGCTATCTAATTACAAAATAGCGCCGTTACTGGTTTCAAACCCTCCAGTTCATCGTTAGACGACTGTTCACGTCCACATATATTTTTTCCGTCTAAATTTTAATAATGCACATAGTTTTGCCCTGTGACTTGAAGTTCTTGCATATGTGATGCCCTACAATACAAAATGGTCATTAAATGACTTACTTGAACGTAATTATGACTAATGACGATTATAGATGTTGTAAACAAACTTTTACGATAGTGCTTGTTGCTGTTCGTTTCATTCATTCAGACTCCGCCCGACACTTCTTGAGAGGCCCACTGGGTACTGACCGGCCGCCGTGTCATCCTCCGCCCGAGGGCGTCAGCGGATGCAGTATGGAGGGGGACGTGGTCAGCGTCCCGCACTCCCGCCCCTTATGTCAGTCTTGGTGACCAGAGCCGCTACTTCTCCATCAAGTAGCTCCTCATTTGACATCACAAGGGCTGAGTGCACCCCGCTTGCCAACAGCACTCGGCAGACCCGTACGATAACCCATCCAAGTGCTAGCCAAGCCCAACAGTGCTTAACTTCGGTTAACTAACGGGAACCGATCTATCCACTGCGGCACGGCCGATGGCTTGCTGTACATTTACGCACACTGAAAAATCAGCTCCATTGCGTTGTACTGTTTTTGCTGCATTTGTTGAAGCAATGGGCAGTTATTTCTTTTATTTGCAGCATAGCGTGATTGACCACACGTGTGTGTGTGAGTGTGTGTGTGTGTGTGTGTGATGGGGGAGAGGGTAATTACGCTAAGCTGCTGCTCCTAGAAACAGAAATAAGCTATCTCTCTTTAAAACGGATTTCTTTCAGTACTGATAACGAAGAAAAGAAAGAAAGTAAAAGAAACCTTCGAGTGGATAGAGAAGGAAGAGCAGCGGATCTGTTAACTCTGAGGTGGGGAACTCTAGATAAAATTTCAGGTATATTCGAAGCCTTTCCTCCAATTACTACGAACTGTTTCCTCTATAGTGGCGCATGGTGCCTGTAATGACTGGCGGTTCCCTACATTTACCGCTTAAGGGAGTTTACCTTTCCAAATAACTGAATCAACAAGTTCGAAAACCGGTCGCCTCGATTTTATTTACCAAACTGATATCTGATATTCTTGCACATTCCAACTCTCCTCTTCTGACAATAATTGAAATCTGTGTGCAGTTAAAAAAATTAAAATAAAATGAAACTGTCGTATCCTGGAAATGAGTAGTCCGCCACGAAAACTTGTGTTATTTCAACATATGGCACTACTGTAGCCATTATTTATGAAGTTGCGCGCGCGTAATCTGCGATAACATTTAGTTTTATGTGGAGCAGATGTTGAGTACGTTGGGATGATCGAATTCATTTAGTAATTTAGTTTTGTACTTCAACACCTAGTGCCTCACCTTAATCAGGCGCAAAGGCTGTTCCTCCGTACCTCTTCTAAGACAGCTAAGTATTTGTTAAAAAGAAGAATATAAACGTCATTGATTATCGAAAAACCTGACGCATTCGGGAAAAAAAAAGACCAAACATCTGTGACAAGTAATAATACGAAAGTCACAGAGTGATTACTGGTTCCAGTGGGGCAGGGATATAGCTGCCCAGTCAACTAACAATATTATTATTAATCCTAGGCTCTTCTGAAAGTTTGTACAGCTGATGCGACATTAGTTGACATTTATAAAATATTTTACTAAATATAACGTGTATTTGATTAATTTTCTATGCGAGAAGAACTAAAATGAGGCGCAGAATTTGCCTTCAGGGAGGCTGTGAGCATGCGCTAGGTGAGGTGTCGGAACTCGCTGGAATGCCAAGCGTTCGGGATAATTCGTGCGTTTTCGTCAGGATCCAAATAGTGTAGTAGCTCTTACCTTGACCATAGCACACGCACATGTTACTAACGACGTTTCCCCTCGCCTCTCCTTCCTGAAGGACTGCCCATAGGCCGACTCAGGAGGTTCAGAAGCTAATCTGAGCCTCGGCAGTACTAGGTAACACTGTGGCACATACGTATGGTATCTGCACGACATGAAAGCTTCTCCTGCGATAAAAAAAGAGATTTAGTAAGACTTTTGATTTTTAAATTATTATTTATTTATTGTTTATTTATTTATTGTTTATTTATTTATTTATATTGCATGATCAACTGCACGACATGAAAGCTTCTCCTGCGATAAAAAAAGAGATTTGGTAAGACTTTTGATTTTTAAATTATTATTTATTTATTGTTTATTTATTTATTTATATTGCATGATCAACTTTGCATGTACGTTACTGGTTCTCTCTGATAAGAAATCACGAATCCCATCACTTAACTGATACGGTATTCCAAAATCACGTAACCTTCGAACGCAGTGCTTCGCGGGTAGCAATCAGTGCAGCCCGGCGCAGCGGCTGGCGTAGTCGGTGGGAAACAAAATGGAGGGTAATTCTGTCGCCGAAACGAGCGGCGCGGCGCCTGTGCTCATGCATAACGCAACGCAGCCGCAAGCCGCGGGACACCTTACAAGACCTCCGCCTTCCATGCCAAAGCTTGTGACCGCAATGGAAAGTCGGCGCCCAGAAACTGCTGCCTTTACCCGTGTCACTGCTCGAAAAGACATTTACACTGACAACGTACATTCACAAAGTGTCTCGCGGGCATAAGCGATCCACTAGTTGGAAGTAACGCACATTTTAGCTACCTATGTCGAGTTTATTGTTGGCTGATTTTGTAAAAATGCAAGCTGTACTTAGCAGATGATCAAAAGCAACTGCAAAGCGATTTAGACCAAATTTATCACGGTGCGAAAATTGGCAATTTACACTAAATAAAGAAAAGTATGAAGTAATACACATACCACTAAAAGAAATCCGCTGAACTTCAATTACGCGATAAATCAGTCAAACTTTAAGGTAGTAAATTCTACCAAATACCTACGGGTTACAATTACGAACAACTTAGACTGGAGAGAACACATAGAAAATATTGTGGGGAAGGCGAACCAAAGGTTACGTTTCATTAGCAGAACGCTTTGAAGATGCACCAGCTCCACCAAAGAGACTGCCTACACTTGGAGTACTGTTGCCCATTGTGGGACCCTCACCAGGTGGGACTGACGGAAGATATTGAGAAGGTTCAGAGAAGGGCAGCTCGTTTTGTTTTATCACGTTACGGGGGGGGGGGGGGGAGCGTCACGGAAATGTTGCACGAATTGGGGTGGAAATCATTAAAAGAAAGACGTTATTCATTGCGGCGTGATCTGTTTGCGAAGTTTCAATCACCTATTTTTACTTCTGAATGTGAAAATATTTTTGCTAGCACCCACCTACTTAGGGAGACATGACCGTCCAAATAAAATAAGAGAAATCAGATCGAAAACGGAACGATTTAGGTGTTCTTTCTTCCCGCGCGCTATTGGAGAATGGAACGGTAGAGAAAAGTTATGAAAGTGGTTAATGAACCCTTTGCCAGTCACTTAAATGTGATTTTCAGAATATCTATGTAGATGTAGAAGGGGAACCTAATGAGAAATCCGTCAGTTCGCATAATTGGGGTGCCTGTCATTCGTACAGGTGAGCGATGGAACTTCGCTTTACGTCTGCTGGCTGGGATTGTGCTTCGCAGGTTTCACCTCCCACTCAATCTCATCAAGCTATACCACAACAGCATGCTGCCATCCATCATGGCTACTCGTCCGGAAGCTGGGCAAATAGGCTCACCCGGGTGGCGCCCGTAATGGCTGTGAGAAGAGTGCAGCGAAACATCCTGTTGCACTCGGTAGGGACTTAGAGGACCACGGCAGGTGGAGCTCTCCTTGTTCTGATGGGACTCTGCCCCCTGGATATCAAGACCAGAGAACAGGCCACGAGCCACGAGCGTGAAATACGTCATTGACAAATGAAATTTTATTAACTGCAACAGAGATGCAAATTTTTCAAATCAAATCTATAGCACTTAATTTCTTTGGTTATTAGACCCTAGGCTTATAAACTACTTAAAAGTTAAACTAACCAAAGGACAACACGCACACCCATGCCCCAGGGAGGACTCGAACTTCCCATGGCGGGCAACCGCGCGCTACGCAGCAAGGCGCCTTGGAACGCTAGGCCACTCCATCTTTTCACTGAACTGTACTGAAAATACTGTTGCTGTACCAGGCCATGGAGTGGAGTAACGTTTAAGAGAATCTAGACGTCGCAGTCTACGTACAACGACTTGTTGAGTGCCTCCCACGAGTAGTTGCCGTATTTCGCCGAGAAAAAAAAAGAGATTGGACACGATATTAGGAGATGTCCTACAACTTTCATTCCTTCCTTGTAAAGATACAGCCGGACGGTAATACTTGGCATGGAGGACCGCATCAGTTTTGAGTCGTATTCAACATAATGAAACATAATCGTTGGATACGCCGTCTATTTCTCGTACTTTCCAAACAAGATAACGAACTTTAGTCAATATGTTTGGATTCCCATTACATTTTTTCTATTTGCTAAGTAAGTTCACTCAGTGGCTATTAACGAACTACGATTGAAGTAACCTCGATACGATGTCAGAAACTAACCACCATGGGAAGAAATGGTTCACATAATCGACTATCGCAGTCGAGAGAGAACAATCTCTGTGCTGAAAGTTCTCCTCTCTCTTGTCCGGACCAACTGCTGCACGCACCATGTCGTGCCTGCTCGCCGTACTTCAAGCTGGCGCTAGGGCCGGTGCTTTGTTTTTGGATTTGAACAGTTCCGACGTCAACCAGGTCATTTATACTGAGATTTCAGCACAACACGGTGGGGATTTAGTATCAGACAGTTGCGTGAGTTTTCTATGTGGTTAGTTAAGATGCTACATCTGTAACCAAACTTTTTGTTTTGTTTGAGTGCAGGCAACGTGAAGATATTAACGGAACTAGTCGTGGCATAGAAAATGTGTAAAAATTACATGCGAAGTCTAGGTCAATAATCAGTATAACAGTTATCAGCTATGGTCGCTAACTGGGTTAAGATCATTTCCTTGGTAGAGTTTTACCTAGCTTCTCCCAAAAATTATACAGGGTGAGTCAAGAGGAAAGGTACATGAGGGGTGATACTACTGAACAAAAACTTCTGATAAGCATATACCATGTTTAACAACTTCCGGGTGAACCAAGGAAAATAACTAGGAACGGGAAAAGTGCGGATGACGGTAAATTAAGATACTAGAATGAAACTTTCACTGTGCTGCGGAGTGTGCGATGATATGAAACTTCCTGGCAGATTAAAATTGTGTGCCGGAACGGGGACTCGAACGTGGGACCTTTGCCTTTCGCGGGCAACAACTCTATTAGCTACCCCGACACGACTACCCCACACAACTTCAATTCTGCCAGTATCTCGCCTCCTACTTTCCATACTTCACAGAAGTTCTCCTGCGAACCTTGCAAGACTGGCACTCCTGGAAGAAAGGATATGGTGGAGACATGGCTTAGCCACAGCCAAAGGGATGTTTCCAGAATGAAACTTTCAATATGCAGCGGAGTGTGCGCTGATATGAAACTTCCAGGCAGATTAAAATTGTGTGCCAGAACGGCGACTCGAACCTGGGACCTTTGCCTTTCGCTTGCCCACGAAAGGCAAAGGTCCCAGGTTCGAGTCACCGTTCTGGCACACAATTTTAATCTGCTAGTAAGTTTCAATTAAAATACTATTATATTATGATTTGATAATTCTGTAAGTTTCTTCAAAGACGATGTGCAGTACACCGTCAGTTTCAGTGCATTTTGCTGTTCTTTTATACAAACATTACCGTTCAGAGCTCAGTTCTGCATTCCTTTACTTGAGCACTAACATGTGAAACACGAGCGACAAGTTCCTCTCTTGTGTCCGCTCTGCACTTTTACACTTCGCTCTTCAGCCACGCCCACAAACAGTAATCCAATGGGAAAGCTCCGGTGACTTCGGTGGCCAAGGAACGACTTCACGACGACCGAGGATACGTTGTATTGAGATACTGTGTCTCTGGCCGTACGGAATTTGTACGAGCTCCGTATTGCTGAAAGTACATACGAGCTTGTGTTGCCAAAGGGCTCTCCTCCACGTATTCTGATAACACATTTTGAAGAAAGTCAAGATGTCGTATTCAGTTAAGACAGTTATCTAAAATAACTGGACCGATGAGTTGGTCATCAATAATACAGCACGACACGTTGGCTGAGAAGCGTCGTTGAAAATTCGTTTCTACAATGGCGTGGCCATATTCATCTGTCCGAACGTGAGAGTAGCGCGTGTTGTTGATTCCGTTGCGAGTAAATGTTGACTGATCAGTGAACGGAATACGTGGAATTAATCTATCATTGGGAATGATCCATTGACAAAATTCTCGCCGGCTGTACCATCACCTTCATGCTGACGTTGTACACTCTGTCGATGAGATAACAGACGTGGCTCGTATACTGTCTCTATCACTCGTGTTTGTGGAATACCAAGTTGGGCAGCAATTTTTATAGAGACAGTAGTTGATCTGCGCTTCAATACTTTCAAATGTTCAAATATTTGTAAATCTATCAGACCAAACTGCGCCGTCATCAGTCCGTAGCTTACAAACTACTTAAACTAAGGTAAACTAACCTAAGGACAACACACACACACACACACACACACACACACACACACACACACACACACACACACATATGCCCCAAGGAGGACTCGAACCTCCGACGGTAAGCAACAGCGCGCTCCGCAGCGAGGCGCCTTTGACCTCTCGGCTACTCCACCACGGCTCCAACACTTTAAGAATGTTCCCGACTTCATTAAGAGTTTTAGTTCGGTGCGTACAGAGACATTTACGCTGGGCAGCCTACCACGCTCACGCAATCCGTGAAATGCCCTGCTAAACACTCTGCTATGTGGTATTTTGTAATTCGGAAATCGTTGTCGGTATTCTTGCACAGCAGGTCTGGAATTTCCGTTGAACAAACATCATGTCATCTTACTCTGCATGTATAAAGATCTGTGGCATTTTCACAACACTGAACAGTATTCTCTGTTCATATATGAACACTGTAGTAACTTGCACTACGACAAGCACTGTCGGGATGAGACTTGAGGCAAACAATTGCACCATGCGCAAGCGAACTGCGTACTAACACGGTTAGTAAAGACGACGCTCATTTTTTTCTGTTCCTAGATATTTCATTGGTTTACCTGGATATGGTAACGAAAAGTATCAGAATCACCAGTAGGATCACGCCTTAACACGTGTACCTTCCCTCCTCACTCTCCGCGTACATGGTAGAAAAGGTAATGAAATTAATGGACAAATCGTACAAAACCCAGCATATCTTACTGATAACCTCGAGACAGTGAATAGTTATGGTGGGCAGTAGTGGAAGCCTTCTTGATAGTGAAAAATGGTTACAGAGAACCATAGGATGATATGGTTAAGCAACTCCAGAACTTGGTTATCATCTGTCTGTCGAGCAATGTCACGCAGTGGTTCATTGCTAGAACTCGAGGTGCACGAGGTGCAATCTTCACCGGTCAGTAAGATTTTACGTTCTCCGAGGTTTCGGTAAATGGCAAAATACAAATTGTAACCACTATCCATGATTGAGCCTCATATTCTACGGTACTCGAATAATTTGCTCCTTTATTGAACAAACTGTTTCTACTCTCAGAGGCCGATACTTGTAGTGGTCTAAAATAGTGTTTTTCAACGTTTTTGAACAGGTAACTCCCTTTCCGAATAAAAGTGCCCGGCAACCCTCCCCCAGGCCCGTAAGAAAACTAAGTCAATCATTCCAAAGGCCAAAGGCAAAATATTTAATTTTCTTTCTTAGATCTGCGCAGGCATTCACATCTGGTTATAGCTGCAGTAGCGAAAACGAATAAAAAAAAAATAAAAAATAAACTTTGTAACTACACGTATTTGACGTAGGGCTTTGCTGTCTTGAATAATAATCCACAATGCGTAATTTGAGGTGACGTGTTGCAATGTGCCAGTATAAAACCACAATAGCTGATGCATCACTTCTTAATGTTTCAAGCGTGATCATAAACATTGGATTTCTTCCAAAGGATACTGAAAACCTTTAACTAGAAGCAAAATACTATGATCTAGTAATAAAATGGTATTGATATTAGTTACTTAAAAATGAAAAAAATCAAATGTTTGTAAATCTAACGAACCAAACTGCATGGTCTTCAGTCCGTAGCTTACAAACTACTTAAACCTAGGTAAACTAACCTAAGGACAACACACACACCCATGCCCCAGGGAGGACTCGAATCTCCACGGCGAGCAACCGCCCGCTCCGCAGCGAGACGCTTTAGACCGCTCGGCTACTCCACCGCGGCTACTTAAAAATAAAACACGTTACCAGCAGAAAACTATTATGACCCAGTAGTAAAAAGGTATTGTTATTTACTGAGTAAAAACAATGTTATGTTAGTGATATTTATCTGACATAACTATATTTGAACATGTGACAAAGTCATACAAGAAGATTGTGACCATTGTAAATAACTGTAGCAGTACTGCTCAAATTCTGTTAAGTACCTTAATTATCAATTCATTAAGAGGTGGAAAATGCTTCATTGTTGCGCGTTTAGGTCGGCCCAACATCAGAAATCAAAAGTGGCATAAGGACTTCTTGTATTTGTCACTCTTTCGATGTCTCATTGAGGGCTACCCGAAATGTGTCAAAACAAAGGCAATTTTGCACCTACGGATGACTTTTTAAATAAGCAACTTTTACGAAACCTTGTCACTTCCGTGTGCCCCTTCTGCTACGAAACGTAGATTTGCTGTTGCGACCGCGAACCCCATTCCCCTCCCTCTGCCCCCGCCCCTTCGAGCAAGACTTAGCGACACATTGAAAAACACTCTATGTACGCCGTATGGCGAGCAAAACCCGACGTCATCAAAAATAGACGCAGTGATGTTATACAACGGCTTCCAGAATTCGGCAAAAGGTCATAAATAACGGGGGGCGATTATATTGAAAGTGTAACAGTAAGCATCTCTGTCTCTATCAATAATGTCATCTCCAAGAAAAATAATAGTTGTCGTTACTTTTCCTCCAGCCCACGTATGAGTAAAAGAGTAATTTCTGAACATGAGTTTGTTATCACAATGTTAGCCTCTTGTACAATCCCTAGAAACCGGGAACAGCGATCTGAATTACCCGCAATATAGAACTATTTACCTCTCGCCCCGGCATCTCACAGGCTCACTCCCATCTACAGAAAACATACTGCAGGTGTAGACTTACCAACCTTCCCATTTTTCTGTTCACAAAATGGGATATCCTCAGAGCCGAATGTAAATGTGAATATATACAGAAAGTTCCGTATCTAGTACGAAAGTCGCTTTTAAAAATTCTTGTACATTGAAAACTCTGGTACAGTTTTTTGCTCTGTTTCGAGATGCAGGGCTATGGAAATCGTAGTGGAACGAGAAGACAAAGTCAATACAACTCACCGGGTAAGACTTTCATGGTAAAGAGGCATTCAAGACTGGGTACTCACCTGAAACAAAAGAAAACAAAAATTAGGTTCAGAACACAGGTATCGTTAAAACAGTCATTTAAAATAGTCCTCTAAAAATATCAGCTAAAACGAAACTGTCATCAAATCACATCCCCACACAATAGTGACAGCTTCTAAGCAGATTTTCTCTGTAAACTCTGTAATACAAGCAAGACACAAATAAAATAATTTGACACATATAGTCAGATCAAAGCAAGGAAATGCAGTACTCTCTACTGATTGTTTACGTGCGACATAGTCACTGTGCTGCGGCGGAATAGCCGTGCGCACTGGGACACCGTGCTGCGGTGTCTTCGAGGTTTCGATTCGAGCCCCCCCCCCCCCCCCCCCCCACGAGCATGGGTGTTTGTGTTGTCCTTAGGTTAGTTTATCTTAGCTTAAGTGGTTTGTAAGCTACGGACTAATAACTTAGCAGCTGTGTCCGATAGATTTACAAAGATTTGAGCATTTGATGTTGTATATAGTCACTGTTTATGGGGGTTCACGGATTGATGGTTATGTTTCAGTTGTTTGTGTGTGAATGAACTTCGAAACTTAATGCTCGTGTCAGTCGGGAAGAGCAGAATGTAATTAGATTTTTACGTTAATATAAGGAAATTCGCCTGTAGATGTATATAGTAGCCCATTAACGCGTCGCGTTGCCACATGGCAACCTCCTTCCAATTAAAAATATTCTGGAAGACCCCTGAACAACCCCCTCTACACGAACTCTAGCAAAACTATGTTCGTTATCTCAAAGGCAACGAATGTAATGTACTTTTTGTTGACACAATTTTTTTGTGTTTCGTTGGACGCTATTTTTAATGTGTATTTTTCGGAATGGAAGACATTTTTGCATGTTTCCAACAGAAGTGTATGTTTCGCATAACGAGTGTTTCGAACTTAGAAAAGATTTATAACTGACTTATGCTGATTAAGAAGGCTCCCACTTTATTGACAGTTTTTAAAGAAGTATAATTTTTTAAAAATTCTTAGAACTAATTACTGCATCTTGTACGTTTATCTACCGAATGGTTCTTGGAAACAGTTCTAGACTTCGCGCTTATTCATCGATAACACACTGTTCAAATGTTTGTAAATCTATCGGACCAAACTGCGTGGTCATCAGTCCGTAGCGTACAAACCACTTAAACCAAAGTAAACTAACCTAAGTACAACACACACACACACACACACACACACACACACACACACACACACACACACACACACGTGCCCCACGGAGGACTCGAACCTCCGACGGCGAGCAACCGCGCTCCGCAGCGAGGCGCCTTAGACCGCTCGGCTACTCCACCGCGGATAACACACTGTAATACAAAAAATCTAGTCCTGTTCAATTCAGAATTAATGTCAAGCAAGAAATTATGTAATTTAAAAAAAAAGATAATTTCTCTTGTATTAGGCGTATATTTTTGTATTATGGAACTCTCTGTAGTCAGAGGTGCACTGGGCTGGTTGTTCTATGTTGCAAGTACGTCCTAGTGTGGCGGCGAGCCCCGAGCGAGTCTTTGCGATCCCACTGGTGTGAAAAACATTGGTATAAAACATTAAAAACTGCTTTGCTATCTGATAAACCTGTCACGATCGAGAACGCGTTATCATAATAGACCAAAGTCAGGTAAAATGGATTCTGGACTGATGTAGAACAGTAATACACTTATAAAGAACTAGCTGAAACTCGCGGCTCAGCTCGCGTGTAGGTTGATTATGACGATATGCTATCTTTCAGTCGTGTGCTGTGAGACTGGTTTTGAAGGATGACATGAAATACAATACCTTCTTTAGAAACAAACATTTTAATCAACATTCAAATAAAAAAATTAAATTATGGAAATGCTTAATGATTTACAATAAATAATACATACATTATTCCTTATAGCCTGTGTTGCAATATCACAACACGTATAGTGAGAGCAATGTCCAAATTCATTTTAGGGCGTTCTGGAAAACTACATCATTTGTATTAAAAGAAATTTCTTTTTATTGCTTTATTTATTTATTCTTATATTTCCTTATTCGTATGCTTATCCTTACAGAGAAAGAGCTGAAGACATTGTAGCACGCAGGGACCAAAGATATGGTCTGTGGCATCACGTTTCGCTGATGTAACCTCCTTGCTATAGAGTCACAAATGTCATCGCTGGCCTTCAATCCGAATTTTTTTTATAATTTGACGACTTTCAACCACCATATCTTCCACCCCCTTATAGCTATCGGCATGGAACTACTATGGTGTACAACGGGAGACTTCGGACAACAATTACACACAGATCATTCGTTTGGGTTCTGTAGTTTTCGCTGCAGAGCGAAATATTAACACACACACACACGTATGATTTTATATACACCGATACATTCCATCCCAATACACTCAATTCTTTTATCATTATCAACCCTCAAGCAACAATGCAACCAATAAAACCATTTTCAAAGCGTAAATATATTTTTCAAAGAGTAATTATTGTTCCGCGTTTCGCATTATATTCTTCAAATTACTAAATATCTATCAGATCGCTATAAAACCGTGCCTAAAACCTTCCTCAGGTATAAATTAGTAACTGTACAAATATTTAAGTCTCTGCATCTTGTCGTTCGGACGTGATAAGCGTACACCGAACAGACATTCACATTTATAGATAGAATTTAACGTCTAGAAAAAACGGCTCACATGAATTAAGTTTTATTCAGAAAGGTCCCACAGAGGATAAAGCCAAGTTCGCTAATATATAATTTTATTTCGACGACCGGTTTCAATGGTCTCTGTCATCATCTTCTGGTCTAAAAATGTTTAAATCACAAGGCATGTCTCTTTTCTAAATGTAAGCGATCTTTCTCTTGTCAATGTAATTGATATATCTGTTCGTTTTGTATTACGTCATGTCCTTTTCAACAGATGACGGCTTTGTAAACGTTTATAGACCAGAAGATGATGGCAGAGACCATTGAAACCGGTCGTCGAAATAAAATTATATATTAGCGATCTTGGCATTATCCTTTATGGAATCTGTCATAATACTGGATCGCCTCCTTGCAGTATAAATAGACAAAAACCTTAATTCAGAAATTTCACAGGTGCTAGCTCTGTTCATGGATGAAATCGGAGTGGTTTGTTCAATTAATTAAGTGACTACCTTTAGACATCAGCTGCAGATCTTAATAGTAACATATCAAAATTTGTGCCGGAACTGGACTTACCGCTTTTGAGAGTGGTCGCTATAATTATTTCGTCTGTCTGTGTATGCTTCCCAGACCAACAGAAGCCTCCGCATGACATACGGCTAGACACGATCACGACAGTAAACAATCTCTCTTTTCGTGCGGGAATCAAAGCACCTGTGCCAGTACAGGACGTAATGTGGCATACAGAGCTCTGGTTCTGACCAGGAGTCGAGCTTGGATATCCCAACAGTTAAGGCGACCACTCGCGATAAGCAGGAAATCTGAATTCGAGTACAAGTCTGCCATAAAATTTCGCATGTACAGCTGATATTTAATCTTATATGCAATTGCGAATATAACACTTGTATTTCAGATGACTGTGGATCGGCTGTAATATCTACTCTTTCAGACGTGCATTCATACCAATAAGTTTTCGTAGGTATTGCAGAAATATTGAATCTTAATGCCTCCCAATGGACGCACAGGGCGGGTAACAGTTGAATTTAAAAAAATGTTCAAATGTTTGATAAGCTTATGGGACTTAACTACGGGGTCATCAGTCCCTAAACTTACAAACTACTTATGAACTACTTACGAACTAGGACGGCACAAATATCCATGCCCGAGGGGGGATTCGAACCCCCGACCGTAGTGGCCGTGCTGACCGTGACTGGAGCGCCTCAGTCACCTCGGCCACCGCGGCCGGCAGTTGAATTTAACATTTAGACGTCATGAATTATTTGAAGCTATCATGGGAATAAGAAAATCATACTGACTTATGGAGACTAGTGAAAAGTGTATAAAGTACTCTAAATGCGGACAGAAAATTGCAGTAATAAAAATTAATTAGATAAAAGGTAAAAAAAAATGCGGAGTAGTACCAACAATTACAATAATAAGTAGTATAATACAAGATGAAAATGGTCCGCACAGTTACAAATTAAAATTTTAAATCAACCTTCAGCTAGAGGTATTTCTCAGACACCTGTATCTTAGACAACTGTCAGTCCACAATTAAAAATCAAATAAAGATATTTGACGGCGCAAGAGTCTTGTTTTTTAAATTTCTTCCTCTATTGACACACAAAGGGGCAAAATTTGTTATCCAGCAGTTATGAATTACACGACAGTATATACACCTTTCAAATACTAATCGTCGAGGGGTCCTGAGGCAGTCCAGTCACTGTCTGCACGGCCACTACGGTCGGGGTTCGAATCCACACTCGGGTATGGATATTCGTGCCGTCCTTAGTGTTAGCTAGTTCATAAGTAGTTTGTGAGTTTAGGGACTGATGACCCCGTAGTTAAGTCCCACGAGCTATACAAACATTTAAAATAAGCCGCGGTAGAGTAGCCGACCGGTCTAAAGCGTCTCGCTGCGGAGCGCGCGGTTGCTTGCCGTGGAGGTCCGAGACCTCCCTGGGGCATGGATGTGTGTGTTGTCCTTAGGTTAGTTTAGTGTAAGTTGTTTGTAAGCTACGGACTGATGACCACGCAGTTTGGTCCGATAGAATTACAAACATTTTCAAATACTAATAAACGAAACGGCTCAATTATTATGCATGTCTAAGCCTATCATGATATATTGGGCTGGTAAATATTTATATTAATAAAAGTCGACGTTTTGCCGGTAAGAGAGTGATCTTAGAATTGTTTTAATTGAAATACGTTTTACAGAATTTCAGTCCACATCACGTTAAAACAAGTTTGTTTTATTTCACAACTAGTTTCAGCAAAGCTTATTGCCATTTCCAAGTGAACAAGAACCTAACTTGAAAGCTACAAGGCACATGTTCATGAGAACATTGCTCAATTTCGCGTTAGACCACGAAATTGAGCAGTTTTTCATGTTCATCTGCTTTGTAGCTTTTAAGTTAGGTTTTTTTTCACTTGCAAATGACAGCAAGCTTTGCTGAAACTAGTTGTGAAATAAAACAAACTTATAAAACTTTTATCCATTATGGGTCGGAACCTGCGACTGTAATTTGAAATAGGTTTAAGATATTACTGCAACCAGTCGCCTTCATTTTTAACGTGTTTTGTAGGCTTATATTCTTAAAGAAGTATTTCAAATATTTATATAATCTTGCATGCATGCGAAGGACTCTGTGTAATAGTACAGCGTCAAATATAGATGCTGGAGATTATAATAATTTTAGCCATGTATTAAACACAAGAAGATCTTTTTGGTTTGGGGGGTCAGAAAAAAGAGCGACCATACAATGTGACCGAAGTGTCTTCTAAGATCAGCCCATATCAGACAAAGATGAAATACATACTACAATATTCTATTCTATTCATATACCCAACAATTAAACGATGTGTGGTACTTCAGCAGAGTTTCAGACAATGTTTTGTACTTTATATTAACATACTAGATGACCCGGTGAACTTCGTATCACTTACCTCTTAATATAAACCATATTAATTTAAATCATATGCATTTTAGTCCCAGTAGCTTTGTAAAGGCATGGTCACATAGTCAAGGTATCGGCTCGATAGTGGGCGGAAAGAGTGGGCAGATCACTCACAAAATTATATCTCAATCATATAAGTGGTATTGACATTTCATAGAAAAATCTCTTTCTATTTTTTACCAATTTTCCTAGAAACTTTTCCACATTTCTATTTCATATGAACGTTAGTCTTGCTTTGAACGTCAAATATTTAAAATTTTATATGAATCAGTCGAATGATATTGATATCCCATTGAAAAAAGCTCTTTCAGTTATTCGCGAATTTTCCGGGTAATGTTCCCAAATGTTTAGTTCATAAGAAAGTTCATCTTTCATTGAACGTCAAAGGATCAAAATTTTATCGCAAACGAATGAACGGTTCTCATCTTTTTTTTTTTTTACTGAAAACTTTTCCAAGACCATAATGAACAAATCAAAAAAAGAATTACCGCTCTCCATCGTGCGAATAGTCAGTTACAGTGCTGAATTAAATCAAAAACACATTGAAAAACAGAATTTCCGTTTTTGTCAAAATATTCCAAATTTCCGGTAGATTTTCTAACAAATCTTGTCCTGTCAAGCCGTACTCAAGTGATGCTCTTACAACCATGTGGCAATTGATTTTTATTAATAGAAAAAAATCGCTTTCGGTTTTTCCTACTTTCCGGGTGACTTTCCCAAATTTTTATTTTATGCGAACCTTCCTCTTGCTTTCAACATGACATGTACAAAATTTTATCGCAATTGGACGAACGGTATTGATAGCGCACTGGTAAAAGCTGTTTCAGTTTTTACCGATTTTTCCTCTTTTCCGGACAACTTTTCCATATTTTATCACTGTTTAAACCTTCCCTTGGCTTACACGAATATTTCTAGACCAAAATTAGCCAAATCGAATCAACCTTTCTCGAGTTTTAGCGAGACTAACGAACAGGAATTCATTTATATATATAAACCCGCGGCTCCGCTCGCGTGTTGGTTGATTATGATGGATAAGCTACCTATCAGTAGTGTGCTATGAGACTGATTTTCAAGGATACCTTCCTTAGAAACAAACATTTATAATCAACATTAAAATAAAATTATGTGAAGTGCTTAATGATTTACAATAAATAATACATACACTATTCCTTATAGCCTGTGTTGCAATATCTCAACACGTATGGTGAGACTAATGGCCAAATTCATTTTAATTTCATTTTAGGGCATTCTGGTAAACTACGTTATTTGTAATATTGTTCGGAGCGTAAATGTAGAGATTTTTTGGGTTGCCCACCCTTGAGCAAGCGACGTATAATTGACCATGTGGAAAACATGAGGGCTGTAAAGGGATTCCTGCGACGTGTGATGATTGTCCATGAGCTTTGTTAATTGTCATGGCAAAAGCTAGACGAACAGGAAACTGAAGTCTTATGAACTAAAACGGCATATATGACGGTGGAAATTCAACAATAATGATTGTAATAATATCACAGATCGATCACTTGATGTAATGCGCGAAACGTGAAATCGATTTTTTAAAAGAGATGTATTAAAAGTAATTTCTTTCTTACTGCTTTATTTATTTATTTATTTATTTATTCTTATATTTCCTTACAGATAGAGCTGAAGACATTGCAGCACGCATTGACCAAAAGATATGGTCTGTGGCATCACGTTTCGCTGTATGTAACCTGCTTGCTATAGAGTTGCAAACATCATTGCTGGCCTTCCAGTCCTAATTGTTTTAATAATTTGACGACTTTCGACCACCATATCTTCCACCCCCTTATATCTATCGGTATGGAACTGCTATGGTGTACAACGGGAGTCTTCGGACAACTATTACACACAGATCATTCGTTTGTGTTCTGTAATTTTCGCTGCAGAGCGAAATATTAACACACACACACACACACACACACACACACACACACACACACACACACCTACACACGTAGAATTTTATACACACCAATAACTTTCCATCCCAATATACTCCACCCTTTTACCATTATTAACCCTCAAGTTACAATGCAACCACTAAAACCATTTTCAAAGAGTAAATATAATTTTCAAAGAGTAATTATTGTTCCGCATTTCGCGTTATACTCTTCGAATTACTAAATATCTATCAGATCGCTTTGAAACCATGACTAAAACTTTCCTCAGGTATAAATTACTAATTGTAAAAATATTAAAGTCTCTGCGTCTTGTCGTTTGGACGTGATAAAAATGTTTCAAATGTTTGTATAGCTTATGGGACTTAACTACGGGGTCATCAGTCCCTAAACTTACAAACTACTTATGAACTAGCTAATCCTAAGGACGGCACAAATATCCATGCCCGAGGGGGAATTCGAACCGCCGACCGTAGTGGCCGTGCAGACCGTGACTGGAGCGTCTCAGTCCCCTCGGACGTGATAAGCGTACCCGAACAGACATTCACATTAATATATATATATATATATATATATATATATATATATATATATATATATATATATATATCCGATCGCCATAAAACCGTGCCTAAAGCCTTCCCCGGGGAGACATTAGTAACTGTACAAATTTTTAGCTCTTTATGTCTTGTGGTTCAGACGTGATAAACGTACACCGAACAGACATTCACATTTATGGATATAGATATATATAGATTTAGACTGATGACATCTGGTACAGTAATTTTATAAACTTGAAACCTGGTCATTCGTTGATTTGTAATTCGACCCGCAATCCTACGCTGTCCTTTTGTGACGTCAGTAATGGTGCCTTTACTAACTGCCCGAACGCCACGAACTGCACTCGATTTATATCGCCTGGAAGGAGGCTGTGAAAATATTTGCCTGCCTGTTTTACGACGTGAGATGCATAGCCGCCGTGTGTTCCTGCCCGATCAATTGGCCGCCCCGCCGACACAAAAGGCGGAGTTGGCCGTGCTCCCGCTGTTTGTATGTTTTTGCTGCTCGATCCGTGGAGCGGCGGCCCGGCGCGCTATTTCTTTCAGTGTGTCGCCTTTTCCTGTTTTCACAGACTTTCGACGTTTTCTTTTCTGGGAGACCTGTAAATAGTATCGGCTATTTCTTGCTATGCATTTACATAGGCAGCTACACTACTTCCTCCCGTCCAGCGGATGCTTATATTACCAGCTTTAGAATCAATATCGTCGGCAGCTGTGTTTTCGTCGTACTGTAAACAGACGATGTACTGAATCACTTCTTAACTATTTGGAGAAGCGCCAAGTATTTCTACCAAGTGCTGTATAGTGTCAGGACACTTAGTGTTGTGATGGGACTCGTGACATATTGTGATGCGGAACGTGACATGCCACAACGTGCCCTTTGTATACTTCTGATTCACATGACGCAAGTGATCTTGTAACATTATGCATTGTGTGAAGTTAATTCACACATTATGTCATGTGGAATTATGACATATGGCAGAATGTGAACTAACAAGGCTTTTCCCATATCTTGCAATATGACAGTAAATCTCATTGAAATTTAAGATGCAATCATTCCCATCAGGGATTCACTGCGTTGGGGAATTAAAGCGACGAAATGTCAATATGTTTTGACGTGGTAATTTCAACGCTCTGGGGGTCAGAAAAAAATAAGCGACCGAAAAACTTAACGGAAGTGACGTGATTTATTACCTGACTGGAAATCTTAACGTGTTCTATTCTATAATGCGGAAACTGCCACAACAACTTCAAAATAGTACACCAGATCACCTGATTGGTGTCAACCAAGCAGTTACCAAATCAAATGTTCAAATGTTTGTATAGCTTATGGGACTTAACTACGAGGTCATCAGTCTCTAAACTTACAAACTACTTATGAACTAACTTATACTAAACACAACACAAACATCCATGCCCGAGGGAGGATTAGAACTCCCGACGGGGAACGACCTCGCGCATCTGAGTATAACGCCTCAATGCACTCGGCCATTCCGCCGCGGCGCACGCGTATATAATGTTGGTTACTAGAATGTTCCAGAACAAATTCGATACAATATTGTTACTAAATTCAATTTCCGTAAAAATAATTGTAAATTTTTTACTTATAATAGGCATAAGAGATTATTCCGTAAAAATCAATATTACTTTTACAAAAAATTTATGTAATAATCGAAAATAGATAGGATGTATATATAAATTGCGATTAAAGCAGCATGCCTTTGTTTATGTCATTGAAATTTGTTAAATATTAAAACAGTCTTAGAGTTTTGTTACAAACAGGTTATGACAAACTATTTAGTGTGTTTTAGGTAAACTCAGGAAGTGTTAGTAATAAGAATAATTATGTAATGTTACAAGTCATTGTTATTACGAGGTTTTTGTAAACTGTATATAAACTAAAGTAATTTGACAAAATGGTCAAGACAGTAAAGTTAAAAGGTATGACAAAGTATTCTCGAAACATAATTTACATTGCAATATGTGTAGTGTCGAACAGTATTTTGATTCGGAGCAAAGAATTTTCTACAATTTACTTCATTAATATCAAAGCAAATTTACAATCATCAAGCAACAGATGTGTAGTCTGTAGATGTAACAACGACTGTACATAGGTGGTTTTTCTGCTATTATATGCTTACAGAAATAGGTATTTAGATATTCAATTACCAAAACAAATGGGTTTTCAAGGGCAAAATCTGAAATGGAAATAGCGTTTCTATGGCTGCTCGTTTATCTTCGTTTGTTCTGTACAGTGATTTGTAACTTAAATTTGGTCTCCATCTTTATTCTCGTTGTAGTAGTACTTTTAAACACATCTCTCAGGCAGAATTTCCAGTCTACATGTGACAGTATGATATTTTACTACTTCTAAGGAAACTTGTCACAATTTCTGGACATCAAAAAGTTAAATTTAACTCTTTCCACCCCTATTCCATTTTTCGTAATTTTCGAAATATCCGCACCAGACTACTGGTCCCACACACCGCCTTAGTATTCTATTAAGTAATGCGTAACATTATGTGGGAACTCCAACATGATCATTCTTTTAGGTTTGTTCGGCTAATGTACACGTCATATAAGAACTTCATGCATTTAATTGATTACAAGATTCTATAATGGTCCATTATACGGTACTCATGATCACGTTGACGCTAGTATTTAACGGTTCTGTAGACGAGCGCCGATTGTTTGAAAACGATCCTAGTCGTCGATCATCTGATCGATAAAATAGAAATATGTAGATGTGACATTTTGTTGAGAGCATTTTGTAGCTCGATTTTTCCCCTTTTTAACAAGCTGTTCTGACAGTGTAACTCATTATCATAAGACTAATGTTCAACTATTTTTCATTCTCATTTACTGTATAAATAGAATTTTTTTTCTATTTCGAACGTTCTGTTAACGTGCAGATTATGTCCAATATGATGAAACAAAGTAAGCTTATAGAACTAGCATATGGTCCGCATCGTGTTTCCCTGCTATAAACAACGATTAGAGTTAGGCATTATTACGTTTTTTTTAAATTTTTTTAGCCATGTAGCAGGGGCAAGAGGAAGCGGAATTACTATTTCTCTTCCAATGAAAGTATGCGGGAGATGGAATTCATGATTTCATCGCGCAGGACAGAAATGGTATGGTACCACGCACGCGACCCTATTCATAATAATATTTGTGCGCTACCATCTGCAACCAGTTCATGTTTGTAATGGGAATTACAAGCACCTATACTTCGTAATTCAGACAACTCATCCACGTAAGCGAAATGTCGATATTTGAAAATGTGTACGTTCACCTGAGTATATTTTGGAAAATCACAAATTCTCGTATACAGACTTCCGCAAACCCTTAACTGACACTGGGAAACATATATAACTTATTTTCTTAATTTAGTCACAGTAATTTATCTGATAAGTACAAAAGCAATTTCCAGCTCTCAACGAACAAGCGAGGAGTGCTATTAAATTTTTTGTGATTGTCTTTGATGTACTCAACGTCAGATAGTATTTTACACCTGCGGATTCTCTCTCGTGATATATTCTGACATAAATGATGGTTAGTTTAATTCACTGAAACATTTCCACTATGAGTTAACAACGTAAATACAGGAGTCGTTTGTAAACATATATTACAACTAGTTTTTCTTTCGCGACGTACATGTCAACAAATACTGTCGTCAATTAAGTTCCTAGTTTGTTATCACAAAATATCTAAAAATGCTAGCCGCTTAGGTAATTTCATATTTATGGTGACAGGTCACATGAAATGTCACACGTGGAAAACAATTTATGTACATACTATATTAATTGGTTTTTATATGTAGGGAGACCATACTGATAATTCGTCATTCTTTCTAATTTATTTCAGATACATAATACTACCTATTACACGACAGATGAAGTTCTGACTGATAATATATGGAGCTAAAAATGTTCAAATGTTTGTAGAGCTTATGGGACTAAACTACAAACTACCTTACACTAAAGACGGCACAAACATCCATGTCCCAGGGGGATTCGAACCCCCAACCGCAGCGGCCGTGCAGACCGTCACACCGTGACTGACACGCTCGGCCACCTCGGCCGGCTATATGGAACTGCTTGGAAGATTACAGGTGAACATGCCAAATGTTCTGAACTTATAGAACACACTAATGCAGATTATAGTGATAATGTTTCTACAATTTCAAACACCACTACAGTAACTGCTGGTAGTCTTGATAACATCGTGACAAATGGACCACTGTCTGACACACAGTTGGAGCAGTTGGGGTACATAGTCTGCCTGTCGTTGCAGATTCATGAAATTATCTCTTATAGTGAAATGGAAGCAGTTTTGGATTTATATACATGTTTTAAAATTGGTTGTGAATCATAGTCCTTTAGGAAATCCTCCTGAGGGCATATCAATACGACCAATAGTTGGCATTGCTAATATTCTGCAGATTTTTCAAACATTTTAGCGCTGATGCTTTCTTCTTGTTCCACTGATATGGGTATTTAGCATCTCTATGATATACTAGAAACTATATACTGACATTTGATTCAATGTTGCTGGATAACTAATTTTGTCATTGTATTAATCAAGGAGGAAAACTTTAAACAGAAGAATCTTGTGTCGATAGACGATTCGATTTTAAAATTCAAACTAACAGCTTTTTCGGACACAGGTCACTTGGAAATAGCACCAATTGTAGGACTACTTAAAATTTTAATTTTTAATGGTAATTAAAGTTTTCATCTTCAACTAAACTATTTATTATTGTAAATGTTCAACATATTTGTAGCCTTGTTAGCTGTAGTCTAACAGCTTTTACCACTTTAATTTGCTGTCAAAATTTATTCTCATTGGAGTAGTTTATGCATACTACACAAAGAGAATAAGAAGTCTGCCTATGTCAGTATGATATTTGCTACTTAATAAGAACTTGTCATAAATTTTGAAATTTTGATATCTTGAATTAACTCTTTCCAGTCTTATTATTTTCGTTATTTCTGCCATTTTCATGTCAGCCTACTGCTTTCACATGTCGCCATTCCATTCCAGTAAGTAAAGTACACCATTAGATGGCAGCACTAGCCCTATCATGAATACTGTATGCATGAAATTTGTTGCATCTTGTAATCAATTTAATGCGTGAGGTTCATATTTGAGGAATTCTTCTAATGAACTTCTCACATAAGAACTTCAGCATTTAATTGATTATAAGAGGCAATAAATGTCCACATACAGTACTAATGATCGTGTTGACGCTGTCATCTAACGGTGTACTAACTGGAATGCAATGGTGGTATATGGAACGGCAAGACTATCGTTCTTATTGAACAAATAACGAAAAACTGCTAATGAATTCGAATTATATTTGAACTAATTTTATTTACTTTCATTAGAGTTAACAAAATGCTTCTTAATTTTTAAATTTTTATTTATTTTTTACAGTGAATTATGTGAATTCTTTTCCGTATTATAAGTTTATAAACAAATGGATTCACATGGACCTAGTGGAAATATTATCTTCGAGGGCTAAGTTCACAAGTAAGCATGATAAGGAAACATTACTGTGCCAATAAACCAGTTTTATTTCCTTTTGCACATGTCTTAATTACCTGCACAAGAGATTATTTGGAGATTCTAGTGGATGTGCCCGATATCTAACACCTCAAGGAAGTTTCGGAGGACGGAGTGACAATAATGTGGAAAGAACACGTCGAGTAATCGAACACCTGATACAGTGAGGACTGACACTTGTACTGGTTTGCCTATATTCCTATTGGGTCCATATGAATTCATTAAATAAAAAATAAACCTAGTTGCAAGAAGTGAAGTCATTTAATATGTTGCTAGAAACAAGTTGAAAATTATGTTTTCCCTTATGTAAAATAACGTTCGGGCTAGAAATGGTTAACAGCGGTACTGGTGAGGTCCATCACGTAATTATGAAGCATTTGAAAGTTCTTACGTTCATTCCAAAATATCAGTAGCCTAGATTATTAAAAACAGTTAATTATATAGTGGTACCACGGTACCGCCCTTGCAAAACAATGCTTCTACGTCATCAAACGAGGGACTATAACAACAGCATATTCTTGATGTTATTCTCGACTCTGTCCATGCGCTCCCATTAAAATCGTATTACTGACAGTCCTTCGCATACGCTCATAACGCAAAAGGCACGTAACTCTTGGGAATAAACTTATTGACTGCGACTGTCGTAAAACCAGGCGTTGAAGGTGATCGCGTCAGTTTTAACCGTGAAATAAAAAGCCTCTTCAAGTTTACCAGCCGTTGACTCCACTACATAACGACTGCGAGACGACAAGTAGCAAGAGCAGTCTTATAAACACGTGCGTCAAGGATTTTATGTGGTTCTGAATTCTGCTATCTATAAGAGTTTTTATACCCCAAATACGTGACAGTTTTATAACTCAGTAGGTCGTTAATGATTGAAAGCAAAGACAGCTCAAGTGGACTGTAATGTCGCTCGAGAGAAGTATCTAACTCTCTCTCCACTGATTTTTTTCCCTCACTATGTACTAGCTACTAATTCTCCTCTTCTTTTGATGGCAGACAGTAAACACTAATATTGTTATTCACGCAATTTGTCGAACAACAACATACATGTGAATAAAAATAAGCCACGTAAGTCTCAAATTTAGCAACAAAATCTAAATTGCTGTGTACTAGAATAGTTGTTAAACGACATTTATTATACTATTGTTTCTCTACTTCAGAGCGTACACTTCTTCACTTCTTGAGATACATACCTTCTTTCTCATTTCTAACGGCCGTCATACGGTTATTAACTGTGGTGTCGCACAAGTCTAAAGTTCTTACGACGTCAGCCACGAGCGCCCTCTGCTGCAACTCCGCTCGTGGCCACCACTGAACTGCATCGTCACTTGGGAATCAGATAGGCACCAGTTAATACTTGGCTATCGGATAGGCACTAGGAATCATCAGTAGGCAGGCCTCTACCTAAACTATGTATCAGTATTCTGCAGTCTTGAACTTTGTAAAAGTTAATACTTATCTTATTTCTACGAAATATACAACTTTTTCTAATTTAGCCTAGTGTTTCTAGTGTCTGCTGTCCCACTGGTTGGTCACCTCCTTACCTGCACACGCGTGCATCCTATTTCCCTATTTCCCAGGGCAACTGGGGGAAACGAGACACAAAAATAGCGACGAGGTTGGGATACAAAAGTAACAGCGTCCTCTGATATCTTCTTTGTTCGTACACACACGTCTTCAGATTTCATGTTTTACGCATTTCCATGTTGAGAATACCAATAGGTGTTGCACTTAAAGACGCGTCTTTAAGAGAAAAGATGATCGTTCTTCATTTCATTGGTAGTGGAAGATCTGCCAAATCTTTATCGGTTAGTGTCGAAGAAACGATCAAGTATCGAAATGTAAATTACATATCGTAGCTGCTGTAAATTACACCTCGTAGCTCTTGCATTTCCGTTACATAACAATAACTTTCAGTAGAAATTCATTCTTCTAACCAGTCTTATTACGGAGTATTAAGAGACCGGCTTTATTGGCCTGCGGGTGCCATAGCATCTACAGTCACATGTTGGAGAGCAGGCACTGTCGAAGATAATCACTGCCTTTTGTATTGTTTCCCTTGCTGTTAATTGAACGACGATTAAGATTTAGCTAACAGTCCGTGACGAAGACGTTATAGACGTTACAAGTCGGAGGGGAAAGAAAAACATTTACCTTTTTGAAGGAACCATTTTATTATTTTCCTTAATCGGATAACGGAAAAACGGAAAATCGGATAAAGGCTTGAACTGCTGGTCCTCAGAATAAGAATACCCTGTCTTAATCATTGCGTTACATCGCTCAGCGAGAAAAGCTTAAGGCTTTAGGTAGAATATAAGATTCAATGGATATCGGACATAAAACATGCGCCGGCGATACGTTATAGACTGCATTAGTAAACAGAAAAGGAAACCAGCTTAGTTAATGTAACTGTGAATTCGCAAATAAGAACTTAATTTGTTACAAAGACCATCAGTTTGCTGACTTGTCGTCTACCTCGAGTTTATTTCCTGAGAAGACCTACAACTAGGGGTAGCATTACAAAAAACAGCGTTAATCGTTTGTTGGATATACCACAATCTCTCTATTTCCATACAGTTTAAACCCTCAATAGGTCCCTCTGGTACCATGTTTCCCAAACTCCTTTAGGAGGAAGAATTGTGTTCCACAGGACACGAATAAGTCCTCCGCGAAGAATTATTAGCTAAGTTCATTGTGACGATAGTATTCTCAGTTTCTAAAATTTTATTACGATTTTATGGTATTAGTTACACTTTAAAATTTACGTTATCGCTTGAAAAAATTTCTCCTTTAAAAATATTAATTTTACCAAACTACGAAATAAACAGTATTCAGTCGAAATTCTAGGATTCTCGAAGTGTTTCGTCCGATAAAAAATTTGGTGACAGCTGCTCTGTTATCCTGGAAGTTGCTTCCTGATGGTTTTGTGTCCTATCACCCTCACCTTTCTTGTTGTAAATAGTTTCCACGATGTTCCTTCCCTCTCCGCAGAGCCCCCATAATTCGTATCAGTCGTCCTAAATTCCCAGAAAATTTCTATAGCACCAATTCTCAAACGATTAAATTCTCACACTGTCTCAGAAACTTCTGCCGCGGCGGATTAGCCGTGCGTACTGGGGCGCCGTGCTGCGGTGCGCGCAGCCGTTCGCCGTCGGGGGTTCGAGTCCCCCTAGGGCATGGATGTTTGTGTTGTCCTTAGGTTAGTAAGGTGATGCGCATGAGTAGGAAAAACAATCCCATAATGTTCGAATACAGCATTAGTAGTGAGCTTCTTGTTGTTGTCGCGTCGTTCAAATATCTAGGCGCAACATTGCAGAGCGATATGAAATAGAACGAACATGTAAGGACAGTTGCGAGTAAGGCGGACAGCCGACTTCAGATTATTGGGAGAATTTTGGGAAGATGTACTTCATCTGTAAAGAAGACCGCGTGTAAAACGCTTGTACGACCACAACATGAGTATTGCTCAAGTGTTTGGGAGCCGCAGCAGGTCAGTTTAAAGGAAGACATAGAAGCCGTTCAGAGGCGAGCAGCTAGGTTTGTTACTGGTAGGTTCGACCAATGCGCGAGTGTCACTAAAATGCTCCAGAAACTTAATTGGAGATCGCTGGAGGAAAGACGACGTTCTTGTCGTGAATTTCTGTTGAGGAAATTTAAAGGGCCGGAATTTGAAGCTGAGTGTAGTACGATCTTGCTGTCACCTACTTACATTTCGCGTAGTGATCACAGAGACAAGAGAAATTAGGGCTCGTACGGAGGCATATAGGCATTCTTTTTTTCCTCGTTCTATTTGGGAGTGGAATAGGAAAGGAAATGCCTAGTAGTGGTACAGTGTACCCTCCGCCACGCACCTTACGGTGGATTGCGTAGTATGTATGTAGATGTAGATGTAGTTTACCTTAGTTTAAGTAGTTTGTAAGCTACGGCTAATAGCCCAGTAGTTGAGTCCGATAGATTTACAAACATCTGAACATTGTGAAACTTCTTCCTTAAATTAAGGAGACTTATTAACGTAGATAGTGAGTAGTCTGCATTTTTACAGGTTAACGTGCTCTACGAAGATATCCATAAGCAAGACTGTAAACAGGTAAGCCGTAAATTGTAGCATGCAGCGGTAAATATTGATTAATTAATTGTCTTGTAAAATGCAATATGGACTTTCCTTACACTGCAAGGCGTTCTCCTGTTAATATGAACGTGTTTTACTCCAATATTCCAACAATTTTAACGCCGTCGATTATCCCTAATGAAAGAATCCGACCGAACTCAGAAGTACTCGGAAATAGCTCCTCCTCTCTCCGCCGAGTAACCGCTGTTTTGAAACACCCTAGTTGGTTAAAATTGTTTGCCGAACTGGCACTTCGAACCTTGACGGTATCTTCACTTCTGTCAGTGCCTCTCTCTCCTCATTTATGGAAAGGTTTTGGTTTCAATTCATGGACCGAAAAACCAGTTTTAACCTTCGATAAATTCTCTGCGCTGCTCCAGTTTAGATTAGAGCAAACAGCTTTACAGTTTTACAGTTGTCTGGTAATGGTGCTATAAATCCGGTCGAGACATCCCTTCACCTCAGAGCTGTGGGAACGAGTGGAGACCTTACTGACCAATGAAGGTTACTCACTTTATCCATAAAGCCCGCGACCATTCTCTTTACCAACGATTCTCGTCAGCCATGAACACAATGAGAAAAACGTGCACTAAAGACCTTCAGGTTTAGTACCATCGTTGAATTACAATGCAACCCTATCAGATTACAATATTAATGATAAGATTGTGCTTCTTGTCAAGCATATCATTCATTGACAATAATACTGCGAAGTGACATGAAATGGATTCAGACATGAAGTATAAGCTCTGACAATAAAGTTCCGTAAATAGTCCTGTAACATTAACATAGATAAAATATTAACAACAGTTACCATAGTTTCCTTCGAAATAGTGACCTCCCATAACTATGATCCGCTGAGTTCTGCGATACATTTCCTGGAAACTCTGCACGAATACTTCCTTTGGGATGGTGTTCTAAAACCTGGACACGTTTCGTTGTATGTCAGGAATATCGTCAAGTCTTTTTTCTTTCAAAGATAGTTTGATTCGAAGGCTGGAGGATTGAGATCCGTCAAGTATGTTGGATGTTCAAGCTGCACCACCTCCTGTCTTGCCATGAAATGTTTGACGATATTGGCTGTGCATCGTGCATCTTGAATGTCCACCATACTCACTGAATCTTAATCCCTCAGACACCTTTCTATGCCCTTGACTAAAGCTGGCTTTGAAAGGAAAGAGATTTGAACATATTCCTGCCATCCAATGAAACGTGACGACGCTTTTCAACACCTTTCCAAAAAAAAAAAAAAATACTTCGTGCAACGTTTCCGGGACATATATCGCAGAGCTCAACGGTGAATAGTTATTCGAGACGATTATTTCGAAGACAGTAAGGTTGTTTCGTTACATGACTTCCATGAATGACTGAAAATGGCACGATAGTGGTCGAATATAACCATTTCCAGTCAATCATCGGTTCACTTGGACCACAGGACACAGTTTATTTCATGTAAACACAATGACCATTATGGAGACTTCATTAGATCACTAAGTGTCTTGTTAACAAAGTAAGTCCATGGCTATGTGAAGCATCATCCGAAAACAGCCCAGAAGGCTTGCTGAGATTGTCTCCTGAATCGTTCTTTAAAGCAAGGAACAGTAGACGTCCAATAATACTTCCCTGATGAACGCCAGATATCACTTCTGTTTGTGACTTTCCATCAATTATTACGAACTGTCTCCATTCTGACACATAATCACGAATCCAACGGCACAACTGTGGCGATATTCCGTAAAAACCCAATTTGATTAGAAGACGATTGATTATGACCTACCGTGTCAAAGGCGTTCGGGAAATATAAGGAATACGGAATCGATTTGAAATCCCTTGTCGTTACCACTCATCACTTGGTTTGAGCCTGCACGGCCACTACGGGCATGGATATTTGTGCCGTCCTTAAGATTAGCTAGTTCATAAGTAGTTTGTAAGTTTAGGAACTGATGACCCCGTAGTTAAGTCCCATAAGCTATACAAACATTTGAACATTTTTTTGGTTTGAGTAAAGAACTAGCTGTTTTCACAAGAAAAATATTTTCCGAATCCGTGTTGACTATGGGTTAATAGGTCGTCCCATTCGAAGTTGTTCATAATGTTTGGAAAAAAGATATGTTCTAAAACCCTGCTGCAAATCGACGTCAATGATATATATCCCTAATTTGGCAAATCACACATGCTGCATTTCTTGAATAATGGAGTGACCTGTACAACTTTCCAGCTTTTGGGTACGGATCATTCGTTGAGCGACCGTTTGTATACGATAGCATCCTCTGTAAGGAGCCTAACAGGTGTACCATGTCAGCCAAAAGACTTGCTTTTGTTAAAGTAATTTAAACTGTTTTAATATTCCTAGGATATCTACTTCCAAGTTAACTTTGCTGGCAGTTGTTCTTGATTGTAAATTTGGAGTATTTTATGTCTTCTTTGGTGAAGGAATCTTGGAAAACTGTGTTTGGTAGCTAACATCGGTAGTATCACCTTTACTGTCGCCTAGTGAAGATTTTGATTGTGTCTTGCCCCTCAGGTAGTCGTACTTTACATAGGACCAGAATTTCTTTTGATTTTTTACCAAATTACGAAACAATTTTACGTTGTGGGTACGATTATAATCTTCCCGCACTGAAGCCCACACTAAATTTCGAGTTTCTGAAAAAAATTCGTCAATCTTGAGGATTTTGTGTTTCCGTTTGTGCAACAGAGTTCTCAATGAGGCAGTAACACGCTAGTGGTTCTGAAGTAGAAGGAATCATCTCGAGTAATCAACTGAAACAAAGTTATTCGCGTGAAAGAGGCTTAAGAAATGAATTTCATTTCTATGACGGGAGTGAGCTCATGCTGAATCGTTTAACTTCCAGAGTTGACAGAAGCCTCTGCAAATTCCCCTTTTTGTACAAGCGCAGCGTGAAGCAAAGAGGAAATTTAGATCTCCACACAACAGCCGCGCAGGAATGGTTTGTAGAGCTTATGGGACTTAGATACCGACAGGCCGCGACTATCTGATACCTCTCTGAGTGAAACTGGTGTGTCTAGCATCCATTTATGGAGAAACATTTTGTGTGTCTGCTGTGCAAATGTTTCAAATGTTTGTATAGGTTATGGGACTTAACTACGGGGTCATCAGTCCCTAAACTTACAAACTACGTATGAAGTAGCCAACACTAAGGACGGCACAAATAACCATGCCCTAGGGGGGATTCGAACCCCCGACCTTAGTGGCCGTGCAGACCGTGATTGGAGCGCCGCAGTCCCCTCGGACACCGCGGCCGGCCTCAGGAATGGCCGCGCGGTCTGAGACACTATTTCCAGTCGGAGGTTCGGTCCTCCCTCGGCCACGAGTGTGTGTGTGTTGTCATCATGATTTAGTTTAGGTAGTTTGTAAGTCTAGGGTCCGATGTCCTCAGGTTCACAAACGATTGACCATTTCCACACGACACAATCTACAGGTCACTGACGTCACGAAGACACATGTCTGAAAAAAAATTAATTAATTAATTAAGAAATAAAAAATAACAAGAAGATGAGGGTTTAACTTCTTGTCGACACGGTGGTCATTATAGACGGAGCATAACCCCGCATGGTTTTTGTCAAGGATGGGGAAGCAAGTCATTCATTCCCCTTCAAAGGAATCATCCTGGAATTTGCCTGGAGTGATTTAGGTAAATCAGGATGGCGGAAGGCAGGTTTGAACCTTAGTCCTCCGGAACACGACACCGGTGTGTTACCACTGCGCTACTTCACTCGGTCCCGAAAGTTCAGGCAGATACAATTTGTATGCGTCCTTCATCATATATATACGTAAACATGAAATTTGAAGAACCAACTTTTAACGTTAATCACACAATAAAGCCAACAAACCTTATTTACTGGAAAGGTCGTTTGCCATAGAGGTGCAAAAAACAGAAATTACGTGCGTACATAGTCTTGACGAGGGGTAAATGGAAATGTTTTCTCATTATATTTGTGTGGTGCCTTATTTCGGACATGTCCGAAAGAACAGACACCACACCAATATAATAAGTATTTACACGCGAAGACGGCGTTTGCTTCTCTAACTTCAACGCAGATGCGGTCAAACGTTCGACATCGCACGGGAATCTGTAATGGCGAGTGTAAGAGGGCATGAACGGCAGGGGTGCTACAGTCATAGCGTGTGACTTGTGAGAATCTGAGACGGAGCACGGGTAGTTGAAGTGGTTAAGGCGACCGCTGGCTCGAAGCGGCAAACCCGGGTTCGATTCCCGGCCCGGCTCACATTTTCACTTCTTGCCATTGTTTAATTTCAATGCCCTAATGTAGCCACCGTCAATCCTTCCCTTCCTAATCCTTCCTAACATCGAAAATGGACGAACTTTTGCCATGCATCCTGTCAGGTGTTGTGGTAGAAATGATATACGAAAGTAACGCTGTTTCCTGTTATCGCATCGTAATATATTCTTGTTTAATAAGTTCATTGCCGAGGTTGAGTGGCAGAGCGTTCCAAGGCGCCTTGCTGCGGTGCTCACGGTTGCTCACCGTCGGAGGTTCGAGTCCTCCCTCGGGCATGGGTGTTTGTGGTTGTCCTTAGGTTAATTTAAGTAGTTTGAAAGCCTACAGACTGACAACCAGAGCAGTTAAGTTCCAGAGATTTACAAACATTTTAACATTTATGAGGTTGATTGGCAGTATACCAGCCAGATATAATTCCACAACTGCTAGGTAAAAGTTGTCTTCTGAAGTGGAAATTAAAACATGTTAGTTAATAAGTCAGTAAATAACTTTATTTATTGGTGTCATAATTTTGTTTACTTTCATGTAAGAATAGTTTCTGCGTCATTTACCACCGTTATAAGAAAATTTGAGGTTTTTCTTTTTTTTTTTAATTTACTGATTATGAATATCTAGGACGATTAGAGGAGGAAATTGAGCTGGGAAAGGAGATGGAGAACGGGAGAGAAGGAAGGAAAGAGGGAGATGGACAGGGACGGGAGGTGGTTGGAGGAGGAAGTGGATGGAACGGAATAAGAATAGGAATGGGGACTAGATGGACAAAATGTACAAAACGATGACTTCGCTCACGCTGCATAGTCGGTAAATCATCTGATTTGTATGTTTGCGGAGAAAACAGACAACAGTTTTTGTTACTCTGGAATTACAATGTTTTTTGAGATTCACTTTTTTTCTTACTTTTCATTTCAGGAAGTTACACGGAATCTAAGGAGGGCACATATTCATTTCATTCAATAATACAATAATTACAGCAGTCTACATCACAATATATGTTATTTCATTATGATGATGATAAAATAAATATCGTATTGCGATCTACACCGCAGTAATTATTATATTATTCAAGAAATATTTGATCGATAATTTAATTTCGACAGGAACAATGTCCAATAAAATATTACTCATTTTATTGAGGCATTTTATATGTGAGTATGATCGCAGGATGTCTTTTGTTAAATGTCACATTTCTTTGTTATTACACCGAGGCACACCGAACCTTGGCCGGATTTACCTAGTAGCTTGAAAGCTGCGAGTAAACGGACGGACAATCGTTGTGTGCTGTAAGTTGAGAATTTGGGCAGGACGGGAAACGTGTTTGGATAGCCTTATTTCCGTAAAGCGTCCGCTGACCCGAAGCGGAAAATATTTGTCCAAATTCAAGTCGAGCAAAAATTTTTAACTTCGCTACTAATATTATTTTAGTGCCCTTTAACAGTCGAGATGCCCGAATATTTCAAATTAGTACACTCGTACTAATTGTAAAAGTATCTTAAAACGAAGATTTAAAATGAACGTTAACAAGCGTAAAACGAGGGTAATGGAATGAATGAACGTCAGAAAATTATGCGAAGCTGAAGGAATTAGATTAGGTAATGAGACAATAAAAGTAGTCGATGAGTTTTGTTATTTGGGTTGCAAGATAATTTCTGATGGCCGCAGTAGAGAAGATATAAAATGCAGGCTGGCTATGGGAAGAAAAGCGTTTCTAAAGAAGCGAAACTTGTTAACATCCAATATTAATTTAAATTTTAGGAAGTGCTTTCTGAAAGTATTTGGAGTGTAGCATTGTATGGGAGTGAAACGCGGATGATAAGGACTTCAGACAAAAAGATGATAGAAGCTTTCGAAATGTGGTGCTACAGATGAATGATGAAACTTAGATGCGTAGATCACGTAACTAATGAGGAGCTTAACCGAATTGGGGAGAAAATAAGTGTGGTATATCCTGACTAAGAGAAGGGATAGGTTGGTGGGACACATTCTGCGACATCAAGGAATCGTCTACTTAACATTAAAAGGAAGTGTGCAGAGTAAAAATCGTAGGGGAGACCGAGGAACGAATACAGTAAGGATGTAGTTTGCCGAACGTATTCTCAGATGAAGAGACTTGCACAGGAGAAAGTAGCATAGAGAGCCGCATCAAACCAGTCTGCGGACTGAAGACCACAACAACAACAAACAATAAACAACAACAAAATGTTCAAATGTTTTTAGAGCTTATGGGACTTAACTATGGGGTCATCAGTCCCTAAACTTACAAACTACTTATGAAGTAGCTTATACTAAATACGGCACAAACATCCATGCCTGAGGGGGAATTGGAACCCCCGACCGCAGTGGCGGTACAGACCGTGACTTACACGCCGCAGACCGCTCGGCCACCGCGGCCGACCAACAGCATCACTCGATATATAGTTGGCGACAGGTTTACCGGCAGAGACGAAAGGTGCATAAACCTCAATTAGTGTATGTTCACCTAAAAGTCGCTCTTGCGAAGCGGACGTAACCGTAAATAGTTAAGAGCGAAAGGATGTAAGGAAGGCGGGTGGCGGGTGAATTGGGAGGTGGAGGAGATGAGGTAGATAAAAGTAAAGTCGTATGGCATAAATGGCTGGGACGCCCCGAAGGGTATGTTTAGCCGCATAATTGGATAGGTTTCTTCCTATCCTTTGCGCCCCAGGCAGTTTCCATTCGCGAACTGTGTGCTGAAGTGTCTACCAAGGGGAGGCCAGGACGTTTGGAATGCGGATTTACTGCAAATTTCATACACTCTTAGTACTCCATGAGGACAAGAAAATGTGTAAGCAGTAGCACGTGTTTCTCAAGCATTACTGAGAAAATCGCAAGATAATTTCGGTCGGTCGTCAAATATATACCATATGTACCTGTGGGTGGCCGTTGTTGTCATGAAGCGGCGGAGTGGTTAGCGTCCGAGCCCCGTACCGGTATGTTGTTGGTCGCTGGATCGAGTCCAGTTCGTCACTTTATTTTTCAGCGCAGCCATATTCGTTACAATTTATATTAAAGTTGATATAACGGGAAAAATACGCGTAATCAAATGTACTTTTAATAAATATACAATATTATTTGGCAGTCTACAAAGTTTTATTATCACAAATAATGTAATACTCATAACTACCGACTAGTAAACAACCAAACGGTTAAAGTGAAAATGTTTGCTTGACCGTGATTTGAGAAATCCCTCATTCCTGGAAGGAGCCCGAAAAGTAGTTGTTACCTGCAAGTTTTGACCGCCACAGACAGCTCTCGAAAGATGTACAATAATCGTCGTTTTCAAAAAAAATGTTCAAATGTTTGTAGAACTTATGGGACTTAACTAAAGGCCATCAGTCCCTAAGCTTACAAACTACTTATGAACTATTTAATACTAAGGACGACACAAATATCCATGCCCGAGGGGGGATTCGAACCCCCGACAGTAGTGGCCGTGCAGACCGTGACTGGAGCGCCTCAGTCCCCTCGGCCACCGCGGCCGGCAATCGTCGTTTTCGACATTACAAGTTGCAGGATTGTATTTTTCGTATAAACATGGAAAACACAAGGTCAAACGGCACTAGCTGCATTGAATAAATGCTATGTTTCCGCATACGCAAGGTCTTTTGAGTTTTTCCCGTTATATCACCTGTGATATACATAGTAACGAGTATGACTGAAGGAAAAACAGTGGCGAACGGAACTCGATTCAGCGACTAATGACTGGTACGGGGCTCGGATGCTAACGATTCGGTTGCCGCCAGATCATGACAATAACGGTCACGCATAGGTACATATGTTACATATTTGACGACCGACCGAAATTATCTTTCGATTTTCTCACTAGCGCTTGAGAAGTACGCGCTACTGCTTACACATTTTGTTGTCCTCATAGATTTCTACGAGTGTACGAAGTTTGCAGTAAATCCGCGTTCCAAACGTCATGGCCTCCGCTTGTATCTACATCTACATCTACATAGATACTCTGAAAATCACATTTAAGTGCCTGGCAGAGGGTTCACTACCCACTTTCATAAATTTTCTCTACCGTTCCATTCTCTAATAGCGCGCGGAAAGAAAGAAAACCTAAATCTTTCCGTTTTCGATCTGATTTCTCTTATTTTATTGGGATGGACTTGTCTTCCTAAGTAGGTGGGCGCTAGCAAAATATTTCCCATTCAGAAGTAAAAGTCGGTGATTGAAGCTTTGCAAACAGATCATGCCGCAATGAATAACGTCTTTATTTTAAAGTAATTCAACCCCAATTTGTGAAACATTTCCGTGACGCTTTTCCCCCCGTAACGTGGTAAAACAAAACGAGCTGCCCTTCTCTGAACCTTCTCAATGTCTTTCGTCAGTCCCACCTGGTGAGGGTCCCACAAGGGCCAACAGTACTCCAGGAGAGGACGCACAAGTGTGATGTAGGCAGTTTGTTTGGTGGAGCTGGTGCATCTTCGAAGCGTTCTGCCAATGAAACGTAATCTTTGGTTCGCCTTCCCCACAATATTTTCTGTGTGTTGTCTCCACTCTAAGTTGTTCATAATTGTAACACCTAGGTATTTTGTAGAATTTACGACCTTAAGGTTTGATTGATTTATCGTGTAATTGAAGTTCAGCGGCCGGCCGCGGTGGCCGAGGGGACTGAGGCGCTCCGGTCACGGTCTGCACGGCCACTACGGTCGGGGGTTCGAATCCTCCCTCGGACATGGATATTTGTGCCGTCCTTAGTTGTAAGTAGTTCATAAGTAGTTTATAAGTTTAGGGACTGATGACCCCGTAGTTAAGTCCCATGGACTCTACAAACATTTGAACATTTGAAGTTCAGAGGATTTATTTTAGTGGTCACGTGTATTACTTCACACTTTTCTTTATTTAGTGTCAATTGCCAATTTTTGCACCATGTAGAAATTTTGTCTAAATCGCTTTTCAGTTGCTTTTGATCCTCTGTTGACTTTACAACCCATAAACGACAGCATCATCCGCGAACAGCCTAAGGGAGCGATTCAGTTGTCTCCTAAATCATTTATAAACGTAAGGAAGAACAGGGACCTATAACGCTTCCTTGGGGAACGCCAAATATCACTTCTGTTTTACTCAATACATTTTTAAATTGACTTTGAAGTCCAGTATTCTGCAGTCGACTCCTCATGCACGAACCAGGTCATCCAATGTACAGGCATTGGGAAGTGTTGGGCAAACCAGTAGGTGATTAGAGTCTTTTATTTCAGCACATTCACAGTTTGTGTCTCCAGTGATGTACCCCCACCATAGCAGGTTTTGCTTGTTGCGTGTCACTCCAGTTCGTAGTCTGTTCAAGGTCTTCCATGTCTGGTATGGGAGGTGGTATCTAGGTGCAGGTTTTAAGGCATTGTAATTGTCTTCCAGATATGTTTTGCCATAATTCTATTCAGTGGGCAGAAGGTGACTGTAATGGTTGCGTGTGTAGTGTAGTGTTGGGAGAGGATGAACCCCGGTGCCGGCACACAGTATTCTCCCGTGGAAAAGCTCCAAGGGGGCCGCCGACGTTGACGTCCCCATTCGACGGACGATTCACCAACAGTGTCGCATTCCCTCACTCCCCGAGACATTGCGGAGAGGTTTGGAATTTAATCCAGGCCATTGGTGCATAGACTGGTGATCAGGGACTTTGCACAACCACCTCGTCTGTCCCCTCTGCCGTAAGGCAAAGGGGATTGGCTTACCCGGACGGTTACCCATCCCAGTACCGGCCACACCCAACGGTGCTTAACTTGGGTGATGTGGCAGTAACCGGTGTATCCCGTGCGGCACGGCCGTTGACACGGGGGCGGGAGGGATAAGCAGCGCGGCCCACGGATCAGACGCAGTGGTCGCCGCTTCCGGAGCCGTAATCTCAGTGGATCCAGGTCAGCAGCGGTAATAGAGGCGGCGCCGTCGCGTCGCGCGACCACACGGCTCGTGCGGTGGACAAGTGGCTGTCCTGTCCTGTCCTGTCCTGTCCGGTTCCGTGCAGCCGCCTCCTCTCTCTCTCTCTCTCCCAGGACCGCCGTCTGACTCACCGCGGCACAAATAGCTACCGGCGGCAGCGGTAGCGGCCTATAGCGGCTCACTGTCCTATTCACCCAACACACTCACCCATTTCGAGGCGTAGTTGCATAGTAGTGCACCACTATTGGGCAGGCGTATCAGAAGGTGTTATAACGTTTCCCGCCTGGTCGATGTTAGAAAAAGAAAATTAAAGATTAATATTGAGAAAAAATGTATCAGAAATGATTATTCAAAAATGTTTGTATAGTCTATGGGACTTAACTACGGGGTCATCAGTCCCTAAACTACTTATGAACTAACTAAGACTAAGGACGGCACAAATATCCATGCCCGAGGGGGGATTCGAACCCCCAACCGTAGTGGCCGTGCAATGATTATTCAACCTCTGCTTTTAATTGAAATATTTAATTATTAATGTTTAGTTGGGGCGGCAGGAAGCGTTATAATACGGCATCTTCGCATTGCAACAATGTACGTAATTGTAAAGCCCAATTTGCATTTGTTACTTTAATATGCATGAAAATGCCGTAAATATTTTGAAAAAGGAAAGTTAACTGCAGGTTCGTTTGCAACAAAAGAATAAATCGACTAATATTGACGCATACATTTTACTCGTGGCAGGGAGCTATTTTATTAATGTATTTTGTAAATAATGAAATGCCAAGATCGTAGTATTTCGTCTTTATTTATGAGAGACGACCGGTTTCGATGTACACAGACATCATCTTCTGGTCTCTGCACTAAACAGTAACATTATTACATGGCTACAATATGTATTTATATAATAGTGTTACTATTTAGTGCAGAGACCAGAAGATGATGTTTGTGTACATCGAAACCGGTCGTCTCCCATAAATAAAGACGAAATACCGCGATCTCGGCATTTCATTATTTACAAAATAATATTGACGCATTTATGAATAAAGTTTTACCACATTTATGACTGATCAATAATGGCGTCGTACTGCAATCCATAGAACCTACTAGAAAAACTACGGAGGATTAGATAATGAAATAAGTTGAATTATTGTTAAAGAATGAATCACCTTTTTATTTTGCATTAAGTAATTTAAAAAACAAATAATTATTCACACTCACATTGCATGAAGAGTAGCCGGAAAGGAGAGCCTAATTGTCCGAAAGAACAATATAAATCGAAAGACAATCACAGACAGAGACAAAGCAATGTCTTCTTCTTCCTTTTTACGATTGAAAAATATGACGATCAATCAATGATATAGAAAGGAGAAGTCCGCCAAGCTAATTATCTATGGGATAGGACCAGAGACCGCTTGTAATGGTTCAGTGTTAACAAAATCACGGAAAAGAAATGACTGTAGCTTCACTAATGCACTCAAATACGAGTCAAATACACAAAGTTAACTTTCTCCAATTAATAATAATAATAATAAAAGTAATCTTCTGGGCCCGCTGTGTGGTAATTTTCATTTAGAGACATTGTAAAGTATTAATTCGAAAGACACTGCATTTTAATAAATTATTTAATTCGACAGGTCTCTTTCGGCGTGAATGCCATCGTCAGGTTAAAAAAAATGTTCAAATGTTTGTTAAGCTTATGGGACTTAACTACGGGGTCATCATCCCTAAACTTACAAACTACTTATGAACTACCTTATACTAAAGACGGCACAAATATCCATGCCCGAGGGGGGATTCGAACCCCCGACCGTAGTGGCCGTGCAGACCGTGACTGAAGCGCCTCAGTCTCCTCGGCCCCCACGGCCGGCCCATCGTCAGGTGTACCGTAATATACGGAGGTGGGTATACTATTTAATTTGACTCTTCAGTGTATGACTTTTTATTTGCAGCTACATAAACTATCACGATTATTGTATAGTGCTCATATGCTGAAAAAATATTGAGAGAAATGCTTAACCCGCGAGCACTCGCGCGTGAGCATTTTACTCACAGTAATTTTAAAACAATCGCAATTTCACCAATTTAAAATAGTCAAATATATGTGTATTCTAATAAATCCAACTAGAAATACTTACTTAGACATATTAAGTACATTATGAACTGTTCTTTTACTGTTAGAAAAATGCTATCGATGGCGTAACTTTTAAAGGCGCGAGTTCTCGCGGGTTAAAATTATTATCCACTACTAGCAACAAAAAAGGTCATATCTGGTTAGCTCTATAGTGCTTCCATGATTAAATGTTACTTCATTCCTCTCATCTTTCCAGAAAATAACTCATAATGCAACACTAGAATGTTTACATGGCAAAGGAGGAATACTAAAGTAAACAAACGCAGATGTTAGGAGTCATTCAAGGCAGCCAACAGTCGAAATGATTCAATAGCACTCTACAATTTATAATTTCTAAGACGAGGTACTAGCATATGTAACACTATGTATATAAGCAGCTACAAATGAGTTTGTGGTAAAATGTTGGTGAGTTTGAGAGATAATGGAAAAAAATAAGGTATGTAGCTAATCAACTGCACTCTGCATTAAAGTGTTAACAGGATAATTGTAACTCAGAAATATGCACTTTATACATACACAGGTAGCTCTTCTTATCCTTGTAATATGGCTGTTAAATCTGATCTCTTTGGTTCTTATTTAACAGATGTAATATAATAGAACTGTTGTTGTCGCTCTTTAGGTAGGTGTATATACATACATCTTAAAATAATTCTTATGTTGTTGACGTTTGACAGCTACTTTCATAGATATGTCAGTGATATTACAAGGTTACAATGCAATTATTTCTTTGCTATTATCTAGAGCATATACGCTCTTATTGATATGTCAAGGAAATCAAAATGTTCAAATGTTTGTTAAGCTTGTGGGACTTAACTGCGGGGTCATCAGTCCCTAAACATAAACATCCGCCGACTTAAGCTGTTGTGTTCTGCAGGTAGCACATGCCCATTCATCCGGAACAGCTTTCCTGCATTCTCTCATGGATTAGTGCTACTTTGAAATGTTCCCGAATATCATCGTTTGAAACGCGAACCATTCTAATGAAGCCACGTAAGCACGTAAGTGGTCTCCATGACAGTAGTAGAGTGCAACGGGACGGATAACGGTATGATAGATCTTGGATTTAAGATGGTCTTTCATCCGATGGTTGCAGCTGACGCCTATTGTTGTAACCCATTTCATCCAGGATGCCTGTACCTAGAACTGACCTCGTCGACTAGTCCTCCATTGTCAGAAGAGCCAAGTTATTTAAACTTCTTTGCTCGAGGTGGTTTCCGTCACCACCGATACTACCAACTTCCTCGGGATCTATGGCCGCATACTCCATCTTCTTTTTGTTGAGTCGCTGGAAATATTTTGCTAGTCGGTTGCTCCAATTGTGCGTTTGACGTTGGAGCTCAAATTTGTTGTTTACAGACAACATAACATGGTCAGCAAACGTAAGTGTCCATCGGGGTGACTTGTGGATCTGAGGTATCGATTGCAAGAATGAACAACAGAACTAATAGGTCAGAGCCTTGGTGGACTCCTTCACTGACCTTACCTTCGAAATTATATCATAGTTCGACAAGTAATACACGAGATGTTAAGCCATAAACAACGATATGATTGAAAAACTGCTGCATCATGCGGCCGTGAGTAACTATAGTTTTTCACCCACTATTTTAGCCTCAAAGGAAACTTGGCACATATTTGTAGAATTTGCCGAAACTTTTTCTGGCTGGCAACCCCCACAAAAAGATAAAAGTAAAGATATTTCTCGCTTACTACGTTTCCACTGTTGATGCAGTAAAACTACGATTTTTTGCTCTTTGCGGCCTGCAGCACTATAAAAATCATATAATGACACCGTTTTTATATGGTCAAAATTTGCTGCGAGGTTGAGATGTTATATTAATTTGTTTTATTTTTGCAAATGGCTGTTTCGGTTTACTTTATTGCCATTTTCAAGTGACCTGCGGATATATAATTATTTTTACATTGCACCTACGTACTTAAAATAAACGAGCTTATACTCGTTATTTACGTCTAGGTTGAATGACGTACATGCATCATCGTTATAAATTGTCAATCTCTATTTATAAATTGGAGTTATGTTATATTTACCAGTTCTCACGTTGCGATGACATACGTTGACTGATATTTCGATGGTAGCAAAGATGGAATTTATTTTACTAATCTTTGTTTTTGCAGTCTCTGGTTGTTGCTTTACGTTAAGCTGAATTGATTGTTTTAAATTTAATTGTCTAACAAATGTAATGACTCCTCATTCATGTAACGGAAGTACGTTCTTCAATATTGTATGCTATTTGTATGTAAAGGCATAAATAAAATTTATGCTTATAATTACTTAACATAACTGAAAGTCATGTTTTAACGATTTTATTACAATTACGTCTGTATAAATTACAAAATCAATACAGCTTAACTTTAATCAGCAACCAGAGTCCGCAACAAGAGCGAGTAGTAATATAAATACCATTTTATTAACATCGTAAACATATATCATCGCAACGTGCGAAATGATAAAACTGTCAAATATAATTTAACGACATCAGTATATGAAAATATAACAGATTTAAGACAATTTGTAGATTGATCTATTCGGCGTAGACGTAAGTAACTAATAATGAGCTCTGTAATTTTAAATACGTACGTCATATATAAAAATAAATATATATCCGCAGGTCACTTGAAAATGGCAATAATGTAAACAAAACACTATATTGTGAAAATAAAGTAAATATAAATTTCAACCTATAAGCAAATTTAGGCCATTTCAAGAAAGATGCCCTTATAAAACTACGATATTCGTCATGACATTACAATTTATTACGTCTAAAGTACTAACTGTATTCGTGTGACACTTGCATACAGTATTCACATATACGATTCAATATATCTTCAAAATATTTCGCATTGTGACACACAGTTCATAAGATATGAAATCATAAGCAACGAGATGCATGAAAAAATCGCCCCATCACGCATTGGATTTTAATTTATTACGTCTGCATTTGTAATACTATGCGCAACACATACTGCAGACATTTTACCAGTATTCCACAATGCGTACCTGGAAATGCGTAGGTGAAATTGACAGACGGATGAGCAGAAGGTGGGGTAAATAGGAAATGAACCAGCATAAGAGTGAAACAAATGTAATTACTTCGCGCCTGCGGACATCCGGCCCGAGGAGCAGTTTTTCAAACCAGACTGTTGTTATATCGACTAACCAAACAGCAGCAGTAGCGACGTCGATGAACTGTACACACCAAGAATGAGCTTTGTATAGCTATAACCTAGTTAAACTATAAAGCGGATTCTATGACGTCATCGGCTAATTCGCCGTCTTCGTGAGATCGGAAAACTTGACTCTCTTTATCTCCATCGCTGACCATTTCACTGTATACCCATCATTTGAGTCTGATGTCATATAAAACTGGACTATACGAAGGTAGAAATTAAAGCGTGGACATGAGCATATACAACCATTGGTCATTACGATTAATAACTGAATTCCGCTCAAGCTGCTTATGGGTGTATGTGTTGTTCTTAGGTTAGTTTAGTTTAGTTGGAGTAGTTTGTAAGCTACGGACTAAAAACCAAGCATTTAAGTCCGATAGATTTACAAACATTTGCATTTTGAAAATCATAACTTCCAGATGCGCTTAAAAATAACCTTATATAGCAATTACATTTATTTTATGGTGAAATGTTGAGGGACAATGTTATTATTACAATTTACAACTTTTTGATCTGAGTAACAAATACTTTTAATTCACTGCTGTCTGCATGAGACTTTTGTGAGAGGTGGTGGCCATTTTGATGCACTTGGAAATAATTTAACTGTCTTGACCACAACTGAACTTTATTAACGCCTTACGCGTTCCGACTTGCGTCATTATCAAAGGCTATAAAAAGAAAATGTTGTTAACAATCCATCCAACAATTTGCTAAAACACACACACACACACACAAACACACAACCACCACCCCTTTTTCTTTATATATAATATTGCAATATTTTATTTAAAATTCTATAACTGATTGTTACGCAAAACATTTTCAGTTAGACTATACTTTCATATCTTTCAGGCCAGAAAGTGTTAAGTAAAACAATGCTGAGAAACACCAGAACCACAGTCACATTACGGAAGCAAGATGAGGGAAAATGTGGTGGCAGGAGGGGGGGGGGGGCTAACATGCAGAGCTGTGAGGGAACGGGAAGAACAACCAGCAACCATAAACCACTACACAACCTACAAAGATCACTCCTCGTTCAAGCGGACGTCAGTATGCACTTGACCTTCTACAGAGATGTTCTGGGGCGAATTTTAAACACTTTTATGTATGACATGTGTCTATGATACAAATTGTTTTAAGGGGGAATATTTTAACACAGTTTTGGTAAGTGTACAGTTCCTGTTGTTTGTTATGTTTTAGCAAATTGTTGGATGCAATATTAACACCTGTCTTTTTATCTCGAAAGGCGTAAGGCTTTAATAGAGTTCAATTGTGGTCAAGACATATATATATATATATTAATCAGTGCAGAGTGCAATGAATTATTTATTTAGACAACTGGTTTCGGTCCTTATTTTGGACCATCGTCAGGACTGTAACGCCATTGATGTCGTGTAGCAGGGCAGGTGCTTCGGGATCTTCTAGAGTGCTCTTTTAATTCACTATTATTACCCACACGGAACAAAGATTATGTCGGCTGCAATGGAAAGGCCACGTGCGCCGTTAAGATCTGCAAGCTTCAATTAGCGACAACCCCTACTTTATGCTTTTCTGCTGAGTTACATGTCTGTTACCAATTTTATTACGGAAAACAGCCACACAGTTAGAATGCAATGTTTCAGTAAGGCGACTGTAGTGAAGTAAAGTAATGCAAAAAATACAATAAATGTAATTTAAACAGTTAGGAATATTTTATGAAATTACACTCGAATAAAAATGTCTATAAACACTCAAATATATGAGTGTCCATAAGCAGAAAAAAAGTTCAAAGCTGCCGTGTTACATATTCCGTAGTAAAAATAACACCACGAATTGAATTGAAAGAGTTTCAGTCGGCGTCTGGCGTCTCTAGAGCGACAGAAATTGGCGTAATCTGCTGACAGGTGAAAAGTAGGAATCGATTGGCAGATCGACATTACGCACGCCACGTAGGCTGGGGAGTTGGAACGTGAAGTGACCTGGGGAGGGGGGGGGGGCGCTAATGGACAGCCGAATTGGCAGCGCAGTTTTTAAAGATGCACGAGACGCGGGCTCGATCCGCATTCGCATTCTAGGCGAGTGGCGGGAACGCGCAGGGGCGGTGCATGTTTCAGGCGGCGATCTGGAGCGCGGGTGATGCTGGTGTGTCCACAGGTAGGAAGAACACGTGAAGGGGCAGAGCAGAGGCGAGAAGAGATGCAGAAGAGTATAAAATGAGTTTCGTTTAAAATACTGAATTCTCGGTATGCTGCCTTATTCTGCCTTTCTTTTCCTTTGGGCTGTTCTGTTTCGCTCTCTCTACAGGGTGTTTCACTAAGTGTGTTTGCCTCTGTAACTTATAAAATAATAGGTGACGGGAAATATTAATGCGGTAGGTCAACACAAGAAATATTACACCTTCTGCAGAGCTATGAACATAGTTTGTTGTATCATTTTCCAAAGAGTTACAGCACAAAGATATAATTTTTAAATGGAACAATAGTTTTTTCTATCGTGCATTGGATTCGTTGAAACCAGCTGCGTCCAGATCAATTTAAACTAAATTCCTATCACTGTTAGTTTGGGAGCTACAACCCTTCAAAGTTTAGCGGGAGGAGGCTACGACAGCGTAGCTGACTGACTGGTGGTCATGAGACAGTGGGCCGTGCCCCAGGGGATAGCCACTCGGCCAGTTAGCTACTTTATCACAGCCTCCGCCCCCGGAACTTTGAAGGGTTGTAGCTCCCAAACTAACAGTTTGGGAAAACAACTAATTGATTTGGACGCAGCTGGTTTAAACGAATCCAATACACGATAGAAAAAACTATTATCCCATTAAAAAAATTATATGTTTGTGCTGTAACTCTTTGGAAAATGATACAATAAACTAAGTTCTTATTCTTGTGTTGACCTACCGCATTAAAATTTCCCGTCACCTTTATTTTATAAGTTACAAAGGCAAACAAAAGTAGTGAAACATATATATAGGGTATCTTCCATTCCTTGTTTTCCCAAGGATGGTCAGTTCTTGGTAGCAGCCATAAGAATTTTTCTGCAACCACCACGGGTAGTAATCTACGTATAACTGTATATATACACAGTGTCTGTTCTTTCGGATCCGAAAGATCAGAAACCATCTGTGACTCTACATCTCGTATCAACGAACACACAAAGGAATTCACGATACCAGCTGCCAGTGTGCACCGAAATAAATTGAGAATATCTGCGCAGCCGGGATTCGAACCCTAGTCCTCCTGCCCACTATTCAGTTGCGCTTGACCTCTGTACTGCTGCGGATACAGCGATAACCGTAGCCGCACAGGCGCCAAATCCAGTGTTTGTACAGCTATGGGACCTAACTGCAGTGGTCATCGATCCCTAAACTTACAAACTAACTTCAGCTAAGAATAACATAGACACACACACCCACACACACACACACACACACACTATACACCAGTGCCCGAGGGAGGACACGAGCCTCCAAGGGGGAACGGCCGCGCACTCCGCAGCAAGGTGCCTTAGACAGCACGGCTATTCCCGCAGGAGCACCTGCTCGCCTCGCCCCAAAAAGCAAATTCTCAACTTGTCCACACACCACTAACGTAGTGCCCTGCCCATTATTAAGCATTACTCACGACATTTCACCGACTCCCGTAAGAGACTGGGGATAGTAAGACAGCTTGCATAGATATTACTAGTATTTTCCGCTGCTTCACACGCGTAGACTGGATGGTCTGAATTCGTTGTTACTACTTCTAAATATAAAATTTTCATAGATTTAGCTTAAAAATGTTTTCCTAATCAAGTATTTCGATACAACGCCACCCCCTATTTACCATTGATGGCAGATTCGAAACATACCGAAAAACTTTTTTTTTTTTTTTTTTTTTTTTTTTTTTTTTTTTTTTTTTTTTTTATCCATAGGTTCGGTTAAAGAGCTGCAGCTTCCTGCAGCAGCAAAGCAGGCACTACCGCGCATGCGCGGTATCGATGACGTCAGCCAGACTGCAGGAGGAAATTTTCCCTGCAGCTCATGTAGCCAGGAAGCTGCAAGACGCTGCAGCCGGGAGCTTCCTTGAACGCCGGTAAGCTGCAGCATGTTGCAGGATTGCTCTTTGAACACGAATTTGCGTACTGCGCATGCGCGGTAGCAGCCCTGCAGTTCTTTGAACGAACCTCATGACTCCAAATCCAGATTTTCACGGTCCTAGCATCAAAAGTCTTGTAGCACCCTTAGAAGATTTTTCCCCTTATTCCACTCCCTTAAGGATGGCAGTATCGAAAAATCGCTGATGCCTACAGTGTAAGATAAACAACTCTACAAATTTCAACTTTCTATCGTCTGTAGGTTCACTTTTTAGCGCCATATTCTGTCTTTTAGAAACGGATCGAGAACGGGAATTTTCTATCTTACGCTTTCGCATCTTTCTTGGTAATTTCACTTTTCAAACTGCAATATGCACTTATGTTTCTTTATTCGTATGCTCGTTGCAGAATAATAACTGAAGAATGAACATCACGTTTCATTGTATATAAACTCTTTGCTATTATAGCGTTAAGAGTTATCGCTGGTCTTCAGTCCGAATTTTATATAAGCTGACGGCTTTCAACCTCTATATCTTCCACCCTCTTATAGCTATCGACACAGAACTACTATGGTGTACAACGGGAGACTTTGTACTACAACAACACAGAGAGATCGTTCGTCTCCATTGTGTAGTTTTTGCTGAAGATCAAAACACTGCCACTCACACGTAGAATTTTATATGAGTAGGTAACTTTCAACTCCCATATCGCCAACCCGGTTATCGTTATCAACGCTCTACCACCATAGTGCACAATGGGAGATACCTACCACCACGTACAAACATCATTCTTTTGCGATGCGTAGTTTTGGCTGCAGAGTGAAATATAGGCACTAATACCTCAATTTATATATATATATATATATATATATATATATATATATATATATATATATATATATATATATATATAGGATGTCTCACTCAACATTTTTACCGAATAAATCTCTGGCACTACAACAGATATTGAAAAACGACTTTCATGGGCGTGGACGTACGACAGGGGCTTATGAAACTAAGTTCAGTGAGACAGCCTAAAACATAAAAAATAATACATAATTATTTTAAAAACAGAATCTTATGTTTTTGAAAAAATGATTAGCATGAAAAATCACAAAAAAATGACATTGGTTGCATCACAATCAGTCATTTACATCCGGAGAAAATGCGTAGCGAATTTGAGGTTTGAAATACATGGTGTACATAAAGTGTATGAACACTTTTATTGCCGCGGCGGATCGGCCGAGCGCATTGAGGCGTTATGCTACGATACGCGAAGCCGTAGAAGAGAAACTATGAAAGTTATTTTCGTTTTTTCTTTTTTCATGTATACCGCCACAGCGTAGATTGGTAATTTGCCAATAGCACTAGTCGCATAAATGGTGAGTTCAGGTGCTATACCGCCCAAGGTGCATATAAGATGAAGATTAACAAGAGCAATAGTGCAGTCTAAGAAAATCAGATGATGCTGAAGGAATTAGATTAGTTAACGAAACAATAAAGAAGGTAGATGAGTTTTGTTACTTGGGCAGTAAAATAACAAATGATGGTCGCAGTACAGAGGATATAAAATGCAGAATGGCAATGGGTAGAAAAGCATTCTTGAAAAAGGGAAATTTGATAACATCGAATATTGATTTAAGCCTAAGGAAGTCCTTTCTGAAGGCATTTGCGTTGGGTGTTGCCTTGTATGGGAGTGAAACATGGACGATAAACAGTGTGGATAGGAAGAGGATAGAGGCTTTTGAAATGTAGTGCTACAGACGAATGCTGAAGATTAGATGGGTGGGATCGCGTAACTAATGAGGAGGTACTGAACAGAATTGGGGAGAAAAGGAATTTTTGGCATACCTTGACTAAAAGAAGGGATCGATTGGTAGGACACATTCTTAGAAATCAATGAATTGTGAATTTAGCGTTGAAGGGAAGTGTGTGGGGTAAAACCGCAGAGGAAGACCAAGAGATGGATACAGTAAGCAGATTCAAACAGATGTATGTTGCCGTTCTTATGTGGAGTTGAAGAGGCTTGCGCAAGATAGGTTATTGTGGAGAGCTGCATCAAACCAATCTCCAGACTGAAGACCACCACAACAACAACAACCGCCCATGGAGCAGTCCATGTGTAAAGGCAACAGTCGTGGCACAGTGGTGTACCGGGAAGAGGCTGCAAACTTGACTAAGTAGGACAGTGCTCTCGGCGGAGATGAATGGCCAGTACAGTTTTTGACGTGACAAGGCGCAAAAACCATTTACCTTTGTGGAATAACGCTTAACTTCAATGCATTGTGGCTGCTTTCCCCCCAGATTCAACAAATATGCCTGTTAACTTTCCCATTAGAATGAAAAGTGGCTTGGTCGCTAAAAAAGCGATCAACAATCCCATCCTACTTAAATTGTTGCAACTCGAAGAAAACTCAAAACGCTTGTCTTTGTAGTCGTCATTGAGCTTCTGCACGAACTCCAATTTGAATGGTTTCATAGAAAGTGTCTGTCGTAGGACTTTCCACACTGTCACTGGAGCCATTTCGAGTCCTCGGAATGCACGACACACTGATTTCTTTGCACTCTTTATGACCATCTCTGGTAAGAGCTCCACATTCACTTCACTCACACCGGGACGTCTTTTTTTTTTTTTTTTTTTTTTTTTTTTGCCGGGCACAAGCAACCCAAGTTAACTAATTTGTAGTGCCTTCCTTGTTGGTGGCCCCTTACCTTACTTGGTTCTAAACATCCGCTGAACAGCTGTAGCTCACTTGTTTTTGTCGAACCCCAACGCACAGAAAGCTCGCTCCCCACATGAACTCGCAATGTTTGCGGCTTGCGCTGACTATCGGCAAATTACCAAACTGCGCTGTGGCGGTATATATGATAAAAAAAGAATTTTCTGATTTTTTCTTCGAAATGACATGTGTATGACATCTGTACAATATTTGGTTCTTGTGCAAAGAGTTTCCCAACTTTACGTACACCCTGTACATGAAGCGCGCAACCAGCGAGTCTCGAGACAAGCATTTATAGTGTCGAAACGTGCTAGATGAGCGCTTCGTGTATGTCAAACGTCAACTTCTCTTCGCATTTTCTCCGGATGTAATTGACTTATTGTGATGCAACCGACGACCTTCTTTTTGTGATTTTTCGCAATTTTTTTTCTTCATCTTCGCATTTCTAACAGATTAGTTGTCATTCATTAACGGAAGTAAGTACATCAGTAGCCGTTGCTATTTTTATACAGGAAATGCCTGTTCCGAATAGCGCTCTACCGTCTTATCTCCCTTGATACTAATCGATTTCTTCATTGCTTCCTGTATCTGTGCCTGGAAGCAGAATTTTACTATTCGTCAGTTCCGGGAGAGACCCTGTTCTGTCTTCCAAATGTTCTCACCACTGTATCCCTCCTCCCCCCTCCCCCTCCGCCCCAAGGGGATATATGTTCTACATTCTGGCAACAAATCTCCTTAATACCACCGTAGAATAGTGCCCATAATTCTCACTCACGGTCAAAGAACTGTAGAGAAATAAGTTTAACTGTAAAGAATGTCCCAGTTTTCTGAAGGACCTGAGATACATTTAAATATAACCGGACTGTATAGTGCTATAGCCGTTGTTATTGCACGGATTTAGAAATATCGTGCCCGAAGAAACAGTATGTATCTTGTAGTTAGCGATATCACTTGATCAAGTTTGTTTGGTTATATTTTGAAATGTTTACAAATGAAAAACGTAGGACTACATATAATCTAACTAGTAAATAATACGAAACTTGTTGACAAATTAGAACTGTATGACGAAAATATATGCTACTAAAATTAATATCTGCCTTGGTTTAGCAATGGTTATACTATTAAGAAAAGTTAGATACTTTGTGGTCAAAATTTCGTTGTATTTTGGGAGAGTGGCAATTTCAAATGAACGAGTTGCCTTTAAGAAGAGAAACACTTAGAAGACGCTATGTAACTTCTTTAAGAAGAACAATAGACACATGTTACCCATGCAAATACCATTATGCAATCCACTAGATTAATCATATTTCTATTTTTTTAATGCTCTTTACCTGCCGCGGTGGAGTAGCCTAGCGGTCTAAAGCGCCTCGCTGCGGAGCGCACGGTTGCTCACCGTGGAGGTTCGAGTCCTCCCTAAGGCATGGGTGTGTGTGTTGTTCTTAGGTTAGTTTACCTTAGTTTAAGTAGTTTGTATGCTACGGACTGATGACCACGCAGATATCTCAACATTTTTGCTCTGTACCTGTAAACATATCATACTGGAAAAATTAAACTGTTTGCATTAGGAAGTGTTGTTTTCGTGGTTGGTTGAGTAACACATCTGTGACGTTAAGGCGTTTGTTCGGTTGGGTGGTGCACCTTGCCGAGGCGCGGAGGAACACGAGTCCGGTGGGCGGGGACTACTCGTCGGAATTTTCGCAGGCTTTAAGGTGGTGTTATATCGACGTAACTGTTACTCGCTACTATCCACGTCAACCAGAAGTGATAGTCAGGGGTGCCACTTCATTTCATAGAACGCCTTTAGTTGTTATCTGCGGGACTCCTACAGCACCATATAGAAGATATCGTGCGCCCTGCTTCAAGACCATTTGACCTGTTTGTTCGCACACAATGTTTTACCGAGCCAAAGTGGACTAAGTCACGAAGTGCTTGACGCACGTCGTACTTTTCTAGGTTACCTGCCGATTCATGGGATATCTTCAGGGAAGATGCAAAGTTTCGAGAGTGACCGGCGCAGGTGTTAGGCTGAATTCATACGGTGGGCAACGTCAGTGACGTCACACACCGTCATGTATCCCACCGGACGGAACCTCAAGAGAAGTAGAAAATAAAGTACCACTTGGGCGTAATAAATTCACTATTGCAGCATTAATTACATCTGCCGTTGCCTTAGATGACGAGAAAAGAGCAGAGTCCAGTATACTGGACTCCAAGTAGTATTGTACTTAGACTTTGAAGTACCTCACTTCAAAACCGTTAGAAGATGGATATATATTTTTTACTTGTGACTACTGATTTTATGTTTAACGATGCCTCAACCTGGATGTACTCTTTTAATATATAAAAAATGTCGTGAAATTATGTAAATTACGACAGGTCTGAAGATGGCGTCGAGTACGCCGAAACCGGTCACATAATGAATGAAAAATGCGATCTTGGCTGCATAATCATTATTAATCGTAAACAGTTCATCGGCCACGTGATCTTTTCCGTCAACGTCAGGCTATTCTTTGGAAGCATACTGGCCGGCAGGCGAACTGACGCTACTGTGACGTTGCTCAGCGTGTGAACAGGGTCGCTTTAAAGCACGGGAGAAACTCATGACGTTACGTGACCCGACCTGACACTGACGTGACGTTGGCCACAGTGTGAACGACACCGCTTGAAAGCTGGAGAGAATATGTTGACGTCAGCTGAGTCGACGTGACGTTGGCTACCTTGTGAGTCGGACCATATACTAGTGCTGGGCGGTCAGCGCGCCTGCCTCCGCCCACGCAGCCTCAGGTGTGGGCGGCGCGCTCCGCTGCGGCTGCTATTTCCGTGAGGCGCGTGGGCGGGGCGCGGTCAGCCGCGGCAGGTGCCACGGGGGGGGGGGGGGGGGGGCACGGCTATTTGGGCAGCTGACCCCACGTCAGTCCCGGGAAACCGCGCCCACGTGCCCAACCGCTGCAGTGACCAAAGTGTCAATTTGGTTTGTGCCGGTCAATTTTGTATTCCTCTAACAGAGTTTGTGTAAACATTGTTTACAGTGATGAGCCTGCCTAATACTCCGCGAACGCGCAAAAATGCCACAACACGACGTGGCATGGAATCGAATAATGTATGGAGTACTGCTGCAGCGAATTGTCTCCATGCATCCTCAACGGCTGTCCATGAATACGCGAGGGTGCGAGAGAGAGAAGCGACATCTTCTGAACTGCTGGTTGCACGACATTTCAGATATACAGGATGTGAGATTACCGCCCAATAGAAATATTAGTAATTAATAGCATTTTGATAATTAAATAGTACGAAGTTCACTGCAAACATTGACCATGCCAATGCACTAAATGTTACACAACTTTAATCTTATTAATTATGGTAGCAATGTATGTAGGCAGTTGGGTGACAACATTTATAGTTAGGCCATAGGTAGAAATTCTCCACATTGAGATTTGCTGTGTGCTTGTAGCTGACGGGAGGCCAACGAGTAGGCCGACGTTGGTGGCTTGTTCCAGCTTAGGATTTTCCAGGCTCGTTTCCGGTGAGGGGAGAGAGGGACAATTGCGAGTGCCAGGCGCAGTGCAGTGCACAGCGTGAAATAAAATATTCTAATACTACTTGCATTTGAAGTAATACGATGCAGTTAGGAAACTTTAAGGCCCTCATTACAAAATAGCCTGTTGACAAATAAACAATACATTAGCTGATATAGTCACATCTGGCGTAATATGTTTAATTGACAATGAAAAGTGATAAATTACCAAATGAATACAAGACAGTTACACAACTAGCATGGTAATGTTTGTTTGTAAAAATAATATATTAACTATTTCTCATTTTATTTTCAATTAATCTTGTGTATTTTATCTTGAAATATTCAGTTAAATCACTTATCTGTGATATAAGAAATTGCACGATTATAATAAATAGTACAAAGGATGTTTATACCAATATAAAAACCTAAGAAGACATTTGTTTAATGTGTAGTGTAATTAATTTGATGTTAAGTAAAGTTTTAGAAATGTACTGGCTGAGCGCTGTACGTTGACAAGTCGGTTAGTACAGCTCACATGGGGAAGTTGATGACGTAGGGGGAAAAACCCGGCAGTTGGGCTTTTTGCGCGCGCTCGCGCGTCCCAAGGTGTGAGTCGGGAGCGAGTGGGGTAGCTGCCCGGGCGCGCCGTCGCTCTGCACGGTCGGCATGTGGATCTCCAGGTGGAGACTATATAGTTTGGTGTGGCAATTGCCAGGTGTGGTTGCTCGTCGTAGACTGCACCAAGTTGAATCGAGTGCTACTGTGTGTTGTGAATATTTAGCCGGTGGAACAAGGTGTGCATCTCACTGAATTAAAGTAACTGTGTTTTGTTAATGTAACACGTGTCATCGCATAGGCATGAACATAAACAGTGTTTGAGACAGGCACATGGTGTGAAAATAAATATTCATTTTGTCTGGGGGCTCACGAGGTAAAACTTTATTTGATAAATGTGTCGACGTAAAGACGTATCAGCCACACGGTTTTAATATGGTGTAATAAACAATATAACGTGAACTTTCACGTGTTTTCAAAAATAGTAGTTAGTACACCCTTTTCTCACATGAACTTACTTTATTATGAATTTTTTTGTTAATCATATGCAGGGAAGGAAAGCTGCAAACGTGTGATATCATCCCCTAGAAAACGAGTCAAACAGTAGTAATCACAGTTCCAGTTCCAGTTTGCATGTTTAGGAATTTGGTTCGCAGTTGGTGGTTGTGAGTTTTAAAAATTCATCTTTCCCTATTTAAACTCTCACCCCAAACTTTCACCCTCGCAATGTACCACATTTTATTTTAAATTACTGTATGGTGACGAATTACAGTTATGGTAATATTATCAATATTATCTCGCAATAGCGAATTTCTTTTAGCGTCACTGTATATGGTATGGATGTCCTACCAAATGGTGACATATGAAAATTTGTGCCCGGCCGGGACTCGAACCCGCGTTTCCCGCTTTTTGCGAGCGGTACCCTTAACTACTAGGCTACCCCAACATGACTCCATATGTGCAGTCAGTGTGGCATATGGAAGTTTGGGTCGGTCCTGGAGTCGTATTCGGGTAGCCTATTGGTTAAGGCGACCACTCGCGAATAGCGGAAAACCCGGGTTCGAGTCCCGATCCGGCACTAGTTTTCATATGTCACCACTTGGTAGAACATCCATACCATATACAGTTACGCTAAAAGAAATTCTCTATTGCGAGAAAATATTGATAACATTTTATTTTGCTATTTATTTGCCAAATAGCGCCGTTACCATTTTCAAACTTCTCAGTTCATCGCCAGACAGCTGTTCACGTCCACCTGCATTGTTTTTGTCATTACATGCTTCTTATGCACGTAAGATAATGCGGTAAACAACAGGACAAAGTTATGGAACCGACTTTTCTACGTGAGTAAATGAACAGCAACAAAAAGGCTATCCTGAAAGTTTGTAAACAACCATTTGTCAGTATCATTAATCATATTTACGCCTATGTAAGCTATTTCAATCGTCTTTTTGTATTGTAGGCCACCACATAACCAAGAACGTTTCGCCACAAGGCAAAATTATGTCGATAAGCAAAATGTAATGACAAAAACCATGTACATGGGCGTGAACAGCCGTCTGACGATGAACTGGGAAGTTCGAAACCGGTAACGACGCTATTTGGCAAATACGTAGCATAATCAAATGTCGTTGGTTGCTGTTTTCTCCATTGCAAGAATCATCCTGTAGTTCATACACAACCACGGGCTCGAAATGTCAGTTTTTGATAAAATAACATTCCAGATATGCTTAATAATGTTGATATCTGTGGAGTTTGATGGCCAGCGAAGGAATTTAAGCTCGGTAGAATGTTCCTAGAGCAAATCTTTGCATTTCCGGACGTGTGGGATATCGCATTGTCCTGCTGGAGCTGCCCAAGTCCTTCGGAAAGCTCAATGGACATGAATGGATGCATATGATCCCACGGGATACATACGTACGTGTCTCCTGTCAAATGGTATTTAGACGTATCAGCCTAGCTGCACACGCTCTACACCATTACAGCCTTCACCAGCTTGAACAGACCAATGTCGGTTTTGTAGGACCTATGGGGAGGCGTAAACCTTTGTGTAATGCAGACATCAAGAGTGAACGAGTGGGCCTTCTGCTCCGAAAGACCGTGTCGATGTTTTGTTGAATGGTTCGCAGAAATTTACCAAAGGGCTGCATTTTTGTCACACTGGACGATTCAGTCGACGTTTACGTCCGTTCTTACGGATCTTTTTGCGGCGGCAGTGATGTTGGAAATTTGATGTTTTACTGGCTTCTCGATAGTCACGGCGTACTCGTGAAATGATGGTACGGGAAAATCATCTCATCGATACCTTCGAAATACAATGTACCAACTCACCTGCGCCGAGTACAACACCACGTTCAAACTCACTCATAGTAAATTACCATTGTAACAACAGTAACCGATCTAACGCCTGCACCAACAACTGTTTTATAGGCGTTTCAACCGCAGAGCCATCATCTGTGTGTTTACATACCTTTGCGTTTGCATACGCATGCCTTTACCAGTTTCTTTGGCCCATCAGTGCATGTCTGTGGAACATAATATTTGAACGTTACATCTTTGGGAGCCTTGTTGGAACTACAAAGTTTGTTTTAAGCAGAGATTCTGTATCTGTCTTCTAGAAAGCCATCGAACATAATTAAACATGACAACTTACGTACGTCATGCAGTGTGCCTGCCAGTAAGAACTAATGATAAAACTATAAATATAGGTATCTAATTGTACACTTAAATCTTCAAAACAACCGGACTAATTTCCAAGCGTTTTGCACATGATTAACTAAATAGTTTTTCAATGTCTCTAATATTTATGTAGAAAACACCAGAAAAGTTCCCAGAATGAAACTGTTATTCTGCAGCGGAGTGTGCGCTGATAGATAATTCCTGGCAGATTAAAATTGAGTTCCGGAACCGGGACTCGAACCTGGAACCTTTGCCTTTCGCGTGCAAGCACTATATCACTGAGCTATCCCGACACGACTCACGGTGCCGCCCCACAACTTCGATTCCGCCAGTACCTCGCCTCCTACTTCGAAACAGGCAAAAGGCAAAAGTCCCAGGTTTGAGTCCCCGTTCCAGCACACGATTTTCATCTGCTAGGAAGTTTCACCAGAGAAGTTGATTAATGATTATTCATGGAACCACTTTCAAATAAACGGTAGGTGGTTCTACAAGTAACAATATTATAATAAGACTGAAATAAATTAATTAGTAGTAAGGATGCGTTAGGGAAATTTTAAGTATAATAACTTAATTCCCTGTATAGAACATCATCCAATACACACGAAAAATTAATCCACTTTGTCAACACAAAATACGAATTATATTGTAGTTCAAAGTAACTGAAACTTCAGTCTGACGATTCACTCATTAACACTCAGGGAATCAAAGGAGGAAGCACATGAACAGGTATTACGATGTTTCATAAAGAAGCTTTTTGGCAGGTTTAAACTGTATGTCAGACTCAGAACCTTTGACTTTGGCGGGGAAGCGCTCTATCCTACTACTAATCACGAGCCGTTCTCACAGCTTCCAGTATGCCTGTATCTTATCTCCTACCTTCCAAACGTCACAAAAATTCTCCTGTGGACCTTAAAGGACTAGAACTCGTGGAAGAAAGGATACTATGGAGAGAAGACTTCACGACAACCTAGAGGGTGTTTCCAGAATGATTTTTTCACTCTGCAGAGAAGTGTGTGCTGATATGGAACTACTTGGCAGATTACAACTGTGTACCGGACAGGGATTCGAACTCGGGACCTTTCAGCGCACACTGCAGACTGAAAATATCGTTCTAGAAGTTGCATAATGTCTTAAATAGGTACAAGCAGACCACTTTAAATAGTTCTCCAACATCTTATTGTAATAGCTGCACTTGGGGCCAAACTCACAGAAGACAAAAGCGATATACAGGAATTGAATAACTGTGCAAAATTACGTAACAAGCTAGAGATATAGCATATGAATCTTTCCATATCTCAACCAGTTTTACATAAGCTATTCACGTAATGAGTTCAAACAAATGGGTGACTTTGAAAGCAATCGAGAGTGGAGCACGAGTCACCTAACGCAAAATAATTCTAAAATATTTCAAAATGTACTTACGAAGTTTTCCAACACTTGTCAATAAAGAAAAGAGTATCGCCATTCTATTTATGTGATTCTGTAGGAATTGCTATTTTTAATGTGAATATATACTGGAATAGATCGCTGTCGGACTCCTTTGTTTTTATTCAGCTTCTGCTACTTCGGCCCAACAGCTCATCAACTGTAGATTACTAACCCATTTGTAGGCATAGTTATAAAGAGTGCTATTTAACGTGAACAAAATTATTTCTCAGAAGTAATATTCTGTTGGAAGACACATACCAGCAACAGAATTTGTATGAAGTTGTTCTCGGGAAGACATCGTCAGGAATATGCACACCATTTAATGTGCGCCTCCAAGAAGTGTGACTTGGTGCATGCGGTGTATTATTTTGCTACAGCTATTGATACCTGAGAATTAGTGTATAAATCATCACCACTGCTACTATTTGGAAATGCTTCAATTTGAACTCCCGGCTTTATTCGTCGAATATCAGGTGTGGAGGGCTTTTGCATATATGAAACCAGTTCCACCATGGAGTGATTCTGTATCTGTCTTCTAGAAAGCCATCGAACATAAATGCCACTGTAACATAATAAACGAAAGCCCAATCGAATGAGCCAAGTGTGCACAAGTATTTGAATGTGGCGTTACATAGTGTCAACATCCAGCCGAAAATTACTTTGCATTACGATTTGGGTATTTCACTATATTTGCGACCCTATGTGTCATCTACATCGCTTCGGACTTTTAAAAAAGTGATAAAGAGAGACCCTGTATATGCATCTGAGCGTTTGGAAACTGCAATTCATCTTAAACTGATGTTAATAAGAATCGTGCTATCAATTAATATGGATACATACTCTTCCTGGATTTCGGTTGTCTGTCAGCTCAACATGAAACTCAATGACATATTGTAGGTGCATTGTGATACTGGATGTTCACTAATTTTCCTGTAAAAAAAAAAAAAAAAAGGTGGTGTTCAATTTTCCTGAGCTCAATCAATTGTTAAATTGTTTGTTAAGCTTAAGAGACTTAACAGCGGGGTCATCAGTCCCTAAACTTACAAACTACTTATGAACTACATTATACTAAAGACGACAGAAACATCCATGCCCGAGGGGGGATTCGAACCCCCGCCCGTAGCGGCCGTGCAGACAGTGATGGCGCGCCGCAGACCGCTCGGCCACTGCGGCCGGCTCCTGAGCTCAATCGTGAAATCTATATAAATGTGAAGATTGTTATAGTAGGGGCTGCGCTCAAAAGAATTTAAAATCGACTTTAATCCTATTTGTTATTGACTTCATATACGACCTTATAACTATAATAAGTACCTATTTATGATGTTGAGAGACTTCAACGCACACACAGTCCGATTGGGTCACGACTGGCATTTCATTACGTTCACACACCCTCGCCCTTGAAAATTAGGATCTGCGACCACATGGCTTTTTATTCCAGACAGAAATAAATTTCCTCTGGCGTTTCATCATTACAGCGCAGTGTTCATTACCGCCGCGTGCGTAATTTCAGCGCTCAGCTATGAATAGCATCCATCATAAAGCTCTGCGCTGATATGCACGGTCTGGATGTCGTACGCAGTCCGCCGAGCATAAAACGCTTGTTTTATTTGGCACCTTCCAGGCCGAACTACCGTTCCATCGCACATTAAACCGAGCCTCATTTCATAAGGAGCGGCAGAACAAGAGGCGCGACCCCTCCCTCTCTGTCTGGGCTGCTCGCTGCCCCGCCAAAGAAAACACATAAAACCGCTGCCAGCAGACGGCGCCGTGCCTCTAGTATTAATCCTTCTTTTTCTTTCCTTCTCCCCTTACAGACTCCTCCTTGAAGACCCGAACTCGTCTTAGTTTAGTGGCATATAACTACGACATAAATCCAAGATATTTCAGAAAAGACATAACACTTATTTATGGTTATCAGCTTTAAGATTTCACAGGAACTGCCACGGATCTCTTTCTTGTATATCAGTGGTTCGCAATCGTTTTTTTGATTGTACCAACGCTCTTTCTGGAATAATTTTCTCTACGCAGTATATACACAATACATTGACTCCAGGGCAATTTGTAATATAAAAATTATATGTTATACGAAACCGAAGTTGTTACAGTAGAACCTCTCAAACTCGACATAATGTGGACTTAAAGGTTTGCGAGTTTTGAGGTTGTCGAGTTTTAGGGAACTTAAATAAAAATAACTAGGAGCTGAATAAAAACGCTTATTCAGAGTATTAAAATTGTACATTTATTGATTTATTATATACAATTATATATTTACATCAACATTTATAACTTATAATAATAATAATAATAATAAAAGAAAGAAAGAAAGAAAAAAGAAAACTTTTAGTAGGAAGCATTGGAAAGTTTAGTCCTGTCTCATCTGCATTGTAGATTTGATCAGCTGACAGTCCTTCTTTTTCAATACACTCGTGTAGTTTGGTCTTGAAGTCACTCACATTGTTAGGGTCAGCTGACAGTTTTTACTCGCAGATACTGAGCAGCTTGATTCCATATCGTTGCTTCCAGCTTGACAACCAACCATTGCTCGCTGGAAACCCAGGCTCTCCTTCATCCTTAAATTGTTCATAAAACTGAAGAGCTTTCTCTTGCAGGATGGGTCCAGATATAGGCGTTCCCTTCTCCCCGTGCACACGGAACCATTGGTAAAGAGTTTCGCCGACTTTTTCGAACTCTGCACTTCTCATTGTCTTTCGTTCCGCGATGGATCCTGTACACTGTCTTTTCAAATATCACGATTCAATTTCAGATTTCTGTTTCTCCAACCGAGCACTGTAAACCTATCGATGATGAAGTCCAACGCTAATTTATCTACGCTTTCACCACGCTCAAGTCTTTTTAGGGCATCAAACTTTGCTTCCATTGACACTGACACTTGTTTCCTCTTCTTCTCCGCCATACTGTCGCTCTATATTCCAGCTCAAAACTCGTTTAAACAATTGTCAACCACTCTCGAACAAAAGCAACTGACCACAATTGTGTCTCAAGAGCGCTAAAAACCTTGCTGTTGTGCGCCCGAAACATCCTATACTATCCTGTGTCTCAACAAACACTAAACTGAACGCCCAGTGATGACAATGTAGCGAGGGTAGTTTATGGCCTGCCCTGGAATCCCAGGTCAAGGCGCGGCCTCAAGATAAGGAAAGTGGCCACAGAAATCGCCGAACGTGTGCAAACAATAGCCTGCCCCAGCTGGGCAGGTAAAGAGTGCGTTGTACGACCTTGGAAAACCCAGTAACCTACTCTGAGTCTCTAGTGCTCTTGGGCGGCCTATGTACTGATGGAAAGCTTTACGTTAAGGGCGAAGTATAAAAAAAATTAATTCACCAGCCCCGTCGAGTTTTACGGAATGTCGAGTTTTCGGGATTCGAGTTTGAGAGGTTCTACTGTATATTCAAGTGTTTTGCTGAGTAAGACTTTTGAGACTTGTGAAGGGAACATTTGTAAAAAAATATGCATATACTTTCATCAATGAAAATTTATTTCATACAAATTAAGTAGTAAACTCAACGAGCTTTGTGATAGTTTTACTATTCGTGTTAATATTACTTTCCATATGTAGGTTAAAACTTATGCAATGAAATTCGAATTGCTGCTTTAAATACAAGTATGTTTATTACACTACAGAACCTATTTCGGCTTTAGCGTCATCTTCAGGTGACGGCAAATGGTCGTGACATCCACATACATCAATGTTTTTCGTTCTATCGATTTATTTATTTCTTCGGAAATTTTATTAAAACAATATTTGTTCTGAGAATATTTTACAATTTTCTTCTTGATGTTTGACAGCTTCCAGATATAACCAGAGATGTAATAAGTCGGCCGCAATGGCCGAGCGGTCTGCGGCGCGCCACTCTCAGTCTGCACGGCCGCTACGGTCGGGGGTTCGAATGCCCCCTGGGGCATGGATGTTAGTTTCGTCTTTAGTATAAGGTAGTTCATAAGCAGTTTTTAAGTTTAGGGTCTGATGACCCCGCACTTAAGTCCCTTAAGTTTAACAAATACAAAGAGGTGTAATACTGTATTACATCGCTGGTTATCTGTCAAAAAGTAAGAAGGAAATCGTAAAAGATTTGCAGAACAAATATTGCTTTAATAAAATTTACGAAGTAAATAATAAATCGACAGCACGAAAAGCATTGATGTATGCGGATGTCAAGACCATATGTATCACCTGAAGATAACGCTAATGCCGAAATAGGTCCTATAGTGTAAGAAATATATTGTATTTAAAGCATTAATTGCAATTTCATTGAATAATGTCTTTAAATGGTATTATAGTGCTATAGGCCCAAGAAAGACCAAAATAGGTTAAAACTGGTCAATTTTAGGCATAAACCGTTTACGCCGCTTTCTGTGGCGGGGAGGTGTGCTGACCCTGGTTCGAATGCGCCCTGTTTTAGAGATTTGGCCAGTCTGGGTGTGGTTTTTACGTGCTTTTCTAGATCCCTTTTCATGAATATCTGAATTTTACCCCACACCCCGCCTAAGGCAATTTAGTTTTGGAATGCAAATCACTGCAAAGACACACAAAATACACGCTTACACAGAAAACTTTGGCTTTCAGATATTAGCCTTCGTCAGAAAAAAATATATCATTCACAAAGAACACAGGCACACTTGATACATAAGGACACTCGTTAAATTTGAATAAAACGCGTATATACAGGTCTCTACTGTAAATGGCATGACAACATTAGATTTGAACAGAATTCTGTAGCTAGAGTCCGCAGAATGGTTTGATGCAGCTCTCCACACTAACCTGTCCTGTGCAAGTCTCTTCATCTGAGAATAATTTCGGCAACCTACATCCCTTTGAATGTGCTTATTGTATTCGTCCCTCTGTCACCCTCTACGATTTTTACTCCACACACTTCCTTCTAACGCTAAGTTGACGATTCCTTGATGTCTCAGGATGTGTCCCACCAACCTATCCCTTCTCTTAGTCAGAATACGCCAAAAATTCCTTTTCTCTCTAATTCTGTTGAGCACCTCATTAGTTACGTGATCTACCCATCTAATTTTCATCATTCGTCTGTAGCACCACATTTCAAAAGCTTCTATCATCTTTTTGTCTGAACTCCTTATTGTCCACGCTTCACTTCCATACAATGCTACCCTCCAGAGACAAATGCCTTCAGAAAGGACTTCCTAACAAATATTGGATGTCAACAAGTTTCGCTTCTTCAGAAATGCTTTTCTTCCCACGGTCATTCTGCATTTTATATCTTCAGACGTTATCTTACTACCCAAGTAACAAAACTCGTCTACTACTTTTATTGCCTCATTGCCTAATTTTATTCCTTCAGCATCGCCTGATTTTCTGACACTACATTCCATTATCCTTGTTTTACTCTTGTTGATGTTCATCTCATAACCTCTTTTCAAGACATGGTTCATTCCATTCGATTGCTTTTCCAGATCCTTTGCAGTCTCTGACAAAATTACTGTATCATCGGCAAACCGCAAAGTTTTTATTTCTTCTCCCTGAACTTTAATTCCCTCTCCAAATTTCTCCTTGCATTCCTTCACTGCTTGCTCATTGTACAGATTGAACAACAATGGCGAAAGTCTACAATCCTGTCTGACTCCCTTCCCAACCTTTGCGCCCATTTCATGCCCTTCGACTCTAATAACCGCTGTTTGGTTTTTGTATAAGTTGAGTATAACTCTTAACTCTTCGCTCCCTATATTTTACCACTGCTATCTTCAGAATTTGAAACAGTGTATTCCAGTCGACATTGTCAAAAGCTTACTCCAAATCTATAAACGCTAAAAACGTACGTTTGTCTTTCCTTAGCCTATCTTCTAAGATAATGTGAGTATTACCTCTCGTGTTCCAACATTTCTCCTAAATCCAAACTGATCTTCCCCAAGATCGTATTCTACCAGTTTTTCCATTCGTCTGTAAATTATTCGTCTCAGTATTTTGCAACCATGACTTATTAAACTGATAGTTATGTAATTTTCACATTATTCTGCACTTGTTTTCTTTGGAATTGGAATTTCTATATTCTTCTTGAAGTCAGAGGATATTTCCCCTATCTGATATATCTTGCGTACTAGGTGGAACAATTTCTTCATGACTGGCTCTCCTAACGATATCAGCAGTTCAGACGGGATGTCATCTATTCCAGGGGCCTTGTTTCTACTCAAATCTTTTAGTGCTCTGTCAAATTCTTCACGCAGTATAGTATCTCCTCTTTCATTCTCCTGTACATCATCTTCCATTTCTAGAATACTGCTTTCAAGTTTATTTCCTTTGTACAGACCTATATATTCCTTCCACCTTTCAGCTTTCCCATCTTTGCTTAGTACTGGTTTTCCATCCGAGTTCTTGATATTCATACCGCTACTTTTCTTGTCTCTTTTATTTTCCTGTAGGCGGTATCTATCTTTCTCCTATTTATACAGTCTTCTACGGTCTTGCATTTCACCTCAAGCCACTGCTGCTTAGCCAGTCTGCACTTCTTGTCAACCTCATTTTTCAGACGTCTGTACTCTCTTTTGCCTTTTTCAATTACTGAATTTTCATATTTTCTCCTCTCATCAATTAAGCTCAGTATATCCTGTGTTATCCAGGGATTTTATATTAGGCCTTGTGGTCGTTAAAGACGTGTCACACGCTAGTATTGTTTTCTTAAGAATGTGGAAGGAAATCGGCCCTGCCCCTTGAAAAGAACAATCCCCACATTTGCGTGGTGTAATATACGGAAAGCCCGGAAATCCTAAATCTAGATGGTTGCAGGCGGATTTGATCAGCCGTCCTCCGCCACCCTCCTTCCCAGCAATATTCAATAAGTTCGATCCCTTTTTTACAATGACAACTTTCTAACACCTAAAAATGGCCGTGAATTGCTGAAATAAAGTTTTCATTTTTTGAAAATCATCAACCACCGAGCCATTTCTTCAAGTTTGGGAACAGAAAATAATTCTAGAGGCTAAATTTGGATAGTAGGATGCATGAAGTAGCAATTCAAACACAATGCCTTATGGCCACTATAATAACGGACTTACGAGTTGCTAAATTGTCCTGAAGAAACAACCATCTGGGTCAAACGCGGACGTTTTTGCTTGATTTATTCGCCCAAACGTTGCAATAAGTTCGCATAATGATGGTAGTCAATGAAAATTATCCCACGCGCATCCCAAAAAAATTGACGCCATGGCCTTGCCTGCAGTTGAAAGTCTTCGACTTCTTTGGAGTCGGTTCTCCAATTTGTATCCATTGTTTTGAATGTTCGGGCTTGAAGTGGTGAACCCACGGTTCGTACATGGTTATGAAACGGCGCAAAAAGTCAGCTTTGTGGGCGCGAAACTTCGCTGCACACTCAAATGACACTTCTTCAGGACACGTTTTCGCTGGAGTGTGAGTAAACTCAGCACCAACTTCGCAAACAGCTTTCTCATGATAATATGCGATTACCGCAATTTTCTGAATGCCCACTGCATTTGCTCTTGCGCGTACTTTCAGTACCGCCTTCTGGAATTTGTATAGTATTTCTGGAATCAACTCATTTAGTCGACCTCTGCAATGCTCGTCTTGGCAGCAGGTACGTCCTCGTTTAAACTCAGATACCCAATATTTTACTATTGTAAACGGAGTCGACTCTCCCAAAGTGGAATTTAGCTCAGCTTTAACATTGGTTGTGCTGAGGCTTTTCAAATCAAGAAAAACTATGGCTCTCAAACAAATACTAAAGGATGTGTCGTCTTCAAACTTTAAACATATGCTTAACACTTTGAGTGCCAGCCATATATGCGAACCGACTTTCCCCCGTGCCAGCTCATTTTCTTAGTCTCCTTCCCCCAGTGCCGCCCATTTTTACAGTATTTCGCCCTGTTGGTACAGATTCAGGAATAATCATTAATATATTTTTCTTGGTCAGGAATAAACCTTATTATTTCCTCTTCAAATACTTGCCCCGTACATTTCCCTGCTTTGTAAACCTTCATCACAACAATCAAAACAAGAAACGCTGTTTTAGGGTAGATAAAAAATTGTTTTTTTTTTCGTATTATATTATTTATTAATAAACATGACAATGTTTATGTGATTAAATGCAAATATCATGAATATTAAACATCAGCAAACGGCTTTTAGTGCAAATAGTTCTTCTTTGAGAGGTGTAGCTGGAAGCAGGGCTGGACACAAAACCCCACTTTGCATACTGCACACTGGAATGAAGTATCCTTCCTTCTGTCGACTCTTGCTTCTTTCTTGCCACTCTCTGAGCACACTCTACAAGTCTTTTGTGCCTTCTTCTTCCCTGGTGGAATGGGTATTCTTTCCAGGAAATGTGTTCCATCCAGTCATGAAAGCGCAGCACCACTTGTACCACGCTGAAAGTCGGCGGCATATGGTGATAAGTCTTTGCATACCGCAATAATAAACTGGCTGGTAGAAATGGTTTTCTTTGTCATCTGAGTGTCCCGGCGTCGCTCAAAGGCCTACTGCTTGACATGCTGCGTCTAACGCTCGCCCTGATGTCTCACAGTCAACTGACACAAACCCTTGTTTCGTAAAGTGAACAGTTTTGTGTCGCCTCCTAGTGGCAGAGATGTCTACTACAAGGGTTTGCTTCCCTTCTGATAACTGCCGTACGGATAATGATGCGCGCGAAAGCTGGAATTCGTTTGAGAACAGCCGTCCGTAATATTACGGGCGAGGCAGTTCTCGCAAAGACACAGAGAACGTAATATTACGGGAGCGGCAATCTTCGAACAAACGACAGCAACGTAATATTACGGGCATGGGACTCTAAGTGTTAATAGTTCGTGTACTTTCCTAGCTGAAAGGTATTTTTCAACAAGGACAGTGATGTCTTGGTCAGGTCGGGTCCACCCTGTAGAGGAAGAAATGAATATCCGCCGAGCACTTTAGAGACGCACGCAGAATAAAGCTGTAGCTGTGGAGTAACAGCAACAGCGGGGGAACCTGGAGGTGCGCCCCAGAGGCAGCGGAGAACAAGCCTTCTGCTCGCCCCCTTTGAAACTCGCGTTAGGGATGATTTGCTGTTGCGCGCTTGGCAAAAACAAGGCCAGAATAAAAGAAACTAATGCTCGGCTGCGGCGGCCTGTTGGGGTTTAAATATTTACGCCGGCGTCGGCCCTCGTAAATAAGTCCCGGCTAACGGGCCCCCCGCTCCCCCCGCACAATTTCCCCCGCAGGACGACGAGCGAGCGCGCCAAATGGATGGCTTGTCGGGGCGCCGAAAACCAGTCGGCCGGCCGGCTATTAAACGGCGCCGGATTACGGAAACGCCGCCGCCACGGGACCCCAAATGCGCTCCGCCTGCCGGATTTGCTCGCACCCCGTGTACGCTGTCTCTCTCTCTCTCTCTCTGTATATACACATGATGAATCGGAAAGCGCTTTCCAAAGCGGTGTTCATTACCTACCTGCACGTGGTTGAAGTGTCGCCCACTTCCACCTGCCTGAAACGCGGTTCCACGTTGAGGGAAAACTGCCTTGAATGGCAAGGATGAATGTTTCATGCTTTTGCTGTTGTGATAGAAATTATCTATACAATGAACAGGAGGTAAATGATGTTTTGGGCGAGTTATTTGGTAAGGTGACGCAGACACACATCCCAAACCTTTCGTAAGAGATGTGAAATGTATTAAAAATAAATAAACAGTTCAACTTTAGCGATGTAGATGTACAATGACAGGAATAAAGTAATAAATTCCCATAATCATATGTTAAAACTTCGGTTCGATTGTTGTCCACTAGAAACTCGATGTGTCAATATAGGGGTAAATGTTCAGCCTCCATTCTGCATAGTGTGGCACTTTGTCCTAAATCCTGCAACTCGTATCTGCTGGATCGTAGCAGTGCTAACTCGAGATGAACACGAAGCCGCACTAGGGATAAACACAATGCACAGTCTTGTCGGTCACGATGCACAGTCTTGTCGGTCACGATGCACAGTCTTGAGGGTCACAGTGCACAGTCTTGCGGGTCACGGTGCACAGTCTTGCGGGTCACGGTGCACAGTCTTGCGGGTCACGGTACCCGGTCTTGCGGGTCACGATGCACAGTCTTGAGGGTCACGATGCACAGTCTTGCGGGTCACGATGCACAGCCTTGAGGGTCACGATGCACAGTCTTGAGGGTAGTCTTGAGGGTCACGATGCACAGTCTTGAGGGTCACGATGCAAAGTCTTGAGGGTCACGATGCACAGTCTTGAGGGTCACGATGCACAGTCTTGAGGGTCACGATGCACAGTCTTGAGGGTCACGATGCACAGTCTTGAGGGTCACGATGCACAGTCATGAGGGTCACGATGCACAGTCTTGAGGGTCACGATGCACACGATGCCCAGTCTTGAGGGTCACGATGCACAGTCTTGCGAGTCACGATGCACAGTCTTGAGGGTCACGATGCCCAGTTTTGAGGGTCACGATGCACAGTCTTGAGGGTCACGATGCACAGTCTTGAGGGTCACGATGCACAGTCTTGCGGATCACGATGCACAGTCCTGCGGGTCACGCTGCACAGTCCTGCGGGTCACGCTGCACAGTCCTGCGGGTCACGCTGCACAGTCCTGCGGGTCACGCTGCACAGTCCTGCGGGTCACGCTGCACAGCTTGACTACAGGCAGTATACGCCAATTATTTAATACACACTCAGAAGTACAAGTAATAAAAGGCAGAGGAAAAGTGACAGTTGCCAACACTATACACCGTAAACAAACCCTCAGAAAACCAGTACACAGTGAAGTGGCGAGATGAATGTGTCCATCAAGAACCAAAATTCCGTCCATCTGGAGCATATACACACAGCTCCTTGAGGATACCAAAAACAGTAAGTAATAATGAAAATTTAAATGAAAAATTAAAAAAAACTTGTTCTACAGAAGTTTGTTCTATCCTAGTACATTATAGTTAGAAACTGTAACAAATCAAGGATTTGTGTTGTACTGTGTAACATAGCAAAATATTTATAACTTCTGCAACGATTATTATACACACAAAAAACAAAAGTGTTACCGAACACTGATAATGTTTCACAAATGAATAAGCAATACACGCATGACGCAAAAAACGCCTTTCATTTAGTAAATAGAAATACAGCTCCACAAATTTTGTAAGCAACCAAGGACGATAAAAAAGAATGATGATATGTTATATGCTTTGGATAATCAGTTTTTACTAACGTGGTTGAGTTCGTACTGCATGACCTCTTTCTGGATATTAGGAACTCGCTTTGCAAACTGTCTGAATTCCTGTGGCTGTATCAATATTGACGTAGTATTCTTAGGTTGCCTCACAATACACGATACTACAAATGTCTCTAACAACACTCGTAAGGGGAAGTCTTCATAGGTTATCAGACAAGGCATCGTTATGCGCCAAAACCTCAACTAATTATTTGTCATCTTCAGGCGAAGTGCCAGGTACACGTACTGCCTGGGTCCTTACACTCACTGGGCTGCAGTCACCCTTGTCTCGTCTGCACAGCTGTAACAATCGCACACTTCTGGAAGAAGAATCTAATCCCATGTCAGGGGGGAGGCGTGGGGGTGAGAGGGGGTGCTGTGGGGGATGCTTTCTTTGATGATACGTAAGAGCGTTGCATCCTGATGGGGCCTAAGTGACCAGTTACGTCTACCGTACGAGTTAAAGCATTTGAGAAAATCTGTCGCGATAAGTAGAATACACACGCTCTCCAACCAAACACGAAGAAGAAAGAAATCATAACGTATAAGCTTTCATGGCCGACGTCTTCATTAATTAAAGCTTCCGGGCTGAGTTGCAATGGTCGAACCGTGAAATTTCTTCCTCCTATCGTTCCTTGTCAATTGTGGACAACAGAGGTGAGCTGACGACTGACTGCTAAGTTCTGGAGGTGCCACTTATACAGGAGGAATAGAGAGCGCTACTACCCGCCACGTGCTGCCGACTATGAAACTATCTCTGACTAGCGTCACCTCTCTCTATTGCAGGTAATCTTCGTATGGCTGGTGAAAAGTCAACCGACACATCTAATTTCAAGCTTCCTCTTCTCTGTTACAATTGTTGTGGTGTTTCTGAATCTCTATAGCTTCTCTATACATGCGTTTGTAGTAATGCAAGATACTCACTACTCTCCTCTCATTTAATTTATTTCATGAGCACAGTCTTAAGCAATACAGATCATTTGTCTATGTGACTCAGTCGACTGATCCTTTTGTTTTCTGTTAAACGTTTACTAACCCTTCAATTATTTTTACGAATATAAATCATTCCACTAATATGTGGAATTTATGTACCCCTGGAGTAACTACATATTTTCTCTGCAAATCACCTTTAAGTGCTTGGCAGAGGGTTTATCGAATCGCTTTCGCCGGCCGCGGTGGCCGAGGGGACTGAGGCGCTCCAGTCACGATCTGCACGGCCACTACGGTCGGAGGTTCGAATCCCCCCTTGGGCATGGATATTTGTGCCGTCCTTAGGATTAGCTATTTCATAAGTAGTTTGTACGTTTAGGGACTGATGGCCCCGTAGTTAAGTCCCATAAGCTATACAAACATTTGAACATTTTTGAATCGCTTTCATAATGTTTATCTACTGTTCCATCCTCTAATGGCACACTATTAAAATCCTTCCAGTAGTTTAGGAGAATATGTAGAATGTTCATACTTACTTATGTACTACATTTGTAATAATAAAGGTAACCTATAGATTACGAAGAATTCATTCTTTCTGTATTTGGTACGAAACATCCTAGCAAGATGTAACTGAATTTAAGCAAAACCTTTCAAAAACTCTGTTTTCTTCAAAAACAGAAGTTTCTTCCGTAATATTGGAAAAGTAAATTTCAGTCATACAAAGAATTTCACATGTACCAACCTGAAATCCGATTTCAGTGTTTCAGAATAATCACTGCGTTTCGGCTCCGTGAATTCTCTTTTCATCTATAATCAACTTCATTCCTGTTTTCTTCGAATTCCTGTATCTCAGTATTTTGTCTGTAAAAGTTCCCGGAATCTCTGTATTGCAGATGGATTGAAAGAGTGTAAAATCACCGAGCAAAAACTGTGAAAGAAAATTTTGCAAAATTAAAATATTTTATAACTCTTTAGCTGTATATTTTACCATCTATTAGACATGTTATTTCAAAGCAACACGATAACATATACTTCTACACAGTTTGTCTACGTTTTCATAATCGTTTTCATTCACCAAAGTGAGATTTTTTCTGAAGAGCTAATTGAGTGATGTTCTGTTGTGAGGTCACGCTTCTCCGGCTATTTGGCGGCGCCCTGGCCAACACATTGTTTACACAAGGAAGCAGACACCGCATAATAAACGACCTCCTGCTTTCCGCTTGATAAGATTTAATTGGTCTGTTGTTTGGGGAGACTAGAACTGTCTCTCGACAGAGCCTGATTAATTGTGCGGACCAGTTCTCACGCAGCAGAGGTCAAAGGAAAGAATGTTTCTTTTTGTTTAAGATGACATCTTTCCGTGAAATTCTCGACGCGCAGCTTAAGGCAGCCAGTTTGCCGCGAGCTGTTCTCGCGTGGAGCACACGGCTGCAGGGAGCGTATGTGCTAGTGAAGTAGCCGGAGGGCTGTGACGTCACGAAAAACTGCCAGCTACATTCAATTCCCGCGACGCGCACAATTGTCTCGGAAATAGCTGCAACTTTAACTGCCATTTTTCTCCATGGAAATGCGGGACACGGGACACCAGCACAATCCTCAGCGATAATAAAGTTATCTTGTTATTATAATTAATGCAAAAGGCCTGTGAACGTGATTATCGATTATGTGGTATCATGATTGGAGTTTTATAGAGCATGTTCATGTTGGCATTATTTTACATTTTTAAAAGCCTGTTTCACGGAATCAAAATAAGGATTATTCATTTTCATGTGTGTAACAAATTTTCCTGTTTTTTTTTTGTTTTTTTTTCCCAAGAAGACTTTTTTTAGAAGTTGTTTCTAGAATACCAAAAGGAGCCAGATTATGACTGACTGATTTATCACAATGAACCGTATCCTAGTTTCCTTGCACCGTGTTAATCCCAAAAATGGACATACGAATTTTACATGCATTTCATAACTGGGATTTCGGTCTTCGAGGAAAGTAGGAAATGTTTTGTATGTTCAAAGAAATCGTACATCTGCGTTTAGCCGCAATAGCTTACGTCATGTAAATGAGTAACACACCACCGTAATTGATAATAACTAGCCCGCAGCGGAGCGGCCGAGCGCAATGAGGCGCTGTGCTTCGATGTGGTGGCCGTTCCCCGTCGGGGTTCGAATCCCCTCTCGGGCATGGATGTTTGTATCGTCTTTAGTATAAGGTAGTACACAAGCTGTTTGTAAGTTTAGGGAACGATGACCCCGCAGTTAAGTCCCTTAAGCTTGACAAACATACGAACATCTGATAATAACTACAGTAACCAAACGTCGTCTGTCTTAAAAGTTACACGAATCGCTAAAAGGCGCAAAAATAAGTGACATATAAGTCGATCCAGCATTTATCACAAGAAATGGCACAAATACTAAGGTTTTCAGTTTAGAAGTACAGTAAAAAACTAAAAAATAAAAATAAAGAAAGACCAAATTTGCATCCTCATAAAATTGTTGGGATGTAAGACAAGCGACAAACGGGGCTATCCTTTATTCTGTAATGATGCTGTAAATTGAATATTTTTGTGCAGTAAGAGTTGCCGTTGAGACGTTGCATGGCCTGTGTGAATGGGGCTTAGGTTGTCGCTACGGTTGCTTGTTACTAAAGCACTCCAAGACACACAACGAATCAAACTTCAAAAAAGATAAGTTCTTGTTCAAGTTAATAGCAACACATTCTCCAAGGTTCTTCTACCAAAATAAAGTCGTTTTTAGATGAGAACGGATTTTTATTGATTCTTCCATCACACTACAGCACTGTATAAATCTGGTCTAAAGCTCCTGGCAACCGAACTTACAAGAACGTACCACAGTGTCTACGACTTACAACTGCTTACAACTTACAACTGCCATCAACTGCTGCTTGCCGTCAGTAGCGGCATGTTTAAATACATAGATTTTGGCGCCCAAATCGCAAATACGTCACGTCACGTGACGTTTACAAATAAATTGACTACAAATTTTGAAGAAATTTATACAGTTCGATTTAGTGGTTAACAAATAATATAACTGGTTGCAAAAGTTGATAAAAAAACGTTTACAATTCATGCAATAAATTAATTATTTAAAGTGGTGCGTATTTCGCTACACGGACGCTAGGTCATACAATAACCTTTGAGCTGTAAGTTCATGTAAACAAACGAGTCCACACCTGACGTCTTATGATTGATCTTCAAATTCAAGATTTTAGTAAAATTTTAAGGTAACGACAATTTGCAAGAGAAAAAATGTTCTTAAAGGTGTATGGTTTATCAAAACTTAATATATGACAATTGCAGTTTTTCGTAAATTGTTCGAAACTAATATAATCGTTAGACAAACTGTAAGGTTCATAAAATTTACAATATTCTCGTTTCCAAAAAATATTAGTAGTGACTGTTTTATCGTGAGGTTTTGTAACTCAGGATCTTTAATATTTTCTATGAAACGTCACACCGTACATGAGATATTGTGGGCGTCAATCCTTGTTGGTGAAGAGATAGAGTTCTTATAAAGAAGTAGGCACTAGGCTTTGGCGGCTACACACTTTTGCTGCTATTACAACTACCCACTGACGAGAACTCAACGCCGGCCGCGGTGGCCGAGGGGACTGCGGCTCGCCAGTCACTGTCTGCGCGGCCACTACGGTCGGGGGCTCGAATCCCTCCCCCCCCTCGGGCATGGATATTTGTGCAGTCCTTAGTATTAGCTAGTTCATAAGTAGTTTGTAAGTTTAGGGATTGATGACCCCATAGTTAAGTCCCATAAGCTCTATAAACATTTGAACATTTTTAGAACTCAACGAACGCGTCTGCTTTGTTAGGCCCGCCGAGTACTATCGTGCGTGACGTCAGCTTCCCCCACCACCGCAGCTCGGAAGCTGGTGTTGTGAGTGATCGTGTGTGCTCCTGCTCGCGGAGCAGCCTTTTGCAACAGCCTGGCTTAAAGGATACTGCTCCAGGTTTAAGTTACATTTTCTCAGGGTACAAAATTCCAGCTACATTGTTGAGGAACTGCAGAAATCAAAATGTAATAATAAAACCCACTAAAATTTAGACTCGCAGCGTTAACAAGTAATTTTGGTAACCCCATTTCTTAACTAGTGAGCATGTTGCTTTGCTATTTCACATTTACTAGTAATTTTTTATTTCTCACATTATAAAAGGCGGTCTGAGGTGCATGTTACGGATTGCGGGGTCGCTCCCGTCGGAGGTTTGAGTCCTCCCTCGGGGATGTGTGTGTGTGTGTGTGTGTGTGTGTGTGTGTGTGTGTGTGTGTGTGTGTGTGTGTGTGTGTGTTGTCCTTAGCGTAAGTTAGTTTAAGTAGTTTGGAAGTCTAAGGACCGATCAACTCAGCAGACTGGTACCTTAGCTATACAAACATTTGAAAATTTTATGTTATTTTGAAATTTAGCAAAATCGTCTTGTTGTGTTGTTACATAGGACGTAAAGAACAACAGCGTTCTCCTTAACAGAAGGACGTGGTGCCCCACAGGAAGGTAATCCACAGTTTTCGACTTCTGACACATTTCTTTCAAGTACGATAAAAGAGTGCAAGTTCGTCGATAGCCCATTCGAGAACTGTGGCAACAGCCAAACAGGCGACACTTGAGAGTACAATTAGTGACTTCCTAAATTCTACACAGCACTGGTATAAAACAAACAAATTAACATTGGTAGCACACAAGACAGCAAATATATTACTGGAAATCACTTGCCGCGGTGGAGTAGCCGAGCGGTCTAAAGCACCTCGCTGCGGAGCGCGCGGTTGCTCGCCGTGGAGTTTCGAGTCCTCCCTGGGGCATGGGTGTGTGTGTTTGTCCGTAGATTAGTTTACCTAGGTTTAAGTAGTTTGTAAGCTACGGACTGATGACCACGCAGTTTGGTCCGATAGATTTACAGACATTTTTTGGAAATCACTTTACTACCAAACACATCAATTAAAAGACGTAGCATTTACGGTAAAATCGAAACCTCACTCGGTACCTTCGGATATACATTAACGAAAAACATTGTTTCACTCAACACATATGCGTAACCACCAGTAGAACAGAGAAAAATACAAATTACACAACACAATTTAGACTACCACTGACAGCCATTGGTGCATACCACTGCGCTCTCTATAAATCTGTAGTGAGCTTCGTAGAATGTGTATGGGCATATGAGCTTGCTCTAGTGACCAAGAGAATGTAATTGACACTTGCACGTTTCGAGAGCATTATGCACTGTAACAGAGGCACAGTGTGTAGTGTTGGGCATCATATAGATCGACATAACAATGAGATAATGGGCCACATGATACTGCCTTAAGGGAAGACATGATAAGATCAGATAGTGAGGAAAACATTGAACACAAACAACTAAATATCTGGTGGTTGGATGTCTGGCAACGCGAGTGGGACCAATGTGTTAAGAGTCCGTAGAATATGCCTTTTCGCGAACGTCACTGAACAATTACGGATGAATCATCCCAATCCTGGTCGATGGTTCATTTGCTAACTACACAAGACGATATACAGCGGACCTACAGTGCTTCTCACTTTTAATGGGCGGAACTGTTAATAGGGTGAACATAGATGCTAGGAAGACATAGTGTTAAAATATGAGTGGTACTCACATACAAGCGGACGCTTAATAGGAATCACTACACTGACAATACTACATGAACTTACAGATCAAAGCTAATGGGGACAGTTCAAATGTCTGTAATTCTATGGGACCAAACTACGTTGTTCATCAGTCCCTAGACTTACAAACTACTTAAACTAAGTTAAACTAACCTAAGGACAACACACATATCTATGACCGAGGGAGGATTCAAACCCCCTACGCGCGAAGCCTCGTAATTCGTAACTTGGCTTTCCAGAACGGCTACTCCCGTGCGGCATTGGGACAGTTACATGAACTGATAGACGACTTATCCAAGACAGAAGAAACTATCTATAAACAAAGCAGCTAATTCGGGTATCGCATCAGAAATCAAAGAGATAACTGCGTTAGTCATCGAATTGCGTTACATACTAACAGTTATATCTCTGTAAATAATAAAAAATGGACACATGTTATAAGGTACTTTTGTTGCAATTCGTCTATACCACCACCACCTAAAATATTTACAGTTCCTCCTGAAACACCCTATATATGGTGGGTGTTTCTTTCTTTCAAAAATATAAGAAAGAAAAGCATTAATTTTTATCCAACAATCTTTGCTGATGCACAGCAGGATCGAACTTGTACGGCAATCGTTGAAATGCCACAAATAATGAGTAAAACAAGCAGCAGAAGTACGTAACTAGTTTGTGGATAACTTCAAAATGTTTGTCTGGCGGGAGGCGTGGTAGGGTAATGCGTGCAGCCTAGTGATGTGCCCAGATGGCGTAGTGGTCAGCAGAACTGACCCATATTCGAAGATTGCCTGGCACAAGTTTTGAGCTTTCCGCCGCGCGGGAGTAGCCGAGCGGATTGGAGCGCCACGTTACGGATCGCGTGGCCTCCCGCGTCGGAGGTTCGAATCCTGCCCCGGCATGGATGTTTATGTTGTCCTTAGGTTAGTTTAACTTAGTTTAAGTAGTTTGTAAGTCTAGGGACTGATGACCAACGTAGTTTGGTCCCATAAGAACTACAAACATTTGAACAATTTTTTTTCTCATCTATTTAATTCAGTCGCCATTGACATCTAAAATCTAAAATTCCTTTGTGACTTGATTTAGAATAGACATGACAAAACACCTGGAGAGAAGTACATATAGAACACGCTGTAGATAGCAATAGTAATCCTTATCAGGTAGTGCAGAAACGCCATGTAGAAACAACAGACATGCATGTTATATTAAAATATGTTAGTGAGTAACTTAGGATGGAATTGTGTAGGGACGTCTAAGTCATATTCTAAGACGTCATCCCAGGGCAGTGCAGGGAAAGTGACATGTACCACTCAACCCATCCTATGTTCTTTTATACCTCTTGTCAATGTTCAAACGTTTGTATAGCTTATGGGACTTAACTACTGGGTCATCAGTCCCTAAACTTACAAACTACTTATGAACTAACTAATACTAAGGACGGCACAAATATCCATGCCCTAGGGGGGATTCGAACCCCCGACCGTAGTGGCCGTGCGGACCGTGACTGGAACGCCTCAGTCCCCTCGGCCACCACGGCGGGCATACCTCTTGTCAAATCAAGTTTTCTTCTTTTTATAAAAAAATGTTCTAATGTTTGTTAACTTAAGGGACTTAACTGCGGTGTCACCAGTCCCCAAAATTACAAACTATTTATGAAATAACTTGTACTAAAGACGACACAAACATCCGTGCCCAAGGAGGATTCGAACCCCGACCGTAGCGGCCGTGCAGACTGTGACTGGCGCGCTGCAGACCGGTCTGCCACTGCGGCCGACCCTTTCTTGTTTTTCAGTTTCACGTACAGTGGTATAATAAAGCATAAAGCATACACAGCAAAAGATGTCCACATATCCGGAAGGCCCCAGCTCCAGGTGTTATTCCATGGCAACGGTGCCTGCGGCCTCAGCTCAGTACCGTAAGGACTAGATGGGGGAGGTTCGTGTGAGTCAGGCCCTTGCATTCCAAATGCAGATTAATTAAGTGGTACCAGGCAGTTGCAGGTGCTGAGTGCTGGCGTGTGGGAAAGTCTTACGCCGGAGGTTGCACCGAGGAAAGCACTCGCAGGCAGAGAAATTAACAGCAGGAAGGCGGCGCGGGATCTGGTTGTCGTGACTGGGGGCGGGGCCAGGGCTGGGGCCGCATTTCACCCGGCGCGCCGCAGGGAGGCGTCCACTTTCTCCGGAAGGCGCTGGTCGCCCGTGGCTGCGCCGCGCCGTGAGGGTAGGTCAGGCGCTGGGGAACGGCGCGTGGCACGGGCCAAGGGGTCACGGACGCGGGCGCTCGTCGCCCCTCACCACTACACGCTGCCGCGGCTCACAGCTTTGGGCGAGGCCCCACAATCCCGTGGGCTGAGAACAGCGGCCAATTTGAAAGGCAGACACTGTAATGGTCAAATACGCGCGGTTCGTTGTAACACCTCTTCCTTTCACTTTTCCAGCAGGGCATTAAAAGCTTGTACCCAAGAAAGAAGTAGGCTTCTCACAAGGAAAGGCCGGCCGCGGTGGCCGAGGGGACTGAGGCGCTCCAGTCACGGTCTGCACGGCCACTACGGTCGGGGGTTGGAATCCCCCCTCGGGCATGGATATTTGTGCCGTCCTTAGCCTTAGTTAGTTCATAAGTAGTTTGTAAGCTTAGGGACTGATTAACCCGTAGTTAAGTCCCATAAGCTATACAAACATTTGAACACAAGGAAAGTACTCGGGCTCGAACAAACACAAATATACCAAAATAGTGTGAGAGATAATGTAAAGGTCCCTTATTGCACTAGTGATACTCTCGCATCTGCAAAACTTCGCAGTCGCCCATTACTGGCCTCTGCGTGTGCCACGCCGCATTGCACTTTGAGCTGCCGGTATGCCAGTCGGGACCAGTAGGGACAGTGCTGTGTGCCTCTGAAGTTCCGTTTTGTGACGTTATTTGTGTAGTGAAGCGTCAGATGGGTCGGCGATTGGTAATCAATCCTGCAAATGTATTGCGATTGGTTGAGATGAAATTCCGAAGAGCCCTTCTTCGTCAATACGGTCTTGGTGTAGAAGATGAATCATACACATGTTTCATGGTATCTATTATAGTCCAGAAATATGAGCATAGATTAGAAACACTGTAATAGATACCAGGTAACATGAGGATGATTCATCTTCTACACCATTACCATCTTTACGAAGAAGGGTTGTTCGTAACTGCATCTCAACCAGTCATACTATACTAGCAGGATTGATTACCAATCGCAGACCCATCCGGCGCTTCACTACACAAATAACGTCACAAAGCGCTACTTCAGAGGCACACTGCACGGTCACTACTGGCGTATCGGCAGGTCAAGGTGCAGTGCGGCGTGGCACACGCAGAGGCCTCTAATGGGCGACTGCATAGTTATGCAGATGCGGGAATATCGCTAGTGCAATAAGTGACCTTATCCTCTCTCACACGATTTTCGTGTATTTATATTTGTTCGAGCCCAAGTACTTTCCTAGTCAGTCATACATGTAATAGCTCTTTAAAGCAGGGTATTTTCCCGGTCAGACAGAAAGATGTTATCGTTAAACTTTTGCATAAAAAAGGGGGATACGTCTGATGTCAACAACTACCGCCCCATCTGACTTCTGACAGCTTTATCAAAAAATTTTGAAACAGTTATGTATTCTCAAGTTGCTTCACATATTACTAATAATAAAGTTACAACAAAATGCCAATTTGGTTTTCAAAAGAGCTTTTCAACAGAAAATGCTACATATACCTTCACTGATGAAATATTAAATGCTTTGAATAACCAGACATCACCAGTTGGGTTTCTTTGTGATCTCTCAAAGGCTTTTCATTTACACAATCATGAAATTCTTCTAGATAAGCTTGAGTATTGTGGCATCTGTGGGACAGTGCACAAATGGCTTAAATCACACTTAACTGAAAGAGTGCAGAAAGTTGAAATAAGCAGTTCACATGATATAGAAGAAACAATTAATTCCTCTAACTGAGGAGTTATCAAAAATGGGGTTCCACAAGGTTCGCTCTTGGGTCCTTTGCTGTTCTTAATATATATTACTGACTTGCCATTCTACATTCACGAAGATGCTATTGCTGATGATAAAAAGTATAGTATCACGCCTGACAAACAGGTGATGAAATTGTAAATGATATATTTCAGAAAATTATTAAGTGCTTCTCTACAAATGGACTCTCATTAAACTTTGAAAAAACCCAGTATATACATTTTCATACAGTAAATGGCATGACACCATTAATAAATTTAGACTTTGAACATAAATCTGTTGCTAAGGCAGAATATTCAACATTTTTAGGTGTTTGCATTGACGACAGATTGAATTGGAAGAAACACATTTAAGATCTGCTGAAACGTTTGAGTTCAGCTATTTGTGATATCAGGGTCACTGCAAAATCTGGTGGTATACATATCAGTAAATTAGCTTACTATGCCTATTTTCATTCGCTGCTTTCATACGGGATCATATTCTGGGGAAATTTAACATTGAGTAAAAATTTATTCATTACACAAAAGCATGTAATCAGAACAATTGCTGGAGCCCACCCAAGATCATCCTGCAGACACTTATTTATGGATCTAGGGATCTTCGCTGTAGCTTCACAATATATGTTGTTGTGGTCTTCAGTCCAGAGACTGGTTTGATGCAGCTCTCCACCCTACTCTATCCTGAGCAAGCCTTTTCATCTCCTCATAAGAACGACAACCGACATCCACTTGAATCTGCTTATTATACGCGTCTCTTGGTCTCCCTCTGCGATTTTTACCCCACACACTTCCCTCCAATGCTAAATTCACAATTCCTTGATGTCTAAGAATGTGTCCTACCAATCTATCCCTTCTTTTAGTCAAGGTATGCCAAAAATTTCTTTTCTCCCCAATTCGGTTCAGTACCTCCTCATTAGTTACGTGATCCACCCACCTAATCTTCAGCATTCTTCTGTAGCACCACATTTCAAAAGCCTCTATCCTCTTTCTGTCCACACTGCTTATCGTCCATGTTTCACTCCCATACAAGGCAACACTCCATACAAATGCCTTCAGAAAGGACTTCCTTAGGCTTAAATCAATATTAGATGTTAACAAATTTCTCTTTTTCAAAAACGCCTTTCTACCCATTGCCATTCTGCATTTTATATCCTCTGTACTGCGACCATCATTTGTTATTTTACTGCCCAAGTAACAAAACTCATCTACCTCCTTTATTGTTTCGTTACCTAATCTAATTCCTTCAGCATCACCTGATTTTCTTACACTGCACTCCATTACCCTAGTTTTACTCTTGTTAATGTTCATCTTATATGCACCTTTCAGCACACTGTCCATTCCGTTCAATTGCTCTTGCAGGTCATTTGCTGTATCTGACAGAATTACTATGTCGTCGGCAAAACGCAATGTTTTCAATTCTTCACCCTGAACTTTAATTCCTTCTCCAAATTTCTCCTTGCTTTCCTTTATAGCTTGCTCAATGTACAAATTGAACAACATTGGGGAAAGGCTACAACCCTGTCTTACTCCCTTTCCAACCACTGCATCCCTTTCATGCCCTTCAACTCTGACAACCGCTGTCTGGTTTTTGTACAAGTTGTAAATAACCTTACGCTCCCTATATTTTACTCCTGCTTGCTTCAGAACTTGAAATAGTTTGTTCCAATCAACATTGTCAAAAGCCTTCTCCAAATCTACAAAAGCTAGAAATGTTGGTTTGCCTTTTCTTAATCTATCTTCTAGGATAAGCCGTAAAGTGAGTATTGCCTCCCGTGTTCCTACATTTCTCCTGAACCCAAACTGATCTTCCCCGAGGTCGGCTTCTACCAGCTTTTCCATCCTTCTGTATATAATTCGTGTTAATATTTTGCAACCATGACTTATTAAACTGATGGTTCTGTAGTTTTCACACCTGTCTGCACCCGCTTTCTTTGGAATGGGGATTATTACATTTTTCTTAAAGTCTGAGGGTACTTCACCTGCCTCATACATCTTACACACAATGTGAAACAATTTTGTCATGGCTGGTTCTCCCAGAGACTTCAGTAGCTCTGACGGGATATCATCTACTCCAGGGGCCTTGTTTCGACTTAGATCTTTCAGTGCTCTGTCAAATTCATCTCTCAGTATAATATCTCCTATTTCATCATCATCTACATCCTCTTCCCTTCCTACAATAGTGTCTCGAAGTTCATTTCCTTTGTAGAGCCCCTCTATATACTCTTTCCACCTTTCAGCTTTCCCTTCTTTGCTGAGAACCGGCTTTCCATCAGTGTCCCTGACATTCATAGAGCTGCCCTTCCTATCGCCAAATGTTTCTTTTATTTTCCGGTAGGCTGTATCTATTTTTCCCCTATTCATACATTCTTCTACATCCTTGCATTTGCCTTCTAGCCATTCCTGCTTAGCCATTTTGCACTTCCTGTCAATCTCATTTCTTAGTCGTCTGTACTCCATTTTGCCTGTTTCATTTACTGCATTTTTATATTTTCTCCTTTCATCGATTAAATTTAGTATCTCCTGTGATATCCAAGGATTTTTTGTAGGTCTTGCCTTCCTACCTATTTTGTCCTCTGCTGCCTTCACTATTTCATCTCTCAATTTTACCCATTCCTCCTCAACTGTTTTATTTTCCCCTGTTTCTGTCAATTGTTGCCTGAAGCTCCCTCTGAAATTCTTAAGAACTTCACTTTCCTTCAATTTATCCAGGTCCCATCTCCTTATTTTCCTACCTTTCTGTAGTTTCTTCAGTTTCAGCCTACAGTTCATAACCAACAAGTTATGGTCAGAGTCTATGTCTGCCCCTGGGTATGTCCTACACTTCAAAACCTGGTTCCGAAATCTATGTCTTACCATTATAAAATCTATCTGGTATCTCCCGGTGTCTCCTGGTCTCTTCCACGTATACAACCTTCTTTTGTGATTCTTAAACCAGGTGTTTGTTATAACTAAATTATGTTCCGTGCAAAATTCTACCAGGCGGCTTCCTCTTTCATTCCTTTTGCCCAGACCATATTCCCCCACTATCTTCCCTTCCCTTCCTTGTCCTACTACCGAATTCCAGTCTCCCATAACAATTAAGTTTTCCTCTCCCTTAACTGTCTGATTAATTTCCTTTAGCTCCTCATATATTTCTTCGATCTCCTCATCATCGGCAGAGCTAGTTGGCATATAAACCTGTACTACTGTTGTCGGTGTTGGCTTCGTATCTATCTTGACAATGATAATGCGATCACTGTGCTGGTCATAGTAGTTTACCCGCATTCCTATTTTCTTATTCATTATCAATCCTACTCCTGTGATACCCCCAACTGATTTTGTATTTATAATCCTGTAGTCACCTGACCAGAAATCCTGTTCATCCTGCCACCGAACTTCACTAATCCCCACTATATCTAACTTCAACCTATCCATTTCCCTTTTTAAATTTTCTAATTTTCCTACTCGATTAAGGGATCTAACATTCCACGCTCCGACCCGTAGAATGCCAGTATTGTCTTTCCTGATGATCACATCCTCTTGAGTAGTCCCCGCCCGGAGATCCGAATGGGGGACTATTTTACCTCCGGAATATTTTACCCGAGAGGATGCCATCATCATATGTTCATACAGTAGAGCTGCATGTCCTCGGGAAAAATAACGGCTGTAGTTTCCCCTTGCTTTCAGCCGTTCGCAGTAGCTGTGTGGCAAAGCCGCATTAGCTGATGTTACAAGGCCAGCTCAGTCAATCATCCAGACTGTTGCCCCTGTAACTACTGAAAAGGCTGCTGCCCCTCTTCAGGAACCACACGTTTGTCTGGCCTCTCCACAGATACCCCTCCGCTGTGGTTGCACCTACGGTACGGCTATCTGTATCGTTGAGGCACGCAAGCCACCCCACCTCGGCAATGTCTGTGGTTCATGGGAGTGGTCACAATATATATATATATATATATATATATATATATATATATATATATATATATATATATAAAATTTGTTATTAACAATCCGATCCAATTCAAAAGTAATAGCAGTGTGCATAGCAACAATACTAGCAGAAAGGTTAAATCTAACTTTGGCACAGAAAGGGGAGAATTATGCTGCCACAAAAGTCTTCGGTCACTTACCAAGTAGCATCAAAAGTCTGACAGCCAACAAGTATTTAAAAGAAAGTAAATGAATTTCTAAATGGCAACTCCTGTTCCAAAAGCTTGTTTTATTTTCATGCTTTTTTCTTTCTGTTACTATCGGCGGCACAGCGAAAAGGTAAGTACTGGCCAGCCAGTCTCTCTCTTCTGAAAAGGACTTAATTCATCTACTATTTTAGAATAAGAGCTCTTAGAGGCTTTCAACGAACTTCAGACCTAACTTCAAAAGTTTACCAATCTTTCTTTCGTAAAAAACCGCAACAAAATAACGAAAGAAAAAAGTTTCAGCTATTCGTAACTTAAAAATACGTCTTTAGGTATTTAGTACTTCTACTAATTTAATTCACGAGACATTTTACAGACAGTATATACAAACATACCCGTGAATGTGCATTCAAAGTTGTATCATAGTGAGCCATACAGTTCTGTAGATATGAAGTAGGAAACAATGAAATGCATGAAAATTTGCCTCAGTACACACGTCTCTACTACCAATTCCATTAACAACACATTTCGCAATCAGTTTACCAATAATCTACAACTGGAAGTCTGTATTGCTCTATAACACGTTGTTCAACAGATATGACTTCATGTAGGTTGAGCTGCCTGAAAACGAAACTGAAATACTGAAATGGACAAAGAGTGAGAAAGGAGTCAATGGACAGAGGGAGAAAAGGAAGTTGGACTGACGCAGGAAAGAAATGAATGCACCCACTCCCCAATGTCGGAACCTGAAGCTGTTTTGGTCTTCAGTCCTAAGGCTGGTTTGTTGCAGCACTCCTCCCTATCACAGATGAGACTTTACGAATTGTGAATATTGAAACATCTCGACGGTTTCGCGATACTGAAATAAATTGAAGGGTGAAGCTGTAAACTTGTACTGGTCCTGGATTCGAACCCGGATTTCACGCTTTGGGCCAGTGGTCGCCTTACTCAGTTAGGCTATCCAGGCACATGTCCGAAAAGAACAAACACTGTATCACAGGAACCGTATATTTATGCCCCCAAAAGGCAAATGATAATTCCAGTGTGATGTATTAATACGTTCGATATCTTGTGGGAATCCAGTATAAGACACGACCAAGAGGAACTAATGTGCAGGGAGTACTACCTTCGTAGCGTGCTACAAGCTCTAAATTTTTGGGTGGACGGGAAGCGTGCCTGGATAGCCTAAGGGTGCGTTTACGCTGCCACCTAGCTGCTCACCGACGTGGCACGGTGATGATGAGTCAAACCCACAAAGTCTTACCGGCCCATTTAGCGTGCACCATCATGACTCGCCCAGCTCACTGCTCACTACGATCCTCGCCAGGCGATGATATCAAACTGGCTTGTGTTTCGCGTTACGATCATCGCCGCCCGGCCTGACTCTTGCACTGTGATTAGTTGCGTCAAGGTCAGTCTAGCAGAGTGGTGGTTTGACTGTTGCGCGCGTGGAACTCCCGTGCCTATCGCGCACAATATTGTTTGTTAGAGGTAGTTTCAGTACAGGCAGCAATGAGTGAAGATCTGAAGCAGGTGATGATTATGGCTGAATAAGCAATCTGGATAGTTTTCGAGCTGTTGGTAGTACTTGTAAAAGTATCCGTAGTGAGTACGTTCAGCATTCAAAGGATGCACTTCATACCATCTCTTCCTTCTCCTTTCCAGTATCGACATTTTTGTAGCGAACAATTCACTGTCAGTGTGGTCAGACGATGTGGGAAAACATGTTTAACGCTTCACGCCACTGCAGTTGTACACTCAGTTGTAATGTAACAGCTGCAGGAGAATACACATGGCGAGCAGCGAGGTGCCTGCAGCTTGAATGCATAAAGACTGTCGGCGAGCAGCGAGCTGCAAGTGCCAGCAGCGAGCAGCGGACTGCCAGCAGCGAGGTGGCAGCATAAACCCACCCTAAGCCGCGGTTGCTCGTCGTCGGAGGTTCGAGTCCTCCCTGGGGCATGGGCGCGTGTGTTGTCCTTAGGTTAGTTTACCTTAGTTTAAGTAGTTTGTGAGCTACGGACTAATAACCCAGCAGTTGAGCCTGATAGATTTACAACATTTGCATTTTTTTTACACTCAGATGAAAAATTCGTATTTCTTTAATGTAGATGTATTTCCTTCCTAAAACACTTATGATGCAGTAAATTTAGTTAGCAAAGCAATGTTGAAGCAATAACCACAATGAACATAGCACATATAACAAAGTCCACTATTACGCTGACAGTTCTCAACTGAAAGGACGGTGTCTCTGCACGTAAATTATTGGTATGTCGGAAAAACTGGTATGAAGATCTATTAAAAGTCAATATTACAATCTCGTCCAGTGAATTTTTTGCACCATATATCTGCAGTACCGCAGAGAATGACGATGTAGATTATTTCGCGTATACTGCGATGCGCGAAGTTCTGAGTCTATTAATCAACAAGCACGACCTTCGCGCGAAATAAATTCCGTGCGAGCTTCGTTGCGAAACGTGTTGCAGAAGAGTGGTCATGTGCAGGCGCTTAGGCCCAGGCATTGCGCACAGGTGCGTGAGGCCTGCGTGTGGTTCTCTGGACAGTGAGTGCCGGGGGAGTGCCGTGGGCGCTGCCAGCCATGCTGCGGCACTTAAATGGATTTATTAGACAGCCGAGGCCGATGACGACCATCTGCAAGACAGCCACGAATGTCGTCACAGTGTACACTTGTCATTGTACAAATCGCAATTGTGTTTTGAACTCTTTCTCCAAACTAATATCTCACAGGGAGGGAAAAAAAAGTAGACCCCTGTTTTCGTATTCAGATAAATAGCTTTGGTTATATATGCATCGGAACGTTTGGTAATTCTATGACTATTAGATTCGCGATCTGACTTTCCAGCACTGCTCGTAGGCTATATTATCTGCATTAGAGTCAACATTTTCTTTCATCAGAGTGATTTGACGCTATTTCTATGTTGTTTTAATTATTCAATAGTAAATCTATAAATATATTATTTTTGTGAGATGTAGCAGAAATATGGTGTAAAAAACAACTCAGATGGTACCCTTATGTGCTGTCACGCAGTTTAAGTTAGCGGTCCGTATGACTAACGTTCCTCATACAGATGACCCGCTAACTGTGGGCATCACTCATATTAGAGAATTATATATAAAAAAATTATATTGCAGCGAGTACGTTTTAAATGTCATGTAAGTACTCCAGCATTTACTGCGTGATAGAGTGCATATTACAGTGGTAAAAATGTGTATAGGCGTAAACTAATATTGGTTGAATTCGAGATATTTAAACACTTCGAACGTAAATCCAAAGGCAAAGCTGAAAATTTCTGCTTGACCGGGATTCGAACCCTGATTTCCCGCTTTAGACAAGCGGCCGCCTTAATTAGGCTATCCAGGCACGCTTCTCTTCCAACCTAAATTCTCAACTTCCACCGTAGTGTACTATAAGTTGAGAAATTGGATTAGAACCATGCTTGCATAGCCTCATCGGTTAAGACGACTGCTGGCCCAAAGTGGGAAATCAAGGTTCGAATCCCAGTTCAGCACAAATTTTCAACTTTGCCGTTGTATTTCTTTCGATGCCCTGAAACATTTAAATATTTAGAATTCATAAAATTACGGTCGTTAAAAACAGCAAACGGTGTCTGTTCTTTCGGACATATCATTTATTGTAATATTGGTTGGCCAGATGTCCATTGGTAAATTATGGATTATAGATCGCCACAGTCCATTCAAAAGCGACGTCCCTCTGTGAAAATCTTGACCCTGATTCGCTAAACTGATGTGTTCAATTTACGTGGTAGAAGCGTTTCGCATCAAGCATTGTGTTCGTCTCAGAATATTAAAAGTTTCGACCGAAGTTCAGCCACATTTCAAATGACTATGTTTGTGCTGGAAACAGACGAAATTGGTACACCACTATACATGGCAAGAAGACCTTCAGATAGTTTACATTCACTTGGCGTTAAAGAAAATTTATGTCAACTGCGCCGGCCGCAGTGGCCGAGCGGTTTGCGGCTCGCCAGTCACAGTTTGCACGGCCGCTACGGTCGGGGGTTCGAATTCTCCCTCGGACATGAGTGTTTGTGTTGTCCTTAGAGTAAGTTAGTTTAAGTTAGTCAAGTAATTAGTGTGTAAGTCTAGTAACTGATGACCACGCAGTTTGGTCGCATAAGACCTCACACACATTTGAACATTTGATGTAAACAGCTGCGACGTCGCGCTCGTCAAACGCAGTTACCAAGTACTGCATAGCCTTGGACACATTTTTTATCAGCAAAACTTGCATAGTCATTGTAATTTTGTTGTAAATCGCACATTTCCTTTTTCTGACTTTTCCCAGAGAAGTGTTATAGGACCCCTACTGTTCATTATTTTTATAAATTTGAGTAGCTCTCTTAGGCTGTTCGCGGATGATGCTGTCATTTATTGGTTGGTAAAACTACCAGAAGATCAAAAGCAACTGCAAAATGATTTAGGTATCAGCATGGTAACAAAAAGGTAATTGACCGTTAATAATGAGAAGTGTTAAGTCTTCCATATGAACACTGAAAGAAATCCGTTAAACATCATTTACAAAATAAATAAATCAAAAATACATGCCGTAAATTCAACAAATACCTAGAGAAGTAACAATTGCGAACAAATTGAATTGGAAAGAACAGACAGAAAATATTGTAGGGAAAGCGAACAAAGACTACGTTTCGTTGGCATAACGCTTAGAAAATGCAACAGTTTTACTAAAGGAACTGCCTACACCACACTTGTGCATCCTATTTTTGAGTATTGCTGTGTGTTGTGGGATCCTCACTAAGTGGGACTGACAGACGATTTAGAGAAGGGCAGCTCGTATTATCGCGGAGTAGGAAGGAGAGTGTCATGGAAATGATGAAAGAGATGGGGTGGAAATCATTAAAAGAAAGGCATTCCTTGCGACTAAATCTATTGGCGAAATTTCTTTCACGTCTTTCTCTTCCGAATGCGAACATATTTTGTTAGCACTCACCTACATAGGAAGACATGATCATCAAAATAAAATAAATCAGATCGAAAACTAAAACACTTGGGTGTTTCTTTTTCCCGCCAGCTATTAGAGAATAGAACTGTAGAGAAATATCATAAAAGAGATTCGATGAACCCCGTACCAGGCACTTCGATGTAACTTGCAGAGTATTTATGTGGAAGAACTAAACTGTCACATTCGTGTTATACTCCCGCTTATGATTTATGACAGCCCTATTAAGCTCAAGCCTCGTCTTTTTCCAATATAAAAAAGTTCCTGTTTTTTATCCCGCATTTCTCGGTTGTCCCGGATCGTATAAACCGTGGATAAAAGAAATTATTCTTGTTGTTTTAATCGGAAAATAAAGTTGTGTGGATCACTGAATGGAATGCAAATAATGACATTCTATATATGTACATATGAAATGAAAATAATTTAATTTTCGTTATGCAGAGTTCAAAAGTATTACAAAGTCAGCCATAAGATCTAAAACAGCGGCCCTTAACGAAGTGCATAAAGTGAAATTACTCAGTGATTTAGTATAAAATGTTGAAGTAGTACCTCCTGTTATAATTTCTAGTTGGCGTATGTAGTGCAGACAGTAGATTAAGCAGTAGTAGCCACGCGCAGATCTAACAGGGAGGGACTCCAGTCATGTGAGGGACTTTGAGAAACGATGATCCAGACAGCTACACGACTGATAACAGTCCCCTGATAAGTTCCTCAGCTCGGCTCACATCAGTCAAACACTCATGTTGCAGTTGGCATCAGTTCAACCCACAGTGTGCACTGAAGTGCAGATGACTTCCAATATACCTGTCTTTTGGTAGGGATACCTGTTTTTTATATTGACATCGGAATGCGCGTGGATTAATTAGATAAAGTTAAGCTCTCGTCTTGCTGATTTTCACGATTCTTCGTAGTGGGAAATAATCCGGACGGGTTTTGTATTCTGATCTAGTAAGATGCATGTAGGACTAACAAGACTAGGCAAGTTAAGTACGTTGATTCATGCTACTTGTTACAAATGATAAAAGTTTTCCATACATCATCTACATGGTCGACACTCTATGTATGATGTAAATATACACTGATCAGCCTGAACAGGATAGTAACAGGTGCAAACATGTAACGCTTTTGTATCGCTTGTGAATAAATAGTTCCCTATTGAGTTCCAACTCTCGTATATGTAGTACACCTGCCTATTCTACTTATTACTCACAGTATTTCGCAGACTGCCGTCATTTCGAGAGCGATCTTCATTCGCATTCATAAAAGAATCACTGGATGTTTAAATGCTCAAATGTTTGTACATTTAAGGGACTTCTGTGGTTATGTCCCTAGGCTTACAAACTACTTAAGCTAACGTATGCTAAGGACAAGACACACACACACACACACACACACACACACACACATACATACATACATTCAAACACGCGCGCGCGCGCGCGCGCGCGCGCGCGCGTGCGTACGTTCGGGGGATTACCTGAACCTCCGACGGCTAACAACGTGCGCTCAGTAGTAAGGCGCCTTAGAGCGCTCGGCTACCCCGCCGCGGCATCACTAGGCGTCTTCGCCTTAATAACACACATCAAGAAAAGTGTTGGATCACCACAATTCTGGCGGCTCAGGACTGCTTACATAAAAATAGAATAGAAGTGTATATAAAAAAATTCGTTTTTATTATTATTATACATGAAAACAGAATGTCACTAGTTGTACCAGACTGCAGCATACACAGTACCCCAAATACCCGATAACAAATCCTCTGGATCTGATTAATGCCTTTAGTAGTCGTGGTGTACTGCCGACTAGACCAGTGGTTCCCAAACTGTTGGTCGCGACCTAGTAGTGGGACCGTGTTATCCATTCAGGTGGAGGATCGCCAGACGACGTTAGCAGAAAAAAGAAAAAGTCAAATATTTCACCAACTGAAAAACTATGAAAGTAATAATGTACTCAGAGCGATATGAGACTATCTCAGCGGCAGAATTCGTTCTTTTTTGACATCTAGCAACGCCAAGTCCTATTCAATTTGCGACAAGTCGAATATGAGTCCGTGTTTATACCGGCACGGAGATTGTTTAAAAATATGGCTTCGAACGAATTAATAGCATTCACAACTACTTACCTATGCGAGAATGCAAGTTCTAGTTTTTTGATAAAAAATAGAGAGAGAAAAGAAAAGAAACCTTCCGTGATAAACTATTTACGCCTGAAATCAACAATTTTCAATCCAGATACAGAAAGTGTCATTAACACCAAGATTAAATACTGTCACAAATGTTATTGCATTTACCACTTAACTTGTATACAATTATTATTTTTACTGGCGCAGATACTGTTACTTCTGTCTAAAAATGACGCATTTACAAGTTTCGGACGTCTTACTCAGCAAACCATTCATATGTAATAATAGTAATATCTTCAGTTCCATATTAAATATAATTTTATACTATTACTTGACGTTGCGAAAATTTAATCTGGAAGATTGTGGGTCAGAATACAGAATAGATTGGGAACAACTGCACTTTATCAACAAGGTCCAAACTGTCGCACTCCTCAACAACGATTCGGCGTAGATCTCTCAGATTGGTTAGTCCATTCCACAGCATTTTGAATGTATCCTGGGCATGTTTGATACGGCTGATGTCTGAGGAATGTGCTGACCATTCTAATCTTGCGATGTCGTTATCAGGAAGAAACGCATTCACAATATGTCGACGATGAGACGAATCCCTTACCGAAATGTTTCCTATTTGGTTGCACTAAACGTCGCAGAATGTCAGTCTAGTACCGTATAGCCGTTTGATTTCCTTCTACGACCACCAATGGCATACGGTGGCCTCCCACAATGCCAGTCCAAAACATCAGTGAACCACCACCTTACTGCATTCTATTAACGACACGTCTAAAACGTTCAGACCGAACTGGCTGCCTCCAAAAAAGGGAAACGTCTCTGACGATTGTCTGGTTGAAGACAGATGCGAGTGTGATCTGTGAATAGCACTTGATACTAATTCACAAAAATGTTGAAATGTTTGTAATCCTACGGCATCAAACTTCTGTGGTCATCGGTCCCTAAACTTACATAGTACTGTATGTTATACTAACGACAACAAACATCCCCATGTCTCGTATTCGGAAGTATGGTGGTTCAAATCCACTTCCGACCATCCACACTTAAGTTTTCCGTGATTTCCTTAAATCATTCCAGGCAAATTCCGGAATCGGTACTTTGGAAGGGCACAGCCGATTTCCTTCCACGTCGTTAGGCAAACACTCCGAGCGTAAGCTCCGTCTCTAATGACCACGCAGTCGACCGGACGTTAAACTCCAAGCTTCCTTCCTTCAATCCCCATGCCCGAGGGAGGACTTGAACCTCCGTGGCGCTCCAGATCACACAGCTGTTCCTCCGCGGCATCCCAGTTCTGACGAGTGTATTCAGCATGCTGTTGAGCCCATTTGTACCGTGCTGTATGGTGTTTAGGTGTCATATCTGGCTGGATCCGGCCATGGACATCGGGAATGAAGTTCCATGTCTTGCAGCCTTAGGGACTGATGACCCCGTAGTTAAGTCCCATAAGTTCTACAAACATTTGAACATTTCATCTTGCAGCCTATTACGTACAAAAAACGCATATTGATCCATCAGCTGTTTATTAAATCCTTAAACATCGACTCGTTTCGGTCGTGGTCTATGCTCATAGATAGAAAAGTATTACAACAGATCAGTCAAACGCATTAGGTAAAATAAATCAAGCTGATAACAGCAGGGGTCAATTTGTCATATTGGATTTGGGGTAAAGCGCTAGACTGAAAACCGAAGTGTCGCGGGTTCGAAACCCGATCGGTCCTCGGATTTTTTCAGTCTGCGTTTTAACCCATTCTTCAACTCTCATCGATGTGAGGAGTCGCCAGAACCGACACGTCGTTTGGATTCCACGTTAGACTATAGGTCACCTTTCCCCAATTGGATAAGTGGTATAGGCTAGGGACACGCATGTCGCAGAAGTGGCGTCCATTTGAAAGACTTGCACCAGGCCACTGAGCCACATCAAATTATTAACATAAACATAAAAGACGAGAATGTCATTGTCTTCTTTTATGTTTGTTTGAATCATAGATAATCCAATATGAAAATTTTATTGAAATTGACCCCTGCTGTTATCAGCCAGATTTATTTTATCTAATGCATTTGAATGATATGTTGTAATACCTTTCTATCTATGAATATGGTCCACGACGGAAAATAGTCGATGTTTAAGGATTTAATAAACAGCTGATGGATCAATATGCATTTTATGAAATATATTACGGCTGATAACTCTCATCTTAACGAAACATAGAACTATTACGTACAACTTGAGTCGAAACACCATGCCCTGTGACTGTACGAAAATCACTATTTAACTTGTGGCGTACATGTCAGAGTTCTTCCGAGCTAAGATCCGTAAGTAGTGGCCAGAACGAGGGCAGTAATCGAACTAAATCCATGTTCTTCGGACGTGGAGGAGATACAGAGTTATATGAAGTGTCGATGCCGCGGAGGAACAGCTGTGTGGTCTGGAACGCCACTGAGGTTCAAGTCCTCCCTCGGGCATGGGGATGGAAGGAAGGAAGCTTGGAGTTTAACTTTCCGTCGACAGCGTGGTCATTACAGACGGAGCTTATGCTCGGAGTGTTTGGCTAAGTATGTGGAAGGAAATCGGCCGGAAAACCTAAGTCTGGATGGCCGGAGGTGGATTTAAACCACCGCTGTAAGACGTGTGGAAACTCTCCTTGATGAATGTCCCTCGTGACACAAAGTAACAATGCGGATACGATCAAACTTGGGAATTGACCTTCTAGGCGTGACAGAACTACAGTCAACAGAAGCAGTGTTCTTGCTACCTGGTGTTATGACTGGAACTGATGGACCGTCTTACACACTCTGTGGCATTAGCAGAACTCAAGCGTGATTGTTTAGAATCTTCGTGCGTATTGAGTAACATCTATGTAGAATCCAAGGGACTGTTCTCTCGATGCAATAAACACATTCACGTCGGCCGCGGTGGCCGAGGAGACTAAGGCGCTCCAGTCACGGTCTGCACGGCCACTACGGTCGGGGGTTCGAATCCCCCCTCGAGCATGGATATTTGTGCCGTCCTAGTTCATAAGTAGTTTGTAAGTTTAGGGACTGATGACCCCGTTGTTAAGTCCCATAGACTATACAAACATTTGAACATTTTGAACACATTCAACGTTAGTATTCAGGAGATCTTGGAAGCAAGGTGATGTGACCATTTTGTGTGTGTTTTATGGGAGGTGTCCGGTTGAGACGTGTCAGAAAACAGATACCACGCCTAAAATGCAGACATTAGGACGTTGGCGCGTGAGGGGAATGTGAGGCAGAGAGCGCGCCTGTGACGTGTCGGCTGGCGGTGCCGCCCACGGCCACCTGCGGCTATTTTGAAGAGGACGGCCGCGGCGGCGACGAAGGTCGTCTGTGTTTACTCCGTGTCCTGCGTGAGTCAGCGGCGTCCACCGCCACAGGACGCGCGCTGCAGGTGGGCGGACGCTGCACGCCGCACCTGCTGGCGTGCCAGCAACGCACTCACCTCGTCGGTCACACTAAGGGCCGTTTCACACCGCGGTCACACTATGTTACGTTACGTATCGTGACAGATGTCGCATGACAGATGTTCAGTTCACACCGCCACCGACGTCTATCAGATACTGCGGCATCGTTTCTGCTCTGTCAGTCGGATCAGTTGAAGCAGGTAACATGACAGGTGGTTCGTAGTGCGATAGTTGGCGATAGTAGTTCCAGTAGTGTTCAAATGTTTGTAATTCTATCGGACCAAACTGCGTGGTCATCAGTCCGTTGCTTACAAAGTATCTAAGGACAACACACACACCCATGCCCCAGGGAGGACTCGAACCTCCACGGTGATAAACCGCGCGCTCCGCAGCGAGGTGCTTTAGACCGCTCGGCTACTCCACCGCGGCTTCGAGTAGTGAAGAGGAACTCATGCTGTCTTTCTCGGTTAAAAACCGAACGCACTGTGTGCACCCCATCAACCAAAGACGGGAATAGTGCGGCTAGTACCATCATCTGATGGAGAGCTTGGAGCTAGATGATGATTCAAAAAAAAAAAAAAAAAAAGAAAAAAAAGTTCAAATGTTTGTTAAGCTTATGGGACTTAACTACGGGGTCATCAGTCCCTAAAGTTACAAACTACTTATCTACTGCCTTATACTAAGGACGGCACAAATATCCATGCCCGAGGGAGGATTCGAACCCCCGACCGTAGTGGCCGTGCAGACCGTGACTGGAGCGCCTCAGTCCCCTCGGCCACCGCGGCTGGCGGTGATGATTCACAAAATACTTTCGGCTATCTAAACCTGAGTATGAAGAGGTCTTAACATTGATAAGTAACGATATTAGTAAAAAAAGACACCAACTACAAGAGATCTAGTTCCAGAAGAGAAAGATTGGCGCTATGTAGGTGGTTTATAATTTTGGTAAAATTTAATTCAGACATATAAATTCCCCCATATTTGTATTCCACAGCAGTGGACGCGTTCTGACGGCTTCAATTAATTGCTCCAAGACAAATAACAAAAATAGGCACAAATATCCATGCCCGAGGGAGGATTCGAACCCCCGACCGTAGTGGCCGTGCAGACCGTGACTGGAGCGCCTCAGTCCCCTCGGCCACCGCGGCTGGCGGTGATGATTCACAAAATACTTTCGGCTATCTAAACCTGAGTATGAAGAGGTCTTAACATTGATAAGTAACGATATTAGTAAAAAAAGACACCAACTACAAGAGATCTAGTTCCAGAAGAGAAAGATTGGCGCTATGTAGGTGGTTTATAATTTTGGTAAAATTTAATTCAAACATATAAATTCCCCCATATTTGTATTCCACAGCAGTGGACGCGTTCTGACGGCTTCAATTAATTGCTCCAAGACAAATAACAAAAATAGGCACAAATATCCATGCCCGAGGGAGGATTCGAACCCCCGACCGTAGTGGCCGTGCAGACCGTGACTGGAGCGCCTCAGTCCCCTCGGCCACCGCGGCTGGCGGTGATGATTCACAAAATACTTTCGGCTATCTAAACCTGAGTATGAAGAGGTCTTAACATTGATAAGTAACGATATTAGTAAAAAAAGACACCAACTACAAGAGATCTAGTTCCAGAAGAGAAAGATTGGCGCTATGTAGGTGGTTTATAATTTTGGTAAAATTTAATTCAAACATATAAATTCCCCCATATTTGTATTCCACAGCAGTGGACGCGTTCTGACGGCTTCAATTAATTGCTCCAAGACAAATAACAAAAATAACGACAGCTTCTTGTAACGACTTACAGCACGAAACTGTGCGACAGCTTCTTGTAACGACTTACAGCACGAAACTGTGCGACAGCTGTGGTCATGCCCACGGCGAGCTAGCGGGTGGGCGAGGCCACAGACGTCGACAGACGTTTTGAAAAGATCGGTCTCGGAGCGATCCCGCAGATTCGCCTTTCGACGTCTGCGGCGTCGTTGAGGCTCTGCGAGGTCGATGAGAATTACACCATTTAAAACTATGGAAACAGATCTTTTGAAGAATCTGTCACGTTACGTAACGTGACAGTGTGGCCGCGGTGTTAAACGGCCTTAAAGCCCTTTCTACACGAAAAGTGAGAGTTTAACCCTCAAACGGTACGGTGCGGTTCAATTTTACCCTACACTGCTCTACCCGCTCCGTGCAGAAAATCGATCCTAGGGACTGATATACAGGGTAATTAAGCCCCATAGATTTACAGTCATTTGAACATTTTTATATTGAATTGTAATTATACTTACTGTGTACATATATCCACGCAAAACTCAGCGAAGAGGGAGCGGATCGGATCCGACCCGACCGTACCATCTATTTTGTCTCCAACCACCGTACCGTCTAAGGGTTAAAAGATTACCCATGATGCACCGGTCACGCCGACCGCGTACCGTGTAGATGCGTCCATTTGCACAAGATATTCCCGTACGATCACTAGTAGACGGAATAGGGTGGATCCTATTCTCCCGCTCATGGAAGTGCTTCGCGCATGCGCAGACTACCGAGTGGGGAACCCAGCTGACGAACGGAGCAAGTCGCGAATTTGTTTGAGAAATGTGTAATTGTCTCCGTCTCCTCCTCCGAGAAACCTACTTGTTCGACAGATTGTCTGAAGAGTAGCCGTAAATTGCATTATAAATTTCATATAAAATGTGTACAATTGTTATTGAGTACAGAGGTATAGCTGTTAATGTGAAAGCCGACCGCGGTGACTGAGGCGCTACAGTCACGGTCTGCACGGCCACTACGGTCGGAGGTTTGAATCCCCCCTCGGGCATTACTATTTGTGCCGTCCTTAGAATTAGTTAGTTCATAAGTAGTATGTAAGTTTAGGGACTGATGACCCCGTAGTTAAGTCCCATGAGCAATACAAACATTTGAACTTTTTTTTATGTTTTTTTTTTTTTTTTTTTTTTTTTTTTGCTAATGTGAAAGCCAAAAAAACTTAGGGCAAATGTAAATGAAGACATTTTCGCTGATTTTGCCGACGGTTCTTGGTAGTTCATCAAACTGACTTCAAAGTACAATTTTATATATGTTCTAAAAGTTTATTTCCACTTAGTTATCCTGTTTTCAGCTTACTAGGTTGTCATCAGACTTAAAAGTACGTCGAAAACGGAATATTTAAATAAGTCAATATGATGATCCACCAAGAAACGAAGAAAGAATTAGTTAAAATATCCAAATTTGCATGTGCTTTAAGTCTGTTTGAGTTGCATACTAATATCTGTATCTCTGTACCAAATAAAATTTGGACACATGTTATATGACATTTTAATTTCAATCGTCTTTTTTACTATCTTCTAAAATATCTGCTATTTCTGCTGAAACGTGCTGTAGTAAACAGCCGAAATATTTGTTTTTGGTGAGCATTATTTGAAGCTTTATCACAGTGAAAGGTCTTTGTATAAACTTTCATAGACACCTGAGCTTGTTCATCATATACATAGGCGCCTCAAACCGCGCGGCCTGGAAGTATGTAATCGCATTTCATAAAGAGGTCGTTTACACATGTGAGCGACGTAGTTACGAATGAACTCCACGGAAACAATTAAATACAGTTTCTCAGTGGCAGTCAAAACCACAAATAAATGTTTTAATCATTACAATAGCAGCAATATATCTGAAAGTCTCGAAACGCTATTTTAACTCGGCGATTAATTTGCTCTAAGATGACAACAAACGAAGTAAACACGTGTAAACGCTTCTTTGTAGTTCGATGGTCTGTCGCAAGGAGCGCTTCAGCTGACAACGACTTTCTTGCGCGTGTCGCATGTCTCGTACAGAAAGGGCTTACGCTACATACTTGTGAATCGCAATACGCTTCCTGTAGAAAAAACATCCAAGAGTCAGTTTTTGATAATTTACACTTACAATGCTTCCACTTCCGGCATTCCAATCTTGCCATCTCCAGGCCCCACCATGATGGTATGATTGGTAAGTGTAATGGTCCTGCAGCCCCTATATAATTTTTTTTCTTAGGCGTAATATAGCTCGAGAGTACTCGTAGTTTCCCATGACGTCAGTAGTGGTGTGGGAAAGCTGACCGTGGGTAGAGGTTGCATCAGGTCCCTTCTCCGGGAAAGTGAGCCGGTTTAATGTGATTGGTTGTCGCCATTATAGCGATTAATCGCAGGCGTCAAACTTTCTTAGTATTTTATAAAGTATATTTTATTTCCAGGTAGTTTTAGTGTAGAAAATATCTCTCACTAACAGCCTACCTTCTGGTATTTTCATAATTTTTGTAGCATTAGTTTTCATAAAGAAAAGACAATGAAGTGAGTGGGCGCGCCTCTAGAATTTTCTCTCCCGCCAAACGCGCGCATAGAAGCCTCTTGCTTCGGCGCACTTCGCTCACTGGTGTTTCGACCATCTCGACGGGCAGCTCGTGCCGAAGCATGGAATGAGTTACAAGCGTTTAGCCGCTCGGACAACGGCTTAGCGGTGTGTCGTGATTACTCAAATAACCATTTTTACGCGACATAAGATTTATTGTATCTTGTGTAATTTTGGTCAATGATACATTTCTTCTGTACGAGTGCAGTTGTTTGTAGTTTGCTACTTTACCACGGCAGGAGTAAAGTAGCTAGCATCCCTTAAAACTATATAACATTAACAGTTGATATCGAAGTCCACAGAAACTCACTTAAAAATAACAGTCTCACTTCAAGTTAACGGATCTGCGACCTGATCGTCAGCCATCACCATGATTCTGCGACATCATTTGATAAACAGTCAGGTTAGTTAAAAACTGTAAAAGAACTATTTTCTATTCTGATGCGGTAGAAGACAAATACGCCCTTCACGTGTTCACTGTTGCTAGTACAAATAGCGACAGGTGCACGTAGATCTCGGTAACACGACTGAGGGGAAACGGGACAGAAAAGGAAACAGTGTTGTTCATGGTGGAAACTGTAAAACTTTAAAAGTGTCGACTTCACATAACATCTCTGACGTACAAGTTAACATGAACTTCGTTCCACCAACCACTCCTGATTCTATAACCCCAGTAAATCCGTAAAGGTCGAAAGTTGTAGCCTTGAAATTTTTCGAATGAAAAGAAAGACGGCTGTTGGTTTTTCTCTGTAAGAATTTGACCAGCCGAAGTCCCACTGACCATACCAGGTGATGGATTCACATTCACAGAGCTTACAAGAAACGGGTCTACTATACATTTACATCACTGTTCTTGTGGCTCCCAATTTGATCACCTAGTAACCAGCAAACTAAGGGTTGCGCTTTTTCTAGGAGATCATAATTAAATTATTATGAGAAATCGCCTGTTCGGATAAACATCTCTGAGCCGTGCTGGTATGGTTTGTCTGTATTTTAAGGAGAGAAGGAATACGGAAAGGAGGGGAAAGATTGTTTGGGTTACTTTAGCGCAACTAAAATCAATCCTTGTCTAAGAGTGTAAATTTTTGGCGGACGGGATTCGAACCTGCGATTCCCACTTTGGGCCAGCGACTCCGCAGCTTTTGACAGATAAAAAAAGAAAGCCTAGGGTTTCACGTCCCGTCGACAACGCGGTCATTAGAGACGAAACTCGGATATTTGACAGTGAAATGTACATTCAGACTGACAAGGTCCTAACATCGTCGTGGAAACTTGACTTCCCATGGTAGCCCAGGATAATTTTTAATCATTACATATGTATAAGTCTTGAGTGGCTGTAGCACTTTGTCCTACACCGCACACTGATGACGCCATGCACACTCGGATAAATTCTAGTGTCCGATACCACCCGTCAGGACATATATCATGTGTTTGGCGAATGTAACGCTGAATCTTCAACAATCGAATGTGACATGCCAAACAATTTATTTTAGTTCATATTCAAGGAATATATAGCATTAACTAATTTATATTAGTGTAATGTAGGAATATATAAATAATTTTCAACGAAATGAAACTGTTTTTGAGAACATCATGGATTGAAATTGAATTAAAGAATGGAAAAGAGAAATATGAAAATTGAACTTTTTGAAATAAAATTGCCTAACATTACTTAAAAGAACCAAAGTGTACATTTAAAGGTAAGCCATCATGGCGCATGGAAAAATCAGAATGTTATAAAATACTCATTACACGAAATATTTAACAATATCCGTAGGATCTAAAGAGACTACCGCGGCCGGCCGCGGTGGCCGAGGGGACTGAGGCGCTTCAGTCACGGTCTGCACGGCCACTTCGGTCGGGGGTTCGAATTCCCCCTCTGGCATGGATATTTGTGCCGTTCTTAGTTGTAGCTAGTTCATAAGTAGTTTGTAAGTTTAGGGACTAATAACCCGGTAGTTAAGTCCCATAAGCTCTACAAACATTTGAACATTTTGAAGACTACCGCGCGGGAAAATGGAATTTTTGCTTGGGGAGAAACTATAATGAAACATAAAAAAGCCGAAAATATTGAAATTCGTTACAGGTAGTAGTAAAATATCGATAATAGCACAAAATCAAAAGAAATAAGCGTTGGAATCTGTAACTAGATCTTTATAAAATTATTATAATACTTATTATTACAAAAGTTTCAGTACCAACCACTGCCTTAGAAAATAAGAAGAGGTGGTATCGATAACTATAACAATTCTAGTGTCCGATACCATCCGTCAGCTTTGACCATAGACGTAAAATGTTATGTTAACGACTTTTTTTTACCCGTCGCGGATTCTGTTCATGTTTATTACAAGTCGCAGATAATATTATTATTTATCAATATTTTCATGGGGTTTCATGGTCATATCACTCGAAGCAACTGCTTTCTGATGTAAACTTAACATTCTCAAAAATCGTGACAAGGGTGACTTGACAAATCTGTGACGGTCACTCAAATAATACGATTTACTGCTGGAGAAAGAGTTAAATTATACTAACTGCAGCGCCGTCCTACCTTGCAAATGTTGGAAGCAGAAAGTTCACTTTACAAACGTAAGTAATTTTACTGGCCGAACAAGGGTACATAGAAGAACTAGTCAACCACAGAACAGAAATACCATTAATTATTTATTTCACGGTCAATGTAAAAGATATTGCCGGCCGCGGTGGCCGAGGGAACTGAGGCGCTCCAGTCACGGTCTGCACTGTATGATGGCTATTAAAGTGAGGCACCAGCTGCAAAGCACGAAAAACCATCTAAAGACGGATTGTAAAAAGAAATTCGAAACATTAGTTCAGTAGTAGTACGTGTTTGAAAATTGAAGGTTTTTATTTTTTTGAGACCTTGAAGGTAATACATTAGAGAAAACTAAATTAAGACATAACTTCTCCTACATAGTCAGATAAATTTTGTAATTAACGTTGTGGTTGTAGTTTGACTGGAAGTTTATATATTTGTAAAATCCGATATTGCATTGTCGACCGCGTGAACATTATCAGGTGGAAATAATGGCATATTCGAACATGGCATAACTTCAAATTATCTGGTATGGCTGGATTACTGCAGATTGGGTTACTGCACTCTTCGGATTGCATTGTGAATATATTGCCCATACTATGCCTGTTTTTTTGCTTAAACGCGTTAAATTGTGTTCGATAAACGCTTCCATTTTTAGTTTAAAATGGCTTGTCCTCGTGCTCGTTGTTGTCAGTCGTTGATCTGGAGTCGGACAGCCCAACAAGTATACCCTGTGGCCGCTAATACCAGCATGGAATTCTTCGTCTGGAAGGTATCCAAATGCTAATAATGAGCGTCAGCTTCGCCATTATATTAATCTTTCCGCTACTTCTTTTACGTTTCTCGTTTTCGACTTCTTCACGCCGTGTTACTATTGCTGTCTGGTCGTCATGTTTGTTCGCTTAAGTGGTTAGGTATTTTTGTACAGTACCCTCGCATTTTGTGTCGGCGTGAGGCCGTGTAAGATGTAGTGGCGGCGTTTGTGGCAGTGAATTGCAGCAACACAAGTGATTTGGTTGCGGGGTTGTTGGCGTTAACTTCATGCAAGAGGAGGTAGCGGAGTATGTCAGGCCAAGGAGGGCGAAAGTGTTTCCGAAACGCTGAGCTCAGCGGGATTGCGAGTGAAGCTTTTCATGACCTACTGTTGACAGCAGCGCACTGGCGCGAACTCTGTGTTCAGCGTACGTGACTCGAAGTGGCCATTTGCAAAACATTTGCAATCCATTGAATCTAAATGAGGGCCAGTCAAGTATTGCCAGTTTCTTTAGTGTCAGAGCTCTCTCGGACGACGGGCCGCAAGCAACTTCCGATGCAGTACCACAGTTTCAGTCTGCCGGCTTTCCAGCAGCGCGAACGGCTTCTGCCAACTCCACCTAAACAAAGTAGCAAAAGACTGGAAAAAAGCACAGGTAACCTCGTGTGTAAGAAAGGCAATAGAACGGGCCCACAGTTTTCTGTAGAATTCTTGAACGTATTCTCAGTTGTAATATAATGAAATTACTTGAGAGGGAAAAGCTTCTGCCCATGCATCAGCATGTCTTTAAGAAGCATGGATCGTGCGAAACCCAGGTTGCCCTTTTCTCTCATGATGTCTTGCGCGCTATGAATGAAGGGCAATAGGCAGACGGCATATTTCTCGATTTTCGAAAAGCGTTTGACACGGTACCGCACTACAGACTGCTAACGAAGGTACGAGCTTATGGAACAGGTTCCCAAATATGTGAGAGGCTTGAAGATTACTTAAGTAATAGAACCCAGCATTTGTCCTCGATGGCCTGTGTTCATCAGAGACTAGTTATCATCAGGACTGCCCAGGTTTAAGTGTGATAGGACTGCTATTATTTTCTGTCTATCTAAATTATCTGACGGACAGAGTGAGTTGCAATCTGCGGCTGTTTGATGATGATAATATTGTGTACAAGAGCGTGTCGTAATTGACTGACTTGGACCAAATTTCTAGGTGATGTGAGGAATGGCAGCTAGCGCTAAATGTAGAAAAATGTAAGTTGATGCAGAAGAGTCGGAGAAACAATCCCGCAATGTTCGAATACAGCATTAGTAGTGTGCTGCTTGACAGAGTCGCTTCAGTTGAATATCTAATCGTAACGCTGCACAGCGATATGAAATGGAACGATCATATAAGGACAGTCTTGAGGAAGGCAAATGGTCGACTTCGGTTGATTGGGAGAATTTTGGAAAAATGTGACGCATCTGTGAAGGACACCGCATATAAAACTCTTGTACGACCCTGTCCTGCGTATTGATGAAGTGTTTGGGATCCCCACGAGATCAGTTTAAAGGAGGATATACAGGCAGTACAGAGGTGGGTAGCGGGGTTTATAGTTCTGGCAGATTTGATCAATGTGCAAGTGTTACCGAAATGCTTCGGGAACTGCCCTGGGAGTCGCTGGAGGGGTGACGTTATTTTCGAGAAGCACTGATGAAGAAACTTAGAGGGACGGAATTTGAGGCGGACTGCAGAACGATTCCACTGACGCCAACCTTCATTTCGCGTAAAGATCACAAATATGAGATCAGAGAGATTAGAGCTCATACGTACGACACAACTATTCGTTTTTCCCTCCTATATGGGAGTGGGAAAGGAAAGCAAGTAATAGTAGTGGTTCTGAGTATCACCCGCGACGCACATTTGGGTGGTTTGCGGAGTATGTATGTAAATGTAGATGTAGAACAAAGCCTGTACGCGGCCTATGAAGTGTATGTTTAGTGTCATGTAGCACTATACTGCGCTTGGAAATTTTTGAATGTTGTATACAGTGCGTTTTACATGGTTTATTGTTAATTATGTGGATCATACTTCAAACTGGATCTCGAACCAATGATACTCCTACGGCCATGACCGTTATGCCACGCCAGCAACGTCGAAATTAGTAAGTCATTTTTAATATACTGTACTCCATTTGAAGAGATTCAGAATGCGTACATCCTGACACTAATCAATAGTTTTTTTCTAGCTAAATAGAGTTATTTTAGATCAGTAGGAAATTCTAACCCATCATGGATGTGGTATCACAGCGACCAGGCTGACAGCTGAAATCTCTCTTCAAACTTTCCGCGAACACAATCTTCAGAAGTGTTTCCTCTTTCCACATTCGTTCTATTTACGATTTAAATTTCCAAAATTTACCAATTCTTCCTTATTACCACCAATAAAAGCGAAAACCACGGCTATCTTTGTAGAAAACCCTGGTTAACGCGAGAATTCGGCCGTAAGCTACGGTCAAATGTAATCGCAGTCAAATCCCTCGTTTAACATTTATGGAGGTGGGTGCACTGGAATTTTGCGTTGAACGCGGTTAAATGACGCCTTAACCACGGTTATCTTGAAAGGGGTCAATTGGACTCGCTTTCATTTATCATCATTATTTTATTCAATTAGTTAACATGTGTGCAGGTGAATATTTAGTCAACTAATTCAGTTCTTGTTTGATTCTTGCCTCTGTCATGGGCGAAGGTAGGTGATTTAACTGTTTTATTTAATGTACCTTGATGAGGAAGGTCACTCCCTACCTACTCCTACTGGGAGGCACGAAGGATTTTGTAGTTTACTGCAATCAGATTGCCTTCAGTAGCCGCCAGAGAAGTTCCGACCTAAGCATGCTCTCAATACCAACTTAACTCTCTAGTTGTTGGAGATGGTCAGAGACCCGCGATTTGAATCCACCTCGCAGAATGTCCCACATCAGGGGATTGAAAAATCCCCCTCCATACTCCCAAGCCGACGGCAGTTAGCAGGAAGAAAGAAACCACTTTCCGTCTGATGCTTGGGTGAGTTAACACCCTGCGCACTTGCTTCGTTCAAAGTGCATGATTTGTTCCTTTATGCTAATACTCGCCTATTTTATTAGCTCGGTATCGTTAGGTACGGGTAATTCGACTGCTCGGCACATTTTTGAGGCAGAAATTTTTTGAGTTTTGTATATTTTCTGTATGAGTTGTGTGTGGATGGGTCGCCCTCAGACCACCATGTGCTCGAAAGTACTGGCTTAGTTCTCGATTAGCAATCCATTCAACCTCTGTTTAAGCTATTAAGTATTTTATGAAAGTAACTTGGGCCGTCAGCCACTTATAGTGGCTGTTAGCTGTTAGCTGAAGTGTTAGCTAGTTCATAAGTAGTTTGTAAGTTTAGGGACTGTTGACCTCGTAGTTAAGTCACATAAACTATACAATCATTTGAACATTTGATTATCGTCAGGAACACGTGTCGACCATTGGTAAAGTGGTTACTTTACATTTCTCTTCATGCTGATCTCCGACCATCTCCAATAATACCATTTTATGTACTTTTAACCAATTTTATGCCCAGTAGTTAAATTTGGCCCCTAAGGTATCAATATTTAGTTGTTAGAGACACTTCTTGTCTCTCCTCTCCTCACTCAAATATGCGGCCTCCAAACATGGACTTTATTTTCGGAATAGAATAATTAATGTAAATCTTAGATTGTTAAACAGAAAACAGTGTTGAATGTTATAATAAATGCCCATTTGAGCTAACTTCCCTTGATAATTGACTCAAAGGGCACTTCCATATACCCCCTCCTGGTCATGAGATAATGTACTGAACTTACTGAATTGCACGCACGTCTTCTGCAAATTTGCTGAATAATTTGGTACTGAGCAAACTGTGATGTCAGTGTCCGTGCACTGTCCATAACAGCGTCTCACCTCGCTCTGCATGCCCGGTGGATTAATATCTCAAAGTCGTTATCCGTTGCGCCGTAGTAATTTCTTTTAATTGTTTTGTACTGGCGAGCGCGGACTTCATATTTGTCCATTCACTCAGAATGGGTGCCAGCAGGGCCGTATTTAGGGTATTCGCCCCTTGCAGTAATTTATTTTGCGCTCCACCCTCCTGGCATTTGGGATTCAAACTGATGTCTGAAAAGAAAAAAATACCCTCTCTGCATACGTCACTACTATCAACACAGCCAGAATTTTAATATATATTGCTGTAATCGAAACTCTGAATAACGATGATTCAATTAACATTACAATAATATTAAAAAAATGTTTTTCGATGGCAAAATTTTGCCGCCCTGAGCAGCTGCACATGTTGCACCTGCCTAAACCCTGGGTGCCAGTGAGAGAGTGGTGTTGCGTATGATTACAGCCCGTCTTTCACAAACAAGAAGTAAAGGGAACGCTTTGATGTTTTTCAACTTTTTAATCGAGATTGGTGCACTAGTGGAGACCAGCTCAGGAGACGGCTAAACGAGCTCGAGCGCTTGCGGTCGCTCGCTGCCTGAGCAACAGCGTCTGAAGAGAAGGCCTGCGCGCTGCCGTGCCACGTCACGCCGAGTAGGTCGCGATCGCTTAGCTCACTGGCTGGTCCATGCGAGAAGGTGAGCTGTGCCCCACCGGCCAGCCAGTGAGCTACGCGATCGCGACCTACTCGGCGTGACGCGCAGGCCTTCTCTTCAGACTGTGTTGGCCTGGGCCGTGAGCGCTCGCGGCTGAATGGGGCGCCTAGGCCTCGCGACGGACTGCAGCGCGGGCGAGGTGTAAACAGGGGCTGACTTCACACCGCTAACCACAATGTCGTTTCGGCTTAGCTTTAGGTGCAAGCGCGGATGCCCACCACGCATTGCATAATGTACAGAGCACCTCTTTTCATGTCCAAGAAATTTAGTACGTTGGCTTCAAAGCAGACACATCAACGTCAATGTACAACATAGCAGTGCAAGAAGCGTATATGATTCTTATATGTGATTGTTTAAAAATGCTTAGCATGCTTCAAAATTCTTATCCCAAGTAAGAAATTTAGTATACAATGGCATTACAATACCTATCTTGCGAATTATTAGGGACTGATGACCCCGTAGTTAAGTCCCTTTAGCTTAACAAACATTTGAACATTTAGCGAAAGATTATGGGCACTTGCGAGATGAAAAGCGGAAAACGCGGGTTCAAAGATTAAAGAACATACTACTTCCTAACAAGGAGGTCTGACATGTAGGTCACCGATTTCGATCGAATTTTGCATAGATGTTCTATATTGAATATAAAGGACACGTGTTTCGGGTTTTTGCTAGGCACTCAGTAGTTTTTGAAAAATCAAATTTGATGACGAAAAATCGCGTTTTCAATGCTATAAATCGAAAGGTCGTCTAAAGATGAACATATTTTACTATTATATATGGGGCCAAAGGTTGATGAAGTTCGAATAATTAACATTTTTGTGTTTTCATGTTGTAGCTTGGGTTGTTGTTGTTGTTGTTATTGTGGTGGTCTTCAATCCGCAGACTGGTTTGATACAGCTCTACACGCTACCCTGTCCTGTGTAAGTCTCTTCATCTGAGAATACTTTCGGCAACATACATCCTTTTGAATCTGATTACTGTATTCGTCCTTCGGTCTTCCTCTTCGATTTTTACCCCATACACCTGCTTCTAATACTAAGTTGACGTTTTCTAGATGCCTCAAAATGTGTCCCACCAACCTGTCCCTACTCTTATTCATGATACGTCAGAAACTCCTTTTCTCCATAATTTGGTTAAGCACCTCCTCATCAGTTACGTGATCTACCCATCTAATTTTCATCATTCGTCTCTAGCACCACATTTAGCTTGGGTACTCAAATATGAACAAAATTCCGAGCGCCGTCGCCGGTTGAACGGTCTGTCAATCCGTAGATCCAGGTTCGAACCTCCATGATGGCAAGGTTTTGTTAGGTTTTTCAGATATATTTTATAATATTCTCATATTGCGATACCTTTTATTACCTTATTTTGAAGTAGATCATCGGGAAGAGTGATTAACATGAAATTAAGTGTTTTATCTGTTTCATTTGTGATGCACAGTACAAAAACAATAAAAGTAAAAGTATGTTCAAATTTAAAATGTTCATATGTTTGTAAATCTATCGGACCAAACTGCTTGGTCATCAGTCCGTAGCTTACAAACTACTTAAATTAAGGTAAACTAACCTAAAGACAACACACACACACACACACACACACACACACACACACACCCATGCCCCAGGGAGGACTCGAACTTCCGACGGCGTGCAACCGCGCGCTCCACAGAAAGACGCCTTAGACCGCTCGGCTACCCCACCGCGGCTAAAAGTATGTATTTTCTCTTTTATCCGTCAGAAATCTCTTTCATTCATAAGAAATAAATTGTACGTTCTCTCTCATATATCTGTTTCATACGATTACTTTGTCACAGAATAGATTATTCAGCCACTGACAACACATCAGTGGCTGTACAGTTAGACTGCCCGACAATTTTCCGTTGTGAAGTTACTTTGTTGGGATGACTGCCTCCCATCACTGCCCCTCACGACTCGTCCGTTACCATTGGCCGGCGCGAGCGCGACTCAGCTCGCTCGACCAGATTGCTGAGCAGGCCTGCTCTAGTGCATAATCAACAGTACTAATCGGGCGGGTTTCCTTAGCATACTATGACTAGAATCGCAAGGGTACTGGGTGAGGTGCAGCGCACATTCCTCTATGTAAAGATGTCAGTGGCGACTGCACAGCGAGTCGGCGGACGCGAGCACACCTGTGGCTGGCAGTGGGTGGCGCGGAGCCGCGAGCCAAGTGCCTGGTCTCTGGCGCTCGCCTCAGCTGCCTGGGCGCGCCACACGTGGCCCTGCTCCCGGCACGTGCGAGCCGCAGCCTCAGCTGCTTCCGGCCCGCCTCGCGCCAACACCGCCCTCGCTGTCCCTGTCGTGCCCGTGCCACTCACTGCAGACGCCAGCGCCAGCGCCGTCCACCAGCAAACGCTCTAACCACACTAACATAATACAGTCGCGACACTCCCACACGCCGCGACCGCAGCGCTCCAAGCGGCCGGCAAGCTACATTTCCGAATACGATATTGTATGCGAATAGTGTAGAGCGCCCTGGATCATCATCATCATCATCAACATTAGAGACTGATTATGCCTTTCAGCGTTCAGTCTGGAGCAAAGTACTTCTAATAAAATTCCTCCATGATCCCTATTCAGTGCTAACATTGATTCCTCGTCTGATGTTATGACTTTTACTTCAAAATCATTCTGCACCGAATCTAAGTACTTCCTTCTTGGTCTACCTCAACTCCTCCTACCCCCTGCTGCCGAGCTCATGAGTCTCTTACGTAACCTTACTTCTCCCATGCGTGTAACATGACCCCGCCATCTCAGTCTGTTCGCTCTAACTGCTTCATCTATGGTATTCATTCTCAGTTTTTCTTTGATTTCCTCATTTGGACACCCTCCTGCCATTGTTCTCATCTATTAGTACATGCAAATAATTCTTGCCACTTTCATATCTGTAACCTCTACCTTATGAATAAGGTAACCTGTATCCACCCAACTTTCACTCCCATACAACAAAGTTGGTCGAAAGATAGAGCCGCGCACTGCTAACTTAGTCTTGGTACTTACTTACTTTTTGCAGAAGAGAGTAGATCTTAGCTGAGCACTCACTGGATGAACAATCAAAATTCTAGCAGAGAAAAAGCTGCTCTTTCTAATGGTGCAATTTAAATTAAAATAAGAGGTGACGTATTCTAAGATATTTGTCTCCAAACTTAGTCAAAATTTGCGGTCTGGTTTTGGAAGCCAACCTTCTGGTTCATTATCTCAAAGACGTATGAAAGACACAGTTTTACCAATTTTACACTGGCTTACCAGGCAGAACCTGTACACAGAGGCGGAATATCAAGGTGTACAACTGATTTGTTTAGTACATCTACATACATACTCCGCAATCCACCATAAGGTGGGTGGCGGAGGGTACACTGTACCACTACTAGGCATTTCCTTTCCTATTCCACTCCCAAATGGAGCGAGGAAAAAAAATATGGCCTATATGCCTCCGTAAGAGCACTAATTTCTCTTATCACTACGCGAAATGTATGTAGGTGGTAGCAAGATCGTACTACACTCAGCTTCAAATTCCGGCCCTCTAAATTTCCTTAACAGAAATTCAAGAAAAGAACGTCGTCTCTCCTCCAGTGATCCCCTTTTGAGTTCCCGGAGCATTTCCGTGACACTCGCGCATTGATCGAACCTACCAGTAACAAACCTAGCTGCTCGCCTCTGAACTGCTTTTATGTCTTCCTTTAAACTGATCTGCTCCTGGTCCCAAGCATTGAACAGTACTCAAGACGTGGTCGCACAAGCGTTTCATACGCGGTCTCCTTTACAGATGAAGTACATCTTTCCAAAATTCTCCCACTAAACTGAAGTCGGCTGTTCGTTCCATTTAATATCCCTCTGCAATGTTACGCCTAGATATTTGAACGACGCGAGTGCATCAAGAAGTTCACTACTAATGCTGTATTCGAACATTATGGGATTGTTTTTCCTACTCACGCGCATCACCTTACATTTTTCTACATTTAGAGCTAGCTGCCATTCTTTATACCACCTAGAAAGTATGTGTCAGTAATTCTGTATGCTATTACAGTCAGTTACAGACGACACCCTCCCATACACCACAGCATCATCAGCAAACAGCCGCAAATTACAACTTACTCTGTCCATCAGGTCATTTATATGGATAGAAAATAATAGCGGTCCTATCACACTCCCCAGGGGCCCGCCTGACGATACACTCATCTCTAATGAACACTCGCCGTCGAGAACAACGTACTGCGTTCTATTACTTAGGAAGTCTTCCAGCCAGTCAAAAATCTGTGAACCTATTCCATGAGCTACAATCTTCGTTAGCAGTCTGCAGTGTCGCACCGCGTCAAGTAAGGGACTGCAAAAGTCGGCCTTAAATTTTGTGTCTCGAAATTTTAGCCTGACTTTGGGGAAAAAAATTAAAAAAGAACTACTTAATCTTTATCCATGATGATGTTATTTTTCAATTCTCTGCACAAAACTGATCTAGAAACCCAGATTTGAAAATGTGAAACACCTTAGCTGCTGATAAATGATAGCGCAAACTTGGCCAAAAGTTCCTCAGGCGCACACGCGACGCCTGACACCCTTCCACAAAAGTGATCCTGGAGCCTCGACCACTTTAGATACCGATCTAGAATTTTGTATAACATCCTTTAAGACCATTAACAACATTCGGTTAAAATGTGCAAAAAATTGAAGATGGTCCAGTTTCAACATTTTAGAGATATGGTGATTTGTCGTGCAATGAACCATACTCATTTAGGGAACTATGTAGTGCCATAGGTAATAATTTGAAAATGGCCCCACATTTGTCTTTCTTAGGTATCCTAAGATCACTGACAAGGTACGAAACGGTACATTACAGAACAGTTTCTTTACAATTATGTTGTAACATACAGGCTTTAACTTAATAATTTCATTTTCTATTGAAAAAATTAAAAAAAAATTGTTTCGGAAGCACCAGAAGACTCGACCTTTGGCAGAGAGCGTCGCTTTTCTACGCAGGAACGATAAGATTTCTTTAATTCCAGTAACATCGGCGAGAGTGGAACGTACGAAACGTAAATGGTTTGTAATAACTACAGCATTTAACGTACCTAATCAGCCACAACAGAAAAAACGCCGCAAACGTGGCAATAAAATGACAAAAACAATCAGGCTGTTTTCCATCAGACAACAACCCGATTCCACAATTGTTGCTACAGCTGAACCACAAACGGCAAGAACCATCAAAAACCTTGACTTTTTAAGCTAAAGTAATTACACTCAACAGAATATGAACGTTTAAGAAAGGAGAGTGAGATGTAAAAACGTGTGAATCATTGGACTACACACCGAATTGATACACGTCAGAAAACTGCCTGTCATAGTAAGAAAAGACTATAATAGACGTTTATCATTCTGTTATGTTTACATTCTATTTACTTTCACCGGAATAAGCTGCAAATACACACACATTCTTAAGTATTTGTTCACGAAGAAGTTGTTCTTTATACTACTGAATCAGTTAAATTCGACTGTTTTTTACATGTCTTGATATTTTACTAATGCTTGTAACGCAAAAATTATACTATTTCGTTAATTACATACAAAAGTAATTACGTGTTCCAATGCTGGGCCGTCAAGTCAGGGTGCTAACGATTCCACATAAATATGATCGATATGTACCTTCGAAGCCGTCAACACCAACATTGGACTGTTGATAACTGGAAAAATGTTGCCTGACGAGTCTAGTTTCCAATATTCTATCGAGCCGATGGACGGGTACTGGTATGGAGGTAACCTCGGACATTGCATGTCATCAGGGGACTGCTCAAGCTCTGTATATTTCCATTGCATGTGGGATGTCGGTTTAACTACAAAAGACAGTTTTCGAAAAACGGGTCCAATACTAGTTCGCAAGACTGCTTGTCCGTACTGCCTGAAATGAAACCAGCGTGGTCCCAATTTATACTCTTACGCTCTAGTCTCCCCCGACTAGTGTTGCATGGCCTGCATACCTACGCACTACCTGGCGTAGACTTTCTTTGAATGACTCTAAAACTGCTACATCGGCACTGGGGACCCGGTAGAAACACTTTACTTCTGTTAGACCTGTTATACGAGCCCAGATAACTTCACAGTCACTCTCAACTTCGACCTCGGTAGAAACAATATCTATGTCTACTGCAATGAACCCTCCCTCTCCAGTTGTGTCTGATCTATAGGAGGAAGGAAGGAAGCTTAGGGTTTAACGTCCCATCGACACCTTGGTCATTAGAGACAGAGCTAACGCTTTGAGTTTTGGGTAAGGATGGGGAAGGAAATCGGCCGTGCCCTTTGAAATAAACTTTCCCGGCATTTGCCTGGAGTGATTTAGGAAAATCACGGAAAACCTAAATCTGGATGGTCGGAGGTGGATTTGAACCACCTTCCTCCCGAATGCGAGTCCAGTGCGTTACCACTGCGCCAACTTGCTCGGTTGTCTGATCTGTCTTTCCGATATATATTCCACGCCTCGCTAAATATTTCCGATCTTCCCCACATGATTTAGCCAGCCTTAGTTGTCTAAAACAATTTGAGCACAGTAATTTCCCTGCGGCGCGGTAAATTCGGTAACTTTCTTTTTAATGCTTTGAAAGTTTACATCTAATACTTTGATAGTCTAATTATTGTTTTGAATGCGTCCTGAATTCGCTGTCTGAATGTTGACTCGCGAGTGCTTATCAGAAACTAGCACCTAGCCTAAAAATCCCCCATGTGCACCCCACAAGTACACTGATGGCGCTGTTGGCGGACGACGTGATCATTATCAGTACATCTAATATCACCCAGGTGGCATCTGCCGTCAGCGGATCAAACTCAATGTTTTCTTTACAGGTGTGCTTTTTTTGGCATTGTACAATATCCTTAATGAAATGGAATCCAAACACTTGACAGTTTCGGCGAATTAAAAATACAAGTCAGTTTCAGAAACTCGTCAGTTTCAGAAACCCCAGCCATAGCAGAGCGGACGCGTTGGTGGTGAGTGGATTAGTTTGGCTTGCAGCCTAATTGCTCGATGTTGGTACTTCCCGTGGGCCCGCAGTTCTCCGTAACGTGATATAGGCGTGTAATCTGCAACTAATGAAATTGCTCGCAGCGTTTCTACTCTGGGGCTGCTGAAGCCTTAAAGGGGCAGCATGAACCTGATTAATTTTACCTTAGAACATACGGGATAGGTCAAAACCGCTTCCAGTTATTGCTGCTGCGACTTCGTGGGAAAATATCCTACAACTGTCCGGCTTGGTAACCACTAGGACATGCATCTTCCGTCAGTAAATTTAATGGAATCTCAAAGCGCATGTGTTTTATTCGCGTTGTCCAATTTTAAAACCCTCGTTCGGAATTACAAATTCATGTTTGTTACTTTTGGCGAATACGTGGGTGGTCCCTGTAAAAGGACACGGAGATTTCTCATCCCTGTTTTCAGATGAGCTGGCGATGCGTTTCTATTGCCCCTGTTGCTGATGACAACGGCAGCCTTCGTTTCTTCAAGGCGCTCCTACGATTACTTTTTCGACTTTTGTCCTAATTTGCTTTATTCTCGACGTAATAATGAGAGATTCGGCAACTTTGTTGATTTTTAAAATTCTAATCGGTAGTTTCATATGCATACGAGGAGTGGATTAGGCAACTAATACGTAGATTTGAAGAAGCGCTTTCAACGAACCTGGTCATACCATCAATATAAATGTATTGCTGAGATGATTTTTTAAATTTTCTGCTAGTATTCTCTTAAACTTTTCTGCCCTATTTCCATAAATGAAATACCTCTTTCTAGTGTCATGTTATTTGTCGCTGTACAGTGACTCCCCCCCCCCCCCTCCCCTTAGATCTCTAACCTCTAACTTCTCTCGAATTTTCCTTCTTACCACTCTAATTTTATTTTCGTTTACAGAAAATTTTCGATCTCTATTTCATGAATCTGGACGTGATGCGAGTTTAATGATCAACTATTTTCTTTTTCAGATACTGTTCGAGTTGAAATGAGTAACACCTGTTGTTTGACTTTATTCTGAATAATTCGTTTATGACCGATGAAGAAACTCCAATTTTTTGACCAATATTGTTTAATTAACAACGGAAGTTACACGGAAGGATTTCCAAATTATGGTTACCCAGTTGCGGACTAAGGTTGTCGTAGACCCGGAGTGGCGGCAAAACGAAATGAGCCCCCCAATTGGAAATACATAATTGCCTTCGAGGTATTTGGAAGCTCCTCCAACACGAGAGGCCCAGAGTGGTCCACCATTGTATCACCCATTCGTGTAAATAACTGGTTTATTTGCCTAAATATTTGATGACAAATTGCCCAAAAACACGGGTAATAGCACACGCTTTGGCAACACTGATTCATTATATTAAAAAAGTTGCCGTAACGGTAGCGGTAGCAAAATCCAAGAAGAGCGAGCGAACTAGAAGGAGCGGACGAATTAGGAGCAGCGGACGAACTAGGAACAGCGGACGATTATGCCAAACGTATCTCGCTTCATAGTTCGTTGGATTCTTTTCCGAAGACCGACGGGCAATAGCGAGAGGGCGCGTAGCAGAATTAAAAATCACGTGTTTGTCTTCTGCTGATGAGCCATTTCGAGGTGAGCGTCTGCCTACTATATTACATAGTTCAGTGCTACAAAATTTCTGTTTTGATGTGTTCTGCACTCTGCAATATCTGACTAATGTCAAGGTATAGAGATAACTCTAAACGTAAACGCGAGAAATTATCCCCAAACTGTTTCTTTTGGTTTGCGTGGTATCGTTAGCGGCTCAAGCAGCAAGCACATGAAACAGCTAGGTGGGGGAACTTCCCCCTCCACCTACACGTGCAGACCACGCCGCTCAGCCGTCACTGCGAGCGGACGAACTAAAAGAGCGAACTAGTTCGCGGCAGAACCGCGAACTAAAGTGAGCGCTCCCGATCGTGAACTATTATGCCCAGGTCTAATTGAGAGTATACACGTCCAAGTTGCTGTTGGTATTCAAGTAAGTCCGTTAGACGGACGGGCCAGACAAGGTGTTCCGGACGCGCACCAGACGGCGACGTAACACCTGCGCTTCCCCGCTGACGCGCCGCCGCTTGCCCAGAAAGAGCGAGCGACCTGAACCACTTCGAGAGCGGCTGCCCCGCCAGCTAAGGCGATCAGCTGGACGCGCTCCAGCCTTTTTAGCTGGCTGGCCGCCTGCCCTTCCGGGAGACCTGATCAGCCAGCCAGCGCCACCTAAACAGGCAGCACGCTGCTGTCTACGTACGGCCAAGCACGCTCACGTCTGCAGACACAACTCAGCCAACAAGGTTGTCTGCAGCCATATTCAACTCAATAAATTCCATTTCTATGTAACGTGTTGCTTCGTTTTTGGTATAACGTGGTGGTAACGGCAGTAACTGGGTACAGGTTCCTCTTCGGCCACCCGGAGATTCTATATCTACATGGGATACTTTGAAAATCACATTTAATTGCCTGGCAGAGGGTTCATCGAACCACCTATATTTATCTTCCATTCCATTCTCGAATAGCGCGTGGTAAGAAAGAAAATCTGAATCTCTCCGTTTTAGCTCTGATTTCTCGTATTTTATTCTGATGATCATTTCTACCTGTGGAAGAGGGAGTCAACAATATATTTTCGCATTCGGAGGAGAATATTGGCGATTGGAGTTTCGTAAGTAGACCACGCCGCAGCGATAAGCGCCGTTGTTGTAATGATTCCCATCCCAGATCCTGAATAATTTCCGTAACGCTGTCTCCCCTGTATACTGCCCTTCTTTGGACTCTTTCGACGTCCTCCGTCAAACCCTCCTGATAAGGATCCCACACAGGGCTGCAATACTCCAAAAAAGAACGGACAAGCGTAGTGTATGCAGTTTCTTTTGTAGTTCTGTAGCAGCTTTTAAGGGTTCTGCCAATAAAAAGCAGTCTCTGGTTCGCCTTCCCCACGACGTTATCTACGTGTTCTTTCCAATTTAAGACTGAAGTAATAGCAATTCCCAGGTATTTTGTGGAGTTTACGGCTTCAATTTTGATTGATTTATCTTGTAAACAGTTTAACGGGTTTCCTTTCATACTCATGTAGACGTCTTCACACTTCTCATTATTTAGAGTCAATTGCCAATTTTTACACCATAGTGATATATTATTCAGATCGTTCTGGAGTTAGTTTTGATCTTCAGATGATTTTACTAGACGGTAAATGACGGCGTGGTCTGCAAACAACCTAAGAGAGCTACTGAGATTTTCTTCCAAATCGCTTATGTAAATAAGGAACAACAGAGGACCGATAACAGTACCCCGTGGAACGCCCGATATAACCTCTGTTTTAGTCGATGCTTTAACCATCGATTACAACAAACTGAGTCCTATCTGACAAGAAATCCGCTATCCAATCTCAAATTTGGGGCGGTATACCATAACCACGCAATTTCATTAAAAGCCGTATGTGAGGTACCGTGTCAAAAGCCTTCTGGAAATTAAGAAGTACGGAATCGATTTGCGAACCCTTGTCGGTAGCACCCAGCACTTCGGTGAGTAAAGAGCTAGTTGTGTTTTGCATGAACGATATTTTCTAAATCCGTGTTGACCTTGGCTCCATGGATCATTCTGTTCGAGATAATTCATAATATTTGAAAATAGGATATGTTGCAAAACCCTGCTGCAAATTGACGTCAATGAAATAGGCCTGTATTTTAGTAGTCACTCCTATTGCCTTATTTGAATATCGGTGTGACCTGTGCAACTTTCCAATAGTTTGGTACAGATCCTTCTTTGAGAGAGCGGTTGTATATGGCTCTTAAGTAAGGAGCTATCGCTTCAGCATAGTCAGATAGAAATGAAATGGGTATACAGTCCGAATTTTTTGTTGTTGGTCCATGTGAGTATTAGGACAGTTTCACTGTAGTCTAAATAAGCGACAAGTAAGTCAACAACAATAATGTTTAAAACTCTAAAAATGAGCATGTGTTTTCCTAAAATACAATTAAATTGATTTTTTTCTGCAGTCTACGATAACTGGTGACCGTCTTTTTAAGGAAAGCGATAAATGTTTCATAAATTTCGTTTTAAAACTGACAGTATATTTGGCTCAAAGCGTGTGAGAGAAAGCAGGAACATGAACGCTTCAGATTACGAAAATACCGCGTCCGATTAAGGCAAAAGAAATGAGAAAACGTTCCTGAAAGAATTACGGTTTAGTTATAATGAAAGTACAGTTAAGACAATCTCAGTTGCACGTTCTTTTTGTTCGATAGCATGTTTCGATGATGACATTACATGACATCGCACGGTTAATAAGCTCCAAAAGGAAGAAAAGTCACGATCGAAGTTTGATTTATTTATTGACGACCAGTTTCGATGTGCTTTTGCCATCTTGTGGTCGTATATTTTTTTACAATGCGGTCATGTATTTGAAAGATGGAGGTTAAAAAGTTAAAGTGCAACTCAAGTTTAGTGTTGCGCTTTTTTAAGTTTTTGGAGGTAACTGATGTTTCAATGACTTGTATCATTTTCACAACTTCAGTAGCATCGTTCTCAACCCGTCCTCTCAGCGTTAAATCATATCTCAGTACTCTGATCGATCGAAACATGTGAGCGAAGGAAATGTGTGCGTAATAAATTAAAATTGTTATAGGGTAGTTTCTTGTACACAGTTAAAGAATGTTACAATTATCTTCAATAATTTGTTGTCCACTATAATTTGTGTTTAGTTTCGCCAAGTGTTCTCTGTGAAACACACAAAAATACCTTCTTAAATAAAGAAAATAAATTATTATTATAGTAGTTGTTAGACACATTTGCGGCCTGTATGTGTAGTACACCTCTGAAGTTTTCATTCGCTGATAATGAAAGCAAAGAAATTAAAGGATCAACCTCTCGACAAAATTCAAAATATTTGTAAATCTATCGGACCAAACTGCGTGGTCATCAGTCCGTAGCTTACAAACTGCCGGCCGCGGTGGCCGAGGGGACTGAGGCTCGCCATTCACGGTCTGCACGACCATTACGGTCGGAGTTTCGAATCCCCCCTCGGGCATGGATATTTGTGCCGTCCTTAGTGTTAGCTAGTTCATAAGTAGTTTGCAAGTTTAGGGACTGATGACCCCGTAGTTAAGTCCCATAAGCTCTACAAACATTTGAACATTTTGCTTACAAACTACTTACACTAAGGTAAACTAACCTAAGGACACACACACACACACAAACACACACACACACACACACACCCACACACACACACACACACCCACGCGCGCGCGCGCGCGCGCGCGCCCCAGTGAGGACTCGAACCTCCGACGGCGAGCAACCGCGCGCTCCGCAACCGATCGGCTACTCCACCGCGGCAACCTCTCGACGACATGAAGCCAATGCAGACGAATGTCATAGGAGACAAAATAAAATAATCGTTGGTTATCTCATCAATTTGCCCATCTCCACCATCACCAAAAGACATTTTGGGAAAGCTTAATCTAATTACCCATTTTGGTTTTATGATTCGCGTTGTCTAGACAATTGTAATACCGTAAGTGCATTATATAGACAATTGTAATGCCTTAAGTGTCATTACGAGTATTATCTGCAGTATTGTGGGAAGTATCTTGCAACAAAACGTCCAAAATTCATTGCGTTTCGTACCTCCTTCCGTGTGCTGTGTGTGGCACTGCTGACTAAGTTCATAGTTTGTTTTACGTCATAGGTTGGCTTTACTTTTGTGGTGCCTCGTCGTCTTCTGTCGCAAGTGTCTACCTGGCCACAGTCGAGGCACAACCGGTGTCTGTAAGACGGAGCGGGGAGCCACGAAGATAGGTTCGAGACGTAGTAGCCTTGGCGAAAGCTCCCGAAGTCAAAAGAATACACAATTCATATGTCCTCGGGCAACCTAAATGGGTAAAATATTCTCGGAAAACCGAAGTTATTGCCAGAAACACCGCGACATTATGAAATGGTTGTAATGAATTGACAAAATGTCACTGTGATTTGTTTACGGGGCTGGCCGTACATATGGGGCAATGGGGAAAAGGGGGCTGTGTGGTGGAATCTGTAAGCGGTGCAGTTTAAAATTACCACATCAATCTATAAAATATATATTTATACCAGATGACAGCGTAAAGTTCACCTACTTCCACGCGATGCGGTAATAACGTTCGACCTTGTACGGGAATCCGAAATGGCGAGTGAAAGAGGGCATGGACGATGGGGACGCTACGGCCACAGTGTCTGATTTGTGTGAATTTGAGGCGGACGACAGGCGAGAGCACGCCCAAAACTGGAGACTCGGGTTCGAATCCGGGCCCGGTTACTATTTTCATCTGACGCCACCGAGTAATTTCAATACCCGACTGCAGCTAAAGTGATTCCATTCCTTCCTCATCATTCTACTTTCCTCTCCTTAGTAAAATATTTGTAGTTTAATAGCGACCGGGCGTCTATTCGAGATAGACGCACGGAGTGATTCTCGTCACTACCACGACTTCCACTGATTGGTACTGTGTGCCATTGTGCCTATCCTGGCATTTTCTGGTTACCACTCGCAGACTGTCTACCGACAGTGTGTGTTCGAACAATGTTCACGGATTTGGCCACACTATTTGGGATGTTTTTATACTGCAACTGACTGCGCTAGAGGGTACTTTATTAATCGACAGTTGTCCCATTACCACACATCTATGAATCTGACGGCTCAGTAAACTGAAATGTTATATTTTAATGTTGTTCTATAACAATGAGCTATGTGCGACGGCAAGAAGATGACGCATGCCATTCACAAATGGTTAGTTGTAGAAAGTACTGCTACAGATCCACCCCATTGTCTGGCCGCGCCAAAGACCCAATACAGAGTAGCCGGAGACATTTCATCATATTTTTATATGCACTGCATGGACTGACATAAGAAGTAGTACATATTTAGACCAAAAATGTTCAAATGTTTGTAAATCTACGGGACTCAACTGCTTGGTTATTAGTCCCTACCTTACAAAGTACTTAAACTAAGGTAAACTAACTTAAGGACAACACCCATGCCCGAGGGGAGATTCGAAACCTCAACGGCGGACAGCCGCGCGCAGCTCAACACGGCGCTCCAAAACGCGCGGCTAATGACAGAATGAGTGTTTGGGACGCGAAGGACTATGCCAGGAAAGTTACAAAAACATTTAGAAACAACAGTGAATACAGAATAACTTTTCCACTCTGCATTGGAATGTGCGCTGATATGAAACTTTCTGGTATATTGAAACTTTCATTCCCACATTATGAATTCGGCTTTGGAAAATTATAAAATTCAGTGTTTCCTATATTAATACAGTGCACTGAAATCAAAATATTTGTTTTAAAAAAAATTTCGAACCATTTTTCATACGCAACACAGACGTTTGCATCGAGGTATTTTATTATTTGGGACGTTCTTTTGTTGATAGTCGACACTGTGAGATCAATAATACTACCAATATCTTCGCCAAAGGGCCGTAGCGAAGTGGCCGAGCGCATTGAGGTTCTATGCTCCGATGCGCGAGACCGTTCCCCGTCGGAGTTTTGAATCCTCCCTCGGGCATGGATTTTTGTGTTGTCTTTAGTATAAGTTAGTATATAAGTAGTTTGTAAATTTAGTGACTGATGACCCCATAAGTTCAACAAACATTTGAACATTGTTTTTCTTCGCCTCAGCACCAAAGACAATTCACTGCTGAAATAAAATAACATGAACCACACTCACGCTTACGCTCACGCTCACCCTCACAGCCACGTACCGACGGCAACGTAACACAACCTCCAAGACGGACATATTAATGTCTCAGAAGTGGCTACACGCCTTACCAGGCGGCAAAATGTCGTACTAGAAGCACGTTGTTCAAATCAGTTTTTAATACTGTGTTGTCGAGTCACAACATTGGGAATGAAAGGTTTAAAAGTGTGAGGATAAGCCGTAGAGCGTGCTATGATCGTTCAGTCGATAGAGCGCTTGCTTGCGAAAGGCAAACATCCCAGTTTAGAATCCCATTTCAGGCACTCGGTTTTAAACTGTCAGGAAGTTTCACATCAGCGCCCACTCCTCTGCAGAATCAAAACATTCTGGAAACATCTCCTAGGCAGTGGCCAAGCCATGTCTCCAGCACATCCTTCCTTCCATGAGTGCTAGTCGTGCAAGATTCGCAGGGAAACTTCTGTGAAGTTGGGAAAGTAGGAGGCGAGGTACTGTCGGAAGTAAAGCTGTCGGAACGGGCAGGGAAGCGTGCCGGGATAACTCAGTCCGTGGTGCGTTTGCTCGCGAAAGGCAAAGGTCCCAGATTCGAATTCCGGTTCCGGCACACGATTTTAATCTGACAGGAAATTTCAGTACTAAATACAGATTCGGTACTGATCTTTACGTAAACTCTAAAAATGAGCATGTTTTTCCTAAAATGCAATAAAATTGAATGTTTTTCTGCAGTCTAGGGTAAATGTTGTCTTTTTAAGAAATGCGATGTATGCTTAATAAATTTCGTTTAAAAATGACAACGATGGATTGCGGGATGGGTCTCAGGGATTTGCCTCGAAGCGTCTGAGAAAAAGCGACAAATGAACGTTTCAAATCACGAAAATATCGCGTTTGATTGGGCCAAAGGAAAAGAGTGAAACGTTCCTGAAAGAATTACGGTTTCGTTATTACGGAAGTACAGAAAGTTTGAATAGTAACGCACTGGATGTTGGCATAGTGGAGTGGGTAGGCGAGAGTTACCGTCAAGATAATATGCATTCAATCCTGCAGCATCTATTTAGAGCTGTTGTTTTCAAAACCATGATTCGGTATGCTTGGTATGCATAAAAACAAATTACTTTTATTTGAAAACTTGATTGAAGCATACTTTGCAATGAACCATATAGCATAAAAAACGTGCTCAAAGAAACCTTTCATAACGTGAGTATAGCGTGAACTATGCTCACATTGACGATTTTTAACCTGAACATTGTAGCTTCCACAGATAATTAACTAGTAGTAATCTATTTTAATTAAAACTTCGCAGAATTATTAAATTAATTGGTTAAATACATTAAATTAATTATATTGGAACCGAATCTGTTAAATATATTCGAAGCGTGTGACATACACGTGCATATCTGATCTCATCTCTTGCAAGTTTCGTAATTCATGTTGCTTTGATCATCAGAGTACGTTATTTGTTGGGTTTCACAATACTCTGGGTGATAAGATAGTGAGAACGTGGTCTCAGCCTTGAACTTTATACTGCATTCGGAAGTTCTTGCCGCCCACTTCTCAACCGAGGTATTAAGGAAGAGAAAGAATGCAACGAAGAAATTGCTTACTCGTCCAGACCTAGCAAAGTAGCAGTAAACATTGAATTTAAGAATGGAACATTCTGCCTATCCTGGAAGCAAGCAGAATTGAAGTATTAAGTAGGGGGATTTGTATTGGTTTACATGCTTGAATTCCTATGGGTGGTTATTTTATTCCTAATTCAATGGTTGGTGCCAATCTTCTATTAAAAATCCTCACAAGAATGATATGAAAAATAATACTTCTGATGCTATAAATAAAATTATTCCTTATCGTAGTAATATTGATAATAAAGACTGTGTACGTAGTCCTTGAAGAGTTCCTTCTCGAATTACATCTCATCACCATTGAATTACTGTTAGTATCGTGATAATTATTCCAATAATAAATAAGTTAATACTAAATGTGTGAAATTACATAGCTAACTCTGAAGATAAAATTATTTCTACAATTGCTCCAGTTAAAGGCCATGGTCTATAATCTACTACATGAAATGGGTGCTTTTTGTTGGAATTAAAACAATATACACCCACCGGTACTTTTACAGAAAACTACGGAACTTGTAGCTTTTGTAGATTTGGAGAAGGCTTTTGACAATGTTGATTGGAATAAACTCTTTCAAGTTCTGAAGCAAGCAGGAGTAAAATATAGGGAACGTAAGGTTATTTACAACTTGTACAAAAACCAGACAGCGGTTGTCAGAGTTGAAGGACATGAAAGGGATGCACTGGTTGGAAAGGGAGTAAGACAGGGTTGTAGTCTTTCTCCATTGTTGTTCAATTTGTACATTGAGCAAGCTATAAAGGAAAGCAAGGAGAAATTTGGTGAAGGAATTAAAGTTCAGGGGGAAGAATTAAAAATATTGCGTTTTGCCGACGACATAGTAATTCTGTCAGATACAGCAAAGGACCTGGAAGAGCAACTGAACGGAATGGACAGTGTGCTGAAAGGTGCATATAAGATGAACATGAACAAGAGCAAAACTAGGGTAATGGAGTGCAGTGTAAGAAAATCAGGTGATGCTGAAGGATTTAGATTGGGAAACGAAGCAATAAACGAGGTAGATGAGTTTTGTTACTTGGGCAGTAAAACAACAAATGATGGTCGCAGTACAGAGGATATAAAATGCAGAATGGCAATGGGTAGAAAAGCGTTCTTGAAAAAGAGAAATTTGTTAACATCGAATATTGATTTAAGCCTAAGGAAGTCATTTCTGAAGGCATTTGTATGGAGTGTTGCCTTGTATGGGAGTGAAACATGGACGATAAACAGTGGATAGAGGCTTTTGAAATGTGGTGCTACAGACGAATGCTGAAGATTATATGGGTGGATCGCGTAACTAATGAGGAAGTACTGAATAGAATTGGGGAGAAAAGGAATTTTTGGCATACCTTGACTAAAAGAAGGTATCGATTGGTAGGACACATTCTTAGACATCAATGAATTGTGAATTTAGCTTTGGAGGGAAGTGTGTGGGGTAAAAACCGCAGAGGAAGACCAAGAGATGGATACAATAAGCAGATTCAGTCAGATGTAGGTCGCCGTTCTTATGTGGACTTGAAGAGTCTTGAGCAGGATAGGTTATTGTGGAGAGCTGCATCAAACCAGTCTCCGGACTGAAGGCCACAACAACAACAACAACCGCCCATGGAGCAGTCCATGTCTAAAGGCAACAGTCATGGCACAGTGGTGTACCGAGAAACACACTCAAGAGGCTGCAAACTTGACTATGCAGGACGATAAACAGTGCGGACAGGAAGAGGATTGAGGCTTTTGAAATATGGTGCTACAGAAGAATGCTGAAGATTAGGTGGGTGGATCGCGTAACTAATGAGGAGGTACTGAATAGAATTGGGGAGAAAAGGAATTTCTGGCATACCTTGACTAAAAGAAGGGATAGATTGGTAGGACACATTCTTAGACATCAAGGAATTGTGAATTTAGCGTTGGAGGGAAGTGTATGGGGAAAAATCGCAGGGGAAGACCAAGAGATGGATACAGTAAGCAGATTCAGACAGATGTAGGTTTTCGCTCTTATGTGGAAATGAAGAGGCTTGCTCAGGATAGGGTATTGTGGAGAGCTGCATCAAACCAGTCTCCGGACTGAAGACCACAACAACAACAGGGAACTTGCTCTGGTTTGTTTATTTACATATGCCAATCCACTAGAGTCTACTGTATTGCTGGCCTTCGCAGTTGCATTGCATTGCATTTCAGTCACATTTAACCTCCCGGCGATGAATTCAATGTGAACGATCCCCAAGAAGTTGAAATATATTTATTGCGGCTTATGAACGGGGAACTGTTATACTAAGTTTCAAAATGTTCGAATGTTTATAAACCTAAGGTACCCAACTACCTGCGAACTACTTTAAATTTCATTAACTTATGCTAAGAACAACACTCACACCCATGTCCGAAGGAGGGTTCCATTACGAAAGCTGAGAAACTACTGCCAAGATGACACCGCTGTAGGTTCGGACTGCACTGTGTTTTCAGTTTTGCTTGTGTTCACCACTTGTTACTGTTTCTTTTGTGTGAGAAACGTGCCAGTAAAATGCAAATGCAACAAATCAGGACCACTATGTTGACACGAATTCATAGCGACTCCCTGAATAGAATACCGCGTGTTTGCACGTAGAACCATAATTTTTCTACGTTCATATCTCCCTTCTGTAAGGACAAAAAATTTGCTTTGACGGCGAGTACTCTAAATACATTTGTAACCCATTCGCACAGACGTTTAAATTTCTGAGAGTTGGTTTATAGGTCCTGTCACTGTTAGTATGATCAACAATTCTCCTTGAAATCTTCGTGTCTTGATTCATAATGACTGCAGGATCAAAAATTAGTGTTTGTTGGGGTAGTGGTTGCAATGCATCCCTAGCGTGAAGGGAACATTTTAGCAATTACAGAGAGTGTAAATGTTTGAAATATGCAAGTCGGATGACTAATAGTTTGAATAAATTTCCGCTTACCAATAGGAAATGAGATGTAATATAAATGTTGGTGAAATAATTAATTACGCTAAATAGATTATAACAATGCTTACACTACTGGTATCGGCAACTGTTTATACGATCTTCAGATGTGATTAACTATTTCGTCATTATACGTAACAAATAAATTTAACACTTAGAACATCATTAAGAAGTCTAAAATATTGTGTTTAAAATATACATTATGTGAGTACCCGCTTATTAAATGAACCTCTAAAAAAGTAAGATGGCCTTTCTATGTTAATCGTATATGATAAAAATGTGAGACACTTCAGCAACGAGAGTTTTTGACGATTCGTTCTTCATGCACGAACTACACTTCCTGAAGATTTTGCCATTCAATATCAGTTTGGCATTATATGCAGCGATGTTTATGTGGTTGTTTCAACGTAATCAGTCCGTACGTACAGTCCCATATTAAGGGGATGTGGTGACTTTCAGTGATCGACCTGCGATATTGGTTTTTCGTTTCTGTTTGTAGTCAATAGATAAGGCATATTATAATACTGCCCATTCTTACATCAACTGTCGTCGACAAGTCTTCTTGTACTTTGATACCATTTTCTAGTGTTCTGGCTCCTTTCTATACAACCGCATCATCTGCAAGCAAACAATCTCAAGGAGCCAGTCAGCCAGTGATCATATTGTTGCAGCACTACTCTGAATATTTGATCTCGCGTCTACGCCCGAGTCTGTCTTTCACGTTGGCCACGATCCACATTCTACTGATGTATTGCCACTATCATTAATAAGTCAGAACTCGTGCCGCGATAGAGTGACCGAGTGCTCTAAGGGACTTGCTGCGGAGCGTGCGGTTGCTTGCCGTGAGATGTACAAGTCCTCTCTCGGGCATTGACGTGTGTGTCTGTTTGTGTGTTGTCCTTAGAATAAGTTAGTTTGTACGCCTACGGATTGATAACCGCGACAGTTAAGCTCCTTAGATTTACAATCATGTTTTAATTATTATTTTTTATATTTTTTAATATATTGTTTTCCTAATAATTGCGGCATGTAGCCGAAAGCCATATGAGATAGGGCTTCCGTCGCTATAGCTCCAAGTCTAGCGTGCAGTAGCGACCACTATAAAACTGATACTTGGAATTTTGTAATTGTAACAATATGACATTATCGTAATATGAAAATCCAAGTTTGCTGCTAACAATATTTATTCAGCTTGCGCAAATTGACTCCACTACAAGCTTGTTTCAGCTTTTGCCAGTTTCAAGTGGACCTGGTGATGTATAATAAAATAATTACCTACGTTTACAATATACAATTTCGCATAAAAAATTAAAAAAAAATTTAATTACAAATTTACTTACGTTTAAGTTGGACTGACGTCCATAGAGCATATTACAGTTAGTGTGTTTTTGTGACACTAACTCACAAGTTAGTGAGGACGACAGTCCAACTTAAACGTAAGTAAATTTGTAATGAAATAAATTTTGTATACAAAATTGTATATTGTAAACGTAGGTAATTATTTTATTATACATCACCAGGTCCACTTGAAAATCGCAAAAGCTGAAACAAGCTTGTAGTGGAGTCAATTTGTACAAGCTGAATAAATATTGTTAGCAGCAAACTTGGATTTCCATATTACGATAATGTCATATTTTGACCTTGTATATGCTGCGGGCCCAGCAGAGAAGAAACTATCTTAATTGTAACACTTTACGTGCTGTATGGGGCTAACCTAAAAGATGTTAAAGAATTAACTACCGAAGGGCATGTGAAAAATGGCTGATGGAAGTGCCTCTGCCGAATATCGCCGAAGTTCTTGACACAGCCGTAGAGCGCCCGATACGGAGCAGAAGTAATTTGGCAACGGCATCAACAATAAATCAGTCGTCAGAGGAAAAAAGGCGAAAAGCCGTCCTTCCCCCTCTGCTACCTCGGTCGAAGCCGAAAACTCCGGCACTGGGACGCTCAACCGGAGGCAGCCGCGTAAAAACGCCCGGCAGAGGGTACCAACAACAACAACGCGGTCCCTTTATGGACCTGATATTCGGAGTCGCAATTCTGTCGGTATGGCGCCGCTTCCATAACGGGAAAGCGGGTATCACAAAGGAGCAGAACGCGCATTAAGTACAAAGAAATAAAGCTGGCGCGCAATGTTTTTGTGCGGCGTTTCCACTGGAGTGTGGGGAGGGGTGGGGGGTGCATGGCGCCGGCTGCCATCTCGTTAAGCTGGCGTCGCGCCAGGCGGCGGCTCCAGCACCAGCAGAAGCAGCAGCCACGAGAACTGCGGGATGCGGGAGGCTCGCGCCACGCACTCCACTTGCGACCCGACCCAACCCGCTGAACGCTACCGTTGCGTGCGCACGCCGCGACGCCTCTAATGCAGCCTCACGGAAAACGGGCCGGGACCGGGAGACCGGGGACCCGTCTCCAGCGCGGGGTTCCTGTCTCCCTGCGCTCACAGCGGCGCACACGAGCGAGCGTTTTACACGAACGACTGTGCAGTGTAGTGGCTCCCAACGTGTGGTCCGCGGAACACAGTCATATGTTTCAGCACTGCTCTGATCATTTGATCTGACGTATACGCCCGGGCCTCTTTTTCTCGTTGTCCACGATTCACATTCTGCTGATGTGTTGCCAGTATAATTAATTATTCAGAACTTGTGCCGCGATGCAGCAACACCACCAAGAAGACAAGGCCTTACAACAGGCCGTGCCTACGTCACACTTAGAGGCCGCGGCCGCCATCTGACTGGCCGGCCGCTGCGCGGCGAGGGGCGTGCCCCAGCAGCCAGCCAGTGAGGTGGCGGCCGCGGCCTCTAAGTGTGACGTAGGCACGGCCTGTTGTAATGCCTTGTCTCTAGGTGGTGTTGGATGGAGTGGCCGAGTGCTCTAAGGCGACTTGCTGCGGAGCGTGCGGTTGTTCGCCATCGGAGATACAAGTCCTCCCTCGGGCATTGGCGTGTGTGTCTGTGTGTGTTGGTGTCCCGAAGAGCTTAAATATGGCGCGCGAAAGATATAAAATTTAAATTTTTTTTATTCATTTTCAGTTATTGATTCTTTTTTACGAGATCAGTCAATAGCACTACGTGTCCACGATTTACAGTCAATCGTCGATATATCGAATCTTTAGGGAAAACAAAATTATTTCGATATTATAATTAAGGTTTTTTTTCCTTTAGATGCTGCTAATTATTTTATTATTATTATTGCAACAGCCGTTTTGACTTAATCCATTTTTAAGCAATCTGTGAACGAACATATAATCAAAATTTTGGATTTTGATACTTTCTTACATAAAATCGAGAGATAAATATAATAAACGTGTCGATACTATATGTAGTATTTACCTGTCATCAGTTTATTGATCTTTTTGCTACGCTAATTGTACGATTGTACTTATTGCGTGTACCTATGACGAACTTTCTATTAAATATTTATGATGTTGATATGTACTGTTATATGGCAGTTTCCTTTTCATGCTGCATGTTTACAAAGATGTTGTTGTGGTGGTCTTCAGTCCGGAGACTGGTTTGATGCAGCTCTCCACAATACCCTGAGTAAGCCTCTTCAACTCCTCGTAAGAACGGCAGTCTACATTTGTCTGAATCTGCTTACTGTACCCATCTCTTGGTCTTCCTCTTCTGTTTTTACCCCACACACTTCCCTCCAACGCTAAATTGCTTTTCGTATATTTTATATTATCTTTCATCATGCGATATTGTGCCTCTAGTTTCCTTTTTTTTCATAACTTTATTACTTTGATCTCTATATTACCTGGATGTTGAACTTCAGCTGTCTGAGCTTGCCAGCCATAGATGTTGATATTTAGTTTCTTGCCAAATTCAAATATGGCTGCTATGAAGTGTTACAAGAGAACGAGAAGAAAATATGTTTCGATAATGCTTCCACGTTAGCCTATTACATCGCGTATTGAAATAAATTTCAAATCAAGACGTAAACAAGCAATTATTTATCGCGTAAACACTATTAAAAAAATTGTATGCCAAATTTAAAAATGGCGGGTAATGCAAAAATGTGTGAAAAAATCTGAATGTGCAGGCACCTAGGAGGTTAGAATAAAGAGAGATGTCATTATCTATGCCGAGCATATACGTCAGTTGAAGCCTGTTCGCCATCTTGGTCAATTTTTTAATGATATTTCTCCGTTAAAACTATGCATTACGTCGACCCTCTTACTATTGATGCATTGAAGAGACAGTCACTGCAAAGTATGTACTTTCGAACAATATACTTTCCTGAATAAATAGTAAAAAATACTTACGATAGTATATCTGAAATCCCAAGTTTTAACGGCTAACTTGCACACTTTTAACACGTACATCGCAGCAAAAATCCTGTTTTAAGTGATATAAAATATTAGCTCTACAATACGAACACTTCTCCAAATCTTAGCAATATAGCGGAGGCAGGCTTCACTTTTAAAGCGTAAGGGTGTCACCCTCTATTCTAACAGCCTTGGCAGGCACGCTGTAGTTCTATGCTCAGAGTCCAGAGTTATACATCCAGTTTGCTTAGAGATCACTTCTTTATTCTTCTTTATTCCTTTTTAACATCTATGGTTGAAGTTATATTCGTAATTTCGTGCTATCTATGTATATGAAAAGGTTTATCTCTGTATTTACCCACTATCCAACTTATAAGATGCATAAAATGTTCTAAATAAATACAGTGTTTAAATTCTGTGTGATACTTTAGAATTTCGTTACGGAATACTTCTGTGGTGGTGTATATTTCTAATTCTTCCAGGATATTGATATTTGTGCCTTTGGGAATTTTATGTAATATTTTCAGTGTTTGAGTTGGTGAGTTTTCCGTTCTGTAGATGCTAGTAGAAAGTGGACTGATTCGTATCTGTTATTCTGGTGTGCTCACTGAATCTAATCATGAGATTAACGTCCTGTCTGGCCAATAAAAAATTGCTCACAGTTTTCACACGTAATTTTATAGATTCCTGGGCTATTAAATTTTGCTGTGTTGGTTATGGCTTTATGCAGTTTCATGTTTAAATAATTAATTACTTGATTAAATATTAATTAGGGTTCGATATTACAAGGTGTTCCTTGAAAAAGTCGCTATTTTTATTGCTCCAGTTAATGTAATTTTTCTTCGCTTTTGTGTGTGATTTAGACCTATGTTTAGTAATATACAGGTCAAGATAGATTGTTATCCATAATTTTCAAAACAAATCCATCAATGTTCACATTATTATTCCTCTTTTCCCGGAATCACTGCACTAAAAAACTCTTCTAAATCTGGCAACTCTGCCTTTCTTTTTATCCACTCCGCTCCTTTATCTGCGGTTATCACGCGGTCTTCAATCTTCATTGTTGACAGTGTTCTTGTAGGAATCCCAAAATCAGCTGCTATGCCTTTGTTTTTCCTTACTCCTGCTCTCACTTCGTCAATTAACTTTCTTTTTTCAGCAATTGACAGACATTTGCATTTAGACCCCATGACTGGCGCTCTCGCAGCTCAGCTCACACTGATTGAAAACAACCACTGTCTAAAATCGCAGCGATGCATAGAGGCATGGAGGGAAGGTACTGGAACTCCCACATATGCGTGCACTTAGTTCGATATACAGAGGTAGCACAAAAGAAATCTTCCATACATAGAGGAGACTTCGATTATGAAGATAAGATCTGCCCTTCTCAAGCCCTCCAAAAACTTCGATGTAATGGAGGGTTTTATTCGAAATATCAAGGTTTTCGGCTTCCAAGTTAAGGGGATGAAGAAAACATTTGATATAGACAGAACTTCGATGTATCGAAGTTTGACTGTATTTATTTATCGTATTGCTTTACAGATACAAACAGAAACATGATTAAAGTACATAAGATATAAAAAAAAAGGATGACCGCTAAGAGAGACAGAGAGAGAGGGGGGGGGGGGGAGGAAGGAGAGGGGGGGCTGTGTTACGGCGGCCACCCAGTCAACTAGCGATCGCGTTGTTTCTGATCACGTGACCTGGCATTTTGTCCGGACCCGTCTATCTCCTGTATGGATAAGTTGAAATTTTTTGACTGGCAGCAGAGCGCAGTGGTAACCCGCGCGGCCGCGGTGACTGCTGTGTCCCCAGAGCAGTTGTCTGTGCAATTGCGTACTAACTAGGAGCACCCGGGTTCGAATCCCCGGATGGGGCACAAATTTACAACTTCCTCCGTCGAATTATTTCAAAGACTATTAGCAGTTAATGTCGTAAATTCTCTGTGTCCAGAATGATAATAAATGCAAGAAGAAAAATGGTATTTGTTCTAATGTCCGGAAGAACAGACACCATATAAAAATATTTGTTACTGTCATAGGGCATAACATTATGATAATATGAAGTGAGAAGAGTGTCATTTTCCAGAATTAATAATAGCCAACTCGTTATTGTTAATGTTCCAGATAATATTACCGCATAGTTATTTCTTAGCATTGTATATTTTACTATCTCTGTATCATGTATCATCTTACTAACGCCCGAAGGGTGTGACCCAGAACCCGTAGCGAATCTGAATAATGCGATGCAGTGCTAGCTAATCTCTAACAAAGAGCAGATAAAGTATGTTCTTCAGACAGACTTCAAAACTGTTAGGTAGGTTTAAATAAGAATGTGTAGAGTTGTCAACGTTAGGATAAATTTATTCCTACTTCTACGTACGCAATTTCGATCGCCGACTTTCTCCTCCGAATTCGAAACTATGTAGTAGGCTCTCATCTACATAGGGAGAAATGATAATCATAATGAAATACACAAAATCAGAGGTCGAACGGAGATATACTTAGATGTAATTCGCAGAGTGACCCATGGAGAAAAAAAAAGTTCGAATATATGTAAAGTTATGGGACCTAACTCCAGTGGTCGTCGGTCCCTAAACTCACAAACTGCTTAAAGTAACCTAAGAACAAGCACCCATGCCCGGCCACTCTCGTCGAGGGTTCGAGTCGTATCTTGGGCGTGTGTGTGTGTGTGTGTGTGTGTGTGTGTGTGTGTGTGTGTGTGCGTCCGTGCGTGCGTGTGTGTGCCTTCATCTGAATCTCTTGGCAGCGTAACAGATTTAAACTTCAAAGTCAATGCAGTCGAATGGTATGGCCATTAACGCCGCATATCCATACTTACGACTCACTCGCAAAATCTTTGTATCATCTATATATATACGAGGTCGGCACAAACAAATCCGGAACATTCGTAATTTCGTGCCAATGTAATGATGGAGTGAAATGCGGTTGACATCGCTACACACGCCTGTGCTGAATGTGAAACTGCCAGAAGTTTCGTTATTATTCAGTTTTGTATTGAACGCTGTGTCGCACAGTTTACGAATTTCGACGTGTCAAAGTTAGAGGAGCAACCCTTTTGCTTCAAATTTTGCGTGAAACTCATGAAGACCTATACAGAAAACACACGAAAATATGAAGGACGGCTCTGGTGGTACGAATAGTTCACACGGTTTAAAAATTGTCTGACGAAGTTTAAGTGACCCTTGCTTACGACGCCCTTCGACGTCTACCGACACAGCTCATGTTAGTAACGTCAACGAAATTGTGCATGCCAGTCGGAAACTAACTTCCTTGCGATTAGAGACGTGTTGGGACACCTGTGAGAAAATGTGAGCAGGACACGGCCTGAAATGTGGCGAGACAGTTCATGGCTCTTGCATCAAGATAACACATCAGGGCATTCGTCCCTGTTGGCGCGCGGCTGTTGCACGAGGAAATAAATCGCTGTGCTGTCTTATCCTCCGTACTCTTCAGACCTTGCCCCTATCCAATTTTTTTTCCAAAGTTGAATCAAATTAAAATGATCAACAGTTTGAAAATCTATGGGACCAAACTACTGCAGTCATCACTCCATAGGCTCACAAACTACTTAAACTAATCTAAGAACAACACATTCACCCATGCCCGAGTGAGGACTAACCTTCGACGGGAACGGTCGCGCACACTGCAGCAACGCACCTTAGCGTGAAAGGCCACTCCCGTGCGGCGTTCAAAGTTGAAAACCCAGTCGGAAGGACGGAGATTTGCAAGGATAAATGAGAGAGAAAATTAGGAGATGGCGCTTCTCGCTGTCGAGCAAGGGACGTACTAAGTTTGATTCCGGAAATGTATCATTTGTAAGAAGACAATATACAGTAAGTAAAATGTAAACGTTGAAAAATTTATGGACCAAGTCACTGAAAGTTTTGAACAGACCTTGTGTAATTACGTTTGTACGGAACCTCGTGATTCGAGTCCTAACAATTTGCAAGTTTTTGTTGTTACGCAAGGAGTGGATATTAAGACAGCAGTTTATCGCTGTTGAGTCATTACTCAGCACGTTATTAGCAGCAGTGGTTCCGTTTCACTTTACCGCCCTCCGACTGTCGCAACCCCCTCCCCTCTCTCCCTGGATGCTGCTGCCATCCAGGGGAGAAACAAGTACGCCTGGGGTGCTCTCCAGGGCTCGGAGGTTATTTGCAGCTGACTCACTCGAGCTAACTACTTGTGCCGTAAACGCTCCACCAGGTCCTAAATTTTCCACTGCCTTAGCGGAATACAAGTCTGGGTACAAAGATGGAGAAAATTATCCGCGCATTGCGGTGGCACTTTAAACAATAAAATTCAGATCCAAAAGCCGAGAATAATCTCCAACGTAGTAGAGAAGGCTCTGCGACTGCGTCAGTAAGATATTCTGACGAAACAAAAAAACAAGCAGTATTTCAGTAACATTATCCTTTATTTCGCTGAGAGCCATTTTGTGTTTAACACCTTTAATTGTAAATTGGTCTAGACAACATTTTCCTTATTTACTGCTCCAACAAATATCGTACTGGTTCCATTCCTCCTGTAAGAAACAACTGTTGCTTGAAGACAGTAGCTGGTTTGGAAGATAGGAGACGCACTGGCGGAAGTACAACTATAATGACGAGCCAGGTTATCCCAGTCGATAGAGCGCTTGCCCGCGAAAGGCGAAGGACCCGGGTTTGAATCCCGGCCAGGCAGATACTTTTAATCCACCATGCAGTTTCAGTAGTTACCTATAACTGGGTGTGAATTGTAATTTATTACTCTGAAATATTCTTGTATGAATCAATAAGAGGTGGCGTTACATTTCATGATTAAGTAAACGAAGACAGGATGTTGATACAGTGAGAAAGAGGAGGGCAGGGGAGGATGTAGATAGAAGGGGAGCAGCAAATGGACAGGAAGAGGGGATGGGAAGAAGATGGACAGAATATAGAAAACGATTGAGTTGCTCAAGGGAAATTGTTTTGTGTATGCTCCGTAGTCAGTAAACGGTCTGATCATTATGTAGAACAAGAAGGAGCGAAATATTTTGTCAATCCTTGGCCTTGCATTAAATGATTTTTTCAGAAAACTACTTTTTTCTCACTTCAATTTCATTTCTCGTAGCCACAGCAAAGCAAAGCAGGGAACTGATTCATGTACTTTATCAGTCCGTGTATGTTTGCAATATTACTTTCCAGTTAGTTTCAAATCAGACTGAGGCATGGCCGTGTTATCTAATATGAATTGAGGCGCTCACAAAATAGGTGGTGGAATTAGTTTGAGATTTGAGGCATATAGCACTCTGCTTTGAGGAATCTTCTCAAGGGACTAGTGAATGAAATCCCTCGTTCAGCTGCATGTTGCCAGATGCCAGCACTTTACTTGCCAACTCGAACATCTATTTATTATCTCAGAGGACAAGTGAAGCAAGTCCACAGTTCATGCTTTGTTTCTAAGTTTTGTTCTTCTTTTACACGAAATAATCAATAGTATGTGTTCACACAGCTGCACTGGACAAAATCGGGCCGCGGTGGAGTAGCCGAGCGGTCTAAAGCACCTCGCTGCGGAGCGCGCGGTTGCTCGCCGTGGAGGTTCGAGTCCTCCCTGGGGCATGGGTGTGTGTGTTTCACCGTAGGTTAGTTTACCTAGGTTTAAGTAGTTTGTAAGCTACGGACTGATGACCACGCAGTTTGGTCCGATAGATTTACAAACATTTGAACATTTTGACAAAATCGGAACATAAAAATGTCACTTCCTTTGAAGAAAACAATACTAGAACCTGATATGGAAGCAGAAATCATAGACCATAAACTGATTGTGTCGGGGCATTCTTACGTACCAAATAATGCTTACTTTTGCTTAATAGAAATAAAGAGTAGAAAAATTTATTTGACTGGTGACTAAAGATCTGGCGTTTCACAGTGAAGCGTTATAGGTCCATCACTCTTCCTCGTGTTTATAAACGATTTAGGAGACAATCTGAATAGCTCCCTTAGACTGTTCGCGGATGATGCTGTCGTTTATCGGTTAGTCAAGTCAACAGAGGATCAAAAGTAGCTGCAAAGCCATTTAGACAAAATTTCTACATGGTGCGAAAACTGGCAATTGACACTAAATAAAGAAAAGTGTGAAGTAATACACATGACCACTAAAAGAAATCCGCTGAACTCCAATTACGCGATAAATCAGCCAAACCTTAAGGTCGTAAATTCTACCAAATACCTAGGAGTTATAATTACGAACAACTTTGACTGGAGAGAACACATAGAAAATATCGTGGGGAAGGCGAATCAAATGTTACGTTTCACTGGCAGAACGCTTCGAAGATGCACCAGCTCCACCAAAGAGGCTGCCTACATCACATTTGTTCGTCCTCTCCTGGAGTACTGTTGCCCCTTGTGGGCCCTCACCAGGTGGGACTGACGGAAGACATTGAGAAGGTTCAGAGAAGGGCAGCTCGTTTTGTTTTATCACGTTACGGGGGGGGGGGGGGGGGGGAGCATCACGGAAATGTTGCACGAATTGGGGTGGAAATCATTAAAAGAAAGACGTTATTCATTGCGGCGTGATCTGTTTGCGAAGTTTCCATCACCGAGTTTTATTTCTGAATGGTTAAATATTTTGCTAGCACCCACCTACTTAGGGAGACATGACCATCCCAATAAAATAAGAGAAAACGGAACGATTTAGGTGTTCTTTTTTCCCGCACGCTATTAGAGAATGGAACGGCAGAGAAAATTTATGAAAGTGGTTAATGAACCCTCTGCCAGGCACTTTAATGTGATTTGCAGAGTATCTATGTAGATGTAGATGTAGATGTAGAATACAAGAACGTAAGTTAATACAATAAATGATATAGAGATACAATAAATGGAAAAGTTTCCAGTTATTGGTAGAGGACAATCGAAGGAAGTCCATATTATCCGTTTGAAAAATTGTTACAGTCGCAAGTATTTATTCATTGTATTCCATGCTGCATGGAACATGTAAGGTGCGATGCTCTGTTTCAAAATAATGTACATTTATGTTTCTGAAGTTTGTGTTAATTTTTGTATTCCCCTATATCTCAGTCTCCCCGATATCTCAGAACCACTTTCTCTTGACTTAAGCCCTTTCTACGCGGGAAGTGAGAACTTACAAGATTACCCATGATGCACCGCTTTCGCCGGCCGCGTACCGTGTACACGCGTCCACTTGCACAAGATACCCGCATACGATCGCTTGTAGACGGAATAGGATGGATCCTATTCTCACGCCTATGTAAGTGCTTTGCGCATGCGCAGACGACTTAATTGGATACCCAGACGATGAACGAAGCCAAGTCGCAAATTTATTTGAGAAATGTGTACTTGTCTTCTGCTCAGAAGGAACTTAGTAGTTAGACTGATATATACAGGCTGTTTCAAGATCAGTCGTAAATATTTTAGGAGGCGAAACTATAGACGATTTTCATTAAAAATTTGATATAAAATTTGAGAAATGTGTACTTGTCTTCTGCTCAGAAGGAACTTAGTAGTTAGACTGATATATACAGGCTGTTTCAAGATCAGTCGTAAATATTTTAGGAGGCGAAACTATAGACGATTTTCATTAAAAATTTGATATAAAATGTGTACAGTTTTACTGACGATAGAGATGCAACTGTTAATGTTATAGCCAGAATATTTGGAGAAAGTGTAAATGAAGACATTTTCACTGATTTTTTTTCCGTCCGTTGTTGGTAGTACATCATCATACTGACTTCAAAGTACAATTTTGTGTATGTCGTACAAGTTCATTTCCACATAGTTACCCGGTTTTCAGCTTACTAGTTCATCTTCAGACTTGAAAGTACGTCGGAAACCGGTTATTAAACAAATGTAAGTATCATGCAGTGAAGGCTTTCACGACCGGCTGAAGTAATAGCTGTTGTATCTTCCGGGTTATGTGGTCGTGGTCCAAGAAACATATCTGTTCCTGACGTTTCGTCCAGAGCTGCGCTGGACATCTTCAGAGGTACTGGTAGCGGTGAGTCTTGCCGACTCGGCAAGACTCACCGCTACCAGTACCTCTGAAGATGTCCAGCGCAGCTCTGGACGAAACGTCAGGAACAGATATGTTTCTTGGACCACGACCACATAACCCGGAAGATACAACAGCTATTAAATGTAAGTATGTCTACCAAGAACTGAGGAAAGAATCAGTCAAAATAAACAAATTTGCATGTTCCCAGAATGAAACTTTGACTCTGAAGCGGTGTGTGCGTCGATATGAAACTTCCTGGCAGATTAAAATTATGTGTCGGAACCGGAACTCGAACCTGGGACGTTTGCCTTTCGAGGGCGTGAGGCGTGACCGTGAGTCGTGTCGGGATAGCTCAGTGGTAGAGCTCTTGCCCGCGAAAGGCAAACGTCCCAGGTTCGAGTTCCGGTTCCGACACATAATCTTAATCTGCCAGGAAGTTTCAAATTTGCATGTTCTTTAAGTGTGTTTGGGTTACATACTAAGAACTCTATCTCTGTACCTAATAAAATTTGGACACACGTTACATGGCATTTTAATTGAAATTCGTCTTTATTACCATCTCCTAAATACTTGCTATTTTCCTTGAAACATGCTGCAGTTAAAAGCTGAAATGTTTGTTTTTGGTGAGCATTAATGGAAGCTTTATCACAGTGAAAGGTCTACGTATAGACAGACTTTCATAGACACTTGAGCTTGTTCAACATATACATATGCGCCTCCAAACCGTTCGTCCTAGAAGTATGTAATCGCGTTTTATAATAGGACGTTTACACAACTAAGGGTCGTAGTTACTCAGGAATTGTTCGAAAACAATTAATTCAGTTTTACCGTGGCAGTCTAAAAAACAAATATATGTTTTAATCTTTTCAATAGTCACATGTGTCACAACATATCTGAGAGTCTCCAAAATTGATCTCAAATTGGCGATTCATTTGCTCTAAATTGACAACAAACGAAGTAGAGACGTGAAGCACATGACACGACAAACGTGACCGTGTAAACGCTTCTCTATAGTTCTATGGTCTACAGCAAGGAGCGCTGCAGCTGACAACGACGTTCTTGTGCGTGTTGCATGTCTCGTATAGAAAGGGCTTTACGCCGCTTGTGCACTGGACGTCTCAATTGCTACTTTGCACCAACCAACAACTGAGTGGTGTAGTACGAAAACTGAAGTTCTAAGCTATACGACTCATTACTCCTGTAGTACAGTTCTATATTGTTCCCGGACTAGTGCTGCCAACAGCAGTATAATGACGGCTTCCTGTTATTACACAGACGGGAACTGCGTCCTTGTGCGAGCATCAAAGGAGGAGGTGCCGGCGGAGGCGGCGAGCGACGCACGTCCGGCGGCGCGATCTGCCATCACCATTAAATATAGATCCCCTGTTTACGACGGCCGCGCCTCAAATATTAAACACGGACCGGTCGACGGTGCAGATCGTAAAGTAGCTGCGTCGCGGAGAAAGCGGCTTCGCCACCGCGCCTCTGACGACAGCCGCGCCAACAGCTCGTGTTTGGTTGCGCGATACGCTCTCGCGGCCATGCGCGGAAGCACTGCCGGCGGGATTCCGGAGTTGTCGGCGCTGAGAGACTGAACACTCCTGCGGCCAAGACTGGGGTGCAACATGCAGAGGTAGTGGAGTAGAACAAACAAAAAATACTTGTTTCCTTGAATCGATTCTACATTGCTCAAAACAATTGGTGATGAGATGAGACATCATACACAATTTATGGCAACCATTTTATTCCGATTTGGTTAAAATTGTAATTTGAGTGTGACACAGTACGATATTTTTCTGTCTCACCTCCTTACTCGGGTTATTGATATGTTGTCTGATGTTTTCGGACATGTCCGATAGAACAGACACCATTAGCTGACAGTAACGGCCGTAAATTTACGAAATCGGAATACTGAAACATTTCCACCGTTTCGGGGCGTTGAAATAAATTCAACGACAAAGTTGGAAATTTGTGCTGGACCGAGATTTGAACCCGGATTTTCCGTTTCGGACCAGCGATCCAGGCATGCTTCCCTTCCGACCCAAAGTCTCAACTTCTGGCCCCCTGCCTTTTGATTCCTCTTGTTCGCAGCCTATACAGGGTATCAGAGATAAAGTTAATGAAATGCTTATTGATACTGATTCTGACATTATTGGTATTTCAGAGCACTTTTTAAGTGGTGTGACAATTCAGAGACTTCCTTTGCCAGGATACATGTTAGCTGCCTTTTACTCTAGGAGTTCCTTGCAGTGTGGGGGAGTGGCCATGTATGTAAAAAACGATTTTTCATCGGAGTCAATCGATTTTTCTAAACACTGCACAGAACAGATATTTGAATGTTGTGCAGGAATTGTTAATGTTAATGGAACTAAACTAGTAATAGTTGTTATTTATAGATCCCCTGACTCAGATTTTAAAATGTTTCTGCCCAAGCTGGAATTGGTTCTGGGTTCACTGTATAGGAAGTATAAAAATTTAATTGTGTGTGGAGATTTCAACATTAATTGTGTAGGTGATAGCTCAAGGAAACGTCAGCTGTTAGATCTATTTAATTCCTATAACATGATGCAAACAGTATTTTTTCCAACGAGAGTGCAAGGAAATAGCAGTTCTACCATTGACAATATTTTTGTTCATTCTTCATTATTAGAGGGGCACTCTGTCAGCAGAATAGTAAATGGCCTATCAGACCACGATGCCCAACTTTTAATTCTAAAAAGTATTTGTTCTCAAACAAATGTTAAACATAAATATCAACTACTCAGAAAAGTTAATCCAGTTGCAATTGAGACCTTTTTAAGCCTAATTAAGGAACAAGAATGGCAGGATGTTTATAGTGCTGATAATGCAGATGATAAATATAATGCTTTTCTGAACACATTTATTATGCTATTTGAAAGTTGCTTTCCACTAGAACGCTCAAAACAGGGTACTTTCAGTAACAGACAGCCAGGGTGGATGACAAAGGGGATAAGAGTATCATGTAGAACTAAGCGGGAGTTGTATCAAAATGTTAGAAGCAGTCAGAATGAAGATGCAGTAGCTCATTACAAACAGTACTGTAAGGTTCTGAAAAATGTCATTAAGAATGCAAAAAGTATGTGGTACGCAAAAAGAATAGCAAACTCTCGGGATAAAATTAAACTATCTGGTCAGTCGTGAAGGAAGTGTCTGGTCAGGAGCAGCAGGTAGAAGATATAACGTCAGTGCGTAGTAGGAATGTTTCTGTTACTGACAAGTTAGATATATGTGCAATATTCAATAATCACTTTCTGAATATAGTAGAGGAACTAAACAAAACTCTAGTTTCTACAGGTAATCATATAACGTTTTTAGAAAATGCGTTTCTGAGGCTGTTGCCTGAAATGATCCTTCATGATACTTCCATAGGTGAGATTGAGTCAATAATTAAATCACTAAAGACTAAGGACTCTTGTGGATATGATGGGGTATCTAGCAGAATTATAAAGTACTGTTCTCCATATGTTAGCCCAGTACTAAGCCATATTTGTAATTTTTCCTTTTGGAATGGTCAGTTTCCTAACAGATTAAAGTACTCAGTAGTGAAACCGCTTTATAAAAAAGGTGAAAGGGATAATGTAGACAACTATAGACCTATTTCTATGCCATCGGTTTTTTCCAAAGTTATTGAAAAGGCTGTATATTCAAGATTAATTGATCATTTCAGTTCACATAATTTCCTGTCAAACGTACAGTTTGGTTTTAGAAGTGGTTTAACGACCGAAAACGCTATATTTTCGTTTCTCTGTGAGGCACTTGATGGGTTAAATAAGAGGCTACGGACATTAGGCGTCTTCTTTGATTTAACAAAAGCGTTTGATTGTGTTGATCACAAAATATTGTTGCAGAAGTTGGAACATTATGGAATACGGGGAGTAGCCCACAACTGGTTCACCTCTTACTTTAATAATAGACAACAGAAGGTAATTCTCCGCAATGTAGAAAATGGCTATGACGTGCAATCCCAATGGGGCACAATTAAGTATGGGGTGCCCCAGGGGTCTGTTTTGGGACCATTGCTGTTTCTTATTTATATAAATGATATGCCTTCGAGTATAACAGGTGATTGTAAAATATTTTTGTTTGCTGATGATACCAGCTTGGTAGTGAAGGATGTTGCTCGTAATATTGACACAGTATCAAATAATGCAGTTCAAGAGATAAGTTCATGGCTAATAGAAAACAAGTTGATGTTAAATCACAGTAAAACTCAGTTCTTACAATTTCTAACACATAATTTGACGAAATCTGACATTATGATTACACATAATGGGCATGTGATAAGTGAGACTGAACAGTTCAAATTTCTAGGTGTTCATATAGACAGTAAGCTGTCATGGAAAGCCCATGTTCAGGATCTTGTTCCAAAACTAAATTCTGCTATATTTACCATTAGAACAATATCTGAGATAAGTGATTTTTCAACACGAAAAGTAGTCTATTTCGCTTACTTTCACTCACTTATGACGTACGGCATTGTTTTTTGGGGTAACTCGCCTGATGCAAAAAGGATATTTCTGGCTCAAAAACGGGCGGTTCGAGCAATATCTGGTGTAAGTTCGCGAACGTCATGTCGACCCCTTTTCAGTAGTCTGGGAATTTTGACTCTGGCGTCACAATACGTTTTTTCTTTAATGTCGTTTGTTGTTAATAATATCAGCTTATTCCCACGAGTTAGTAGCTTTCACTCGGTGAATACTAGACAGATGTCTAATCTACATTTGCACCGCACCACCTTAACACTTGTGCAGAAAGGGGTGCAGTATTCTGCGGCATCCATTTTCAATAAGCTACCACATGAACTTAAGAATCTTAGCACTAATCCACATGCTTTCAAATCTAAATTGAAGAGTTACCTCGTGGCTCACTCCTTTTATTCTGTCGAGGAACTCCTAGAAAAGTTAAACAATTAAGCTAATTTATTTTTTCTTTATTGATTCTTTTCACTTTTTCTATTACCATTATTGTGTAACAATTAATGTATTGACTTGTTCCATGACCATGGAGTCTTACTCCTGAAGTGGGTCCTATGGAACAGAATAAATAAATAAATAAATAAATAAAATACTGGATGCCCGCAAGGGATCGAGCGCTTGAATGCGTCCGCATTGAAACTGTCATTGCCCGTTGAGGGCATATTTACAATTATTCATATGGTGTCTGTTCTTTTCGGAAATGTCCGAAAGAGAAGCGTGGAAAGGCAGCGTGCCTGGATAGCGTAACTGGTTAAGGCGGCCGCTGGCCCGAAGCGGGAAATCCAAATTCAAATCCCCGTGCAAAACAAATTTTCAACTTTGTAGTTGAATTTATTTCAACGCCTCAAACGGTCGAAATGTTTCAGTATTTCGATTTCGTATATTTACGGTCTTACTGTCAACTAATGGTGTCTGTTCTTTTGGATATGTCAGAAAAGAACTGACACCAAATCAATAAATGTGAATATGCCCACGACAGGCAATGGCAATTTCAATGTGGACGCAATCAAACGCTCGATCCCTTGTATAGCCTGCGCCCAAGAGGGATCAGTGAGCAGAGGGCTAGAAGTTGAGAATTTAAGTTGGAAGGGAAACATGTTCAAATGTTTGTATAGACTATGGGACTTAACTACGGGGTCATCAGTCCCTAAACTTACAAACTACTTATGAACTACTTACGAACTAGGACGGCACAAATATCCATGCCCGAGGGGGGATTCGAACCCCCGACCGTAGTGGCCTCAAGAAAGGACGAATTCTGAAATGAAATGTTTGTATAGTCTATGGGACTTAACTACGGGGTCATCAGTCCCTAAACTTACAAACTACTTATGAACTACTTACGAACTAGGACGGCACAAATATCCATGCCCGAGGGGGGATTCGAACCCCCGACCGTAGTGGCCATGCAGACCGTGACTGGAGCGCCTTAGTCCCCTCGGCCACCGCAGCCGGCAGGGAAACATGCCTGGATAACCTAATCAGTTAAGGCGACCGCTGGCTCAAAGCGGGAAATCCAGGTTCGAATCCCATACCAGCACAAATTTTCGACTTTATCGTTGAATTTATTTCAACGCCTCGAAACGCTCCAAATGTTTCAATGTTTAGAATTCGTCCTTTGCCGGTCGCGGTGGCCGAGGAGACTGAGGCGCTCCAGTCACGGTCTGCATGGCCACTACGGTCGGGGGTTCGAATCCCCCCTCGGGCATTTGTGCCGTCCTAGTTCGTAAGTAGTTCATAAGTAGTTTGTAAGTTTAGGGACTGATGACCCCGTAGTTAAGTCCCATAGACTATACAAACATTTCATTTCAGAATTCGTCCTTTCTTGAGGTTTACATGACCTTTAGTTAGAGCGAGGCACCATGGGGCTAGCATAATAGTGAAAAAGTCATCCTGGTTACCCTCTAATATGGCGTGTGATCACCTCGGACGGCCAGTACAGTTGCACACATGCGTCACATCGACAGAATGAGGTCATCAATCAGCTCTTGATGGATACTTGGCGATTCTTCCAGGAATGCAATATCCAGCTCTGCAGCCGTTGGGGGGGGGGGGGGGGGGGTGCTGGTCAGGATGTAGTGAGTCTGCCATGTGCGTATCCCACACATTCTCAATCGGGTTTAAGTCCGGTGAACAAGCTAGCCACACCATTCGTCCAATTTCCTCAGCTTGAAACATTACTGTCAACCTGTGAAGCTCTGTTAGGACGAGCGTTATTGTCCATCGGTGTAGGCACAACAAAAGGTAGAGGGATCTTATTTCTATACCTCTGAGCAGTCAAAACGCTATCTGAATGACACAGAGGTCCGCTCTATTCGACCACCACCATGATATTGTGTTGTGCCAAGCAGGATTGTTCCGAATTCCTAGATGTAACGACTATTGTCCTGATGAACTCAAAATTTTGACTCATCTGTGAACAGAACCCGGCGCATTTCGTTACGACTCAATTCCCGATGTTCCTCCCCCCAGTTTCTGCGGCATAATCGGTGTCGTGGCGATAATGGGAGAAACAAAATAGGCCTCCGTGAGTAGAGGCTACATTTCGGAAGACGATTTCAGCCTGTTCGTGTTGATATTGTGCGTCCTGCCTGGATGGTGCGTTGTAGCTGAGTTACGGTCACCCTCCTGTCATGGCGGACTATTAAGCGGAGATAACGTTCACCTCTTGCTGCTATTACCTGTGGACGGCAATGGCCTTGGCTTCTTTTAACGGTTTCTGTTGTCTTAAATCGCGTCCATGTCCCGGAAATTACACTTTGGGACGCCAATAGCTGTAGTCACCTCCCTCAATGTCTATTTCTGTCTCGCTTTCCACCTTCCTATGGCTCTACATGCCATAGCTGCGGGTAAGTTACGTTGTTTTTGCATTGCACTACAAGCTCACTAACTTTTTGTGTAAATCGGTTCGTAAAGAAAAGTCAACACCAACCCCTTCGGCATGAAATATTTCTGCTGTTACCACTATGTTGATTGCTGTAATGGTTTTGTCCTCACTCCGAAGAACCGACAGAAAGACGTCAAACTATTTTAGTTCATTCTGCCGATGACAGTACTTCAGAATCTATATATCCAAACTGTTCCCCTAATTATTTTGTCCAGTGTAGTTCTATATCTATATTCAGCAAAGAACTATTTGCATTGAACTAATTATTAGGGTCCCTTCACGTTCACGTATAGAACGCCGGAAGAGTTATTATATAAATATGTGAAGAAGAAAATTTTCTTACATTAATGATACGAGGAAGCAACTGAAACATAATATAATTGTAAACGTGCTTTGTCACAAATGTCCAAAAACTCAAAATCAAGTGTGTACATTATTGTTAAGAGTGGTGGAATGGAGCACATGTTTTCATATCTGTAACTCTGATGTCAGCGAGTATTTTGTCGATCTCAGCAACTATTTTTCATATTAATCAAAATAAGGCAGATACGACTTGCAGGGTCACAGGTTTCATTGTCGATCGGTTTCGGAAAACCATTTCCTATCGGCTACCCTTGCTCTTTTTCATATATATATATATATATATATATATATATATATATATATATAATTGTGTCCTATATGTTCATGAAGGACATAATTATATACCCGAAGAATGGAAATTATATATAAACGGCCGTCTATAAAATGTATGTCCCTGCAACTCGTTGCTGCCTTTATTTGAATTAATCTGATGTTGCCGTTCCTATCATGCAATATAATCTTCGACTATTGTAATACGTGATCATCGAAACCATATGGCCAGAAACATGTCTCAGTAAGAACATTTCGTCAAATAGCAATCTTGGGATATTAATGTTTAAATGGATCATTGGCAGTAACACACACACATATACGGGCTGCTACAATGCCACAACTGCTAGGATGTCAGTAGTGAAAATCGAAATATTGTGGTATACAATTCCGTAATTCGTCATTTTTTGGTGTAGTCATTTCGTTTACTTTTTGTAAGTTTAGGGACTGATGACCCCGCAGTTAAGTCCATTAAGCTTAACAAACATTTGAACTTTTTAAAAAGAAAAAAATATCTTTTCTATCTTTCCTTTCACTTTACGTACCCACAGGAACACAAAGCATATCCTATATATTTAATTGAAGTATTTTCTCTGTGAGTCTAAGTGAACGAGAATTCTTTTACTTACTTTCTCTCTCATTCATATCCGACTAAGTCACAGCGAAGCTTCGCCGAGATCAGCTCGTGATAGCTTAAACGTCTCTGTGCACGCTACAGTAGAGTTGATCCAATCTTGTCTTCGCGGTGCCTGCTGGGGCGATAGGTAACTTTAGTGCATTCCTAGTTTCATCAGTGTACGTTGATTCTTCAAACTTTTGTAGTTGGCTTTCGTGGGATAGTTTGCGTCTCAGATCCATGTATGAACATTCTTGCTGACAATCTTTGTATGCTATCCATATCGCCTATTAGTTCTGTTTGCTTCGAAACACACACACACACACACACACACACACACACACACACACATGCCGCTAGAAATGGCCGTGTGTTCTGGAGCGCCACTTTACGGATTGCGCGGCCACTCACGTCGGAGATTCCAGTGTTCTCTCGGGCATGGATATGTGTGTTGACATTAATAAGTTAGTTTCAATAGTTCTAAGTCTAGGGACCGATGACGACCTATGCTATTCGCATTCTAGTAAACATGTTGTTGACCATTGTATTCAGACTATGTGTTGAACTAGGTATTCAAGCGCATCTTCTTTGTAAAAAGTAGTGTCTCGTGTGTTTCTATTACATACAAGTCGACACTTTTGTTCCAATCGTAATGAAATTTTGCACTCATCACCTTCAAACCAAGAGAAGGGTCGCCGACGGTGTAAGGGTCACGTTTAACATATAATTCAGAAGATGACCTTCCAAGCAAGGTGAAGGTGACTGTTTATATAAAATTCCAAGTAATGCATGTAGGAGGGTACTTTAGCTATGGACTTCAGTAAATCCCGATCTTGTTGAATTTTTACACATTTAACCATCAACATCAAACGAAGAGGACGGTCAGTTTCGGTGTAACGATCACGTAAAACACATAGTTAAGGAGGTATGGTCAAAAACTATGGAATGGGCGTAAAACTGCTGCATCACGCGACAATATGGCACGTCTCATCCTAAACCACCGGAAAGATTTCAACCAAAATTGTTCACATATTCCTTGCCGTGAGGTAATAATTGCTGCAGGGCTAAGAACCACCCAAGACACATTAACAGAAGAAATGACGTCATAAACAAGATAAACCCCTCACTAACGCAGAAGGTTTTAATTTGCAACGTCACTCTATTTACAAAAAGAATCCACTCTTCGCACGGAGAGTGACAGAATGCGATGACAGAGAGGTAAAAAGGAGATGAACTAACACAGGAATGTAATAAACACATAAGCGGGCATCGTCGGGTTTTGAGCTAGTGACTACTAATAATAGAATAAGTCTTTGTGGCCTGCGGGCATACCAACTGTTGTAAATTGTGGTTAGCGAGATTCTCAAAACATCCAAGCCACACGCATTTTAAAGCTTTCTGTTTGCCAGGCGCGACCTTCAGAAATGTACACAGAAACGTTAACGGGCGCCCAATGTATGTGTGGCCACAGTAAACACCAAAAATATTCCTGATCTTATAGCGAGACGTCACTGTGAAATTTAAAATGGTCTTTTGTATCATTAGCGCGGCCCAGAGAAGACCCTATACCGAAGTGAGATCTGGTGCTACCAGTTCAATCCGGAATCATAATGGCAATTGATGTTATGGTGTTCACCGTCTTCTCCGTGACAAAAAACACACAACCGGAAAGCCGTCATTTTGAAAACACTGTTGATCGCCTTCTTCGACAACAACGACTTCGTCCACAACGAATTTGTTCCTGCAGGTCAAACAATTAAAGCTGAATTTTACCAGTCCGTTTTAAACCGGTAGTTACATCGTATCCGGCGGGTTCAAAAAATCAAATGTTCAAATGTCTGTAAATCTATCGGACCAAACTGCGTGGTCATCAGTCCGTAGCTTACAAACTACTTAAACCTAGGTAAACTAACCTAAGGACAACACACACACACACACACACACCCATGCCCCAGGGAGGACTCGAACCTCCACTGCGAGCAACCGCGCGCTCCGCAGCGAGGCGCTTTAGACCGCTCGGCTACTCCACCGCGGCCCGGCGGGTTCGACCACACTTGCACAGGACTGGAAAATGGATGCTGCTGCATGAAAATATCCCTTCACACTGGCGCAGAAGATGGAAACTGTTCTTGGAAACCCTCCGTACTCCCCTTATCGGGCTCCTGCGGACTTCTTCATGTTTCCCAGCTTGAAAAAAATGTTAGTAAAGCTTATGGGACTAAATTGCGGGGTCATCAGTACCTAAACTTACAAAGTAATTTTAATCTAACTTATACTAAAGACAACACAAACATAAATGCCCGAGGAACAATTCGAACATCCGACGCGGGAGGCCGCGCGATCCGCAACGTGGCGTTCGAGACTGCTCGGTTACTCCCGCGCGGCCAACCTGAAGACGGCCATTAAATTGTAAACATTTGCGGACGTGAATGCCATCAAAGATCGCGTGATAGTCGTTCTGCGATCGATTCCACAGGTGGCCTTTGCTGATAGTTTCCAGAAGCTGTACGAACGTTTACCAAAGTGTACTGTAGCGGATGACGACTATTTTAAAGGGTAATAAAAAACATTTGTTTGTTGTCTGAAAGCATTCACCGAACCTTTTAGACACACCACGTCCGTCCATGGTGAGTGACATATCGATAACTCATCAAGGTGGATCACTAATTTGTCATTTCTTTCACATGATTATAGTACGTCACGATTCCCTCAATAGCCATATTATATTTAACTATGAATGCACCACGATATTTGTTCATTATTATTACTGTCCCTTTCCCAAGGCACATGATTTGCTGTAGTACTGTAACAGTCCAGTGGAAGAGTACATAAAAAAAAAAAAAGCGACGGTCGAAAGCAGTACGGCCAGAGTCTCACGCATTGGCCTGTTACGCTAAGGTCGCTACTCGGTGACTGGCGTTCTTATACGGTGTCCAGCAAGTTAAAAAAAAAAAGAAAAGAAAAAAAAAGGAATATCTACAATTCTACCATTTATTTAATCGAAGTACCTAGTGAAATCGTGTAGAAATGAGTACCGTTAGTGTAACAAATGTTTGTAAACCTATAGTGGTCATCAGTCCGTAGCTTATAAACTCCTTAATCTAACGTACACTAACCTAAAGACAACACAGACACCCATGCCCGAGGGGGGACTCGAAACCTCGACGGCGAACAGCCGCGCTCACGGCAGCACGGCGCTCCAGTAAGCACGGCTAATCCGCCGCGGCAGATAAGTGTGACCCGCTGGGTATACGCTTCTCGTGTCAGTACTGCTCTAAGTTATTCTTTAATCGCCTTTATACCAGCTAAGGAGCGCCATTGCAGCACTTGCTGATTTCTTCACCATCTCGCTGTGTTTTGCCTTACGTTCTTCTGTCAGTGGTCTCGTGGATGCAATGATTGGATTCATTTAAGCAGAGCTTGGCAAATAATACTCTTCATTCAGGTCTGTCCTGAAGCATTTTGTTTGTAATACTTATTTCCTGAATAGCTTTTTCAAGTATCCGCTTTGTTTTATCTTTCACTGAGAGTGCAGGGCGGAAAATCCTCTGGATGAGTCTCAGAACGAGGCCATAAAATTTCACTATTTATATCCTAAAAGGTTCGAGATTTTCTTCATATTTCAATGCAGCTCCATTTACTTGCGTCACGGCCGCGGTGGCCAAGCGGTCTGCGGCGCGCCAATCACGGTCTGCACGGCCACTACAATCGGGGGTTAGAATCCCCCCTCGGGCATGGATATTTGTGCCGTCCTTAGTATTAGCTAGTTCATAAGTAGTTTGTAAGTTTAAGGACTGATGACCCCGTAGTTAAGACCCATAATCTCTACAAACATTTGATTTTTTTTTACTTCTGTCTCAACCAGAGTCCCTAAACACAAACTGGGCGAAAATTTTTATTGTTTGTTCAAATGTTTGTAAAACTTATTGGACCATAATTGTATGGTCATTAGTCCCTGGCTGCGCGGGAGTAGCCGAGCGGTATGGAACATCACGTTACGGATCGCGCGGGCTCCCACGTCGGAGGTTCGAATCCTCCCTCGGGTATGAATGTGTGTATTGTTCTTAGGTTAGTTTAACTTAGTGTAAGTAGTTTGTTAGTCTAGGGACTGATGACGAACGTAGTTTGGTCCCATAGAATTACAAACATTTGAAACATTAGTCCCTGTACTTGAAAACTACGTAAACTTACACTAAGATCAACACACACACACACACACACACACACACACACACACACACCGATGCCCGAGAGAGGACTCCAACCCCCGGCGAGAGGTGCCTTCCAGTCCCAGCTGCCTTAGACTACGCGGCTACTTCCGTGCGGCACCAAACCTTTTCCTTAGTAATTTCACTATGCCTCTAGTCAATTATGGTCCTCCAGCGATTACGGCGTGTAATGCATATAACGCTTCAGGTTCACCTACTGTAAGGTAACATTTTAATTTGGATTACGAGATTTTGATTTTTTAAATGCATCTATCCATATAATTCTGAAAGTCTTTGTAATTTAATCACTCTATTTTTGTTTATTTCACTATTTGAGCCACAAGAATGATTTCTCCTTAGTTTTTAAATTTGACGCTGGACTCTTTTTATGGGTACTTCACACTTTCTTCCTTTCTTTCTTTAAAAAATGTTTGTTAAGCTTATGGGACTTAACTACGGGGTCATCAGCCCCTAAACTTACAAACTACTTATCAACTACCTTATACTAAGGACGGCACAAATATCCATGCCCGAGGGGGGATTCGAACCCCCGACCGTAGTGGCCGTGCAGACCGTGACTGGAGCGCCTCAGTCCCCTCGGCCACCGCGGCCGGCTTTCTTTCTTTCGTTTTGCGAGGAATTTGCAGTCTAGGAAATTAAGAGGCTCTTCTCTGGTGTTAAAATATATCACTCGAACTTCGTCTTAGAATTACTCTGTTGACTTTGTATCAATTAATGTTTGTTTTATCAATTGCCATGACGATTTTCTATCCGCTTTAAACTCATCTAGTGCTTTTATCGGCGTACGTCTATCTATTGAATCACTTACGATTTTTAAGCCTACAAAGTTGATCACCGTGCGTCGTCCATCTGTTACATCGGATACTGGAACTTAATGTTGATAAATTTCATCTCCCCTGTGTTACAAATCGGACCACGAATGTGTATGTTGCTTGTTGGGTATCGTAAGACCGTAGCAGGGCTCCCATTTCGTATGTAGATTAAAAATTCGTACTCTTGAAATAATCTTATTCACTTGTTTTAAGTATCTAATTAAACTGCGGGTGCACATAATATGCGGAGGGAAACAGACAGATTAGAATGCCTGCAGGCAGTGGCTAATTATTTGCACACTACAAATATAATGTAAATGAAAATCCTTGTAAGTGCCTGCAGCGCTAGGAACGAAGTTTCATTAGCTGCGTGCCACCTGCACAAGACTGGCCGGGCGGCGCCAAATGTAAACAAGGGGAGCAAGCGGTTGCCGATGTTTACCCCGGCAACAGCTGCCAGCACGTGGCCGCGTAGACGCGCACAGCCTCGCGCGGTAGCTGCCTGCAGCCACAAGGACTTGCTCCGAATTAACCGATACTATTATCTCACTACGGGGAGTCGATTAAAAAGGTTCCCTACCTAGTCATAACAATACGGGATGAGTCAAAAGTAGTACACCATTTTATTTTAAAAACTCTGCGGGAATTGAGATACATGAGTATTATAGTAAACTGTGCGCGAGGGGTCCACCTTTTTCCGCGGTGGAGTAGCCGAGCGGTCTAAAGCGCCTCGCTGCGGAGCGCGCGGTTGCTCGCCGTGGAGGTTCGAGTCCTCCCTGGGGCATGGGTGTGTGTGTGTTTGTCCTTAGGATAGTTTACCTTTGTTTAAGTAGTTTGTAAGCTACGGACTGATGACCACGAAGTTTGGTTCGATAGATTTACAGACATTTTGTCTACCTTTTACTGTGTGAACCGTAAATGGTCGAATCTTGAAATAGGCCGTCTTGAATCTAAAGAGACCACATGCGTATCGGATTTTAGAATTTTTTGATAATTATGGTACGTCAAGTTCAGAACACTAATTACAATCAGCCAAAGCTATTCGGCCCAACTCTCAAAAATTCTCGAGAAAATTGAAGTTTTGCAACTACACTTAAGTACAGAAAAATTAAAACCATGGACCGCGGCGCGGGAGTATTCGAACGGTCTGGAGCGCCACGTTACGGATCGCGGGGCCTCCCGCGTCGGAGGTTCGAATCCTCACTGGGGCATGACGTTTATGTTGTCTTTAATAATAGTTAGTTCATAAGTAATTTGTAAGTTTAGGGGCTGATGACCGCGCAGCTAAGTCCCATAAGCTTGACAAATATTTGAAAACATGTACCATCTGTGGTTGTATCTCAGGTGCTACCTTTCTAGCTTTCCAACCATACGGTCGGTGGTTCGAATTCTACAGAGGCAGTTTTTTTTCTTTTTATTTTTTTCCGTTGTGTTCGAATACTTACAAAATTTTAATTTCTGGCGGTAATATTTAAGAAAAATGCACGTATTTTTGATTAATCAAAATGTTCTATATTTTATAAAAGGTTGTTAATCCAAAAATTTTTACAGTTTTGGCTTCACTATTAGTTGAATAGACCACAAAGCTAAGAGAAATTAGGACTCGTACAGCGACATAAAGGAAATCGTTTTTCCTCGTTTTATCTGGGAGCGGAACATGAAAATACTAGTACTGGTACAAGGTACGGTGGATTGTGGCGTATGTAGATGCAGGCACCCATTAACACTCTCGAACTGACTTTCCTAATTTCCTTGGTAAATGGCTTATCACATTCAGTTTTACTGCTACTTTCTCTACATCCCAATATATTTTCTACTATTAGACGGTGTTTTGAGGGTTCGTTCTCCAGCAACGCGTATTAGACGCCAGTTTTAGAAGTGTCCTGCAACGCTCACATCGCTTAGCAACAACAATGGAGTATTCACGCACCAGAGCCAATGGTTCGCCTTTTTCGTATAGACAAATGTGCTGCTCATTGAACAAATGGCGCGGATATCGGAAACGTATTCCATAGTTGAAGATTACTGAATAACATTCTTTTCAGTAAAACACCGAAGTTTCAGAAAAATTCACCGTAAAATTCCTGCAGTTTGAGCACGGACACGCAAAAATGGATTGACACAGATCGGAGAGATATCCTATCGATATCGCTCACGGCTCACAATATGCAGGCAGTCGAGGAACTAATTCACAGCAATTACGAGTACATAATACAAATGGGAAAGTTCACTCTGCATTTATGGTATGGCTCCTTGATGACAGAGCGACATTCTCACTTACAAATGATGTGATTCATACAATTATTGTTCCTTGGCTTGCCGTAATATTGCGTGACTCACATTTTGAAGCTCCCAACCCCCCTCCCCATCTTCTACTAAATTGTCGTGTCAGTCATCCTGTAATGAGCCTCTCGAGAATGCGCATGTTCTGTGGTAGTGTTACTGTTAAAATATGACTTGTGCACAGGATAGAATCAAAGTTCTCTTTATGAATTAAATGGTCACCGAAAGTGCCTAGTCCATTTTGCTGTTCAGGAAATATAATTTGCAGAAATGAACTGTTCGCAGTCTGTGTTTTGTCAGAGTTCCAGAATGTAAGCATATAGTAGTTAGTTCGACTCCTGCATTTCTCCAAGAAACTCAACAGAGCCGGCAAATTACGAATTTGGTTTCTGAGATTCCCCTGTTGATACCAGAGCCAACATCGTTGATGAAACATATGTAGTCGGTCAATTGAGAGCGGCTATGCGTTGACATAACACACAGGAGAAACTGTGACGATAGCAGGATACAGTACAATCAATGTAATCTTCATAAAACAACGAAAGCTCGTGGCCATGGTGGCTATGAAGAATGACTCTCTTAACCAGTTCATCGACGTAAGATATGTATCGTGAGACACTCATTTAAGTGAAAGTGTGCTGGAGCTTTGACTGGTTTCGTGTATACACCTGTTGTAAGAGGATGACGTTATTGCACGAAGTCTTGTACCGATTAATAGCTTAAGTTTAGAGCGGGACCTAACTATCCATGTGCAAGCATTTTTTTATAAAGCTCATTGATACTTCGAATTAATATAGGCTCTAGAAATTTTAATAACAGATTCTTTATTTACTGCACCACCCAAAAGGTTTTATCAGTTCCTTGACGAAATGCGCAACAGATACAAACTGCCTCAGTATCTCATTCCCAATCAGAGGCTCCCTTACGACAAACCAGCATGTAATCATGTTTAACACTTTCGCGTTAATTTCAGTCGATATTTTTTTTCTCACGTTAAACTACAGCTATTAAAACACTATCCGTAAGATAGTTATCAGAACAGCCATTCCCACATTTCTTGTAATGTAAAGTTCATAAATCAATTGATAAGTCTGAAGGCTTACATCAACTAGCGCTGGGCTGATGTAGGTGAGTGATTGTTGCAGTAGCAGACCCAACTACATACTCCGGCTAAAGGGATCGTACAAAACGTTTGTTGGCAACTGTGTCCAATAATATGGATATTGGGAAATACTGTGAATTTTGACACTCAGTCCTAGTGCAATCAAAGCATAACAAAGATAATGTAGGATTTTAACAGTTACACTGCAGGTACATTCTAGTAAAATTCACCCTAGTCATAAACCGTCCTGTGACGAGATCGCATTTAATAAATTGACCTGTAATTTTCCATCTTGGAGCACGTAAATACAATACTTACAACTGGAGTATTTTAGTGTAATATATTGGAATCAAACATGTGACATTTAAGTCATGCTTTATCGTATGTAGTAAGTAAAATTTTTTTCTGTTCTATATTCAGTTTTAACATTCGTTCTTTCACGTTGAAACTACTGAAGTTAATGGCTGAAAGCATACCTTTAACAGCGGCCATGGCAGTTCCGAGACAAGCGTGGGAAAAGCACAGATTATGGCTGGCTTGACCTTTCTACAGCGGCGTTGAAGGCTGTCTCCTTTGCCACCTCAAGCTGCAACAAAAGAGGAAGAAATGGTTATTGATAAACGGTCATTCACCTTATTACTGTCATCAAAGTTGGTCCATTGAAATGGATAAAATGATGGAATTAAAGTCAAGTCAATTATTATTCTTGAATAAAAGAATGTCTTGGTTTAAATTTTTTTTTTTTTTTTTTTTTTTTTTTTTAATTTTAAATGACGCGTTTCTTCAGATATTTGACAAAGAAGAAAAATGAACCAGAACTTTCAATATTTACATTATATATATATATATATATATATATATATATATATATATATATATATATATATATATATGGTTAAAATTTTTTACCTACAAAGCAATGCTAAAATGGATATAAGGAATTGTAATAATGTACGCTACCAATGTTTTACCTACATTATTAAGTTTTGAAATAAGTCCTGGATTAATGGACTGCATTAAATCACGACCGGAAAACTCATTAGTATTCCTTCGTTATTCAAGTTAAATTACTCTATCTCTCACTAAAATTAGAAAAAGAACCAAAGCAACTTCCTCTGTTCTCAGGATTGATTACATTGAGTATCTACAATATACAATTCACGTTGTTATCGGTAAAAACAGTTAACACCTATATTTCCTTCTAGATTTCATATTTTACTGTTTGAAGACTATATCAGATCTACCGTGCTTGCTATAGCGACTCATCAACAGCTGCCGTTGCATGTGGGCAACGAGTGGTCAGATGCGATGAGTACAGTCACATTTATTCGTGGTGTTGGTTTTCAGCGATGAAATGCGCGGTAATTTCCAATGAGTGTTCCCTATCGAACGGGCTGCCTGCTAATGATATATGTCTATCGAAAGCGCAACTCTCGTGGCGGTAAGTATAGATACTGTTCACAGCGTTGACTAGAGAAACGACGAAATACGAAAGTTTTGTCACTTAAATTGCAAAGAAAACACGGGTAATTTTCCAGAACCCTTGAGGACCGAAGAGTAGCGAATGTCTATCGCTCTCACTCCGAGTAATCGAACGAGTGACTGTCGCAGAAGGAACATATTCGACAATAGACGTGTTTACGTACTGTTTTCCACGCTGAAAAAAAGAGTATATGTTTTAAAGGTATAAAGAAATAAAAATTTCGGTTACAGTTTTCTGCGGATTGAGGTATTAAATACAACTAGAACCAGTTACTACATGGCTGTAACACTTTTAATAACGCAGCTATCATTGAAAACACTTTTATAAATAATACTAATAAAAGTAAATGCTGAAAAAATGTGGTAAACTTTCATTAATTACAAATGGTATTTAATCCTTGGAGTCACTGGGTCTCGATTTCCTGTTAAGATGTCCTTCTCCAGAAGTCATTCGTATCATCTGATGGACGGACGCCATAATTCAGTTTACCCTTGTCTCTCAACTCTCAAAGGCAATATGTTTAGATTTTTGAGGATGTGATTCGGCAAGTAAGTAATATCACTACTTAAAATTACGGCAAATTGCAGTTACTTTGTCTGACATACCGTTCAAAACACGAGAAGACCATAGATGTGCATACGAACAAACAACACCTGGTTTCATTTTACTTACGATAGCGGCAGCGTACTGTGCTAGTGTTGCTAACGATATGTTCGCTTTGAGAGGATAATTAATTTACTGATGGGGAAAGGGTACGTAAGAACCGTCAGTCATAGAGAAGGGACTTCATTACTTTGTTTTATGATCAACACCAAGAGTATTTCTTTCATTCTATGTGATTGCGTCTTCAAGTAGCATTCAACTGTCGTTGCCAACATCAGCGCACTATGTCGCTCATGTTGTAACTTCCTATACATACTGTTACATTCCCTTCTCAACGCTCTAAACAACATCTAAAAAAAGGCCGCCGCTACAGTCACTCTTTCGATAAATAGACTTCGTAGTGAGATTAATATATAATGATTCGTCTTAATATTAGCAAGGGTTCTAGAAAGTTACTGAAACGTCACTTACTTGTGAGCTGCGTCTTCATCATGGTAAATTCCGCAAATTGTACATGCAGCCGCGAGAAATCTTTTCTTGTGATACAGGATATACTCTAGATATATATTTCAGACATATCGGGTAAGTCTCAAAAGATACTTTTGCCAGACGAACACAGAACATCTGAAAGCGGGAATAAACAGTCTTTCCTTAACAGTCCACATAAATCCCAAGATTGCAATTAGACGATATACTTCTGACGGAAGACTGAAAACTACTCCGGCTTCACTCGTCACTATTGACAAAGTTCAAAGTTACTCGACGTTCCGGCGTCAATGAGTTGAACAGTATCCATATCAGCCGCCATGAGAATTGCACGATTGAGTTACACAGCGCGTTCGACGAAAGTTGCATCTTAGATATCACTTATTTGCGTCTGTAATACTGTCAGTCGTAGAATAAAATCACTGCTGTCCTGGTTATTTGAATAACAGTAACTGATTTAGAAAAAATCTGATAACTTCTGTTGTTAAACTAGATCACAGACAATATATATAAGGCTACTGGTTAATATCGTACAGATTACCGCATATAGCTATGGCTCTCGCTACTAACTCCAGTTCATCCGAAGTTTTCAGTACAGACGCCTTGTTTAAATTAGCGGCGGCAACCGATTAGATTACATTTGTGAGAGTGTATTACAGGCTAGGAAGTTAAAATAAACGGGAGATGGCGCTACGATGCAAAGCGGAGCCAAGGAAATACGTTTTTAGATTACAGAAAATCAAATGTTTGTAAATCTAAGGGACTTAACTCACAAACTACTTAAACTAATTAAAATTAACTTAGGCTAAGGACAACAGACACACACACACACACACACACACACACACACACACACACACACACACACACATACGCCCGAGGAAGGACTGGAACCTCCGACGGCAAGCATTAGATTAAAGCACTGTGTGGTTCTTGATATATTTAAATGCATGTAATTTCCGAGTACATATCTGATACAGTATACTTTTTGTGGACAAATACAGACCTTATAGATAGCTAAACTGTGGTTTATTAACGCAAAATCTCACTCGACAAGTATGACTTAAGTTATATATCGGAATAATACCCAAGTGCTTTACAGGAACTGAAGTTGTCAGCTGAAGCAGTTAACAAGAAATGCAGAAAAGGATTTTTCCAATTATGACAGAACCAAGCCATATCATTTTCGTAAATTCAGTACTGAAGAGACAATTTTTGTGTTGAATACATACGAAAATTCTTTCTACAGATTGCGCGTCATTAAATATTCATACTAAAATTCTGTACCGTCAGGTCTTTGAAATTTTACGGGAAAGTAATGAAAAGTGATAATTTGAATACATTGCGGTAAAAAGACTGAAACAAATATTTAGTATTAATTTAGCATCAAAATATGTCTGTGGTAAATAGCATATAACTTTCTTGTTCTGCTTGCACATCCATAGGTAATGCAGGTAACCTTTCTGTTTTTCGTTTTAGATGAAGTACCACTTTTAACTCAGAGTGCAATGGATACACTCTGGTAACCATAAATGTTATTGGCTCCGCAATTTGGCGACAGTGGCTTTACTTCTGTGGCGTTAAGAGCATCTTCCATATTCTAACCATCTTGATTTCAGGTGACGGCAGAGCAATACCGATCTTTATCAAACTCTACGACGCTGCAATTGATTCACAATCAGCGATTGTGCTGACTAAGTCAGGAACTCAGTTAGCTGCCTTCCAGCCGCCATATTGAGTGGGCTAGGAAATCCGATTCAGGGTGTAACATGTAAACACGACAGCGAAAATGGTTTACGAAATTCGGTTTTCGTCTTCTGGAAGATGTGTTTCATGTAAACGTATACACATACACACAAATATATTACTAAACTGGCAATGCCGTATACTGTACAGTATCACTAATGTCACTAAAGTCTCACCGCCATATTCCTATACTATAAACGTCTAAGCAGTCGCGTGTGTGTTATTACAGTCGTAAAAATATGAATGAACTGACGTAACTACGCTGTCTTTACAGTTTTGACATATGTGAAATTTGTGTATTGTATATGGGTGTAATTTTTTCAGCTGGAATGAGCTTTGACACACAGAATAATGGGTTACACTGATTTCCTGTGATTATTGTTACCAATTTCATTCAACTTGGCATTTCCTTTTAGTAGTGTGGTCATCTAAAAAGGGTTAAATTCTAGTTTATGAGTCCATGATTGGTGCTTGGCGTGTAGATGTTGGCAACGGCGCAAAGGCAGCCAATCAGGAGTCGCATTCGCGCGGCCAATAGAATTGTTTGTTTCAATTTTGCGTCAGGTTTGAAATTGCAGTAAGCACGAAGCGGAAGATTTCGTTATGAATTTCAGTGATCCCGTGATTAAAGATTATAATGTTTGTTAAATATTGATGTAGTTTTCGGTATTTTCGGTATTTTTCAATATTGTATGCCATTTTAAATGGTTTGAAACGGAGCGTATTTCATTAATATTTTCCATGAATAACTTATTCAATGTACTTTCGATGTTCGTTTCATTGCAACAGAGAGAAAGTGTAAAACATGTGGTTCAGACATGAGACTTGTGCGACGTTTTGCTAGTATTCCGGGAGCAGTGTTTGACGAGGATAGCTGATTTAGTGACCGGAGAAGGGTACATCAAGAACCTGTCAGCCATAGAGCAGGAACAGCATTAATAAATTTCCGCAAATTTGTCGCGAATTCCGAGGGCAGTGTTACGTTGAGACTGAAATTGCAGTACACGAACATTAGCGACGAGGAAACCTGTAAATTTCACGTCCAGCATGAGGAGGTATGTGATAGCATTCCTTTGGCTTTTACTATACCATTCGCTTTTTTTCCTTTTTGCACGATAATAAACACTAAAGCTGTTTCGTATTGGCCGCGCGAACGCTATTCCTGATTGGCTGCCTTCACTTGCCTCATTCATCGCTCCGTTACCGACGTCTACACGCCGAGCACTAGTCGCGGACTCATAAATTAGACTTTTGCCCTTAAAAGTGTTGCTTATCGTGGGTAACACGTGTCCTTATTCTTTTGAGAGTTATTACGAAATCTACAGTCTGGTTTGACATATACACTAATGAATCGCGTTTCCTGTTTTTATTAATCGGTAACCAGTTTCGATCAACTTCGGCTTTTGTTTCAATTGTATGACCGTTATAAATGTGCTATTTGTCGTAGATAACACATATCTTTATTCTTCCGAGTGTTTTTCAGTTAACTACAGTCTACTTTCACTGTACGTAACGGTAAAATTTTACCTACCACCGCGGCGGTCTCGCGTGAATATGTTGGCAACATCAACAAAAAACTAAAAAGCCCTCGTACAGACGATGGAGTAAATAAACAATGCTGTTCCTGCTCTATGGTTGATAGCTTCTTGTATGCACCCTCGTTAACTCAGTAATAGTAACTGCCCTCGGAAAACGAAGACATGATGACAAAACATTTGCGTGTCACGTTATTGGCTCATGCCAACGGCACATGATTGACAACATAATCACGCGAGGCCGCCAGGACAGTGAGTAAAATTTAACCGGACGTAACACCTTTTTCTCATAACACGATTCGACATTGTAGGCCTATGCGTTAAATTCAACTATTGCGGAGGTATTGGCTCAAATGCAAATCATGTTCAAACCAACTAGTAAAGCTTACGTCAAATCGTGTCAGAAGATCAGAGTAGTACCGTAGGCAATATTTGTGACGTGAGGTAAAGCAAGATAGCAGAGTCAGGCTTCAGTCAAAGGGGCAAATTTACCAGTCCAGTAATATATGTCTGTGATTAAAATGTACGGGCAGGGTGGATCTCGAACCCAGGACCCTTTATCTCAGCGTCGAACTCTTTAATCCCTACACTATGCTAATGTTTTTCACCGCTTCATTTGTGACAATATGTCTTAGGTAATTGCATATCGCATAATGACAACATTAATGTAACTCAAGCCTTTCTAGAGCACAGTTGCAGATTACGTAATAGTACAGGTGGATTTTCAATTACGACGAGACTTTAACAATGATAATGTTCTGAAAACAGAAGCACGGAAATTTGCTGACAGTAATTTGTACCTCAAAGGTGTGTACTGTATTAGAGATCAGATAGGAACGTCTTGGCTGTTGAATGTGTGTGTCCGCAATTGGAATAGTGTGTTTTGCTTTCAGTAACATATATACAAAATGGATATATGACTCTGGTGTGTGAGCGTAAAACTGCGGCGTACTGCACATTCATATGTTTTGCACAAATTTTCGATTTACCCGGCATCTTTTAATTTCGCTAAAGAATTGCTTGCTTAGCTTTTGATATTAAAATGTATTTCAATATGCAATGTAATTGGTTGGTATGCGGGCGGAATCAAAACTGTTTTTCGTCTTCCTGTAGTACTTGAATATAGCAAGAAACGAAATTTGAACGTTATATGGCAGGCACGCTCAGACGGCTGAACTTCAACATCCAGGTAGTATATCACTGATACAGATCAATGCTTTCTTTAGTTTGAGTGTGCACTCTCTGGCAGACTTATTACGCTGCTTGCGACAATCTTTGCTTCCGTGCCGGAGTCATATTAACTAGACTGGCAGTGTCCTATGCAATATCATTGGTGTCACTGAAGCAAACGTCGCCACTTTACTACCATAAAGGGCTTGAAAACAACTACTAAGTTAAAGATAAAATAGTCTTAAGAAATAGAACTAATGCGATTAAAGTACTCCACCTTTAGAATATCTTCAGTAGTGTTAGGCCTACTCTATTTATTAATGTCTCCAGGTTGAATCAACTTCTTCTTTTTCTAGAATAGTATGATCACTATAAAAGTGTTGATAACGAGTGTCCGTATTCTTACGAAAACTGCATCTTAAAACACGATTCTAGAATTTGTGTGTTAAATTAAGCTAGGACGCAAATATTAGCTTAACTTCAGAACCTGTTTAAACCACCACGAAAGACTGAAACGTCATTTTAGTTCAGAAGATTAAGTAACAAATTTTATGACGTTTGTGTAGGTAAGATGACTGCGTCAGACTTCACTGAAACCAGCGACTTTGCTAGTCTACTTAATATATGTCTGAGGTTATTCATTGTAGTAGTTGGCTCTGAAAAGCAATCAGTGTGTGGGTGTGTCAGAACGTTATAAGAACGACATTGTAATTATATTTGATGATGAAATCTAAAGAAAGAAGTTAACTGGTGAGTCGCCCCAAAGATTTCCCATAATCGTTTTCATAAAACAAAACATTTTTTTCAACAGGATGTTTACGGTAAGACCTTTTCTTCGTTGGCTTCGCGTAGTTCTGTATTTTTTGTCCATCTCTTATCAGACATTGAACATATAGGGTTAATTTAATCACTTTTGATTATTGACGGTTAATGGTTGTTTTACTGAGTTTGTTCTGGGACAGTCTGAAATTATAATGAGGTTAACAGAGTTTATGAATTCATAGATATTCAAAGTAAAATTTTGTTTTAATGAAAATATAGAGAAAAACGACAAACCGAACAAAAGATGTGTCTTGTGATTATTTTTTTTTCTGAATGGATCAATTTTGAATCAAGATGGATAAATTAATTCTTATGTAGGGTTAATTTGCAGCAGTTCATACGTAAGCGACTTTCGCTTGACGTGTAGATATTGGAACGACGTGATGAACGACGGGAGGTGCGGCAACAAGAAATAGCTTTACGCGTTGTAAAAAAAATCGGAGTGGTGTTCGTAAAGGTTTCTACGAACGACATATTGCAGAATCGTGACATATTCCTAGAAAAATTATAGACTGCAGTTTTGTCGAAGAACAAAATGTTCAAATGTTTGTAAAGTTATGGGACCGAACTGCACTTGGAATCCGTCCCTAAACATAACAAATAATGCAGCTAAATTATCGTAAGAACAACACACACAAACACCCATGTCCAAGGGAAGACTCGAAATTCCGACGTGTAAAGGCCGCGCGAACCATAGCAAGGCGCCTTAGTACGCACGACTATTCGGGCGCGGCTGTCGGAGAAGAAATCGTTGAAGAAGTTAAAGAAGAGTACATTGAGAAACAGTAACTATATGGGTGTACAGTTTGTTTCATTTACGTAGTTTTGGCTGAAAACTCTCTTAACTGACAATAAATAAAAACTATTAGTAAATAAATGCGGTCAGTTTATATTACATAAAACAAACTGTTACACCAATGTAGTGACTGGTACTCGATATACTTTCACGATAAGCATTTTGGTAGTAATTTGTATTCCCAGAGTAATTCTGCAAACTTACCATGTGGAGAAATCGATACGTCCACCATGCTGATTTGCTTACAAAGGATAAAGCGTAAAGCTATTTCTTATTCCTTCACTTCTCATCAATCATTGCGCCACTGCCAACATCTACACGTCAAGCGCCAGTCGAGGACGCATTAACTGCAGTTTACCCTTCATGTAGTTAGTAGAGATGGGAAAACTGATACGTATGACGGTTTGGAACAAATGAAACTGTACAGTCTGTGTTTTGTAATATTAAGGGCCTGTTTATTACAACGTCGTCAATATGTACTGCGTAAGTATTGCTGTACAACCAAAAACAAAGTGCGAGAACAGCAACTATATGAGAAAAAACTAAACTTTTATTCAGTAAATGCCGTAGTAGTTTATTTCTTGCGCCGGTCAGATTTTACGTACCGTCACGGCGGCATCGCGTGATAATGTTGGCAATCATGTGAGGTTGGCATTAGTCAGAAGACGCATGACAACGCAAATGTTTTGTCTTGAAATATTCGTTTTAAGACGACAGCTATTTTTACTGAATGCATAAGGGTACACAGCCGTCAACTGTAGGGTACGAACAGTATTATTTATATTCTTCATTGACTTTACGAAACACTAATCATGTCATTATATGTGGATTTCTAAGACTATTTACATCTTGGCAAAGATTTTCTGCCTTATTGTTGATGTTGCCTACATAATCACGCAAGGCCGACGGGATGGTAGGTAGAATTGCTTTCTTAATAAATTACGCTTCTTCTATCCCATTAGCTTAGGAACGACGTTTTTATATGTCTAATACAGGGTGTCCAGAAAAGGACTCCCTGATTTCAAAATTAAATATCTCGAAAACAAAGATCGATAGAGGAATGCAGTAAACGGTATGTTTATTGTGAAAGCTGTAAGAAGTTTATACAGCTGTTTGAAATAATAGTTACAAAAGCTGATAACAGATGGCGCTGTAATCGCCATATGTAATGCCTAGTATAAATAGTGTAAATAGTGATCCGAAGCACAGAGCGATCAGTTCCACTATTGAAACGTGAAAGGAGATTAGCGTACCGAAGGAAAAGATTAAAACCAAGTACTCCATTAAACAACGCGTTTTTCTGGTGCTATAGTATCACAGGTTAGAAGAGAGTCCTACGGCAACAAGGCGAAGTTTTCAAGCACGATTTAATGTTCGAAAAGGACCCGATGCGAAAACCATTCGTACGCTCTTCGCAAAATTTCCACGAAGAGGCAGCGTAACTGACGATCTAGTGGGGCATGTTGGCCGCAAGCAAACAGAAGTTACGCCTGAAAATATCGCCACAGTCTCTGGAATTATTCAGCGAAACCCAATGTCATCCGTCCGTAGAATAGCATCTGAGACTGGTTTGAAGCGTTCAGCATGCAGAAAATACTGAGAAAGAGCCTACACAGGTTTCCATTCAAAATTCAAACGCACCAGGCCATACCCGTACGAGCGGTGTAACAAAGGGTTGCCTTTGCTAATCAGATGCTCACAATGATTGAGTGTGAAGAATTTGATGTTGGCTGCATCTGGTTTACAGATGAAGCACACTTCCACCTGAATGGATACGTGAATAAGCAGAACTGGCGATTTTGGGGTTCCGAAAAGCCATATTGGTGTGAAAAAAAACCGCTGTATTCTCCTAAAGTTACTGTGTGGGCTGCAGTATGCAGCAGAGGCATTATTGGCCATTTTTCATTCCAGAAACGGTCACTGGTACACGTTACGTTGCAATTTTGGAATAATTTGTCTCCACACAGCAAGCGTTAGAGGATCGACCAGGTTTATGCAAGATGGAGCCCGACCACATCCGACCGGACAAGTGTTTCTCTTTCTTGAGGAATACTTCGGGAATCGAATCATATTCGCCGGATTTGACTCCCTGTGACTTTTATTTTGTGGGACACAGTGAAAGACATGGTCTACTCGAAGCATCCCGCCACGTTAGACGTGCTTGAATCGGCATCTCTGTGGCATCTGAATCCATTTCGGTTGAGACACTACGAAATGTGATGGCGAATTTCATTCTTCGTTTGCGCCACCTCTGTAGAGCCAATGGTGAACATTTTGAAAACATTGTGATGTGATTGTTTGCAAAGAGGTTTTTTATACGATTGTTTCACTTATGTATGCTGATATGAGCTGTACAGCGCCATCTGTTAGCAGCTTTTGTAACTATTATTTCAAACTGATGTATAAACTCCTTATAGCTTTCACAATAAACATACCGTTTACTGCATTCCTCTATCGATCTTTATTTTCGAGATATTTAATTTTGAAATCAGGGAGCACTTTTCTGGACACTCTGCTTATTGGTTTTTATCAAAGTAGCTATAGTTAACACATTTTGTTTTCCTCTGTTCTAGTGCGTAATTTCGATATTTGATGGGTATACTAACCTACATGTGATATTGAAAAGGCATAGTATCACATAAAATTTATTGAGCTAACATTTTGGGAAGGATTGTTTTTATACATTGGTATCGCACTCCTGGTTACTTTACTGCAATAAACCTTATTTCAAAATTAGAGTTTTGAAAATATCTTAAATTCGCGATTGTATTTACCGTTCAAACTTCCGTAATTTGCAAGTATAAAAACGAAATTCGTCGAAAACGGCGCATTACGTTAGATTTTCCATATGACATTACAGGATTATTGTTTTTTTTTTTTAATGGAAGTTAGGTTTAGTCGTATGTTTTTTCATACGATTACCGTAAATGGACAGGCGTACTCAATAACAGACATAGACTCACATGTAGTATGATTAAGGGTATACCGAAATTAAAGAAAAGTGTCCAGAAAATCAATGTGCAAGAAAGTGGTATGTCATGTATCAAAACAGAGTTATGTAAAAACTAAGGGAAGAAACATCGTCTTGATGTAAACACAATAATTAAAAAGAAACCGCAATAGGTGAAAGTTGACAGTAAGGAGTGCACCTATACTAGCCCTCATTAGCAAACCAAATATTAGCACGAGACTATATAGAAGCCCTCAAAAGTAAGAGATCGTGACCGTCATGGGGAGGTAGTGACACCGGTATGTTGCCAGTGCTTTCTAAAATACCCGTTTTCAAATTGCACTTTTTTACTGTCTCTGCCTATTTGATAAAGATCGTTTTATATGTGGTGAGTAGTGACTTTGTTTTGTGTGTAGGAGGACAAACACTTATTAAATATTTGATACAGTTATATCTAGGATATGTTCCTTACATTTGGCCCTATGAATTTCCTGAGGTATATTCCTGCATCTAATTCGAACTTCATGGAGAAAATGAGAAGCAGTATCCCATGCTTTATGTTGTCGGGAAGAGTAAGGAAATTCAGTAAGGAATAAATGATATTAACGCTTTTAGGAAACTAAATAAAGTGCATGTTCATTTGCTTCTTAAGCCTCCCTACAAAATCCACAGAGCTGTGATTCATTGCAGCTAACCCTTAGAAACCTACCTTCCATAAATAAAAGGCCTTCAGTCTCATTGTAATACATTTGCTGGCTATTTATTAATTTTTTCTCAAGAACACACATTATTATTCGTTTCTTTCCATAAAATCTAGTCACAGTACTCTCAAACAGAGATGGTTCTCTTTCCTTGTTTCTCTATAATACAAAGAATAACTCCCGTCATAGAGTATTAAATATTCCTAAAAAGAGCTTGAGGCTTACTTAGGCGATATACACATTTCGTCTAGGTTGTCCTTAATGAGCCCACATCCTATGTTCTGTCAAAAACTGCATTCTTAGTGGGAAGGGCAGCGTGGTATCGACGAGATATCACAATGTTTACTTGCGATTTATATTTACAAAAATAAAACCATCGTACCTGCGACGCAAGGGGAAGCAAACTTTATTATTACACACAGATTTTCATATTTTAAACATCACCGTACAAGGCAAGAACAAATTGTTGATCGACGACATCGTAGCTTATCAGTTGTAACATATTGCTCGTTATTTTAACGAAAAATTTCACCCCTTGGCACTGACTAGCTTTTTGTCACTTATCTTAGTTTTCAAATGACAATGAATATCATTAGAAGCTTTCCGGTTTCATTTCTATATACATTTTTAAAAGACAGAAATGAAACGCAATTCTAATATCTCTGCTTGTCTCTCAGTCGTTCTACACAAAAATTATTAAATATTAGACACAATGGAGTTATCTTCGAAAAGAAAAAATGTCTCCGTCTTTTCAGACTAGGTCACTAGCAAAAGCGGTGTCCTTATGTGTCAGAGATTTTGGATGAGGTCCACCACGACACAAAGTACGTTTTAATCTGTGACGACGGAAGTTCATTTCAGCGCTCAGTCTGCCTGCAATTGAGAGATTTCATTTCCTTCGGAGAAGATGATTTCTTTCAGAGAGAAGATGAATATGTTTCTCTCGTTCTTTTAAAACTTCCTTTACTCCGAATTATGAGAGCTCAGGCCGTCCACACAAGAGATAACCGGTTTTCCTAGTATACGGTGTAATGTGCCACTACTTATTATCACTGTATATCATTCTTAAATAAAAGAAAAACAAGGCACTGTAACGGCACTGTCACGTATCCGGATGATTTCGACAGCAAAACTAGCTTTATTAACCCTTTCGTGACCGAAACATTAAAATTTCGCGTATTACTGTAACAACTGGTTTTCTGTTTTTGGAATGGATAGTGGGCTAGGCCATGTTTCTAAATTTCGGTTGTTAGTTATAGTTTTACAATTATTTTAAGTGGAACGAATATGTCCCTCTGACTCGAGTAGGAGTAAATTTAAGGAACCTTATTTTTTATGGGAGATTAGAATCTGCACAAATAAAATTGTTAGTACCATTATTATGTCAGACATGTTTATTTATATAGTTTCAAAACATGGATGAATACATAGTGCTACTTTGCAGTAGTTATGGTCTGCAGTCCGGAGACCTTTTTAATTCAGCTCTGCACCATACTCTATCCCTAGGAAGCCTCTACATCTCCTCATAAGAACGGCAACCTGCATCCATCTGAATCTGCTTCCTGTACTTGTCTCTTGGCCTCTCTCTGCGATTTTTACCCCACACACTTTCCTCCAATGCTAAATTTACGATTCCTTGATGTCTAAGAATGTATACTACCAATCGATCCCTTCTTCTAGTCAAGGTATACCAAAAATTCCTTTTCTCCCCAATTGTATTCAATATCAGCGTTCTTCTGTTGTACCACACTTCAAAAGCATCTATCCTCTTCCTGTATGAATTATTTAACGTCCAAATTTCAATCCCGTACAAGATAACACTCCACTTACGCTTAAATTAATATCCGATATTAGCAAATTTCTCTTTTTCAAAATCGCTTTTCTTCCCATTGTCATTCTGCATTTCATATACTCTATACTGCCCAAGTGACAAAACGCACCTACCAACTTTATTGTTTCGTTACCTAATGTATTTCCTTCAGCATCGCCTGATTTTCTAAGACTGCATTCCATTACCCTTGGTTTGCTCTTGTTAATGTTCATCTTATACAATCCTTTCAACACACTGTCCATTCCTTTTGATTGCTGTTCCAGGTCCTTTGCTTTCTCTGAAATAATTACAATGCCATCGGCTAAACGCAATGTTATCATTTCTTCATTCTGTACTTTAATTCCTTTTTCAAATTTCTCCTTGCCGTCTTTCACAGTTCGCTCATTGCACAAACTGAATAACATTGGAGAAAGGCTATTACCCAGGCAACCTAACGAACTTTAAGCATAATTTCAATCAGTTTCTACAGCCTTTCTTACTTACATACTAATCAGTTCGAATGATGAAATCAGAGCACTTTTATGATTTATACATTGCGTTATAAAAAGTACCTGACCAAATCGTGCTACTTTTTTTTTTTTTTTTTTTTTCGTGAAGGCCACGAGATCGCTCTTGACCGCAACTTTATGTTGTTGTTAGGGTCTTCAGTCCGGAGACTGGTTTGATGCAGCTCTCCACAATACCCTATCCTGAGCAAGCCTTTTCATCTCCTCATAAGAACGACAACCCACATCCACTTGAATCTGTTTACTATACGCGTCTCTTGGTCTCCCTCTGCTATTTTTACCCCACACACTTCCCTCCAATGCTAAATTTACGATTCCGCGATGTCTAAGAATGTGTCCTACCAAGCGATCCCTTCTTTTAGTCACGGTATGCCAAAAATTTCTTTTATCTGTTCAGTACCTCTTCATTAGTTATGCGATCTACCCACCTAATCTTCAGCATTCTTCTGTAGCACCACATTTCAAAAGCCTCTATCCTCTGCCTGTCCGCACAGCTTATCGTCCAACTTTATACTGCTCCATATATAACGAAGACTGTAAACTAGTTTTTAGAGAGAGACAATCCTATGTTGTCAAAAAAGAGTGTACTTTTGTGCGGAAATGTTAATAAAATGTATGTTAATGGGTTTAACGTCGCTGACTTTTGAATCCACTTCCGTACATGTCGTGCTCCGTTACTACGTCATCGCTCTCTCGCCGTGACGTCGCGTCGGAACAGTCGCAGGGGTAAAAGCTTTATGCTATTAGGGCGCGCCCTTCTCGTTATCCTCTTTATTTGTTACGGTAATGCCATTACGGAGGCGTTTCTTGTTCCTGAGTCCTCCTGAGTATTCAGTTTTTGTTTGCCTGCGAGGCCATTAGCCGCCTGCGGGGTAATGGATCCCAAAACTGTATTACCGGATGAGCGACAGCACAAGTGACACGAAGCGCTCTCTCAGATTCCGCGTCTGTCTCGCTCCCCTTTTGTGTCGGAATGCTCCGCAATAGCTTCTACGAGCAGGAAGACACGCATTAATAAGTGAAAAATTATGGACTCTAAAAGCCTGGATTCCAAAAGTGCAACACACTAAAATTCCGCAAAAAAAAAAAAAAAAAAAAAAAATTCTTGATCGAAAAAGTTATGTTTACTACTGCGTAAGATAAAATTTCAGTAATGCTAGTTTGAATTACTGATTACATATTTTGTCGTTTCTTCTATCTAATGCTGCTCACGAAATAAATCAACAAACCACTGTGTCCCCGATCTTTTTCGAATTCACAATATAACCATACGAATTTTCAACAGATGTCCGTAAATTCGCGTTCCGCGCGTAGAATGACATTCCGGTTGAAAGGTGTCTGCTCTGTGGCTCCATTTGTAATGTCAGTATTGGTAACAAAGTGCAAAGGGTGAACAGCATGAGTTAGAGAAGTTACAGCTCCTCCTATGGAAGCAGGACTATTCTCATGGTTATTTGTCTGTTGAGAGTTAAAGTGTCTTAAATATGGAAGTTGGCCCACCAAGCAACGAATATTCATTTTGAGGAAGATAACTTTGAAAGGATTACTTACCAGATTTTTATGAAAGGAACTTGTAGATGTGGAGTTATCAAGAGGTAAATGTAATATTAATCTGTTCTGTAATTGTAGAGACATTGTTGCTTTTTCTGGAAGAGAGGATCTAAATGATAATAATAATAATAATAAAAGGCTCGCTGAGCTGCTGACAAGCACGAAAATAGATAATTACATTCGCGCAACATAAATTTTCTGCCAAGGCCTTCATCAGAAAATAGGAATACGCGTATTCAATTCACGCAATCACTGTGACTCACAGTCTAGATACTTGTGGCACTGGAGTGACCGGACATGGTGATTGTGTGTGTAGAGTTATCTGAGTGATTGCATGAATGTATATGTTTCTTTTTCTGACGAAGGCCATGGCCGAAAATTTAAGTTGTGTGAATGTGATTATCTATTTTCGTGCCTGTCAGCAGCTCAGCGAACCTCGTTAGGGTGAGTTGTTATCTATCCTCCATTATTGACATTCCAATCTGGTTTTCCATTGTTAATAATAACAATAATAATAATGATAATAAGTTTACAAATAGAAAGTTGTATTTCTTTAGTAGCTAGTAACAATTTATCCCCTGATTTACAGAATTTTTGGTAAAACTGCTTGTTTGATACGTGTGTGATAGTGTTACACACGATGTTGGAGACGAACGTACGATGTGTTAATGAAAGTCGTGGTGGTGGTAGATTTTGAGGAAATTAGTTGCATGACAAAACGAGCGTTACCATGTGCCCTGGAAGCCAAATTAAATTAGTGTTGATTGCAGTAAGGTTCCAGTACTATTCAGAGGCTTTTACTAAAGTCAAATGTTAATAATAGTTTTGTGATTTTACGTAATTGAAAGTGTCTTGTGTAACTTATTAAATGAATCAGATGTAAAATTTTATACCTTCTGTCATGCTGTTGGATTTTCTATTCACGGTATAGACATGATTGGACATTATACAGACAAGGTACATATAGGTAACAGATTTTATCAAAGTTTTTTATACGCAGTCTGTTAGCAACAGTTTACTTTCGCGCAGTTTAATTACTCGAGCTAACGGAGGGTGGCATTTCGCACCGTGTAGCATGTTCTCTCTACATTAAAATAATAATAATAAAGGAAAGAAAATGTAAAAACATGTAAGTTTTTGTTAGAGCTTTAAAACTACAATATTAACAGAATAGACATTTATTTAACGCTCACACTTTCATAGCGCTGCATTCTGACATAAATCTAATTTCACCAGACTAGCTTTTCATTCACGTCGATTACAACAAACCCGTTTCACCACAATTAGCAAGCCAGTTTCGCGGTCCCCATCCCAACGAAGTCTCAGGTCACATATAAAACAGGGTATTGTTTCCGGGGTAGCCGTATACACAATACCTTTGTACACATTCTCAGACAATTCAATATGGCACAGAGAAGACAAACTCTTTTCGGTGGAGGGTCATGGGAAGAATGGAAGCGGGACAAACTGGAACAGATTTGGCCCGATGGGTTAATAAGATGTCGAGGCAGAACACACATTACGAAACTGTGTCAGTGGCAAGACGGCTTCGTAAGAGTGGCCTTTATTGTCTGAGACCTGATGTAGTGTACCGCTGACGCGTATTCACAGAACGCCTCGATTAGAGTCGTCAACATGGAGAGTGATTCTTGACGGATTCACGTCTCCGAGGAACTTGGAACACAATTTCCGGACCCAGACAGCATGGAAAGAGACCGATATCGAAGAAGATCCATATCAGTGTGTAAATAGATTACGTTGATCATTCTAACACGTCTTCATGAACTTTCACGGGTGAGTCGGCACTGTTTAACCACTATCAGGTGTCTTGACGACATCTTGTGCCCTCATGTGTGGTTGCTGGTGCACTGAAGTTTGTGAACCTTAGGAACCAAACTGCTGAGGCTACTTATACTAACTTATGCCAAAGACAACATCCGTAATATGGTGCCCTAGACGGTGCGACCCAGACTACATAATGATGGACGATAATGCTCGACCTCACAGCACGGGTGGCTGATGTTTTCTTTTAAACGGAAGACAATCCACGCATGGTTTAAACTGCTCGCTCTCCCGTCATGAACGTTACAGAGTATGTCTGGAATTCGCTAGGGAGACGGGTTGCATCACGTCAACTTCCACTAACCACTCTCCAAAACTTGTGAACAGTTTTTCTGGAAGTACGCAAGTTTTTGTATCGACGTGAGATTGATGACATCATTCTCAGCATTCCGTGTTGTTGTCAGGCTTGTATTTCTACTAGTGTTTTTATACCCAATACTGAGCACATTTACCGGTATTCCGAATGTGTGCAAAATTGGTAAGATGGAAAAAACGAAGAAAACATCGTTGTCTCGCGTTATGCATGTTGTATGTTGTACCTGTTGTGTATTTTTTGGATTATTTTTATTTTACTACCGCCTGTTTCTACTGCTTTGTGGTAAAATGAACATAACCTTGCAAAACGTACGTTTGATGGTTAAATTATGGACACCAGTATAGCAACTGTTGCTCGTAGGTGGCATTAGATCCACGAATTTGGTCGCGGCGGAGTGGTCGAGCGCATTGAAGCGCTATGCTCCGATGGGGGTTGGAACACTTGCGCGGAGTGACAGTTGCGCGGAGTGACACTTGCGCGGAACCCGAGACCCTTGGGGCGGCTAATGCCTTTTCCTGGGTACAGGCACACCAAGAAGTCTAGCACTGCTGATGTCAAGTTTCCACACTGTCAACGTAACACGAAACTCAGTGAAATTGCACAACTCTTTCAAAGCTGAAGAGCAATATATTACCTTGTTCTAAGTACATATGAATTCGTTGAGTGTTCCTCCTGAAAACAAAAAGGTATTTCAAGAGTGATAATGTTTGGAGAGTTATTAAGACATTCTTTGCTACTACAAGATGATGACTTTCCACAGTCATACCTCCTAAAAGCATGTTATTCAGAACACTAAGCATATCAATACACCTGCGCAAGCAATAAATATATTAGGCATCCTGCACAGATACGCTGATGTAATTGACCGCTATGTAGTTAACCCCACTATCACGCAACTTCCATCTTTTTAAAAATAGCTACTATGCTATTTAATAGCAGACGCAATCTTAAACCTTCAATTAAAAAACGTTAATAATAAATCTATGAGTATTTTACATACTTGAAGCGTTTATTCGTAGACCCCAAAACGATTTGGCTGTCTTCGAATTAGAAATACATCTAAGAAATGTATGAAATACGGAATGTGTAAGGGAATGTCACACACCTAGAAATGCTACATATAAATTCTATTTTTTATCACCGTCATATAGAACCATTTTTACTCCGAACTTGGCATAAACCAACAGGGAGAAACAAGTTGCAAGACTTCCAGGAAAAATGAAGCGAAATTGACAGCCAATAGTTGGTTATAAATTACATTGCCTGTTAACTGTATAAATATAAAT